>OY728133.1:1951094236-1952344236 GCA_963277665.1 Viscum album
TTTAAACAAACTCCCAACGTCAACAAAGATTATATCACACCTAGGGTAAAATCAATGTTCTGAAATCATTGGTGGTTTTATATTTTTCATCTAAGGATTTATTTGGGAGTTATTCCAATTTTTTAGAAAAAATATGTGTGCATGCTATTAATATGTTTAATATTTTTAAAATACCAATGCTGGGATCACTGGGCCACCAAATCACCCACCGCCTCAGCACTTGTATTTGGAAACATTCCTATAAATATTAAAAAGTAATACATGGTAAAAACCAACACATTAAATATAAATTTTTTATATGCAATGGATTATGTATGTACATCCTGATGAGATATATGTGGAACAAATCCGGAACCTGAGAGTGGTTTAATGGAAGTTCCAAGTGACAAGATACCATCTATATCCTATCAAGAATATAGAATGGATCAATATACATAGGTATTTTTTTTATTCTTTATGAATCTACTAGGATTCTTCCATTGAAAAATTTAGAATAATACCTTCTCAACAAATTCAAATTTTATATTTTTCTAATGATTTTAAGCATAAATTTTATGTCGACTCCTAACATATTTGATTGACTACTGAATGGATATAACATTCCTTATCATTTTCATATCTATCTCAAGTCCCAATAAAAATATTTAACTGAATTCATCAAATCTTGATGGAGATATGCACTTATTTCAATAAGGGATTTTATAAGGATCCAATATAATATTTGAGGGACATAAAATGTAGTAAGAAAACTCAACTACAAGAAGGTGTTGTTAAAAATCATCATTGAAATCAATAAAACAATATCCTAGAATATACTCTATATTTTTAATGGTTCCCTCAAATAAGATATGATCTATGGATGATAATCTGTATTGAATCTCAATTCTGTATCTAGATCCTATGGATAATTTCTCAAAAACATCAAGATAATTATTGGATCTCGGTTAGACATAATAAATATGGTACTACATGAAACCTTACCACTTCCTTAATGTATATTCTATAAATTTGATCAAGGGAGAAATCTTATCTAATATAATTGAAGTGTTTTGACAACATATTTTTATTGATTACAACACAAATAGTATTGTATCCTTTATACATTTTGGTGAGTTTGATGATAAAACCAATGCTGATGGTTTCTTATTTTCATTATGGTATTAGTAATGGTTGTAACATCCCCTTCAACTTCAATATCTCAAACTTAACTTACTAATATACCAAGAAGTAAGATAGATACTATATAATATATCTCATCATATTATCCAACTATAAAAACACATGCACATCTATATACATATTCTTACTTCTAGGATGTATAGAAAATGATGAACTATGAGCTTCATCCAATGGCTCCATTCCTTAATCTAGTATATCTAGGAAAAATACACCATTATATAATCTTATGATTCCATTGCAATCAAGTTTGAACTAAAGAAAATTTCTTACCTTTTTTTCAACTCTACATCTTCATTTTCACCTCTTCAATATTCCCTTCGATATATGGATGTACACTCATTTGATAGAGATGAGATTTCTTCCAATACATCAATATTTATTGATATATACTTTATAAATACATAAATATTGGATATTTCTTAGCCTCATCATTGATAATTTCATATGATCCTTTCAACTAAATGCATTGGCCATCCAGTTCACTTTCCCAGGGTGGTAATGTATTGAACTGTTATAATTGTTAATCTACCCAAACTAAATTATCTTGACATATTCAACTATTTTTAGTGAATATATACAATAAACATTAATAAAAGGTATATATATCATAAACATGTCTAAATATATAATTCAACCATATGTTTAATAAAAAAATATCATAGAAAACTAAAAATTATAAGTTGAATAATTTTTCTCATAAACCTTTAATTGGAATGAGGAAAAATCTATTACTATATCATTCTGAAAGAGAACGCATACCAGTCCCTTATTTGATGAATCACTATATATCACAAACCCTTATCCATTGTAGGGAATTGTTACACACGTGTTCTGACTATCCTTCTCTTCAGTTCCTTTAAAAAAATTCACTTTCATCTTTCAAAAGAAACTTGTCTCTCTTCTAAGTAAACTTGGAGAGTGAATTAGATTTCCATGATAAATTATCCATAAATCCTTGATAATATCAATCCAAAATATCAAAACTATGCATCCCAATCATAGTGGATGGCCTGGGACAATGATAATAACTTCTGACTTTTATAGATCCATTGATATACCCAATCTGAGGTTATATGACCCAAAAAATGAAATTTTATGTAGCCAAAATGTAGAATTGGTAAAATTTTCATACAAATTATCCATTATTGGGTTCACTTATTCAATATTTGAGTGATATTTAGGTTTTAATTTTACTCATAATTTATTATAATATAGTCTATAAAGACTACCACAAAATAATCAAGAAAATCTATAAATAATTTATTCATTATATACCTAAAAATACAAGTGAAATTATTAGAACCCAATGTCAAAACTATAAATTCATAGTGTTCATACCTTCTACAGAATGATATCTTGGGTATATAATCATTATTGACCCTTAATTGATGATATCAATAATAACTATCAATATTGGAAAAGTATTGAGCTCCCCAAAATATATCAAACAATTCAAAAATAGGGGGTATGAGATAATCTATCTTGATAGTGATCTTTTTCAATTCATGGTAATCAATGAAGAGTTCCACCAACAGAAATTTATTCATAACAAAAAGAATTTGTGCCACCCATGGTGATGCAATTTTTCAAAAAAATACCTTATTAATATTCTTCATTAGTTTCTTCCATAATTACTGTAACTTAATCTGGGATATTATGTATGGATTATTTGAAATTTTTATAGAATTAGATGTGAATTATATTAAAAAAATTCTAAATTATTCAAATTATGTCTAGAAAAATCATCAAAAAATACATAAAAAATTCTCATAAAATTGGAATATATTTAATGTTGGGATTCTCCCCAACCATATAATAAAAAAAATAATTATTTATAGAAATAAATACACATATAATGGTTTTAATTTTCATTGGATGTTTATATTTTTCATCATAATGATATATGATCGTAGTATAGTTTGTAATATTTAATGTTACTTACCTTACATGAAAATGGATGTGGGATTTATGTAAATAAATCCAGTCCAAGCTTAATAAAACCCTTAATTAAACTAGAAGGATAATAATAATATTTTTTGGAAGTAAATCCCCAGAAAAATCCATTGGAGAATAATAATAGACTTGAGATGTGATCATCACACCATTGTTATTTTTCACCAACATTTCCAAATCTAATTATTGAGGGTAAGGATTAAAATTCCAAAATAATTTTCATCATATAAAAGAATCCATATAACTATGTTTAAATAGTGTGATTTAACATTTGATAATAACTATAACCTTGTCTACATTATCATTCTATTTTAAATTACATACGTAAATTAAAATGGTTAGCACGGACATCAGGATTATTTGTTTAGATTAATCAATTGTGAAAAATAATTCATATGATATCAAAATAATGACACCTTATTTTTAATATAAAAAGCCTTAGGTTTTACCTAAGTAATTTATGATCACCATATATTAAAATACTTCATGAATGATCATAAATAAAATTTAAATTATCCCAAACATATCCCTCGAGAGTATCAAACTAGGTGCCTAGTGTGGGAATACTCACTATTCACCAAAATGATGGTCAAGTTATACCCAAACAAATCTTTTCACAATTATTACCCCAAGATGAATCTGATCTAATATCATATCAACTTGTATTATACAAATAGGAATGATTTTCATTAAAAACACACTCATTTATTTACTATAACATTGGATGTTTTATTATAAAAATGATAATACTAAGGGTTCATAGTAAAAAAAATTCATCCCAGTTTCCGGAGGTAATTAAACCTTACTATGATACCAACTATAGTGACCCATAATTTTCATACATAAATATTATACCGTATTAGTTGAATATTCCTTATATAACATTATGATACACACTAAAACTTTAATTATTTAGTGTATTTGGAACCATACATGCGTAAAAAACTATTTTATAAAAGATCTATATAATCCCCAAATTAGTTCTTCATACCTAACACCCTTCTCAGACAAATCATAATTAAAATTTATCCTTATATTTTTTGGAAAAGAAATTATAATAAATGGTGATATTAGATTCTCACTATGGGTAAATTTGGGATATATCAATGATCACTTAATCATAACATGAGAATAATGATATTAGAACAAGATATTAACACTTTATAAAACTATAACCAATATATAGTATATCATAATATTGAGTCATGGTACAAATCTTGGTAGTTCAAAATACATGAATCATAAAGGTATCAAAGAACATGAGACATGATAACATGACATTGACATAAGATCATTTCATAAAAGAGTGGAATAAACCATGGAATAATCATAATCATAAAAATATTATGTCAAGGCTACCCACTAAGACTTTTATAACAACTTAAGATTTGGATAACCACTCATTTACCTTCATTGGGATTCAGATAACCTATTTTGTACTCTTTTTCATGCTTGGGATAACATCATATATAACCACTTTCAAGATTGGGATAACCACCTTTGTACCCTTTAGGATCATATAACATTAATATTTTCTCAATTCATTAGAGGGATATTTAATTTTCTTCTAACCAATCACATAATCATAAATCCATTCACATGTATTCAAAATGATCATAAAAAATCCATCATAACATAACCTAAGGAAAATAAAATTAGTTTCATTGATATTTTGATATCATAACCATACCCCAAGGATAGATATAATTAAAATGGTATCATGGAGCCATATCACTAGAATATTATATGTAACATCAAAGTATACTATCATATATAAATAAATATGCATTAAAATATCACTAGATTATTTCATGAGGAAAGTAACATTTTAATTTTTAAATAACATATTAAAACATAAAAAATCAGAAAATATTAAATAAAATATTTTCTTTAAAAAATGTATGTTTGTAAGTATAACTTTAAAGAATTAATCTGTTATGATAGTTAGGAATTCTATTTATGTTTTGTATGTTAAAAAAATATTCCTTTCAATATTTTAGTAAAAAGTCAAAATTACCTCATTCCGAAAACAAAAATAGATTACATTTTAAAAAATTAACAATTTAAATCTTGTGAAAAAATATATTTAAAATTTCATAAATTAATCTAAAATAAAATTTGAAAACATTTTTAAAAAAATGGATAAAAAAAGTATTTTATACTAAGAGAGAAATAAGTTATTTTCCTAAAAAACGTAATTTTGGTATCTTGAGTACTCAAAGTGGTGGAAATGAAAGGGAATAAGGAATCCTCATGGAATTGACATAAGAAAATAAATTGTAACGCCCAGACCCCAGTTACCTAGAGTCAGTGCATTATTATAATACAATGGAAGGGTTACTAGAAATCAAGTCCCGAAAGACCGATCAGTTTAGCAATCATGGAAAATAGATTACATACATGAATGTTACGTTACACATTAGTAAATAAAACAAAAATTAAATGATCCTTTGATAATGCCGTTAATCCTTTAGCTTAACCTTGATTATCAATTATAATACACTTCTTGGAATCCCGGGAAAATTAAAACATAGAAATGGGTGAGCTCAGATGCTCAGTAAGGATAAAAATATAGCGAAAACATTTATAAATAAGAATAAACATTTAAGGAATTGTATAAGACTAAAACAAAATCATCTTAAACAAAATATTCAGTATAATATGGAAAAGACACAATAAAATAATTTCATTTACTTATTGAAATGGAAATTATACTAGTCGAATAATCACATGAAATATGAATAAACACATTCGTAATGATGGAATGCATCATTCCAGACATCATAACCACATATTAAAGGCCTTGTTCCAAGACTAAAAATAAGATATTTTCAAGGCCTTGTGTAAAGACACTAGTTTGTCTCATGAGATATACCAATGCATCAAGAAGCTATATAGGGATCCACCCATCAATTACTAAGTCAAATGAATTCCACATTTAAAATGGTTTAAATATAACATAAACATTTATATTAAAACTAGCATACGATATGTAAATAATTTATAAATAAACTATAAATGGTATAAAAATAACTCATACACCTTCAAAAAAATCACAAAACCTTAAATACAATATGGAATATTTTTATCATAACAAATAAACTACAAACAAGTTTAAAATCCATCAATGTATGTTGACATAGATAAAAATGATTTGTAAAACTCTTTGAGAGAAATATCCCTTTTTTCATGAAAACATTTAAAATTCACACAATTTAAAAAGTAATAAATTTAAATAAATTTGTGACTCAAAGTGTCCCATACCACTTTGAAACCTTTTAAAGGAATTAATATTTTAAAAACATTCATGTATATATAAATAAATCCTTAAAATCCATTTTGAAAACATGGACATTAATGAGAATGATTTAGAGGAATAAATATTTAAAAAATTTAAAATGATGTGTTAGTAAAATAGTTACTTAAAAATAATCCCTTTGAAAACTCTTTTATGAAACATGGACATGGATAATATATATGTCCCAGTAGATACATACGTAAAAGCAACCTCAGATAATATAGAGTTTGTGTAAATAACACTTACCGTGCATGTTCCTTTAGTCGAGGGTACGTTTAAACTCATGTATAAATTCTATAGTATGTTATTAAATAATACCAGAACCATATTAATATTTTTTATTTCGTACATGATTCATTTATGACTTTATACTACCCATTTAATAATAATTTCCATGTTAAAGTAACATTTTCGGTAACAATCATTTTTTTTATAGTACATGTTTTATCTTGTTACTCTTGATTGTATTACATAGATAATTATTTAAATTCATCCAAAATATAAAACATGATTTATATATCATATATATTTAGAATATAAATATTTATAAAATACATATATATGAAATGGAAAACACCGTTTATGGAGATAGTAGGTCGTACATCTGCCTAAACGTTGTTTCTGTTTTCATATCATATTGAACGGAACTAAGTGGATAACATATATGAAAGTAAAAAAAAACACACACACACAAACATATATCTTCCATATAATTATTTTATATTATATTACATACTTATTAATGATATATATTTTATAATAATCATTGAATGGTGAACGTGGAAATGAATCTCACAACGTCGTGGAGACGGTAATTCGTACGTACGCACAAGGGACAATATCATTATATTGATGATGAAATCGTATGTAATTGGATGGTATATCATTTATAAATAATCATTAAAATGTTATATTTATTATTAAATCAGGTATATTCATTATTATTCTCATCCAAATAATGAAATGTTTGAATAAAAAACTACACCATGACGTGGCGACGGTAATCCGTACGTACACACGTATGGTGACATTGAAATTTATATGATGGATAGAATAATGAATATGGTCATACAATTTTTATAATAACATCATAATATATATAAGATACTGTAGTTATTAGTTTACAATAGAAACATCAATTAAAGAGGAAGTGGAAGAAGAAAAATACATGAAAGAGGTGATGAAATATTTACCTCTTCATCGGGTTTTCCCTTTTGATTTGATCAAAAGGGATCCCTAGGTTGAATTTAAGACCCAAATAAATCCTCTAGGATTAATGTAGGAAAATTGGGAGGATATTTGGGTAGGTTTTGATGATCCAAATAGAATTTGGATGTGTGAAATTAAGAGAAGGAAAGTGCCCTTTTTTAAGAGAGGTGATGGTCACTTTAGGAAAAGATTGAAATATTATTTTATAATAAAATACTTTTTTGTTTTATAATGGTTCAGAAATGAATTATTGAAAGTCTATGGTCGTAATGGGTCGCAAAACTCTCAACCAATAGGTTTTAGACATGATTAGGTCATCATATTAGCCATATCTTTTATATTTAACTCTTAGTTAAATAATTTGACATTTACCATGTCTCTTTGTATTTTTATATTATATGGTTAATAAAAATAGTATAAAAATACAAGTGAACCCCATGTGATTCATTATTAATATATATAACCTTATCAAAGTTCTTATTCTGAACCGTAGATTTTTAAGAATATTATATCAATTAATAATATAATATTCTTTTTAAAAACTCAATTATGTCAATTTTGAAACTAATTAGTATTTGAATTTTTTAAAGCCATAAAAACTTTATCACATTGAATAAAATTTATTTAACCTTTCCTAACATGTCATATTAACCTATTAAGTAAGTATAATTCATCACAGGTCTCAATTTACATTTATTTGGATTTTTATAATATCAATTATTTTAATCCTTCATTAATAAGGTAATTACTACATCATTATTGTGTCATAAATAAATTGAATTATTTAATATCTATAAATTATAAAAAAAATTCAATTATGTAGGAAATTGTGTTATCTTTCTAATTAATTTTTATAGTCTAATTTATCTTATGTATTACTCTATATTAAAAATGGTTTAGTTATTAAACATTTTACTTAACTCTTTTAACTCTTCTTTAAATAAAATAATAATAAATTTCCTAATCTTATCCATGTAGACCAAAGGGGGTCATATATTATTCCTATGGTTGTTTGGGTTCTAATTATAATTATACAATAGAATTAGGCCACGTTTTTGGGTAATTATGATATCATTTTTACCCTTAATTACCCTATTTATTTTAAACCGGGGTTAATAAAAGTCAAAAGTTACAATTCACCTAAAATTATTTTAAACTAATTTAACCGCATAATATTTACTGATATTAATAACGTCTCTGGGATTTTTTAAATTCAACTCACAAAAGCGGTAAAATTTTGTTTTATGCAGATTTGCAAATGCTCCTAGGAGGTGGGTAAAAGACTGTAAAAAGTTCAATAAAATTTTATATATTTAAACATATTATAAAATGACTCCAATTAATTACATTGACCATATATAGGTATTATATATCTATTTTTTCTTAAAATAAATTAGAACCAAATAAATAATTATTAAAATAAAATGTTTGTTTTAAATAATAACGCAGTGTTTATACTATTCATCAAAAATTGAGTGTTTTCAGAAAAATACCTAAAATTTACCCAAAGATAATTTTGATATTATGAATTCAAAAATGAAGTCTATTTTACCAAATTATAAACATATCAGTTTCATTTATTAATTTAAAATTAATTCCTATGGTCAAAACCAAAAATTGGGTTTATAAAAAGTAAAAATATTCAAAAGATCAACATGTGTTTATGTCAAATATAAATTTGAAATCGCTTATAATGACCTAAATTGTATTAAATGATAAAAATATAATCTAATTATACACCAAAAACTTTAAAATTCATAATTTATCAATATAAATTATTTTAATTAAAAAAGTTATTTTCAATTAAATCATAGTATTTTTCACAATTCGTCAAAATATGAAAGTTATCAGAAAGGTACAAAGAATTTATCCAAACTAAATTTTTATCTCCTTCTTCTAAATAAGAATTTAATTTCATTAAATTTTATATATTAAAGTGTCAAATATTGGTTTTAAGAAGGGTTATCCATTAAAAGGCTGTAAAATTTCATTTTTTGAAAAAAAACTTCTTTTATCTAAAAAATTGAATTTGTTCTTATATTATGTCTAAGAAGCACATAATATGGATTTTAACATTATATAGAGTATATAAGATTCAAAATGAATTTAATATTATTCATAACCACTTTTTAATAGTTAGTTTAGTAAATTGTGGTGCACTCAAACTCAGTGTTGTGTGCAACGCAAGCTATTGAACAATTTTAATGAGATAACGTTCTATGAAATCTTGGGGTGTAACATTATCCGCTCCTTAAATAAATTGTTTCCTCGCAATTTGAAATTTTTCTTGAAAAGTAAATGGTTAAAAATAGAAAAATACCTTTGTAGAAAACCTATATTGAAAACTGGGCTAATAAAATTTAGTCTTAATAAAAGGGAAAAGGAAATGAAAAAGTAACCCCCAAATTATGATCTCGATTAAGAGAACATTGGTGAAAATTACAGACACATAATTGGAGGGAAAAAATATTTATAGGGAGTGATGGAGGTCATCAATCACAAATAAGTTTAAAATTGAGGGCCTCAAAGCCATCAATCTAAGATGATGTAAAATATAATCAGTTCAAAAAAAATATGGTATTAGGATAACACATTTTTGGGTTTAAGATACCTTCCCTAAATATTAAGAATTAATTTATTCATATAATAAGAGAAATATATATATATATATACTTGATATGTTGAGTTTCGTCCTTCCAATAATTCCTACCACAAACTTATCTTTCACTCCAAAAGATAATAGAATACACAAATATTTTATTTATCCAAAACCTATAGGGTTCCGAAAGTAATGAATTTATTTTTCATTTTTCCGACTATTTAAAAAAACTACATTATAAAAACCAGGAGATAAAATTATCCAGTGGTAGGTGATCGACCCTTTTCGCCCTTCAGTTGCGTGTTCAAGTCTCGTGCCCTTGCTGGACACGACAGGTTGTCGCCCAACCTCCGGGATGTCCTTTTTATGGAAATCCAAAAATAATATCATGAAATAATTTAACCTTATCAATAGAATCTAATGTAAAACATAATTTATTCCAGCTATTAGACTTATCCAAAATACTTCTGTCCAAACCCACAATACAAAATTTATACGGAAGGTAAACACAATGAAGATCCTTTTTGCTACGTAATAACATGTGAATACCTTCATCATGTATTCTTTTAAAACACTATAACAACCTGAATTGCCATAAAACTTTATTGATTACATTCCTAATCCATTATTACTTATAGAATACTGGATATACTTCTTCTATCTGAAAATTTTGCAAACTCCAACAATGATAGAATATAAAAATCATTAATCAGTTCCAAGGATGTCAATAATATCCCATATAATTTATCCAAATCAATCATATCTTATTCCAAAATGACCACCTTAGTATCAAAATAATTTTAAGATTTATCTTTCTCTCAACCATATATTTTCTAAAAAATTTAACCTACCCTTGTGTCACTTTTCTTGATTTCCCACAATCTCAAGTCCTTAATGAAATAGTTCTGAAATACAGCCCTTATATACTCTACAATTCTTATAACATGTACATCATCAATAAAATAATAAAATGGAACAATAATATAATAACAACATAAGAACTCCTAATAATTCCTCTTCACCTTTGGAAGTTTCATAACATGATTATTATACAATAACAGCATTTGGGGTATACTCTGATGATTTGGACATTGATTCGCGTAGTGTCCCAAATCCTTAAATATGAAGCATTGTACATTCGAAAAACTTTTTCTTACCCTGGTATTCACATACTCAGTGTCCCTTTTCTCCACAATTATAACAAACTCACATTCCCTTCAATAATTTACCATGGTGATTCTTTCCCTAGTTATCACATACTGGAAAATACTTCTTTCCCTTATTCCCATTATCCATCTTTCCCTCTACCTTCTTTTTCTTCTCTGGCTTCCCTTTAAAGCCATAAGACTGAGAAAATTATTTACTAATTTTATTAACACCTGAAAATCTTTCTTCATATGATGATAATTTGAGGAAGACTATTTCTATTCTAAATGCAGGTTTAATAGCATGAGAGATATGATCCTTCTTACTCTATGAATCATGCGTATTATTGGAGTTCTCATTCCCCCTATTGGGAACCAATTCTAAACATTAACATACACCAGGTTAGTTTATGAATCGCATTTCAAAATTACAAGCCTGTAAAATACCTAATTTAAAATGAAAGGTTTATGCATATAATGCATAATCATAAAAATGTTTTCTTTAAGGATGAATTTACTCATAAATCCTTCATAATGGATTTTAATGAAAAAATAAATTATCCTAAGCATATCCCCTGGGAGTGTCATAACCTAGAGTGCAACATGGCCTGTTTGTGTGCACCAGGATACCCCGGGTCAAGCCCGAAACTCCTTGTCAGAGTTTTCTATCCTAGGTACATTTGTGCCAAAGTCGCCTCTACCTGCTCGTATACAGACATAGATTTATTGCTTGTAAAATACACAAAATATCTACTTTACCAAAATTCTAGGATGTTCTTATATACTAATCCTCAAAGTTTATCTGAGTGTAATGTTCTCTAATCAGAGTGTATCTAAATCTATTTCCAAGGTTGTTGCTAAAATTCCTCTGATACCAGCTATAAAGCCCCAACCCCAGCTACCCTGAGTCGGTGAATTATTTTAATATTTTGTCATGATTACAAGGAATCATGTTATGAAAGACTGATTAGTTTAGTAGTCATGGATAATATATTACATACATGAACATTACATTACACATTAGAAAATAAAATAAATCCTAAATAATCCTTTGATAACGCCACTAATCCACTAGCTTAAAATGCTTATCAATCACAATACACTTCTTGGAATCCTGGGAAAATTAAAACATTTAAAGGGGTGAGATCAGATTTTCATTAAGGATAACAATATAGCAGAAACATTCCTAAAAAAGCATAAACATTTACAGAATTGTATAAGAATAAAACAAAATCCCAGTAAACTTAAACATCAGTATAATATGGAAAATACACAATAAAATAATTCAATTTAATTATTCACATGGATATTCTACTAATATAATAATCACATTCAATATCAATTGCCACTTTCATAATGATGGAATATATAATTCTAGACACCATAACCATATAGTCAGGGACTTGTGCCAAGACTACAAATAAGATTTTTTCATGGCCTTGTTCCAAGACACTAGTTTGTCTTATGAGACATACCGATGCATCAAGGAGCTATAGCGGTCTCCACCCGTCACTTACAAAGTCAAATTCATTCCTCATATGAAAAGTTTTAAAAATAACATAAAAAATCGTATTAAAACTAGTATATGAAATGTCTATATTTTATCCATAAACCATGAATGGAATAATAATAACACATCCATATCCAAAAATATCACAAAACATTCAATAAAATATGAAATATTTGAATAATAATAAATCAAATTCAAGAAAGTTTAAAATCCATCAACGGATGTTGACATAAATGAAAATGATTTGTAAAACACTTTGAGGGAAATATCCCATTTTCAGGAAAAAATTTAAAATTCAGACAATTTAAAAAGGAAAAAATTTAAATCCATTTTTCAATAAATGTGTCTCATACCACTTAGAAACTTTTTAATGGAATTAATATTTTAAAAACATTCATGTCCATATAAATAAATATTTAAAAACCATTTTGAAATCATGGAAATTAATGAGAATAATTAAGAAGAATAAATATTTAAAACATTTAAAAGGATGTTTTAGAAAAAAATTACCTTAAAAATAATACCTTTTAAAACTCTTTATGAAACATGTACATGTATAGTAAATATTTCCCAGTAGATACTTACGTAAAAACTATCTCAGATAATAAAGAGATTGTTAAATTAACCCTTACCATGCACATTATTTTTATCAAGGGTACGTTTATCCACTTGTATAAAGACCATAGTATTTTATTTAAATATAACAGAACCATATTAATATTTATGATATCATACATGACACATTTATGACTTTATACTACCTATTTAATAATAATTTCTATGATAAATTAACATTTCAGGTAATAATCACTTTCTTTATCGTACGTGTTTTAACTTATTACTCTTGATGGTATTAATTAAGTCATGATTTAAATACTTAAAGAATATAAAACATGATTTATATATCATTTATATTTAGAATATAAATATTTATAATAGACATATATATGAAATGGATAACACTGTTTATGGAGACGGTAGGTCATACGTACGCATAAACATTGTTTCCGTTTTCATATTGTATTGAACAAAACTAAGTGAATAAGATATATGTAAGTACATAAATATATATATATATACACATTATAATTATTATTTCATATATTACATACTTATTAATTATATATATTTTATAATTATCGTTGAACGGTGAACATGGAAATGAATCTCATCGCGTCGTGGAGACGATAATCTAAACGTACGCACCAGTGGAAATATCATTATATTGATGGAAATATAGTATGTAATTTAATGGTATATCATATATAAATAATGAATAAAATGATATATTTATTATTTACATAGGTTATAATCATTATTATACCCATCAAAATCATAATGTGTATAAATAACAAATTACACCCCAATGTGGAGACGGTAATCTGTACGTACGAATGTATGGAAATTTTTTCATTTATAGAATGGATAGAATAATGAATATGGTTGTACCACAATTATAATAACATCTCAGTATATATAATATATTGGATTTATTATTTTATAATGGAAACAACAAAGAAATAGGAAGTGGAAGAAGAAAAGAACTTGAAAGAGGTGATGAAATATTTACCTCTTCTTCAGGTTCTTCCTTTTGATTTGATCAAAAGGGCTCCTTAGGTTGGATTTATGACCAAATTAAGGCCTCTAGGATTAATGGAGGAATGTTTGGAGGATATTTGGGCATGTTTTGGCCGATACAAAAGGCTTTTGAGGTGTGAAATTAATAGAAGGGGAAGTTCCATTTTATAAGAGAGGTGATGGTCACTTTAGGAAAAGCTTGAAATATTATTTTATAATAAAATCATTTTCGGTTTTCTGATGGCACAAAAATAAATTATTTAAAGTATAAGGTGGGGATGGGTAGATAAAATCTCAACCAATGGGTTTTAGACAGGTTTAGGTAATCATATTAACCTTATCTTTTGGATTTAACTCGTAGTTAAATATTTTGACATTTACCATGTCTCTTGGTATTTTTATATTATATTGTTAATAAAAATACTATAACAATACAAGAGAACCCCATGTGGTTCATTATTAATATATATAACCTACCTAAGTCCTTTGGCTGAACCATAGAACTTTAGGAATTTTATATCAATTAATAATATAATATTTGTTTTAAAAAATCAAATATGTCAATTTTGACACTATTTAGTATTTGTTTTTCATGAAAGCCATAAAAACCTTATCACTTTGAATAAAATTTATTTAACCAACCCTAACATGTCATATTATCCTAGAAAATTATTTTAATTCATCATAAGTCTCAATTTACATTTATTTGGACATTTATAATATCATTTATTTTAATCTTTCATTAATAAGGTAATTACTGCATCATCATTCTGTCGTAAATAAATTAAATTAATTAATGTATAAAAATTATAAATAAAATACCATTATGTATGAATTTTTTTTATATTTCTAATTAATATTTATAGTCTAATTAATATTGTGTATATACCTATATTAAAAATAGTTTAGTTATTGAACATTGAATTTAACTCTTTTACTTCTTCTTTAACTAAAATAATAATAAATGTCCTAATCTTATCAATGTGAACCAAAAGGGGTCAAATTTTAATCTTAAAGTTTATTTTGGTCGAATTATATTTATTCAATAGAATTAAAATATGTTTTATGGTAATTATGATATCATTTTTACCCTTTATTACCTTATTTACTTTTAACTGTTGTAAATAAAATTCAAAAGTTACTATTAATCAAATATGATTTCCATATTATTGAACCACATTTTACTTAATAATATTAACAGTGTCTCTTAGATTTTTTAAATTCAACTCATAGAAGTGGTAAAGTTATGTTTTATGCAAATTTTCCAATGCTTTTATGAGGTGGGTAAAAGTAGTTAAACAGTTCGATAAAATTTTATAAATATAAACATTTTATAAAATGACTTCAATGAATTAAATTGAATTTATATAAGTATTATATATATATATTTTTTACTTTAAATAAATTAAAATAAAGTAAATAATTATTTAAATAAAATGTTGGTTTTCAATAATAACGTTGTGGTTTTCACTATTCATAAAAAAATTAATGTTTTCAAAAAATAGCAAAAAGTTACCCTAAGATAATTTTGATATTATGAATTCAAAAATAAAGTATATTTTACCAAATTAAATACATTAAAGTTCAATTTTTTAATTTAAAATCAATTCTCATTGTCAAAACCAATAAGCATGTTTTTAAAAGGTAAAAACTATCAAAAGATTGACATGTGTTTATGTCAACTTTAAATTTGAAATTACATACAATGACCTATATTGTGTTAAATTATAAAAATATGTTCTAATTATACTTAAAAACCTTCCAAATTAATAATTTAACACTATAAATTATTTCGATTCAAATGTTGTTTTCAATTAGAACATAGTATTTTTTACTATTCGTCAAAATATGAAAGTTATCAGAAAAGTACCAAATATTTATCTAATCTAATTTTTTAAGTCCCAATTCTAAATAAGAATTTAATTTCATTACATTAAATATATAAAAGGGTAAAATATTGGTTTTAAAAAGGGTTTTTCATTAAAAGGAAGTAAAATCACATTTTTAAAAACTATTTCCTTTATCTAAAAAAATTAATTTGCTCTTATATTATGTTTAAGAAACACATAATATGGATGTTAACATAATATAGAGTATATAAGATTCAAAATTCAGTTAATTATATTCATAACTGCTTTTTGAATGGTTAGTTTAGTAAGTTGTGGTGCGCTCGAACTCGGTGTTGCGTGTAACACAATATGTTGAATTACTTTAATGAAAGAATGTACTATGAAATCTTTGGGTGTTACATAAATTTTAAGGGTTATATCATTATAGTTTTATACTGTTTTCTTAAATGTAAATTCAATCATAAACAATCTAGATTAAAATGATATTAAAACGCAAATCCTTTACCTCAAGTTTATCTTTCTTTAAAAGAGCATTAACCTAACATATAATAAATTTTAATATATTATAATTATAAAAAAGAGTCATTTAAATACATATAATAACATATATTATCCACTTTTACTATTTTACTAAGAATATATTAATAACCCCTTATTAAAGTAATCGTTTCATGGTGTCATCTCTATGAGTTTTTAATAAGAATTTTGGTTTGAGGGTTGTGGTCATGGTACATTGATCATGGTTCCATCCCCTATAAAATTATAATTATGTTATAAATATAATAAATATTCATTAATTATTATAAATATATTCATTCATAATTGATAAATACATAAAAATTAATTACACTTTTCATTGAAATGTTTGGTCTAATGTACACAGGAACATTGTTTTCAATTATTGATGGATGGAATGAAAGAAATATAAATAATAATTAAAATTTATAGAATAATTAATTAATAATATATATCAAATATAATTATTAAACGCATCTTTATTCCCATCTATGTAAATAATAAATGAACAACGAATCACATCGCTTCGTGGAGGTGGTAGCTCACAGGTACACACAAGCAAAATTATTGTTTTCTAATGGGTATGATATTTAAAAGGTAGATGTGATATTATAATTGGAAAAGGTTAAAAAAATTATAAATATAAGATATAAATATTTTACCCATAATAATAATCATACATTAAATATTTTGTTTTTAATGAATTGGTTCATTATGTGGAGGTGGTAGTCCACACACACGCATGATCAATACATTCACTTCTCATATGATGGAAAAGAGGGATTATAATGGATGTTCCCTAATGATAATAAAATTGTAGTATATTTAGTATACTTAATTTTTTATGTTATGATAAATATGATATATTTATATGTGTTAGAAAAAGAAATAAGTTAAAATAGGTAAGGTTGGATGATTACACTTACTTCAACATTCCTCCTTTAGTTCCCTTTTTAATGACCCATAGAATGATATTTAAATAATAAAAAACCTATAACTCAATGATATTTTATTTTATAATATAATTAGGCAGGTTTTTTTCAACTAAAATTAATCAATGTGGTGTAAATAAAATAGATAAGAGGCATCCTTTTATAAGGGAGGTAAAGGACACACTTGGAATTTCAAGAAAAATTAAATATAATTAATGTATTTCTCATGTAAAATCCATCCAAATAGTAATTAATATTAATAAATACATTATTTGGTCGAAATAGATTTATAACATGAAATTTACATATGGGTTTTCAATCTTTTTAAAACATATCATTTATTTTAACCCCTTTGTTAAGTAATTTCAACTATAACTACACTGACAAATTTTTCAATATTAAAGGTTTATAATTTATATAATATGTTACAAATTATATAATAAATTTAGAAGGGGTGAAATTATCAACAATTTAAATCATAATTTTTCTCTTTCACGATTTTTCATATTTTCAAATAATTTAATAAAATAGTATTAAACCAAAAATATTATTAATTTCATTTTGTACACTATTCATTTCCTATGAATTTAAAGACATGAAGATATTAATTTAATTATAATATAAACACTTCAAACATACCTAGTTTGTTTTATTATTTTATAAAATTTTTGAAGTTTTATAACTCACCAAAAATTATACAATAATATTTGTCAAAAATATTTACATGATTTTTCTACTTCTTGTATGAGAACTATGTGGGTGTTGTGTAAGGATTAATTAAAAATTAAAATTAAAATACCATTATAAATATTTAATTAATATTAAAAAAATTATAAAAACATATTGACTTTTAATTTTTATTTGAAAATTTAAGATTTATTTAATTCTTGATAGTGACATTTTTTGGAATTTTTATTGCTTAAAATAATATAAATTTTATTATCAAGGTAAAAGGGATCCAAAATGACATATACTAGAATTTGTGATCTCAATTGAAGAATTTATTCAATTATATTAAATAAAGTATTTTTGAGTGGATTATGATATCTTACCTCATGGTTTTAGCCCAATTTTTCTCATTTTACCCTTATCAGGGTGAAAAATAATTTGCAATATTACTATTCGTAATGACCAAATATAAAAGGGGAATATTTACCAAATTCAAATATCATGATTCCAAATATTATATAAATTTTCATTAATTAATCTCTATTGTTTAAAAAAATATATTGTAATAGAAAAGAATAAATCACAATGAAAAATAATATTTAGAAAAATATGTTTTTGAGGATAAAAATATAGTTATATTAAAATAAAGAATATTTGTAATGCCCCAACCCCTGTTACCCAGAGTCGGTGCATTATTACATAAAATTGGCATGATCACAAGAATGATCAAGTCTCCAAAGATAGATTAGTTTAGTAGCCTTGGAATAACTAGATACATTCATAAAGATTACATTACATCATAAAATGAAAATTACAACAATATAGTCACCATAGTTCACACTCTTATCCCCTCATAAAATCCCTGCAGGTCATTTATAATATACCTTTTCACATCCTGGGAAAAATAAAACATATAAAGGGGTGATCTCAAATGCCCAGTAAGGATAACATTATTACGGAAACTTTCATAAATAAGTTTAAACATTTAAGTCAATGTATAACTAAAACAAATGACTTTTAAACTTGAACTTCATAATAATATGGCAGAAATAAAATGAAATAATTCCATATACTTATTCACATGAATATTTTAATAGTCTAATAATCAAATGCAATATCAATAACCTCTTTCATAATGATGGAATGAATAATGCCATACTATCATAACCGCATAGTCAAGGCCTCATGCCAAGACTACAAATAAGATTTTTTTCAAGGCCTTGTGCCAAGACACTAGTTTGTCCCATGAGACCTACCGATGCATCGAGGAGCTATAGCGGGCTCCACCCGTCACATATTAAGTCCAATTCATTCCTTATATGAACAGGTTTAACCATAACATAAAAATCCGTATTAAAACTGGCATACAAAACGTCAATAATTTCTCCATAAACCCTGAATGGTATAAAAATATCACATCCACAGAATTAAAATATCACAAAACCATCAATAAAATATGTACATTTTGTATCATAACAAATAAACTTCAAATAAGCTTAAAATCCATCAAAGAATGATGACATAGATGAAATCAAAACTATTTGATAGAAATAACTATTTTTTGAAATCATTTAAAAGTCACATGATTATAAAATAAAACATTTACCTTGAAGATATTCTTATAATCTTATAAAGGAAGCTTCAATGATTTTATAATGGCAGAAAATAGCCGCACCCGCCGTATAAGTTAAAAAAACATTCTTACCTTAATTCTGTCAAAAAGGTCAAAAAGGACCTTGTTTGAAAAAAGACAGAAAGATTCCTTTATAAATATATTATAAAAATTCAAAATGGTATAAATGACTTTATCCCATAGACTTTAAAATAGTAATAGTGATTTGAAATACATTTTTAAGAAACATGGATGTGGATGATAAAGAGGTCCCAGTAGGTAATTACGTATAAACAATCTCGGATAATGAATAGATTGTGAAATAAACCCTTACCTTGTACTTTTACTTGGATGAGGGTAGGTTATCCTCCTTTATAATAGTGAAATAATTGTTTTTAAATTATACTAGAATCATAAACATTAATATGATATCATATATGATCTTTTACCATTGATTTGTTAATAATATCTTAGTATTATCGTTGTTTCGGGTGTTAATTTACTCATTTTCTTTTATATGTTTTGTTACATAAGTCGTGTTTGTTATGGATAGGTTTTGTCTTATTCATATCCATAATGATATCATGTCCTTGAACATTTTTTTAATCATTAAATGAGAATTAGTCTTGAATGGATACGATGGGGAATGAATCTCATCGCGTTCGTGGAGACGATAGTCCGTACGTGCGCACGAGCGATAATATCATTCTTTTTATATTAAAATAATATAAAATTTGATGGTATATAATATATAAAGAATCATTATCATGTTATATTTATTATTTACATGAATTATACATCATTATTATACCCATCCAAAAAATAATTTATTGAATAACAGTTACCCCACGACGTAGAGACGGTAAGCTATACATACACACATATGGTGACAGGTCATTCAAAGAATGCTTAGAATACTGAATATAGTTGTACCATATTTATAATAACCTCACAGTATATATAATATACTGGTGTTATTGTTTTATAATGGGAATAACAAAGAAAGAAGAAGTTTAAGAACAAAGGAACTTGAATGAGGGTGGTGAAAACATTACATCTTCTTTGGGTTATTCGTTTTGATTTGATCAAAAGGGAACCATAGGTTGGCTTTATGATCAAACTAATGACTCTAGGATGAAGTGAGGGACGTTAAGAGAGTATTTGGGTAGGGTCTATCCGATCCAAAAGTCTTTAAATGTGTGAATTAGTGAGAAGGGGGAGTGCCCTTTTATACGAGGGGTGAGGGGAACCTTTTGAAAAGTTATAAATATTATTTTATAATAAATTCATATTAGGTTTATAATTGCTCCAAAGTGGATTATTTAAAGGTTAAGGTGTGGATAGGTCGAAAACCACTCAAAAAATAGGTTTTGGACAGGTTTGGGTCACTATATTAACCTTATCTTTTAGTTTTAAATCTTAGTTAATTAGTTTAACATTTACCGTGTCACTTTGTATTTTTATATTATATAGTTAATAAACATACTATATACATCCAAGAGACCCCCAAGTGGTCCATTAATCATAAAAATATAATGATAAAAGTACTTTGTCCGAACCTTATATTTTTAGGAATAGAATATAAATTAATAATATAATTCTTGTTTTAAAACTCTTTTATGTCAATTTTCACACTATTGGGTATTTTGTTTTTGATAATTTCATAACAGCATTATTACATCGAAAACAATTTATATAACCAATAATAATATGTCATATTAACCTATAAATATAGTGGAATTCATAAAAAGTCTCAAATTACATTTATTTTGATATTTATAATATCAATTAGTTTAATATTTCATTAATTAGGTAATTACTGCATCACCATTGTGTCATAAATAAATTAAATTATTTAATGTCTAAAAATTATAAATAAAATATCATTATGTAGGAAATATTTTTAGATTTATAATGAATATTTACAATCGAATTTATCTTATGTATAACATTATATTAAAAATGTTTTTGTTATTAAACTTTGATTTTAACTCTTTTAACTCTTCTTTGAATTAAATAATAATTCATGTCCTAATCTAATCCAAGTGGACCTAAATGATAATATTTTATTCCTATGGTTGTTTTTGGTCGAGATAAACTTTACCAATAGAATTAGGACATGTGTTAGGGTAATATTAATATCAATTTTACCCTTAATTAACCAATTTACTTTTAACCGTGGTAAATAAATGTAAAAAAGTTACTATTCACCAAAAATTATTTTCATCTCATTGAACCAAATTTTACTCCTTGATATTAACTGTGTCTCTCATATTTTCTAAATTCTGCTCACAGAAGCGGTAAAATTTTGTTTTATGTGAATTTCCAAATTCTCCTAGGAGGTGGGTAAAAGACGGTGAAAAGATCAATAACTTTTTTATATATCTAAAATTATTCTAAACTAACTCCAATGAATTAAATTGAACTTATATAGGTATTATGTATCTATTTTTACCTTAATTAAATTTATATAAATAATTATTTAAATAAAAATTCGATATTAAACTATAACTCAATGTTTTTTCACTATTCATCAAAAATTGAAAGTTTTCAGAAAAATTCCAAAATTTCACCCTAGGCTAATTTCAATATTCCAAATCCAAAAACGAAGTCAATTTTGAAGGATAAAATTTATAAAATTTTAAAAAGTGGGTATTACTATTCATAACTACTATTTTGATTGGTTGTGGTGTGTGTTAGAACTCAAAGTTGCGTACAACACACAGTACTGTGTTATTCAAAGAGAAGCGTATTGTGGAATCTTGCAGTGTTACAATATTGATAATTAAAATAGAATTAATTACATTATTCTAAATCAAATTCATCATATTTTACGTTATTTTCTAATTCTAAAATATAATGGTACTTATAAATATCTTTATTTAATGAAAATAATTAGTAGAATTTAAAAAATAAACAATTTTCAGTATTTTCTGAGAAATTAATCATTTAAAAAAAATAAATTAATTTCACCCTATATTAATATTGATATGATAATTTGAAAATTTTATTTCATTTTTTGAAATATGTCTCAAAAATATGAAAAAATTAATTTTAATATTTTCATAGAAAAACTAATAAAAATTATTTTTGAGAAAACACATATTTTTAAAGCATAAAATGGTTTCACAAAAAATTGAGCACTTATATATCAATATTTTTTATTTAATTAAAAACATTTTATGTATGCTAAAAAATTTGGATATTTATATTCAATCCTCTAATTTAATATCTAGGTTATAATTGTATACTCTATAATGGTTCATTTATACTTAGGATTGCATGTATCACAAACTATTGGGGAAATTAAATCTATTTCAAGAGATATATATCATAAAATCTCATAGTGTAATATTATATATATATATATATTTATATTAATTTTTATGTATATTTCTGGGTGTTTTTGTTTATGAATTTTATTTTTTTTATTTCATATTCTTATTTGTTTCATTAGGTACATGTTCAAAACTAATTATTTCTGTTTTATAATATATTTTACACATAAATAATTCAAGATATACATTTGAATTAAATACCATAGTTTAATTATTAGTTTTATCATGAAAATAATACAAAAATGTGTATTTTTGATGGTTAATAAGTAGTTTCTAGCCCACATGGATCAGGAATTCCCTTCATGCCTTGTCATATATCATCTTGGGTATCTGGTGAGGGTAGAAAATAGAATCAATAAATCTACTATATAATATTAATATTGAGTTAATTTATATGTCATTATAAATAAATCATTTAATTATTTATATCTTTTATAATTATGGTTTTATTTAAATAAAGATAGTAAATAAGTATTAAAATATCTTAAATTTTAAAATTAGTTGGTTTACTTTATTTCAGAATGAAATTAATGGATAACTACTAATAATTCTTTCATTTTTTATTTTTAATGAAGACTCCAAATATTTGAAGAGGTTTTGGGATCCTTTGAAGATGTGAAGAAATTCTATTTTTGAGCTGAATATAGAAATGTCCTTGGCCATATGTTTCATTTGTAACAAATCAAGATTTTTTGAAATATTTTTCTCAAATTAATTTTTTCTTTTTAAAATTTTTCATTTCGTACAACTCTGAAAATAGTAATAATATATATATATATATATATTAAAATAGTATGTTTGGATTTCATTATATGAAATGTAATGTTAATCTTTCACTATATTAAATAGTAAGGTAATAATTCTCTATGCTGAACACTAATCATAGCTTATGTTACACAAAAGACTGACTTTCCTTGATGGATTGTGTAACACACAAGACCGAGTTTTACCAAAAAATAAATATATTATTAAAATATTGGTATTTAATATATTAATAATTAACTTATTTATTAATTTAATTGTTATAAATAGTATTAACATAATTAAGAACACATATGGTTTACACAAATATAAAATGAATTCATTAGTTACAATGAACCAATTGAATATAAAGGGAATATTTATATAGACAACTAATTGTATACTCACAGAACATTTTTCCCCTAATAAAATAAATTGATTGAAAATTTTAAGTTTTGTTAATATCATATATAAATTATTTATTCAATAAAATATTTCTGATATTCATATAATAGATTCTATAGTCATAAGAGAAGAACAACCCTAATTTTATACAACCTATATTTTTAGAATGGTAATTTTATCAAATTTTGACGGAGAACCTACATTAAATTTAAATCATAGAAATTTTATATAAATAATAAGTAAAAAACATCATTTTAATAATCAAAACATAATAATTATATAAGGGGTGTATTTTTTGTGTTTTTTTGATGTTTCATGCTTTAATGAATAGTGGAAAATAATAAAATTTTCTCAAAACGGTGTTTTTATATAATTTAATTATATAGATAAATTGTATTTTCATTTGGTTTTAAGGTTTAATAAGATAAATTTTTTGTAAATAAATCAAATTTAGGTCATTGGAATCAATTTCTTTTTTAAAATTTCTATAAGAAAATAACAATCTTTTCATCTTTTTTACTTTAAAACACTGCATTCTCGTCGAATATGTGGGATTATATTTAAATTAATTTGTGTAACTTATGTGTAGGGAATTTTGAAAAATGTTTCCCATATTTTTAATTAGTAAAATATATTATTTATAATAACTTCATAATTTTTTTGAGTAAAAATATTAGTGTATGTAATTAAAATTACATACAATGGTTAAGGTGAAATTAAGCTTCATAAGGGAATACCCCATAACCTTAAGCCCCAAAAGGACCTATAAAATTGTCAAAAATATATATTTTGTCCATATTTCGACTACCACATAAATTTTATATATTTATTACCATTATTGGATACACATTCAAAAAAATGTGGGTGTGGTTTCCCTTTTTCCAAAATATTACAATAGTGTCACTCCTCTACCACTATAGAAGAATTCCTCTCCTCCCACTTCCTCACACCTCTCAAGACACATTTGTAAGAAAAAAATATGACCATATATCTCCCAAAATTCAATAAGTTCTATTTTAATCCTCCCTTGATAAGAAATCCATCCATGTAAGCCCTTGGGTGCAAACCAAAAAGAGTTACCCGATTAAGAGTTAATACCCTCCCTCAAACTCCGTTCTTTTATTTTATATATAAAATCAACAAAATATTATTATACCATGATATTATGATATAAACAGTATAAAAAATAACTAGTATATTTATATGATAACTATTTTACCTAAAATTACAGACACTTCCATCTAATGTGTGACAAACATACAGTTTATGTGTACAACAAACTACCACCTCACTAAATAACGATTGTTCATTTTTCATTTACCATATACCATGGAGGAAATTATGATGTAAAATATATTTATATGTGTTATATATTATATTTATTTTCTAATTATACATATATAAATCTTTTACAACACATATCATTATAATTTCAATTTTTTGTTAATATGATAATTTCGCTGGTGGAAGTGTGGACTACCTCCCCCTCAAAGCGATGCGATTCATTTATAAACTACATTGAATGTATTAAGGATGTGTTTAGTGATTATATATGATATAATAGAACTACATTAATAATGATATATATATATATATATATATACATATATGCCTTTTCCTTTATTTCTTTCATCATGACAATTAAATGAAAATAGCATTCATGTGTACATACGACTTACCATCTCCATAAATGGTGTATTCCATTTCATACATATATATTATATGGATTATTATAATACACATATAATGAATATAAATTATATTTAAATCATGGTTTAAATTATGTAAATCATGATATAAGTCTAATTACCAATGATATAACAATTTAAGACACATGTGAAAAACAAATTCGGTATTACCCTAAGTGAAACCTTGACATAAAATTATTAAAAAGAGTGTAATATAATTCCATAATAAAACCATATATGGAATTAGAAGTAAAAAATATGGTTTTTTAAAATATTTATAATAAATTTTTTCATTTATATATGATATTTTAATGAGTGTGAAGAGAGTCAAGACACAAGGTATGGGAATTTCATCTCACTTTTTATATCTGTGAGATACATGCCAGGTTCACCACTATTTTCATTATTTTGGTGTATATATTGAACATTAATGTATTTTATGATTATTATTATTAATTTTATGGGTATTTAAATAAACATTCTACGATCTCTATTAAATGAGGTTTACTATTAAAAATATTTTAAGAGTATTTTTTTACATTTCAATGGAAACAATTTGGAAAAAAATTTCAATATTTTTTATGTCATTGAAGGAAAAAAGTTTTCCAAAATTTTCCAAGCATATGTTAATGATTTTGAAGATTATATTAAAAATATTTTAATTTATAAATTCATTTTTCAAATAATAAGTACGTTTTCCTCGAGAAATGTTTTCAAAGGATCTTCAAAAATTATTTCTTCTCTAATGCAACATCCATTGTCGTTACTCATTCCATTATTATTAAAAATCTAAAGGTTCCACTCATATTATTTATCTGATTGGTTTATTCTATATTTAATTTTATTTATAAAACTAGTTTCTCTTTCATGGGATATATTTTTTTAAATCTATTTCTCTTTCATGGGATATATAACATTAAAACCTATTTCTTTCATATGTAATTATATTTATGGAATGATTATATAACCTATATCTTTTTCCACTGTTTGTGATATGATTACATTTTTCTGATTACCATTTCACATCATGGGTTATGATATGAGTTTTTTTCATTTTTAAGAACATGTATGTATGATTCATTTATGATATGGGTGAGACCTATATCTCCATCAAATGTATTGGGTAAAGATTTATATTTCATGTGATATACTAATATGGTGGTTGGAGTGAAACTTGAGTACTAAGATGGACATCAGAGTGAACCATAACTACCAATATGGTACTAATAGTGAATTATTGCTAACATATGTCCATTATAGAGAACCAAAACTACCAAAATGTTATGGGGTGTGAAACCATAATATTAATATGGTATTGGAAGCGATGCCTTGGATACTATGAAAATCATATTATAGGCTTACGTGTTTTCCACAATTATATGTATTATTTCAATGTTATGATTTCGTGTAATATTTTATTTATTTACATAGAATTCTTGTATTATTAACTTCAATGATTTATTATACAATTCATGTTTGTGATCGTTGAAATATATGGCATGATCTTCTATTTTCATGATGATGTTCTCATACCCTTATTCTCATGATTATTTTTACATATCTCCATTGTTTACACTTATTGACCATAATATATAAGCACTATTTTTGTTTTAATTCCTGTAGGTAATGAAGATATATATTATGTATTATGTGTATAAGAAGGGTTCTAGTCATGAAGAACCTAGTAAGAGATAATTCATCTCTCTTATGTACTAGTGTTTATGTTTCAATGTTTCCAAAGGAACTACACTAATATAGTCTTTGAGTGTCCAATTGTGAAATGTTTTGTTTATTCCTCAAAGATGATGTAATTTCTATGTATGTTAATATTAGGCCATTATAGTTGGTATTATATTAGAGTTTTAGTTAACCATTTTAAACTAGGATGATAAAACCACAGTAAGAACTGTAAGGACATGTCTAAGGATAAGGAAAAGCATATGAAAATATCCTACAATTTTTGGTAAAGGTTAGAGTGAGTGGTTTCCTATAAATAGATACTTTTATGGATACAAAATTTGGATGTGGATTTTACATATATCTAACTAGAGGTAAAAACATTAAAATATGTTCTCATGCTGACTTGGGGTAATTTGGTGCACGACAATGGGCCCTGTTGCACACTTGGTTTGACACTCCATCGGGATATGCTTTGGAATTCACAATAAATTTATGAAACATCATAAAGGATTTAAATATAGGATAAATATGAATAATATATGAAAACCTGAAGGATTTATTGATTAAATATGCAGGAACCATGATTTAGGCACCCTACAAGTAATTTCCAGGATTATATGGCATCCTAATATGATAAATGTTTGTCACACCATGCGTTTTGGTTTTATTCAAAGGAGAGAACTATAAGGAACATGGTTAATATTTAATGTTTCATATTTTGAAATTATGGGCATTATGAGAATCAATTTTCCCACATTAAATCTCATAATGCGAATCAGGAATTCGGTATGAGTATTGGTTATACTTCTGAACATAAAATGACCCTAAATGACATGTGGAAGGAATGTGATGTTCTTCTAGTATTTTTTACAAAAAACAATATAATCATGATGATATGGAGTTTATGATCCCTAATGAATGACTAATATTTCATATTCTAGGAAAATTTTATTGAGGAATAAGTTTATGAACCATGAGTAATGGTTAAAGAATAAATTTGGATGAATGGAGTACTTATGTTTTTGAGTTAAAAATTATGTTATATGAATAATGATATATATACATATTTACAGTATAATTTTTCATTAAGGAATAAATTTTTTTTATGTCTAATGGTTATAAAGGAATAGAAAATTGATATATTTATTAAGTTAAGATAACAATTAATGTGGTCAAGATGTTGAGAAAATTATGTTCTGTTTGGATTAAGAGATAATTTATTTGGATAAGGAAGACTGGAAAACACTAATTTCTATGGTTATGATTAATGATTGGTTTAAAAAGTGTTCTATGTAAACAAGGATGAATTTTACAACTTCTTGTGTTTATGGAACTTATCCAGTATCCTTTTGAATAAGGTAGCATACATTTTTTTCCAAAATTAGTTATGGTAATTCAGGTTATTACCTTGTATCAAGAGTATATATGATGAGGTTATTCACATGTTACGAATGTGACAACCATGAGATAATTTGTGATATATGGGGGTCCTATGTTAAGATTATTTTGTGACCTTATTTATAAAGTTATGGATTTTCATATTTTGGAAGTGTTATATGGAGAAACATTAACAGAAAGATTTAAATATTGGATGCAGTTATTTCAAATAATGTTTCCTCACCACATGAGGATTTTTGAACATTGGATAACATGTTATAAAAATATGGTGTTGATGATAACTAATGACAGAATGGATGTAATATCATGGATCACCTAATATATTTGTGCTTTAGGAATGAAACATTCACTTAACTTTTTGGAGAAAGAGGTTATGTGGTTCATGGAACAAAAAATAGGTAGGTTGTCCTGAAATCATGCAAGTATACCTTTTCATAAAAACTGATTAAATTTTTGAAAAAGGATCATTAAACCAAAAACATTATCTATGAAAATCTATTTTGGATGAATCATATTTTCCCTTTATTCATCATGGATTTATTGATTTGTGATTTTTATCATTAACCAAAAATTGTTATATATAACTCTCTATAAGAACATTATGGTTAGATTTTTCTTCCATGCCCATATTTTCACTTTCCGCATATGTTCTCCCATGTGAAAAGAGATTTATTTGTTACATTGGGTAGAAATTATGTTTCTAACATTTCTTTTGAAATTAATTCTTTAGTATTAAATTTTACGATGTCCATTTCTATTAATGAAACATCTAATTATTAAAACGTTGATAACCCAATCGAATTTAGAGGGAGAAATTCATTTTAAGGGGGGTAGAATGTAACAGCCTCAGATTTTGTGAATTATTTTTTCAAATTTATTTTTTCTTTCTGATATTTTACATTTCAAACAACAACAAAAAATAGTTATTATATATATATATATATATATATTAATTAATAATATGCAATACCTCAGATTTTGGAATTATTTTTTGTGAATTAATTTAATGTATTTGATATTTTTCATTTAACCAAACACAGAAAACAGTTTATTATATATTAAAGAAAAATGTTGAATTACATTATATGAATCACAAAGATAATCATGTACTACACTCAAATTTTTTTTTATCTTTCTATATACATAATATCACATATATATTTTGTTACATTCAACAATTAATTTCCTTGATGGCTTGCATAGCTCACATGACGGAGGTTTACGAAACAATAACATATTATAAAACTATTATTATTTAATGTAATAAGATATAACCTAGTTGTTAAAATAGAGGTTATTAATAGTACTAATAAATTTATTAAAATATATATTCTTTAAAAAAATTAATTAATAGGTTTTTATTTAATTAGAAATTAATATGAACCCCCAATGAATATAAAGGAAAATATTTTTATTTTTATAATCACAAAGTTATTTTACATTAATAAAATAAATTAAATATAATTAGTGGGGTATATAAATGTAATATATATGTTATATATTCATGAAAATATTTATTATAATCATCCAATATATTTCATACTCATAATATAATAACAACCCCAATTTTATGCTTAAAACCCTTTATTTTTATAATTGTAGTTTGACCACCATTTAATTGAGAAACCATTTTAAATCCAAAATTTGGAACATTTATAGACATAATAGGTCAAAAATATCATATTTTAAAGATATTAATAAAAAATTGTTTAGAATAAATATTTTTTGTTTTTATGTAAGGTTTGATTTTATAATGAATAGTTAAAAATACTAAATATTAATTAAAAACTACTTTTTAATATAATTTATTTATAAGGATAAATTTTATTTTAAATTATTTTAAAATTTTAGATAGATAATATTTTTATCTTTTAAGTCAATTTAGGTCATTGGAACTATTTTCAACTTTAAATTTGATATATAAACATAGCATAATTTTGATCATTATTACTTTAAGAACATGTATTGTCACCCCATGACCGGGATTAAAATATAAATAATTTTTACCAGCTATGTGATTTTATTTTGGAAAAGTAGATTCCATTTTTAGAATAAGTATAATCTATAATTTATAATAATTTTATATTAGTTTTTGACCAAACATATTAGTGAATGTAATTAAATTAATTACATCGATTAAGGTAAAATTAAGATTAACTAACGTCAAAAACATAAATTTAAGACCCAAATCAACTTAGAATATTTTCCAACACTAAGTTTATGGTCATATATCGACCCTATCATCCATTTTATAAAATTTGGAACATTATGGTATCCACTTTACATGGTAAAAATATAGTTGGAATTCCTTTTACAAATATTTACTAGTATACCACTCCTCCTCCACTATAAAAGGCCTCCTCCACTCTACTAAATCACACTTCTTAAACCACTTTTCTTTTATAATGATCAATTGAAATATCCTCCCACAAATCCTACCTTCCTTCTTGAAGCCTCAGTTTGGGCATAAATCCTTCCAAGGAATCTCTTTTGTGAAAACCAAAAGGAGTTACTGGATTAAAAGGTAACTCCCTCCATCAAACTCAGTTGTTTAGTTTTTATTCTCTACAACCTCAATTAATGTTATTACATTATTATAAAAAAAATAAGTATACTAAATTATAATAATTTCCTTAGTATTGGGTTTCAACCTACACATACACACACTTCTATATAATGAGTAACAAACATATTGTTTATGTGTATAGCGGACAACCATCTCATCAAACAATGATTGTTCATTTTCCTATTAACTCATATCTTGGTTGAAATTATGATGGATAATTTATTTAGATATGTTATATATTAAATTTATTATGTATTTATGATTCTTTAATAATTTTATAAAAAATATCTTTATACATTCCATTTGGTGTAAATATCATTATTTTGTTTGAAGAAGTGTAAAAAATCACCCCCTCAATGCGACATGATTCGTTCTCACACTAAATGGAATGTATTAAGGATGTGTTAATTGAATGTATAAGATATATATAAAATTATAATTTTAATGGAATTATAATATATATATATATATATATTTCATTTTCTTGATTTATTTCAGTATGATAAAAAAAATTGAAACAAGTTCATACATAGGTACAACTTCCCGTATCCATGAACGGTATATTCCATTTCACAAATCTATATTATAAATATTATTTTAATAAAAATTTAAGGAATATACATGATATTTATATCATGTTTTAAATTATTTAAATCATGATATATGTGTGAGGACATAATATAAAAAAATTAGTACAGATGCGATGAAAAAAAAATATTACGAGAAGTGACACATTAACATATGATTGTTAACAAGTGGGTAATATATGGTCATAATAAAAAAATATGGAATTAGATTTATATTGTATTATTTTGTAAAATTTTTATAATAAACATACATTTATTATAAATGAATATTTTATGAGTTCAATGGGAGTCAGTACAAAAGGTAAGGGAATTTCTTCTCACTCTATATTTCAATGTGATAAATGCCTTTTTCATCACTAACTTATTCTGTGTCATGTATAAAAATCACATGAATGTATTATATAATTTTTATACATAAATTAATGGGTATCTACATATCCAGTTTATCATCATTACCTCACAGGTTTTATGTTTCAATCGTTACCAAATCTGTAAAATAGTTTTGTCTCAATTTTCTTTCTTTGAGGCTATTGTTTTGTTATGTTCCTAATTTACTTTTAAATTTTATATACTACCATTTTACATTTTATATCATGAAAATAATTCCATTAATTATATTTTATGATTTATTTAAATAACTTTTCTTAAATGGAGAGTATGATCCAATGTCACCAAGTGGTAATAGTTTATTTAAACAATCTCATCACTTTTCGAGATTGTTACTAGTTATGATGATTTGATAAAATATTATGATAAATATCTCAAGAACAATAATAAGTTTCCCTATAATAAATTTATTCAATATATATTCATGTATTAGTACCATTATATACTATTTAGTAGTTTATATAATTAAGAAATAATTTTTATGAAAATATAACTGTATTTATCTCTTCAGTCAGAAATCTATTTTATTTCAAAAATCACGATTTTAAAAAAATTTCAAAAGTTCCTTGAAAATACTTTTTAAGGAGAAAGTATTTTGTATTATTTTTTTTTTCAAATATTCTTTTATAATTTTCCAAATATTTTTTCATGGAAAATGGGTTTTAAAAGGTTTTATGTTTTAAATATGATTTTTTCAATGAAGAAATTATAGTTTCCCCAAGAAGTGTTTTTAAAAGATCATTCGAGATTATTTCCCATATAAGATGACATATATTGGTGTTACCCATTCCTTTCTAAGGAAATTATTCAATTATTCCATTCACGTTCATTCTATGAATGGTAAATATATTTAGGGCGTGATGTTTATGAATCCCATTTATCTTTCATGAGTTATATGATTTTGAAACCAAATTGTTTGAATGGGAGGTGATTATAAGACCTACCTATTTTCCATATGTAATGATATGATTAAATTTTAATGATGCCTATCTCATTGCATGGGTTAGGATATGATTATTTTTCGCAATATTGTGGCACTTGTTTGTATGATTGTTTTATTTATTGGGTTGGATATATATCTAACTACAATGCATTGGGTAATAATAGATGAATTGTGAGTATATATGTTATGCATGAACCATATTTCATGTTAAAAAAATTATGAGTGAACATGATTAAATGTTCATAATGTTATGCATCGACTTAGTTTTATTAACATAAGTTTATGCGTAAACCTGATTATATGTTCACAATTTTATGAGTTAAACTTATTATGTGTTCATAATGTTAGTCATAGAACAGGTTTCATGTGCATAAGTTTATGTGTGAACATAATTACTTGATAAAAATTTTCTGTGTGAACCTGATTATGTGTTATAAATGTTGTGCATGGACATGGTTTCATGACCATAAAGTTATGTGTAAATCTGATTACAAGTCTAAAATGTTATGCATGGACATGGTTTCATGTTCATAAGTTGATGCATGTGCCTGATTTCATTTCCTTGACTTATTGAGTGAACCAATTTATACTTATATATGTTCAAAATGATATAAACAAATCTCTAATCCACAAGTTCCATGTATTATTCATATGTTATAATTTCATGACTTATGACCTTAATTCTATTTTGATCCATGTATTATTAACATACAATCTTTATTATGATCTCTAATAAGTAGGGTATGATCTTAAAATTGTATTCTCATGTTCTATACCCTTTTTTTCATGTTATGCTTATACATTTCCGTTATTTACCCTTACTGACCATCTGAGCTCACCTCTTTCTTATGATTCCTTTCCCTATGTTATGAGGAAATGTTTTAGGAAGAAGTACTAAAGGTATGGATCTTTATGGGAGATGGTGAAGATATTTTACAAGGATAGAATATTTTTTTTCATTTTTCAAAAGACACTAAACTATTATTGTACACATTCATATATTTTTTTAATGTACAAAATATTAATCTAAAATGATTTTATATCCATGTATATTAATCATGGGTAGCTATAGTTGGTATCAGAGAAAATGTTTAGTCATACATTGAAAAAAAGGATTAGAAAACCCTAATTAAATACCTAGGTTTATCTCTAAGAACATGTCTTGGGATGTCTCTATAGATAAGGCTAGAAATAAGAAAAATTATAGGAAAATATCCTATAATTTTAGTAAATGTAAGAGTGAGTGGTTTCCTATAAGTAAATCATTTTCTGTATAATATAAGTATATGTGACCTGGTACAGATGTACCCTAGGGAAAAAAGTCTTACAAGATATCCTAGGCCTGACTCAGGGTAATTTGGTACATGAAAAAGGACCTTGCTAAACACCAGGACTGACACACCCAAGGGGTATTCTTATGAAATTTAAAAACTCTTCATTAAACATTATATTGGATTTTTATCAAAGATTGTAAAGACCCGTAAATTTCAAGGAAATTTTTTTCTTAATTTTATTTGGATTTTACAAGAGCGCAGTTTCTGACGGCACCTGATTCCGAGGCCCGGTGTGCCCGGAATCATTTTCCGAAGTTTGGCTCGGGTACGTTCAGTGAACGGACGAGCGGGTTTTTCTAACTTTTGAACCGGTGCCCGGAATCGAATTCCGAGGGCACCGATGAAATCGCAGCGCTGGTATTCACTTAGAAACACCTCTTCCGGAGTTGCGTTTTCTCGGATGTGGTTTTTATATTTCGGGCTTAAAGTTAAGAAATAAAATAATTTTGCGACAACTTTATTTTATTTCACTTAAGCCACTTGGAAGCCACTTGAAGCCACTTAAAGACAGCTTAAACTGAGTTGATCTGGATAGGATGCTATCCAGAAATATCCTACCCCCTTGGTAGGATATTTGTGAGGTGGGGCCCGCATGAGCCCCGCCGTTTCTTTCCGCTAAGTAACGCACCCGCGAAAACCCGTCATTATGAAAGTCAACTGATGCGTTTTCTTAAATTCTTAACAGAACATTTAATTGGGTGGTTTATTTCATAAATTAAATGAGTTGTTTCTTTCGTTGAATTAATTCAACGAATTGATGGGTCGTTACTTACCCGTTTTCGTTTGTTGGCATAATAATAAAATAAGACCAACCTATCTTTTGGAGGATTACTCGTTGAGAGAGGATCCTTGAACCTTCATCCTCCTTTGTGAAGAACGCGAAGAACGCCGAACCCAGAAATCGACGACGCGACACCGTGATCCGCGACGCCAACGTTCCCTTCCTACAACGTTCTTCTGCGACGACTCTTCCTCCGCGACGGATCTTCGATCGGCTGCTTGAGGTAAGAGTCTTGGACTTTCTTTTTAATCCCCTTCGTGGTTCTTTACCAAAACACGAATTTAATTAATTAAATTAAATCTGCTGTTTCATGGTCCGTTGAGTTCGCTGACTCAACGCCCTGTTCCGCGACGACGCGACGCCCTTCCGCGACGACGCGGCGATCTCCACCTTCCGCGATGAGCAATTCCGCGAAGAACGCTCACGAGCGACGACTACAAGGTAGGGATTTTATTTTTGGAATTACCCCTTTTTATCTTCCCGTAAATGTTTGTTTAAAAAGTTAAAGAACTGGTTTTGTGAACAATTTTAAATTTATTAAAATTGTTGTTTCCTGTGTGGAATAAAAATTCTCTTATTGTTTATATCTAACGCGGAGGGTGCGGGCCAAACGAACACGGCCCGACGACCCTCCGTCGTTCTTCGTTCTTGTGCGAATTGACGGGCGACGACGGAACGTGCCGCAACAGAGGTTTGATAATCCCGCAGTGAAGAACGAGTCCCGGGAGGAGCAACGACGCAGACGGGAAGAAAATCGGGCCACCGGAGCGACTTCGGTGGCCCACGGAAGCCGATGGCGGTGCGGGTCGCCGGCACGGCGGCGCCGGCGCCCGGCGCGCCGCCGGACGAGACCGCCGCGACACCGGCCGCGGCGGCGGCACTCGCGGGACGCGGCTGAAGCCGCGTCCGGCACCAGGGAGACACCCCACGGTTGTCCCGCGGGTGTCCCGCGGGTGTCACGCGAGGGCGGCGTCTCCCCCCGCGTCTCTCGGGACGCGGCTTCAGCCGCGTCCGGTTGTCTGGCCGACACCCCACAGGTGCCGCGGGGGTGGCATCTCCACCCCGCGCCGCTCGGCCGAGCCGAGCCGGGCTGGCCGAGCCAGGCCGGTCCGACCGGGTCGGACCGGGTGGACCCCGTTCGGCCGACCCGGGGGGGGGGGGGGGGGTCGGGCCGGGTCGGCCCGGGCTTGGACCCCCCGTCTTCGGACGGTTTCCGTTCAAATTGTCGTATCTTGAGCTACGGGCTTCCAAACGACCCGCCGTCAGCGGCAACGTGATCCTTGGATCAAGATGGTCGTTTCGGTATATCGCACTCAAGGTTTCGGAATACTTTGTGTTCGTTCGGGTTGGTTCGTACACGAAACCAACCGGGCCCTCGAAGCAGAAACGCTCATATCTTGAGCTACGGACGTCCGATTGACGTGCCGTCAGCTTCGTTGAATTCCTCTAAGTGAGACGGATCTTTTGGCACACTCCGCCCGAGGTTTGGACGCAGGTGGAGTACGGTCAGGTTGGTTTTTCTTTAAAAACCTACCGGGCCCCTAGGACGAAAAAGCCAATAACTCTCAGACCGGGCGTCCGATTGACGCGCCGTCTACGACGGTGAGTTCCTGTTGACGATACGGAACTTTTGGATACATCAACTTCGGAATTTGTGTCAGTTGATGTATCGGCCTCTTGGCTCGTGGAGCGGACCCTCCCGAACGAGCTTGCTGTGTGCTGGAACCCTAGAGCTGGCCGCGACTGCTACTTCGACAGTGACGACCGTGCAGAGATCCTCAGTGGACTACGGCGATGACCATGCAGAGATCCTCAGTGGACTGCGACGACGACTGTACAGAGATCGTCAGTAAACTGCGACAACTACAGCACTCAGCGATCCTACGTGGATCAGTGCTATAGGTCCTGTGTGGGCCCGATCCTGTGTCAGTCCGATCCTATGTGGGTCCGTGCTCAGCGGTTCTGTGTGAGCCAGCGCCTACAGGTCCTGTGTGGGCCCGATCATGTGTGGGTCATTGCGGGGGTTAGTTACATATCGATCCTTCGTGGGTCCGACGACTTAGATGGATCAGTGATCATCTTTATCGTCATCCGAAGAAGTATATCTGTGTGAGCTGAATCTTGTGTTACTCTCCTTTGTAGATTGTGTTGAGCCATCCTGTGTGGATTTACTGTTTACTCTCCTTTGTGGATTGTGTTGAGCTATCCTGTGTGGAATTACTGTTTACTCTCCTTTGTGGATTGTGTTGAGCTATCCTGTGTGGATTTACTGTTTACTCTCCTTTGTGGATTGTGTTGATCTATCCTGTGTGGGTATACATTTTGCTTTCCTGTGTGGACTGGGTTGTGCTTGGGCTCGGACGTTGGAGCCGAACGGGATTTGATGACTTAGGTATATGTATGGGTATATAACTAAGTCGTGTCAGATGTTACTTCGTGATTGTATCTTTCCTTTGTGGATTGTCCTTTGTCGATTTCGGGAGACCCTCGGGGGTCTTGGAGTCCCTACTGAGTAGCTTATACTCACCCCTGAACGGGCTATGCCCGCACTACGTTGAGTTGGTTGCAGACGACGGACAGCGCTGATCGTGGTGGAGGCGTGCGGAGCAGGACGATACCTGGAGGTGGACCACTGGGCGGGACGTACTCGGAGCGGTCAGGTGGACCCGAGGAGCAGTGGAGGCTATCTGTACCCACCCTTCATGTGGGACTTTCAGAGGACGGCTCGATGCTGTAGTTTTTCCTTTCAGTTGCTGTTTTTCCTTTCAGTTGTACTTTACAGTTGGACTTGTATTTCCGGCCCCTTTTTCTTTCAGCACAGCTTGTACCATTTTTACTTAGTGTTTACTTTTCCACTTGCTTACTCTGTGGTGCTTGTTTACTTTTCAAAGGCAATGCCTTCCTTTTTTGTTGGGATTTACGCCTTGGTGCTAGTCGCCAGCCCCTGGCCTATGGAAGGCGGGCTTGGGGTAGTCACGGCACGGGCCCCGAGGACGGGTTGTGACAAATTGGTATCAGAGGCGGTCGGTTCTACCGCAGACTCTGATCTTTCTTCTATGTGAAGCAATAGTGTTTAGCGTGTTGGGTGTGGTTATCAGTCCAGGGAGTCCAGTGTTGGTGCGGTGGCCGACCTATCTGTACACAATGACCCTGACTTCTGATTTCCGACTTAATGCATGAAAACATTGATTGCATGTGTGTTTCAAGTTTTCTTTGTGATTACTTGTGTCAGCTCACCAGGTACACTGTTCTGACTGTGGCGCACTTGTTTCCTTTTCAGGATGGCCCGACGACAGCAGCCAACTAGGGTTCCGAGAGTAGAGCGCGACGATAGCCCGCCGAGTGACGAGGCCTCGGTACAGGGCCCGTTGACAGCAGAGGCACCGGCGGTACCTTTACCCGCCGAGCCCCCGATGCTTCCAGCAGTGGAAGCTGACGACACACGACGCCTCGGAGCTCTTCACGAGTTCCAGCGCCAGCGACCACCCAGGTTCCGTGCGGAGATGGACCCCCAGGCCGCCGAGGACTGGCTGGAGGCGGTCGTCTGAGTTTTCGGGCTAGTGAGGACACCAGCAGACCTCATGGTGATCCTCGCGGTGAGCCTACTGCACGCAGCAGCAGGGCGATGGTGGAGCATGATGCTCCAGGTACATGATGAGGCCTCCCTCGTCTGGATGGACTTCAGGAGCCTCTTCTGCTCAGAGTTCGTCTCGGCCACCCTCCGTGCGGTGCGCATTCAGGAGCTTCTTCAGCTGTGGCATGGCAGCTTGACGGTCGCTCAGTACGCGGCGAGGTTCACCGATCTTTCTCGCTACTCAACCGACATGGTACGGGACCCCTTCTTCCAGGCCCGGACCTTTGAGCAGGGATTGAGACACAAGATCAGGGCATCGCTGATCTCCCTCAGTATCCCGACCCAGGCAGGAGTGCTAGAGCGAGCCCTTCTGATCGAGAGCTTCCTGGCTGAGTCCACAGCGAGACCTACCGCAGGGAGGCAGGTAGCAGAGTCTTCGGCAGCCAGTAGCTGACGGATGACTCAGGGTTCCAGGCAGACCAGACCTTCCGGCAGACGACCTCGGGACACTGGCTCAGCAGTGCGGGGCACACAGCGCGAGGCCAGTCTTCCGAGAGGCAGGCAGTGCTACTCCTGCGGCGGGCAGGGCCAGATGGCTCGGGACTGCCCGACCCGCCGTACCGAGGAGCAGCAGACGGGGGAGGGGACACCCAGGCAGAGGCAGAGGGTCGACCGTGGCGGTCCGTAGGGAGGAGGCGGAGGAGGCAGAGGAGCTGGCCGAGCAGCAGGTGGTGGGCGACGCTTTGAGGCTCTGCCACCACCACCACCAGGAGGCCAACCCCGACCACAAGGAGCTGGCGGGCAGAGGCAGGCACAACTCCAGGCAGCGAAGGCCTACGACCACGGCACGCCAGAGATGATTCGAGGTACGATCTGTATCTATTCCACCCTTGCTGGAGTTCTTATAGACACAGGAGCGAGTCACTCTTCCATAGCCACTGCCCTTGTTCGGAGCTCGGAGATTCCGACAGAGCCATTGTCTCGATCCTTATGGCTAGAGACACCTACGGGAGCAGACTCGACGATTACGCACTGGTGCCGGCAGTGTGAGCTTACTCTAGGAGGCGAGAGATTCGGCTGGGAACTTCTAGTAGCTGCGTCGAGGCCTTACGACGTCATCTTGGGCATGGATTGGTTATCTACGGTCTATGCACATATTGACTGCATTAGGCGCAAGGTACGATGTGTGCGCACTGATGGGAGCAGGTTCACATTTACCGGCGAGAAGGGAGACTTAGCAGCACAGGATGGACTCACGCAGAGGAGAGGTCATCTCATCACTCATAAGTTGGCTAGCCTCATCCTTGGAGTAGTTGACGTGCAGTGTCCTAGTTTTCCTGCAGTGGTGGATCAGTATGCGGACGTCTTCCCCGACGACGTTCCAGGGCTACCTCCTCACAGAGAGGTAGACTTTTATATTGATCTTTACCCCGGGACAGCCCCGATATCCACTCCAGCATATCGGATGGCCCCCGCCGAACTTCGAGAGCTACGGGTACAATTGGAGGACTTGCAGGGCAAGGGGTTCATCCGACCCAGTGTTTCACCCTGGGCTTCCCCGATATTGTTCGCCAAGAAGGTGGACGGGAGCTTGCGACTATGTGTCGATTATCGTCGCCTGAACAAGGTGACAGTGAGGAACAAGTATCCGCTACCGAGGATTGATGACCTCTTCGATTAGCTCAAGGGATCAAGGTGGTTCTCGAAGATAGACCTCAGGTCAGGCTATCATCAGCTCAGAGTTCGAGACGAGGATGTGCAGAAGACGGCCTTCAGATGTCGGTATGGCCACTATGAGTTCTTGGTTATGCCTTTCGGCGTAACCAACACTCCAGCAGTTTTCATGAGCCTCATGAATAGGATCTTCCAGCCATACATCGATCGATTTGTCATGGTCTTCATCGACGACATTTTGGTGTACTCGACGAGGGAGGAGGAGCACACCTACCACCTGCGGGTTGTACTAGACACACTCCGAGAGCACCAGTATTATGACAAGCTCTCGAAGTGCCAGTTCTGGTTACGTGAGTTCCACTTCTTGGGGAACGTCATTTCTGAGGTGGGAGTTGCAGTGGATCCCGCGAAAATCGAGTCAGTGCTAGCTTGGGAGCCACCCAAGAGCATGACAAAGGTGCGGAGTTTCTTGGGCCTAGACGGATACTATCGGAGATTTGTGCCGGACTTCTCCAGAGTTGAGGCCCCACTCTCAGCATTGAAGAAGAAGGGGAAGCCCTTCGTGTGGTCAGACAGATGTCAACAGAGCTTCTATGAACTGAGGCAGAGGTCGACCAGCGCACCTATCTTGAGGTTTCCTGAGGTGGGAGCTGGATACGTAGTCTATTGCGATGCATCAGGGACCGGACTCGGGTGTGTCCTGATGTAGGAGTGGGCCGTGATTGCCTACGGATCACATTAGTTGAGGCCGCATGAGGAAAACTACGCCACCAATGACCTGGAGTTGGCAGCAGTGGTCTTCGCTCTGAAGACATGGCGACACTATCTGATGGGCGAGCGCTTTACAGTCTTTTCTGACCATCAGAGTCTCAGGTACGTCTTCTCTCAGAAGGACCTGAACCTGAGACAGCGGCGATGGCTCGATTTCCTCCAGGACTATGACTTTGAGATAGTCTATACTCCTGGGAAGGGGAACGTGGTAGCTGATGCCCTCAGCAGGAGGACGGGCATCCAGCTACTTGAGGAGGTGACAGAGCAGCTAGCCGCTTTGCAGATATCCTTCGTGGATAGAGACAGAGCAGCCTTCCTTCATTTCTCACAGTCTCTCATCCACTACTACAGCGTGTCAGAGAGGCACAGAGTGGGGACACTGACTGTGAGACGCGGCGTGCACATATATCCTCGGGACAGGCACCTGATGGTTTCTCCCTTGGAGCAGAGCACAACATCCTTTTCAGAGGATATACCTTGGTACCAGTCGCTTTAAGAGAGGAGGTGCTGAGAGAGTTTCACACTTCTCTTTTAGCGGTACATCCAGGAGTGGCGAAGATGTACCAGGATCTCAGAAGACAACACTGGTGGTCGGGCATGAAGAAGGCTATGGCGGAGTAAGTTTCACGGTGCCTCACCTGCCAGCAGGTGAAGGCAGAGCATCAGGTACCAGCAGGCTTGGTACAGCCCTTGGAGGTCCCGGAGTGGAAGTGGGACGGGATATCTATGGACTTCGTGACTGGACTTCCACGCACTTCCAGAGGTCACGACTCCATTTGGGTGATTGTTGACCGACTCACCAAGTCGGCACACTTCTTACCCATCCAAGAGTAGGGCTCAGTGGAGAGCTTGGGGCGTCTCTACGTTCAAGAGATTGTACGGCTTCACGGTGTGCCATCGACTATCGTCTCCGATCGGGACGCTCGCTTTACTTCCCGGCTTTGGAAGGGGTTGCAGGAGGAATTCGGGATGCGGCTACGTCTGAGCACCGCCTTTCACCCTCAGACGGATGGTCAGACGGAGAGGACCATTCAGACTCTCGAGGACATGCTCCGCGCATGTGTCCTCGACTTTGGTCGCAGCTGGGAGGACCACCTACCCTTGGTGGAGTTCACGTACAACAACAGCTACCACTCCACCATTGGGATGGCACCCTACGAGGCGTTGTACGGCAGGCCTTGCAGATCTCCTTTGTGCTGGACAGACCCTGGGGAGTCCGCACTTGTGGGACCAGAGATGGTCCATGCCACGACAGAGAAGGTCCAGGTCATCCAGGAGCGGATGAGGACAGCACAGAGCCGGCAGAAGTCATATGCTGACAGGAGGCGGAGGCCACTAGAGTTCGAGGATGGCGACCACGTCTTCTTGTGGGTCTCACCTCGACGTGGTTTGCAGAGATTTGGCCGAGGCGGCAAGTTGTCTCCACGCTTCATCGGGCCTTTACAGGTCCTCTGTAGGGTTGGCGAGGTGGCTTATCGCCTGGCTCTGCCACCTCAGTTGCACCGGGTGCACGACATCTTCCACGTATCTCAGCTGAGTGGATACGTGCACGACCCGACGCACATCATTGACTATGGGGAGCTAGACGTGGATGATGGGGCGACTTTTACGGAGGTCCCGATGGAGATAGAGGATCGACAGGAACGGGTCCTACGTGGGCGATCGATTCCTCTTGTGCGCATCAAATGGCAGCACGGGAACCTCTTGGAGAGAACATGGGAGCGAGAGGATCAGATGCGTGCTCAGTACCCACATTTGTTTCCCTAGTTTTTGATGTATCTTTACGGGGATGTAAAGCCCTGAGGTGGGAGTAAGGTAAAGACCTGTAAATTTCAAGAAATTTTTTTTTCTTAATTTTCTTTGGAATTTTACAAGAGCGCAGTTTCTGATGGCACCTGATTCCGAGGCCCGGTGTGCCCGAAATCATTTTCCGATGTTTGGCTCGGGTACGTTCAGTGAACGGACGAGCAGGTTTTTCTAAATTTTGAACCGGTTCCCGGAATCGAATTCCGAGGGCACCGATGAAATCGCAGCGCCGTTTTTCTCTTAGAAACACCTCTTCCGGAGTTGCGTTTTCTCTGGTGTGGTTTTTAATTTTCGGGCTTAAAGTTAAGAAATAAAATAATTTTGCGACAACATTATTTTATTTCACTTAAGCCACTTGGAAGCCACTTGAAGCCACTTAAAGACGGCTTAAACTGAGTTGATCCGGATAGGATGCTATCCAGAAATATACTACCCCCTTGGTAGGATATTTGTGAGATGGGGCCCGCACGAGCCCCGCCGTTTCTTTCTGCTAAGTAACGGACCCGCGAAAACCCATCATTATGAAAGTCAACTGACGGGTTTTCTTAAATTCTTAATAGACCATTTAATTGGGCGGTTTATTTCGTAAATTAAATGAGCTGTTTCTTTCGATGAATTAATTGAACGAATTGATGGGTCGTTACTTACCCGTTTTCGTTTGTTGGCATAATAATAAAATAAGACCAACCTATATTTTGGAGGATTACTCATTGAGAGAGGATCCTTGAACCTTCATCCTCCTTTGCGAAGAACGCGAAGAACGCGAAGAATGCGAAGAACGCCGAACCCGGAAATCGACGACACAACGCCGTGATCTGCGACACCGACGTTCCCTTCCTACAACGTTCTTCTGCGACGACTCTTCCTCCGCGACAGATCTTTTATCGTCTGCTTGAGGTAAGAGTCTTAGACATTCTTTTTAATCTTCTTCGTGGTTTTTTACCAAAACACGGATTTAATTAATTAAATTAAATCTGCTATTTCATGGTCCGTTGAGTTCGCCGACTCAACACCGTGTTCCGTGACGACGCGACTCCCTTCTGCGACGACGCGACGATCTCCACCTTCCGCGACGAGCAATTCCGCAAAGAACGCTCGTGAGCGACGACTATGAGGTAGGGATTTAATTTTTGGAATTACCCCTTTTTATCTTCCGGTAAATGTTTCTTTAAAAAGTTAAGGAACTGGTTTTGTGAAAAATTTTAAATTTATTAAAATTGTTGTTTCCTATGTGGAATAAAAATTCTCCCATTGTTTATATCTAACACGGAGGGTGCGGGCCAAACGAACACGGCCCGACGACCCTCCGTCGTTCTTCGTTCTTGTGCGGATTGACTGGCGACGACGGAACGTGCCGCAACAGAGGTTTGATAATCTCGCAGTGAAGAAGGAGTCCCTGGAGGAGCAACGACGCAGACGGGAAGAAAATCGGGCCACCTGAGCGACTCCGGTGGCCCGCGGAAGCCGGCGGCGGCGCGGGTCGCCGGCCCGGCGGCACCGGCGCCCGACGCGCCGCCGGACGAGACCGCCGCGGCACCGGCCGCGGCGGCGACGCTCGCGGGACGCGGCTGAAGCCACGTCCGGCGCCAGGGAGACACCCCGCGGTTGTCCCGCGGGTGTCCTGCGGGTGTCACGCGGGGGCGTCGTCTCCCCCCGCGTCACTCGGGACGCGGCTTAAGCCGCGTCCGGTTGTCTGGCCGACACCCCGCGGGTGCTGCGGGGGTGTCACGCGGGGGTGGCAGCTCCCCCCCCCCCCACGCCACTCGGCCGAGCCGAGCCGGTCCGACCGTGTCGGACCGGGTGGACCCGGTGCGGATCGGGTTGACTCGGTTCGGACCGGGGGGACCCGGTTCGTCCGACCCGGGGGGGGGGGGGGGGGGGGGGGGGTTGGGCCGGGTCGGCCCGGGCCTGGACCCCCCGTCTTCGGACGGTTTCCGTTCAAATGACCATATCTTGAGCTACGGGCCTCCAAACGACCCGCCGTCAGCGGCAACACGATCCTTGGATCGAGACGGTCGTTTCGGTATATCGCATTCAAGGTTTCAGAATACTTTGTGTTCGGCCGGGTTGGTTCGTACACGAAACCAACCGGGCCCTCGGAGCGGAAACACTCATATCTTGAGCTACGGACGTCCGATTGACGTGCCGTCAGCTTCGTTGAATTCCTCTAAGTGAGACGGATCTTTTGGCACACTCCGCCCGAGGTTTGGACGCAGGTGGAGTACGGTCAGGTTGGTTTTGCCTTAAAAACCAACCGGGCCCCTGGGAAGAAAAAGCCAATAACTCTCAGACCGGGCGTCCGATTGACGTGTCGTCTGCGACGTTGAGTTCCTGTTGACGATACGGAACTTTTGGGTACATCAACTTCGGACTTTGTGTCAGTTGATGTATCAGCCTCCCGGCTCGTGGAGCGGACCCTCCCGAACGAGTTTGCTGTGTGCGGGAACCCTAGAGCTGTCTGCGACTGCTACTTCGACAACGACGACCGTGCAGAGATCCTCAGTGGACTGCGGCGACGACCGTGCAGAGATCCTCAGTGGACTGCGACGACGACTGTGCAGAGATCCTCAGTAGACTGCGACAACTACAACACTCAGCGATCCTATGTGGATCAGTGCTACAGGTCCTGTGTGGGCCCGATCCTGTGTGGGTCCGATCCTGTGTGGGTCCGTGCTCAGCGGTTTTGTGTGAGCCAGCGCCTACAGGTCCTGTGTGGGCCCGATTCTGTGTGGGTCATTGCGGGGGTTAGTTACCTATCGATCCTTCGTGGGTCCGACGACTTAGATGGATCAGTGATCATCTTTATCGTCATCCTAAGAAGTATACCTGTGTGAGTTGAATCTTGTGTTACTCTCCTTTGTGGATTGTGTTGAGCTATCCTGTGTGGATTTACTGTGTACTCTCCTTTGTGGATTGTGTTGAGCTATCCTGTGTGGATTTTCTGTTTACTCTCCTTTGTGGATTGTGTTGATCTATCCTGTGTGGATTTACTGTTTACTCTCCTCTGTGGATTGTGTTGAGCCATCCTGTGTGGGTATACGTTTTGCTTTCCTGTGTGGACTGGGTTGTGCTTTGGCTCGGATGTTGGAGACGAAAGGGAATTGATGACTTAGGTATATGTATGGGCATATTCCAAAGTCGTGTCAGATGTTACTTCTTGATTGTATCTTTCCTTTGTGGATTATCCTTTTTGGATTTCGGGAGACCCTCGGGGGTCTCGGGGTCCCTACTGAGTAGCTTATTCTCACCCCTGCACGGGCTATGCCCGCACTACGTTGTGTTGGTTGCAGACGACGGACAGCACTGATCGTGGTGGAGGCATGCAGAGCAGGACGGTACCTGGAGGTGGACCACTGGGCGGAACGTACTCGGAGCGGTCAGGTGGACCCGAGGAGCAGTGGAGGCTATCTGTACCCACCCTTCAGGTGGGACATCCAGAGGATGGCTCGACGCTGCAGTTTTTCCTTTCAGTTGCTGTTTTTCCTTTCAGTTGTACTTTACAGTTGGGCTTGTATTTCCGGCCCCTTTTTCTTTCAGCACAGCTTGTACCGTTTTTACTTAGTGTTTACTTTTCCGCTTGCTTACTCTGTGGTTCTTGTTTACTTTTCAAAGGCAATGCCTTCCCTTTTTGTTGGGATTTACGCCTTGGTGCTAGTCGCCAGCCCCTGGCCTATGGAAGGAGGGCTTGGGGTAGTCACAGCACGGGCCCCGAGGACGGGTCGTGACAAGGATGAATATGAATAACCTTGGATAAACCTATGGTTTCGTATATTAAATGTTATGTGGCCTGATTTAGACATCATATAAGTGAATTTTCATTATTATGTGGATTTCCTCGATGATATTTGTTTCTCACCCAGTGATCTTTGGTTTAGTTAATAGAGAGAAGTAGATTGAACAAGGTTAATATTTAATGATTTAGATATGGAATGTGTGGGCATTCTGAAAATCAGTCTCCCAATTGTAAATCTAATAAATAGAATAAGGAAAGTGGTATGTGTATTGGTCATACTTATAAAGATAAAGATATAACAACCGAAATATGAATAGTATGTGATGTTATTTCGGTATTGTTTATATTAATCATAAGAATCATGATATGATTGAAGTCGATGAACCATAAGACATTATTCGTATTTAATATTCTATTAAAGAGATATTAAGTAATATTTTAATAAATCCTTAGTAATGGTTTAAGAATAAACTTGGATTAATGAAGCACTTATGTTTTGGAATTCCAAGATTATGTTATATGAATCATGAAATATATTTTTATTTTCTGTAAAAAAATTCAATAAGAATTATAATTTATATGTTTAATGGCGATTAAGACATTAAAGTGATATTTTATTTAAGGGAATGTAAACCATTAAGTTTTCATGATGTTGAGAAAATTGTGTTCCAATTGGATACAGAGATGGTTGATTTGGATAAAGTAAATTGGATAACACTAATTTCCCAAGATATGATTATTCATTAGTTGACAAAGTGTATTTTTTCATCATGGTTGAAGTTTCCAAATTCTTATATTTAATGAATATATCATGTAACCTTTATAATAAAGAATCATTCATGTTTTCCAAAAGTATTTATGGTAATTTTGGTTATTACCATGTTTTAAGAGAATATATTATGAGGGTATTCACTTGTTTGGAATGTGAAAACCAAGAGATAATTAGTGATATATGGGCAATCAATGTTAAGTTAATTTTTTGATGATATTTCTAATGTTTTATATTTTCAATATTTTGAAGGGTTATAAGGTAAACCAGTTATGGAACGTTTATGTTAAGAATAATCGGAAGTATTTATGTATTGATATTTTATTGAAACCTTGTTTAAAATGCTCTTTAGTGATTAACCACTTTTCAAGGATGTAAATCCAATTTATTTTGGAAATTATATCAGTTTATCTTTATAAAATGACATCACATATGTTTGGTGAAAACTAATCAAGCTTGATAATGCCGTGCATCTTTAACCTTAGACTGAAGGATGATAAGGTTTTCCCACCTACCACAGGCCTACTCGATGTCCTAGTTAATATGTTATTATTTTTCATGATTAAATATTAATGATGAACCAGTAGAGGCAATTTTAATGTTTACAGGCTAACGTATCAACCATATTAATTTTGTATAATAGTTAGTGAAAAAAAGAATTAAACTTTTCATTCTTTTATGGGCATTAAGATATGATAAATGTGTATTTTAGTATTTCGGGAATCAAATTTAATTTCTATAAATCCATTTCATGATGTAATGGATGAATTTGAAATCAAGAAAACTAAAATCAAAGAATTAATTTTTTTTATATAAATATATATAGTAAATATATATCCTTATATTCTTATTCAATAAAATAATAAAACAATGTTAGGAAACTTGTCAATTTTTTGTCCTAATACATTAATTTGTGTTTACCTGATGGTCTTTTAAATCATCATATATTTAGGACTTTGAGGCCCTTAACATTCCTTTGATCATTTAGATATTTTTGATTTATGACCTCAATCACTCCCTATAAAAATTTACACTTTTCCACCATGTCCAATATTCAATCCCATCCTCTATTCACCTTTGTGGAAAAAAATTTTATGTACCGTTGTGTAACCTTTAATGTTAAAATTTTCCCTTTTTAGGGGAAGTTTTAGTATTCATTTTTACAATGCGTGTTTTAATGAATGAATCTTTAAAGTATTAAATTATTTATAACCTAGATGTAGTTTGAGGGATAATATCATTTTATAGAGGGTGGAATGAAAACCCCAAAGATTTTGTGAATGATTATTTTTTGAAATAATTTTATCTTTTTCATATTTTTTATTTCACCGAACACTGAAAATATATTATTTTATTTGTAAACATTATGTATGGATTACATTATATGAAAAACTAAGTAAAAAATGCACTATAAGAAACATAAATTTTATCTTTCTCTATACGGATCATCGATTTTAGCTTGTGTTGCATCCGACAATGACTTTCCTTGATGACTTGCATAATACGCACGACCGAGGTTTACCGAACAATAATATATTATTAAACTATTATTATTTAATATAATAATATATAATATAGTCATTAAATTAGAATTTACTAACAGTATTAAATAATTTATTAAAATATATGGTTAAGAAAAATAACAAAAATAATAGGTTACCAATTAATTAGAAATGAATATGAAAACCAATTGAATATAAAAGGAAATATTATTATTATTATGGTCCAAAAGATATTTTAAACCAATTAATTAAATAAATTATTATTATTGAATGAAATTAACGTAATATATATTTTATATATTCAATCAATTTTTTTATATTTATCCAACAGATTTGATAGGCATAAAATAATAACAAACCCAATTTTAGGATTAAATTTTTTTATAATGGTAGTTTTACTGCCTTTTAATAAGGAACCCATTATAAATCCATAATTTAAAATTTTTGTAGATTTAATATTTCAATATATACATTATACTAATATATAATAATAGAAATTAGGTTAGGATAATGTTTTGGTATTTTTTTATAAGGTTCTATTTTTTAATTAGTAATTCAAAATACTAAATTTCAATTCAATATTGTTTTTGCATTTTAATTTATTTATAAGAATAAATTATATTTCAAATTTTTTTCAAAGATTAATTATATAATATTTTTATAAATAAATCAAATTTAGGACATTAAAACAAATTTAACCTTGAAATAAGATATATTGACTTAAGTTACTTTTAATCATTTATACTTTAAAAACACAGAGTGTTGTCTTGTCAATGTGATTAAATTTAAATTAATTGTTACCAATAATTTAATGAGAATTTGGAAAAAAATGATTAAATATTTATAATAAGAATAATTTATAATTTATAATAAGGTCAACATAATTTTTTTTCAAAAAAATTAGTTAAGGTAATTAAAATTAGTTACATCGATTAAGATAAAACTAAGTATAACAAAACACCAAACCATAAATTTAAGAACCAAAAAAACATAGACACACATAAAAAACCCATGTTATATCTATATTTTGATCTTATCCTATCTTTTATCTAATATATTATGTTATGGTAGCCACATTTCTTGGAAAAAATGTCGGTGGAATTCCTTTTCCAAATAATTATCGGAGCGCTACTCCTCATTTACCATAAAAAGCCTCTTATCCTTAACTTATTCACACCTCTAGAAATTCATAGATTCAAAAAATATCTACTCAAATATCCTCCCAAATATCATTCCTTCTCCTTTGAATCCTCCCTTTAATAATCAAGTCTTAAAAGGAATCCCTTTGGTGAAAACCAAAAGAAATTACCCGATTAAGAAGCAACAACCTCCCTCAAACTCCTTTTTTTATTTTATTTCTCCACTCCATCAATTATTATAATTAAATTATTATAAAACAACACCAGTATCATATATTTTTTCCAATATGTTCTTATGATAATGATTAAACTTTCACTTATACACACTTCCAACTAATGGTAAAGGAATATAATATTTACATGTATGGAAAACTACCACCTCACAATACTATGATTTTTCATTTTTCCGTTACCAGCTCTCGTGGTAGAAATTACGTTTAATACTCCAATTATATAGGTTTAAAATTATATTTTCTATATTATTAATCTTAATTAGTCTTTTTAAAACAAATATCTTTATACTTTCCATTTGGACTAAATGTGATAATTGTGTTTCAGGATTTGTTGGCTACCACCCACTAAAAGAGATGTGATTCATTCATTGAATACATGAAATGTTTTAAATATTTATTTCTTGAAATTATATTATATAAATGAAATTATTATTTAACTATAATTAATATATATGTGTGTAATTTTATTTATTTCTTTCAGTACGATAATTAAAACCGAAACAATGTCCATCCATACATATAGCTTAGCGTCTCCATGAATAGTGTATTCCATTTCATACATCTATATTATACAAATTTTTATAATAAAAATACACTAAATATGAATTATAATTATATCTTTTTTTAAATTTTTTGAAATTATGATATAAGTATATGGACCTAATATATAACAAAATAAGACACATGCGAAGAACAAAATGAATATTACCTGAAGTGAAACTGTAACGTAGGATTCTTCACAATAAGGTAATATAAGGTCATAATAAAAACATATATGGAAATGGATATAATAACATGATTCGGTAAGATATGTATAATAAACTTAAATTTATTATAAAATAATATTGTGTGAGTATGGATAGAGTCAAGACACGTGGAAAGGGAATTTATCTCAATTTTTTTCCATGAGATAAATTCCTTATTTACTGCTCACTTATTTTGTGTGGTGTATAAACTACAGATTAATGTATTATATTATTATTATAATTAAATTTATGGGTATTTAAATATCCAATTCATGATAATTCACTCACGGGGTTTACTTTTATATTTTTTTCATATCAGTAAAATTTTTTTGTCTCAATTTTTCTTCATTGAGACATTGGTTTTGTTATAAACCTAATTTATTTTTTGAGTGGTATATACTTCGATTTTACATGTTATATCGTGAATATAATTCTTTTAATGTTATTTTATACTTCATGTAATTTAATTTTCTTACATTATGTGTGTGATCCCAAGTAACCATGTGGTACGTGTTTATTAAAACAATCTCTTCACATTTTGAGATTGTAATAGATTATACATAATTAATGAAATATTATGGTCTATTTCTCAATAACACTCATGAGTTTCCTTAAAATCATTTTCTTTAATATATATACATTTATTAATACCTTGTTTTCAATCATTGGTACTTAACATAATTATGAAAATCTCTTCAAGGAAATCGTACCGCATTTATGTTATTGGTTTGAAATCTATTTTGTTTTAAAAACCATGATTTTAAAAAGGATTTAAAATAATAATTGATGATAATTTTCAAGGAGGAAATAATTTTAAAACGATTTATTGTTTTAAAATATTAATTTATAATTTTTTAATTTTATTTTCAAGGGAAAAGTTATTATGTTTTAAAAATTGAATTTTCAAAAAAGAAAATATTTATTCCTCATGAATTGTCTTTAAAAGATATTTAAAAATTATTTCTAATCTATGATTACATCTATTTGTGTTACTTATGCCTTTATGGTGAAATTATTCAATTATTCCAATCATATTTTTTTTATGATTATCTAATGTTTTTATGTCCTGAGGTTTATAAAACTAATTTTTATTTCATGATTTATCTGCATTTAAAACCTGTTTCATTTCATGGGTAATTATTTTGAATCCTACCCGGTTTCCCTAGGTGATGATTTTATTGTGTTTTTATGATTCCTATCTAATTTTATGGGTTATAATATGATTAGTTTTTATAATCTTTTGGCACTTGTATGTATGATTTTCTTTTCTACTGGGTTGTATTTTTATCTCCCTCCAATGTATTGGGTAACGATGGATAACTCATGTGTATATTTTTTATGCATGAACCTAATTTTAGGTTCACAATTTTATGTGTTAACATTATTACATGTTCACAAAGTTATGCATATACCTGGTTTCATGTCCATAAATTTATATGGGAACCTTATTAAATGTTCACAATGTTATGAGTTAACCTTATTACATTTTAAAAATATTATGTATGGACCTAGTTTCATGTCCATATGATTATACATGAACCTGATTACATGCTCACAATGTTACATGTGGACCATATTCCTTTTTCAAAATGTTATGCACAGACAATGTTTCATATCCATAAGGTTACATTCTGACCTTATTGACACTCACAATGTTACCAATGGACCTGGTTTCAGGCCTATAATTTGATTCGAGGGCCTGATTTCATGTCCTTAACTTAATGAGTTAAACCATTACTACTTATAAATGTTCACAATATTATAAACTAATGTCCATTCAATAAATTCAATGTATTATTCCTATGTTATTTTTTCATGAATCATTCTCTTAATTTACTTATGATCCATGTCTTATGAACTATAAATATTTATAATTATCTATAATAGGTAGGGTATGATTATAAAATGTTATGATCAATTTTCATAGCCTTATGTTCATGTTATTGTTATGCATTACCTTTATTTACTTGTACTGGGCATCAGAGATATCCCATTTCTTATGTTTCCTTTTCCTAGGTCAATAAGACTTTTTTTAGGTAGATGTATTAATGGTGGAAATATTTTTGGGATATTCTAAAGATCGATATCCAAGATAGAATATTTTTTTCAATGTTTCCAATGACACTAAAATATTATGATCCTCTAGCATATATTTTTTTAATATACAAAATATTCATCTAAACTGATGTAATATCCAAGTATGTTAGGCATGGGTCGATATAATAAATTTGTATGTAATTATATGAAATTTAAATTTCATAATTCACAAAACAAAATATAAATGTCAGATTTCTCTATATAAAACATTATGGATAACTTAAATATCATAGAAGACTTTCTTTCCTTGATGGCGTGCATAACACAAAAGGAAAATTTTTACCAAACAACAAATTATTATTAAAATATTATTATTTAATATATTAAGATATAACCTAGATATTAATTTATAGGTAATGAATCATAAAAAATAACGTATGATAACTTTGGGTTTAAAAAAATATAAAATGAATTCATTAGTTATATTGAACGAGTTGAATATAATTGGAGTGTGTTTATAGAAAACTATTTTTATGCTAGCAAAGAAATTTTATCCAAATAAATAAAGTTAATTAGAATTAGTGAGTTTTATTATTATAAATCATATATTATATATTAAATCATATTTTTTTTATAATCATCTAACAGATTTTATATGAATAAGATAATAATAAACCATGTTTTACACATAAAAACCTCTATTTTTATTAATGCACATTTAATCCCTTTTGATGGAGAACATAATGTGAATCTAAAATATTTCACTTTATAAAATTTTTATGTAAAAATAAACTTCATTTTTTATATAGAAAATTAAAATTTTGATTAGGGTTATTTTTTTTGTATTTTTCTGTGATGTTTCATTTTTAATGACTAGTGAAAAATACTAAAATTTAACTCAAAAACTACCTTTTTATATAATTTATTTATATAGTTAAATTATATATTCAGTTGTTTATAATGTATAATTATATTAAATTTTTATCATTAAATCCAATTTAGTTTTTTTTAATCATTTTAATTTTGAAATTGGCTGTAAAAACATTGCATCCCTTTGGACGTTTTTAGTTCAAAAACTCACCTTGCCATCCAATATATGAGGTTATATTTAAATTAATATCCTAAAATTATGTGTTTGGTATTTGTAAAAATGGATTAAATTTTTTAAATCTTCATATATTATCATTTATAATAAGGTGAAATTAGTTTTTGACAAAAAATATTAGTGTATCTTTTTAGAATTAATTACAATGATTATAGTTAAATTAATATTAATAAAGGAATAATCCTTACCTTAAATATTAAAATGACATATAAACATTTATATAATCCATTGGATGAAATTATTTAGACCATACCATACCTTTTATTTACATTTTATAATTATTGGATTAATTTCAATAAAACACATGGGCGGGGTTTCCCTTTTTCCAAAATATTACAATAGTGTCACTCCTCCTCTACTATAGAAGGCATCCTCCTCTTCCAATTCCTCTCACCTCTCATGAAAAATTTTCTTGACCACACTCTACCAAAATAGCTATTAAAATCTATAAATTATTTTCCTAATCCTTAATTGGGTAGAATTCTTTCATGGAATCCCTTTGGTTCATACCAAAACCCATTACCCCATTAGGAGGTAACACCCTCCCTCAAACTCTTTTATTTTATTTTCTATCTCAACTCACACAAGTCTTCTTATTCCATGATTTATTAAAAAAACTACTATAAAAATTATACTATGATTTTTTATTATAGGTTATATACCTACCCTTAAACACACTTTCATCTAATGGGTAACAAACTGACTTCTTACGTCTATGACAAACTACAACCTCACCAAATAATGATTGTTCATTTTTTACTTTATCTCCTCTCATGGTGGAAATTATGGTTGAAAATATATTTATATATTTTATATATTATATTTATTGTGTATTTAGCTTCTGTAATTTTTTTACAACACATATCTTTATACTTAGTATTTTTAATAACATAATTTCATTTGAGAAAGTGTGGACTACCGCACCCCCAATCAATGTGATTCACTAATACATTACATGGAATGTATAAAGGATGGTTTTAGTGAATATTTATTATATATTTAATATAACAAATCTATTATAATAATTTTGTAAACAAATATATATAAATATATTTCTTTTACATTCCTTATTTAAACAAGACAATTAAACAGAAATAACATTCATGCACATGTACGACTTACCGTCTCTAGGAATGATGTTTTCCATTTAGTAATTATATATTCTATGGATTATTATAATACATGTATACTAAATTTAATTTACATTTAAATCATGGTTTAAATTCAATAAATCATGATATTAGTATAATGACCAAATATATAAGAAATTAAGAGACATGTGAAAAACAAAGCGAATATTACCTGAAGGGGAACCTTATCATATAATTATTAAAAAGTGGGTCACATAAATCCATAATCAAACCATATATGGTATTATAAGTATGAATATGGTTATGTGATAGATGTATAATAAATTTATATTTATTATACATGATATTTTAATGAGTACAACGAGATTCAACACTCAAGGTAATGGAATTTCAACTCACTTTTTATATCTATGAGAAAAATGACATGTTCAAAACTATCTTCTTTTTTCTGTTGTAAATACTACTAATTAATTTATTTTATGAATATTATTACTAAATTTATGGGTATTAAAATATATGTTCAATTTTCTTTCATTAATTTGTTTTACGTTTCAAATGGGTTTTAAGAGACTTTTATATGTTTTCATGGAAAATGTTTTTCTAATGTATTTATAGATTCATTTTAAGATTTAATGAAAATGGTTTTCCAAATTTTTTGAACATTCCATTATAATTTTCATTTTTATTTTTGATGAATATTTTTTTTCAAAAAGTTTATGGTTTTATAAATCATTTTTCAAAGAAGTAGGATATTTTTCTCAAGAAATGTTATTAAAATGTCTTTAAAAATTATTTCACATATAAGATAACATATGTTGATATTACTCATTGGTTTATCGGAAATTATATAAATATTACATTTATATTATAACTCTGAATGGTTTATGATTCATGTTATGGCCTTTATAAATCTCTTTTATCTTTCATGGGTTATATGTTTGAGTAATTTGGTTCTCATTCGTAGGTTATATGAATTTAAAAACTACTTCATTCATGGGTTATTCTTTTGATGAAATGATTATAAAAAATTTATCATTTTGTATAGGTTATGATTTTATTAGATATTTACGACACCCATTTAAATAAATGGATTATGATATTATTGTTTATGATTTTTTGGAACATGTTTTTATAATTCCATTATGAGTAGGGTGGGATCATTATCTCTCTCAATGTATTGGGTAAAGATTTATATCTCTTGAGATAGAGTAAGATGCTATTGGGAGTGAACCTTGACTAATATGATGGCCATGGGAGTGAAATGTGACCAAAAAATGGTATGTGGAGTGATATCATACTACAAAGATGGCAATGGGATTAAACACTGACTACCAAGATGGTATGGGGAGTGAACCCATACTACCAAGATAGTCTGAACTGCGATGCCTTGGCTACTATGGAAATAATATTATTTGATTATGTATTTTAAAAAATTTCATATAGTTTTCCTATTATATGATTTCATGGATAATTCTATTTATTTACTTATTATTCACGTCTTATAAACTGTCATGATTTATTCTATGATTCATGTTTTTTTCTTTAAAATGTAGTGTATGATCTTCTATTTTCATGATCATGTTCTCATACCCTTTTTCTGAATATTATGTTTACATATCTTCTATATTTACCCTTATTGAGAATTTGATCCCACCCATTGATATGTTTTCTTTCCCTTAGGTTACGAAGATTCATATTTTGTTTTATGTGACTAAGAAGGGTGATTGTCAAGAAGAATATAGTGGGAGATAATGTAACATAATTATACACCCGTGTTTATGTTTTCCAGTTTCCAAAGGCACTAGTCTAACTTGGTCATTGGATATATATTTGTATAATTTTTTAAGTTTTTTGTAAATGTTATATATTTTCTATGTATGTCATGAACGATTCATTATATTATTTTAACCTTATGAAGTGCTAGGAAACCATAATTCTAGAAAAGTATTGAACTCTCTCTATAGATGCAAGGTACATTTATAATCTATATAGAGTTTACATTAGATGTTCATAGGTTTGTATAAATATTGTATGGTTAAATTATTTTCTTAATTAGGTTGATAAGTGGAGCATCATAAGGATTACATTACTTCTAAGAGCTCATTTAATGGAAAATGAGATCATCATAAGGTAAAATTCCATCATTGTAAGGTAGTATATCTACAATTTAGGGTTCTTATACAAAAATTGTATAGTTATTATGTGATCTATTAGTATTCCGTTTCTTAGTAAATTTTTTACACAGAAATAATATTAAGGGAGGTTCATAAAGTTCATTTTTATTTCCACTTAATGTAATGAATCACCACATAAGTATATGGGATAACCAATTATAGTAATACATGTGGATGAAATCATTCTTCATAACATGTTTAGCCTCGATGATGGAAATATATTTATTTTTTAGAAGACTATATCAAAAAAATATGGGATATCATGAGGGAAGATGATAGAATAAATTTTTAACTAGATACATAATTGTAATAGATTTTGAAAAGGTCAATGAATAAGGGAAAGATAAATATATTAGAAGAAATTGTGGTACGAAGATAGAGGTTAACTTGTTTGGGAATGAGATCTGTTTGGAATCCATTTCAATTTCATTGAATGATTTCAATGTATTATTTATCATTCCCCACTACAAGAACTCATCAAATTGAGGGGTGAAAACATTGGGAGATTTATGGTGGAGGAGGATATTCAATTATGAATCTTGATTTTATAAACATCAATTAATAAAAATCCATATATAGATAATTGATTTTATTATTATGTGATAGTTCGTTATTTTAAATCTGATTTTATTTGAATTATATAATCTATATGTTGTTTATTTCAATGGTCAATGATATAAACTCTCTCTATATTTTTTAGTATATATTCCATGGAAAAAACATAGTGAGTGGTGATGTTTTGATATATTGATGACATTTGGATAAAAGTAATAGCAAGATCATAATTTTCTTAGAAACCATAACACCTAATTGTGTATTTTATGATCATTTTAAGTGTGGTTTACTATTTAGTTTCATTGACATAACCTTAAAAAATTGGACAGACGATAGACCAAGCCACGACTTTTATAAATTCCATATTCACTAAAATCATTTTACTATGGGTGAGAGGTGAAGTGATAATGTAATATCTCATTATCCTCTTAATAAGAAGAGGATAAAATTGGTTAATATTTATCATAGACATATAATTTAATATATGTCCTCGATCCCATAAATGATATGTAATAATATTTCAAACTTTTTTAAATAATTTTCCATCATTTTTTCTTTAAAATAAAAAAACCCAAATTATTCTTTTTTTCTATAAGTAAAAGTAAAAAATTTATTTTTTATCACCCATATCAAGATAAAAGCATAGGATTACATAGTAATTCAGATTAACATGGTTTTCTAATTTATTTGTTTCACTACCCCATGATATCTGTGTTAAAAACTGGAATCCAGTAATAGGGATTTAATTATAAAAACAATAATTTGATTCGTGTATAAAAAAAATACAATACTAATAAACATTTCTTATTTAACCTTGAATTTCAAAAAACACTACAAAAAACACAATAACATTCATTTATAACCATGTTTTGAAGATATGTCCTTATTATATTCTAATGAAACTCAAAGAGTTTACTCTGAGTCTTTCTTCATGTTAGGAAACAATAACCAAACACTGATAGACCATTGGGCACTAAACATTTTCAATTTTAAAAAAATATTTCTATTCCATATTTAAAAACTATTTTTGAACTAAAAATTTATTAATAATGTTATTTATAAGATTTTATAGGATTAAATGTGAAGATAATAACAAGTATATCAAGTAATTTACCCTATTATACTCAACACCAAATCCGAGAGGAGTGGTATAAGAATAATAAAAGTGGATATATTTTCATTTCTCACTAAAATAAGTAAAAAAGAGGTGATTAGGTAGCATTAATTATAGAGAAATAAATTATTAGGGTGAATTGTATAAGGTTTTTTGAATAATTATTCCCCACAAAAATAAGTACTACTATTAAAAAAGATAACAATTTAATTAAAAATTCATCTAGATATGCTTTATATGAGTTTTGAAAGAGATTCAAGAAAATGTGTAACAATTTTTTTCAATAATTCTTAGAGGACCATTACTTCTATGCCTTTTCTATCGTGATTTTTTGGACAGTAATAGGAATAATCAAGATTCATCCTTTAGAGGATATCAAATTAACTAATTTATGATGGAGGTAGGAGGATTGATATAGAAAATAGACTATAATGTTCAATAGTTTGGCATAATAGGTATAGGTACCCAAGGAATACCAGTGGAAAGTTCTTCTAACACAACCCATTTACTAGAATTAATTTTTAGGAGCTAACATAATTAGATAGAAAAATATCATTAAAACATTCAAGCAAACAATAAAACACATGTATGATATATGGTTTAAATTAAACTTTTATTATCTATAACAACAAATGTAATAAGGTATATGGGTTGAATGTCATACATAACACTATAAACAATGGAAATATTAAAACCCTACTCAAGGATAGAGAGAATCATCACAAGTAAAATTTCGATTTGGGATAAAAAAATATCTGCCTATTCCACCCTAGAATATGTAATTACAATAACTTATTCCCTATCAAAAATCATTGAAAACACATTTATATCATCCAAACCAACTAAAACCACCCCCATTATATAAAACAATACACAATGAAATTATAAACCATTAGAAATACCTATAAATTTACAATGAGGATAAATGGATTATGAGTTTTGGAATGAAGTGAAAGATTTAAATAATAAACTTATATGTTTTGTGGAGATATTATCTAACGAAAAATTAAATTTATAGATCAACCAGTTTTTAATCCTATGGGAGATGTGACTATAGTGGAAACTATTGGGATAAAGGAAATACACCCCATTTAGAGACCTAATTCTTAGAAGAATAAACCAAATATTTATGAAAATGTATAAAATAAACTAGTAAAAAAGCTCATAATGATCCCATGGAAAGAGATAAAAGAATTTGGGAAGAAATAAAAATTGAATAGAGATAGTTTTGAAAAAATGAAAACATGATTAAAAATATATTTCCCTCCCATTTCTATCAATAATGACTCAATAAAAGAAGAACAAGATGAATAATTTCAAAAATAAATTATGTAAGCTTTCTAGAAAGTAGGTAAAATAATTCTCCTCCTTGAATATCTAGATAAAATTTCAATGTATCACAAATTAGTTAGTAAATTATATTAAAAAATGGAATACATCATGAAAAAAAGAATAATTTTGGGAATAAGTGTTTCTTCCTTAATAACCACACAGCCTCCCCCATGTGTCGTGATATAGATACGTTTTATAGCCCTTTTGACATTAGTTAGTGGGATTTTAAGGATACTTTATAAGATATGAGGGGCTCCATAAATGTAATTCCTAATTTTATCTGTATATCTTTATAGATAGAATAACTAAATCTCATGAGAGTAGTAGTTCATATTTAAAATTGATTTAATGCATTCCCATTAAGAGTTGTGGAAGATTTGATAATTAGATTCCAAAATATTTTTTATATCTAAATTATATTTTCTAAAATTGGATGATAATATAACTCGAACACAATCAGACATCATATTGAGTATAAAATTCTTAAATAAAATATAAATCATCATCATTTTACATTAAAAAACTCTCACTATGTATTTGGGGGAGAACACGACCAACTTTTTATTTTATTTTATGAATTATCAATTCATAGGATCATTCACTTATTACACTATTATGCAATTAGAAGGCTGATAATAATGAAAAACTAGGTATATGGCATGAAATATTATATTTAAGAAAATAATTATTACTTTAAATTTCTAAGCATAATAATATGAAGGAATTTTAGAATTTTGTTTATAATTTGGAAGATGGGGTAACCCTTACATTATTGGATGGATATACTATTTCATTTAATGCTGAAGAAACTGATCATTCATCTTGTTTCTAGTTAATTAAAGATTTAGTGGTGTGATATCCAAGTTTGAATTCATCTTCACAATAACCAACAATCATGTATTTTTAAAAATTAATTATAGATCTCAATTATGTGTAATTATTGGAAGGATAGTGGTTTCTAGTAATAATTTCTAAAAACCTAACACGAGACCAAGATAAAAGGATGATTTGAATTTTAAAATATTATGTGAAAGTGATGGGTTATAATTTATGAGATATACCAATAATAAATCAATAAATCTATATGAATAGAATTATTCTCGAAGAAAATTCAAAAGAAGTTATAAAACCTAATAGATGATTGAATTTGACTATGATGGATGTATTTGAGTAAGAAATAGAGAAATTTTTAAAATAATGTATAACTTACCCCATCATATGACTCATAATGGGTAATTCTTATTCATATAATTACTAAAAACTCCATTCTAACCATATTGAGAAATGAAAAAATGATCCAATTACTATTTAAATTAAAAATATTTGATTTCTATAAAAATATTACATGATGTTAAACAAAATAACCAAGAAAGGCCATTTCTGTTATATTTTATTGAAAAAATGTTGGAATGATTAACTATAATCAGTGAATATTATTTCTTATATGGATAATCTGGTTAGTTTTAGGTGCCCATTGTTCATGGGGATCAAGAGAATAAAATTGTTACATGTACCTATAGAATCTTTTCATACACAAGGATATAATTTTTACTGTATAATACACTAGGTATATTAAACAATTTCATGGTAATAATAGTTTATGGTTATATTGAAGAATTCATAGAAGTGTTTTTTGGATAATTTAACTATTTTTTGTAATTATTTTCCCCATTTCGTAAGGAATTTGGAAATTGTTTTAAAACACAATATTGAAAAAACTGAATTTTGAAATGTTAAATTTCATGGTGGAAAAATGATTAAAAATTGGAATTTTATTTCCTAAAAATTAATTCAGATAGACCGGTCCAAAATTGAAGAAATAAATGAATTTACTTACCTAAAATATTTAAAACATATTGTTTCCATTTATTAAATGAAAAATGTCATAGAAATATCATCAAAGGATTCAGTAAGATTTATTATTAAATATCTAGGTTACATTTGAAATATTATGAATTTACATTTTATGATGATTATAGTAAATATTTGGTTAAACTGAAGTGTAATTTGATCATACCATCGGTGATATTTCCACCAAAAAGGGAGAAACCTTTTTAACATATGTTATATGAATCCAATAATAGTTGGAGAAGGGTTTTTATAATGATTTAAATATAACTTCATGTTATTTAATTTAATTCAAGAACCCTAGATTTCATCTAGACATACTACACCACAACAAAAAAATAATTCTGGATATTTTTTTTCTTTGGATAGATTCAAATTAGAATTTATGGAGATTAAAATTTGTATTTTTATAATTAATAACCATTTAGGTACTTAATAAATAAGTAACATGATAAAACGTCACTAGTTAAATGGATTATGTTAATTTAAGAGTTCAATTTAATGATAAAATATAATAAAAGAGTTCAGAAACAAGTTATTGATAATCTAATTAGTATATTAAATATGGTCGAGGTGTGGATTGAAAAAAATTACACATTGATTGATACCCTTACTTGAGAACAACTGTATTTGGTTGAAAGATAGGTACCTTCATATGCTAATATGGTCACCATCTTAGTAACTTTTCAATTTCTATCTCACTTAAACACCCAAAATTTATTAGGTTTGAATATCCATCAAGGTATTATATTTTGGTTGATCTATATATTTTGGAAAATATCTAAGGGTAAAATTGTTATAAGATTCTTTCCTAAGAGTGAGGTACAATATATATTATAATTTTTCTATACTCTTTCTTATGGAAGAAACATTGAACCTCAAAGGACTACTATTAATGATTAATAGTCATGAATTTGTTATCCTACATTTTTTAAGGATTCCAATGAATACTGTAAAATATTTTACCAATATTGGTTTACTATTAAAATCTCTATGAGGTAAACAATTCCACAAAAACCCATAATATATTATGAAATCGTTGACTTTTGGGGAATAAACTTGTGGGATAATTTTATCATATCCTAGGGGAACTCCTATATCATTCAATCAAAATATTATGCTTCAATGTTTGTTGAAGCTAAGGCCACCGAAACTAGTGATGCAAAATCTATGTGGCATTTGTTAGGAATTAAATTTTCTATATGTTTGAATGATTGAGAGACAAAATTGATAATCAAGGGAATCAATTTGGTAATAGAATCATATTGTATTGAATTAGTAAATATGTAGGGCATCATAAGACATCAATACCCTACCATTGACCAATTAATTGGAAATATGAATCCAAAATAGATAAATTTAATGAATTATAAAGAAAATTATAAATCATAATTAAGAGGATTAGAAATAATTGATAGAAAAAAATTTATCAACTTATAAGAAAAAATGTACTTTTACCATTATAATTAACCTGTATAGGTCGGTTTATGGGAAGGGTTACTACTTTACTATAGAAATAGAGCACAAGGCCTGCTGGGAAGTGAGAGAGGTGGTTCTCAATCTAGATAGTGATATAAAAATATATATATAAAAATAGATATTTTTAGTAAATTATAAGTGAATAATTTTAGAATTAGAATTTTTACATAGATATTACTTTAGGATCTCCTCACAATTTAATTCAATGGATATAATTCAATTTAGGTGAATAACTATTTCTTTATAATAAAAGACTCAAAAAAATGTTATGTAATCATCATTCTAGATCGTTAAGTCTTTTTTAGTCACTAATATATTCACCTTTGGTTTTATTTTGATCATTAAATAATGATTCGCGGACCCATTCACTATTAATGTGAATGGGAAGAAGAAATATTCAAGAAACCTTACACCAGCACCAATAGAAAATATAACACTCCTCAAACCCACCTGCCGATTAGAAACTATTAGATTTTACATTCCATAACACATAATATACTATTGTGATTAATTTAAAATAAATTTAAATTTATCAATATGTTTGTGGGAATTGAGTAAACCAAAATATTCAATTGTAAGTGACGGAAGCTTTTTAGATTTAGGATTTAAAAAACGATTTATTTTTCTTTTTAATATTTTGGGTCTTTTTGATGTTTTGTGTGCGTCGATTCATTATTTTTTTGTGACTTGAAACCTATTGATATTAATTTAAAGACCAATATAAATATTTAATCTATACCAATGATGATAATTTTATTTCAACCCTGAAATAAATAGAAAATACAGATGAACTAAACTTATTTTTAAATTATAATTGAGAAAAATTCATCCAAAGACCACTGATTTTTGAATCACATGCCATGAAGAAATTCTATACAGTTTAATTCACATACACATGATTTGATTAGGATCAAAAAACCTGATTATGAATTTCATGATTAATTCAATGGTCTTTTACTATTTATTATCATTTATATCACTTTAGAAAAATAATTAAAGTGATAGACCAAACATATATTTATATAATGTTTATCTTCAAAAAAATAATTCAACTTAGGGTAGGAGGTGAAGAGATAATGGAATATATCATCACCCTATTAATAACAAGTGGATATAACTATATGAAAAATATGATCACAATATAATATGATATCTAGATTTTAACCCCCAACTTTTCCTTAAATTTATTTTTTATCTACTTGTTTAATTTTCCTTCATTATTTTTTGAAAGAAAAAAACTCAAACCACCCCCTTTGTTTCTCATAATAAAAGTGAAAATTGTTTTTGAACATGAATCACAAGAGATAACCGTAGGTTTCTACTATACTTCCTATTAACCTGGGATTTAAAAATCCTTTTACAGTCCCCCATGATAGATATATTAGTAGAAATTTTTGGTGTTTGGAATATATAGTCTTTTAAATTGAGTATTACCTATGTAGATTCTATACCCAACTATTTTTATACTATGTTGTTCCTAAAAATAAAATTTTAATGATAATTCATTATAGATGATGAAATATTTCATTTAAAATTATTTATATGAAACTAAAAACATAAAAACACTTAAAAATTTTATATTATCTCATTCTAATATAATAAGTAGGATAAATTAGTTGATTAAATATAAAGATGAAACTGTTGTTTTTATTTCAAATATGGAGTAATTCCATGATCGTGACCCTAAATGATTTAAATTATATTCTCTTCAAAATAAATTTCATTGTAATAAATCTAAAAATGGGTATTTTTGTGTCTTTCAAGCACAGAAATTAGGTAACCTAATTAAAACCGAATTGTCATTTTCAGAGCACCAACCATGTGGAGTACTACTAAGAGGGGGTAAATCAGGGGTCTAATTTTTTAAAAATTAATTTGAAACTAAACCATTATGACTATTTATTGTTACAATCTATTATTATTTAATAACCCTATCACCTATATTAAATTATAATGGAAATAAACCCAATTCATTATAATTTTTACATGGTTTAATGCCAATGAGGAATGTTAATCTTTATTGTGATCATTTTATTAATGATACATAGATTATATCACTCTTGAGATTATAGTTATTAAAAGTTCTTTATAATCACACATATGGGTTGAGTAGTCATTATCCACTTCCTAGGGATGGTATCATTCACTTCCTAAATATAAAAGAGGTTTTTTATGAATATTTATTTGGTCCTGGTTGGGAACAAAATATTTAATATTTTTATGGATGTATCAAAATCAACTATAATATCTTCATTCTCACCAATAAGTCATGAAATTTTATAAAAATATCAAAAAAAATTCAAATTTTCTTCTCTTCTCAATCATTTAAAATAATAATAGAGTTCATGAGACCATCCATACAGAAGATAATATTCTTCCTTAACAAAGGCTTAAAATGATCACTGTCACCCAATAAAAATTCATAATTGAAAATATTAATTGATGCAACATTATTAGATGTACTCTATTTCTTCTATGCATGATACTATATTTCTCTGATGCATTTAAATATTATCTTCAAAATATTGGACTACCCCACACACATTTTCATAATTTCTCATTTTTTTATATTCTTAAAATATCATGAATGATATTTCTATAATAAAATAAGTAATCATCAAAAGATTTTATTATTAATTAATTTTATATACATTATATATAGGTAATTTTCTAGCTTTACTAGTATAAAATAATTTGAAATATTTGAGTTTGAAATCTCTATTAAATCAAACGTAGATGATCTCAGTTAATCTTCATTAAAACATCTACAAATCTTATATTGAACCATGAATTTGGATAATATATTTTGATATTAAGTAATTGAAGTTCAAATAAGAATCATTATGTTTAGTTTTGATGAAATATTATTTATATATTTATCTTATCAAATATTCAAAGTGTTCGTCTTAATGAAAATAAGATCATAATAATAGGTTATTATTATCCCAGTAGAGTGTGTCCATTACTTTTGAAAAATTCAAGAAAATATTTATTTCATAACATTAAAGGGATATTATATATTGATATAAATATATCATAATTTTGTAGAAATATCTTAAAATTTCTAAAAAATATCTTATACTATCTCAAAAAATATAATACAGCCTTAGTAGTATCTTATAATGTTCCCTATGAGTATTTAAATTTGTCAACTTATTAGTTAGCATTTATCTCATAAAATAACTTTTTTATTTTGAAGTCTCCTATATACCTCACAATTTCATAAAACATGTATACCAAAATCAGTTATTATATCTTATGATCTTATTCCTTTTCTATTTTTTCATTATTCTTTTCAGAGCCAATCTTATAAAATTCAGGGTTAATCTTAAAAAGTTTTATATGTAACTTTTAAAGACATCAGGGCTTAGAAATATTTCTAGTTCCAATATATAATTTGAATAATTATCTAAATGACCATAAATAAACCTTAATTTATTTTTATTCATCTCTAAAATAATAAAAAACTCCCCTTGAACGTTCTCGATCATCCTTTAAAGCATCAATAAAATAGTTGAAAATGAATACAATATTCATAAATAATTATTTTGGGTTCTCCAATATACCCTATTTTATTTTTGTAATATCTAATAAAATATTTCCCATGCTCAATAAATCATAAATTAAAAATTAATTCATATCCATTATCCAATGATAAGTATCATCACACGGCACTACCAAATAATGAAATTTTGTTTCATATAATTACATCTCTCACATATAATAAAATTTGTAAAATTATTGTGAATTTTCCCTCTTTTAATCCATATACCCAATCATTATTTTTATCTTCCTTTGTTCAATAAAAATATCTCAAAATCAAAAAAGTACCTTATATATGAACTTATCCCCTATGATAAAGAGTTTTACACTTCTTCTCGCCTTAAAAAACACAATACATATCATTGTGTGGGTCAGACCCATTGTTCCTCAAGTAAGAGGGAATGTAAAAATATTCATGTTTAACCTTATGTTCAAAAATATATATTTTTTAATTATCTCAGTGAAGATATAAATATTTTTATCACTGGTAGCAGTGAATTCTTATTTTATATCCCGATTTTACCTTTTATGAGATGAAGTGATAAGTGATATTAATATTCTGGATCTGGAGTATTTAAAAAGTACTTTTATAAAGACAAATTGATCTTTTTTTATCATAGTAAATTATTATTTTTTCTCCAAAAATTAACATAAATTATCAAATCCTTTATTCCATCCAGATAATAAGGGTATAGGTAGTAGTAGCTCCCAAATATTTAGATTTTTTGGTATGTGATGTAATTGAGTTTTGTTGCTTATATTTCAAACTCACATATCCTCCACCTAAATAAAAAACCCAACTAAATTAAATAGTTTTTCATCACTATTACCTTATCATTATATATATGTTAATATATATCAGTTTAGTCTCTCACCTCCTTTTTATATAAGCCTATAAGTCAAATACCATTTGATATATTTTAGGACCCTCTTTATGGGGATAAAAATGAATTTTATTAAGATCACTTTGGCACCTCACACACAATATCAATTCATTTAAAATTATAGGTCTAGATATATTATTTAAAATAATAATTTTGATAAATCTCCCTAACTTATTTTGATTAAAAACATTTCCTTTGATATACATTCCCTATTTCATTCCAACATGTATTGTTGTGGATACTAGTTTGGATAATTCAATGAAAAAATTATTAAAAAAATACCTTTTTTATTTTTATTGGGGAAAAATAAAGTCTAATTTTTACATAAATTTTAATCCCATAAGAAATATCTCATTTTTACCATTGTTTACATCTCAATGTGATTTTTTATATGTTTTGAAAATTAATTACCAGAACTCTATTGGTACCTATAAAATTAATATCATTGATATAAAAAATAACATTGACAGTACCTATTTCTATATCCTTTATATATTTATTAATTTAATATTTTCCCTTAATGAAAATTATTTATCTCAAATAGATATCCAAATTGTAAATATATATTCTAGGTTTATTCTTTAATCCATATAATTCTATATTACATTTTCACACCATCATTCCTTCATTGATAATAATTATTCATTTAGATTGTCAAATGTAATCTTTTTCTTCCAAGTATTAACTCCCGAAGGTAGATTTCATGTCAATTTGTTATATTTTATAATTATTATAATATTGAATAGTTAGGTAAATCCATATAGCCTCAAGAGTTTCCACCAAACAAAATTATTATAAAAAATTGAGTCCCAAAACCTATAAATATAATTTGTATACAAGCCTAGACTTATTACTTTCCACTTATACTTTATGATTAATCTTATTTAAGAGATCCCAATACCTCTTAAATATATTATTACCTTTTTATGTCAGGAAAATATTCAAAGTAGAAGTCTTCATATTATAATATAGTTAATTATCCATAAAATTAACTAGTTATTTCGGTTTGATGTCCATTGTAACTCAAAGTGGCTTAATTTGTGAGATACGAGTTTTTTTGTTTTAAGGTTATAATATTCTTCTTGTTTGAACTGGAGAACTATGAATTCTAAAAAAATCATATCTACAAGTTTCATCAAATTTTTATATATATTTTTAAATATCATTCACCTCTTCTTCGTCACAGGTCTGATCAGAGTCAATATTAACAATAGGTGGAACATTTATAGATTTTTAAATATATGTTTTTTTAGGATAAGTCTAATCATTATCTTTATCAGTTTGTTCATGATTGTTTTTATCTGGAACATCTATTTTGGGTTGACATTACAAGACATTACCATTATAAAAAAATTATGAATCCTTTATTCCAGAACATGTATACTATTCCATTGGACAAATATTCCATAAAGATATCCTCCACTACATTATAGTGAAATTTTATTAGATATGAGTGATGAGGTTTTTATTAGGGGATCATATAATACAATTTTTTGTACTTGAATTAATTCTTTAGTAGTGGGATTTGGATAATCTTTCAAGATTGGAGTGCTAAGGTTGTGTTTTTTCTTTTTTTGTGGGTTTAGTATGTATTAAATGTGATGGACATATTTATTAAATTCATTAATTTTATTGGTTTAAGAAGCAGTTATAAGTATATTGGTCTAACCTTGTATTATCCCATAATTTTATTACTAAATCATTATTATAATTATTTATATTATACTATTTAATGTTATGAGATCTCAAATACAACCTTCACATATTTATTTCAGATTGATTATGGAAATATAATAATCATGGTATCTTATAATATTATCTATCTTAGTGGATAGATATATCCAATCACTCTCTGTTAAACCTACTACTCACTATCAAAGAGTGTGAGGTAAATATATGTGTCTTGTGTGTAAGAATACTACAATTCAAGAATAATAATTTACAAACAAATATTAGTGGAAACCTACGACTAATTTATATGTAATAAAAATTCTAGAATAAAAAAAATAGATTTATATTATTGAGTATGATTCATTACTTGGGTATAGGGACAATCTCTATGGATCAATAACTAACAAACTAATGTTCCATAATTATAGAGATTACAAAAAATTATAATAATAGAAGAAATAAATAAATTATCATTTTTTCTATCCATTGGTGATAGCTCCCAGTCTCAATGAATAGTTTCATTCGTATAAAAGTACCTAGGGCTACTTTCTTGGTAAAACACATTCATCTCCAATGATTCTTGTAACTTCAATGACTCCTTATTCTCCTCCAATGATTCCTGTAACTTCCCAAAATTAATTAAATTTAGTTCCCAATTTCTTATTCATTGATTCTATCGGTGTTCACAACTAAAGGTTCCAGATGGATTCATCTATATTTGACTCAAATCATTCCCTATTCTCATATTCTTCTATGAATCTATAACTTTTTATTCATAATTATGATCACCGTATGGGTTCTAGTTGAATTTACAATAAATTTAGAAAAAATATTATATTGAAAATATATTTTAGGGTGAATTTTACAAATTTATGGAATTCAGTGCTTAATATCCACATGAAACCCTTATGTAGCTAACATTCTATGAGATTTCTCTCATGTAGCCAGACTAGTTTGACCATAACCATTTTGCGTCCACACCATTTCTTTTATGTGGGATGTATAGAGAACTATTCACCATTACACATAGGCCTTAATAAATTGATTCATTAGGATTGATTCCTTTATGTAGAGTCTGGAATGTTAATGTTACCTTTACATAGCTATATTTATATATTGGTGTATAATGAGGGTCATGGGTATACCATTATATAAGTTTCTTTTTACCATTGTTTATCTATTATGGTTGATGGGATGACATTAAATATCTTCCAAATATTTGGTAGTACCTAGAAGAAACATTCATTATCACACTCAAATTTTTGAATATTTTGTATTTCATACAAAGCATTGAAAATTCAGATAATGCATGAAAATTTGTACGACCCTTAAAAATTAAAATGAGCTCTATGGCTCAATATTCAAAAAAGTATTGAAGTATTATTCATCAAAATAGGATTTTTATTTTTGGGAATTCTAATGATCGACCATATCCAATGTTATATGATGTTCTAGGAAAAAGTCATATGATGTTATGAAGACTCTTTTGTTTTGCATACTGATGTCATATGCTCTAACCTTTTTCAATTTTTTGGCCAACTGTATAGTCATAAAAAACTCAAGAATTTATATCACGGGGATTGAAAGCCATAAATTTCATTGGGAAAATTTAATATGATTTATCTAGAAACTAATGTATTCTGATCAGTATATTGATGTCACACATTAATGAATTTGGAAATTTTCTAGCCAACTCCAATAATCTATAAAACATAGGAATTCATATGATGGGGCATTAAAGTTATACGATCTTGATGGTAGAGAGTCATAAAATGTATTTTCTTGTTGACGTCTTGTTTTGGGAAGCTAGGAAAATTCATACAATGTTCCCCCTTTCCATTTTCAATCATATGGACCTAAAAAACATTATTTATATAATATTTTTTGACGTTATTCTAGAAAATATTAAATAATTTAAATTTTATTCAAAATAAATTTTACATATTAATTAAAAATATTAAATATTAATGTATGTATTTAAATTTAATTCAAAAAAATTAATAAATCATTAAAATCCATGATTTAATCCACTTAAAACATTCTTTATGGATTTTTAAATGAAGTTAATGTGAGTGAATTTCTATAATTTTAAATTATTTTTTGCGGTCAATTTCTAATGAAAATGGTTTTAAAATTGAAAATATTGTCTCTCGATAATGAGTTATATATTTTCATAATATAAGGACTTATAAATACTCTAAAGTAGTAAATTATTACTTTTATTTTTATCAAAATTTTATAAGAACAAATTTTAGAATATACTCTTAGTAAGGACATGTTTTGGATAGGTATAGAAGTTAATAAATCTTCTATCCATAAAAATATTGACATATTAAACTAAAAAATGATTTTTTTCTTTCAATTTAATAATAAATCTAATCATTATATCAGCAAAACCATTCTGCTGGGGAGTATAATTATCTCTATAGGTGATTAATCTAATTCTCATATCAGTATAATTATGAATATTTTTTAAAAAACTACCTTATATTTTAAATCCTACATTTTTTAATATGAACCTCTAAGTATCACTCATCATATCTAATAAAAATATTGAACACCTCCACTAATATTATTTTATAAATCTATTTTTAGACAATATGGACAAGTATCCAGTACTGAATATTTTTTTATTATTTAACACTTTGGTAGCATAAATGATATTAATCACCAATCTAAAACTGATTCCCATTAATTATTTCACCTTTAGTGATTGTCCTTTAATATTCAACTCTTCAGATGATTCAAGTGTTTATTTTCTAAATAACTTAATTTCATTCATCACAATGTTGTATTACACTTATTAAATTATAATGTTTCCGTCAATAACAAATATATCATCAAATATCAACTTTTGGGATGTAATCATAGCACAACCCGTTCCTTCGATTTTTATGGAACCATAATTTTAAAAATTGAAACATCACCCATTTTATTATTCTATATTATTTAAAATGAATGATTCCATACTCATATATGGTGATATTTTATAATTAAAAATTCATGGATTAGATCTTTATTAGATTTATGATCCACCTTCACAAGAATGAATTCTTATCATTTTTTCCTCCCCAATTACTATATTCTCCATTGAACTGTTATTTTTTAATAGTAAACATGGTCATATATTCTTTTATATAGTTACCTTGATGAAAAAACCTTCCACATCTCATTAAGGAATTAACAATTACTTTTAACATGTATTTGAGATTAATTCATATCAACTATATTCTTCTTATTCTTACTACTTACATTCTATAAATAGAACTGATCAATTATATAATTTTATTATTTCTTGGTACATACAGGTTTTATTAGAAAAAATATTCTCTATTTTCAAAATCTCAATATCAAAAAACATTATCCTTTAAAACATAGTTATTCTTGATGTTTTTTGAGTCTATTTAAGATATGAATCTTATTTTATAGTTAAATTTCCATCCCAATTTTACTTTGTTTATAGGGAGAAATTTTTTATAAATATTACTTTGTCTTTCATTGATTTAGGTATGTTATGTTCATAGTTTTTTTTTCAACATAGGCTTTATCAAATATCCTATAAAAACCTAATGTTTTAGATAATGTTGATTTAATTTCATGTGAGTTACTAATTTTGTTTTTTTTGAGTTTGTGTACCATACTTATCATTATTATGCGGTGATTTTAGTTTTATCACCATAAAATAATCATAGTTATCTTAAATTTTTTCTAGGGTCCTCCCATCCTTAAGACTCTTTGAAACTTCCATTATATGTTATTCTTTTTTAGATACCACTTTATTTTCATACTCTCATATAATAATTTCCTATTCAGTAATTTTTACTTTAAAAAGATTTATAGCTTCAATATGATCAAAAATTTTATTATTATATTCACATTTATCTTTAATCAACATGTAAAATTAATTCTTAATATGTTTTATTTTTATATTATGTTGAGTTTTTATTTCAAAAAACACTTCAATATCAATTTTCAACTTGTGCCTTATGTAGGATTCTTCTTCTTCTTCCTCACTGAATGATATTTCTTCATATCTGTCAACAAGTTCCAAGAATTAGAAAAAATATCAAGAATGGTTTTCCTTAGAATGAATAATTTATGTATAGTATTCATCCAATTCCTTACTAAATATTCTTACCCAATTTCTTCTTTAAATTTTTTACCCACCAATATTTTTTTTCTCATTATAACTTATTACTTTTATCTTTATTTGAGCCCCATCTTCATCCTTTTAATCTTCAAATTCGACACTTTTTTATCTTATAAAATCTATTGAAATGTTTCTAATTCATATATAAGTGAATAAATTGACTGGTATTTTCCCACATATATATATATATATATTCCCATTACTCATTTTCAATTTCAGTATATAAGGTCCATTATTCTTCTATAGTTCTACTCTTTTTCTTGATCTTCATTTAGCTCACTAGATGACTCAACTAACAAATTAATAATATATATTTTATGCATGGAATTAAATTCCAAAAAATACATATCCATTTTCATGAAAACATGGGTTTTATCATCTCATAGTTAATAAGAGTATTATGAAACTCATCTTGACATAGGTCCCCAAAATTATCTATAGAATAAATTAATTAGAAAAATTTATCTTTAATCATATTCATTAATTTATTAAAATATTTTAACAATAAAAATTATCTTAAAATTCCATGTTGTGAATAACTATATAATTAAATATATTATATTATTCATTAAATTTCTCATCTAAATACATATAGATGTCTAAAAATTTTGATCTCTAAATTTTAAATTTGGCATATTTTATTTTGGAATTTCCTTCATACATGTTCTCAGTCTTTACTCACATTTCCTTATTTTGATTTAGTCTCATTAATGTAGAATTGAATTAATAATATAAATATGGTAGAATTTAATTTTTATAATTTCCATATACTTATAAGTTTCCCTAATCATTATATTTTATTAGAGCATATATTTATATGAGTGTAAATCCTACTTCCAAAACATCACTCACTTCTAGGCCTTGTGATTGAAGATATGAAAAAATATTTTCTTACATCCATGAAACTTATTCCAATAAATAACATAAACACTCATGTTTTTGATAAAATTATGATTATATATAATTTTCATTTGAAAGAGTAGAATCTCTTAAGAATCCATGTCAGATTTAATTCCACATGAAGAGACCAAGTATGTTTCAGTAATATGGAGAGGGGTTGAATCAAGAGTATAGGTTTTTAAAAATTCTTTCTGAATTAATCCTTTCTAACTATTTAAGTTCATGATATACTCTTCTTTAAGCACAGTCTCACATGTATTAAAATATAAACAAAAGAATAATATATCATATAAAATTTTATACGGTTTGGATCTAATAAGGAAGCCTACTCATTTTTATATTCAAATTGTTACCAAGACATAGATATATCACTATTTAACCTACAATTATTTCAAGTTATTAAAATGTTCTCACAAAATTTGGGTATGTATAATCGAATTTCTAAGGTAGGTATCATCCACATGTCAAATAAAAAAATGGATTTGTTTATACTAGAACCAATTTTTTTCAATAATCTTCCCTTGATCATAGATTTGAGAAAAAAATATTTAATAATATTATTGATGTATCATAATAAATAATAATATATTATTCCATTGGATAGTTCTTAAACTACCATAGAAATATCAACAAACATATTATGCACATTGACCACACATTTCATCCCTTTAAAATGATAAAATTATGAATACACATAATAATCTTCTTCCTTATCACCATTATGCCTTAATATGATCAACATGATCCTAAAATTATCATATATATTGGATATTCATAACTAAAACACTAACTTATATCTAATCCTTCTTCACAACTAGATATTCAATCTTGTCACATACATTTTTATCATTTTAATGTTTATACTCTCATATAATTGCATGAGTAATATTTTTATAATAACATATAGAAACAACCTGTGATTATCTGTAGAATTTTATTATATTGTAAATAGATCTAAATTATCATCCCTCTTGATCATAAATATAGAATTTCAAACAATTTAATTTTAAATCCAAATGAATATTTCCCCATTATCCTCTCATTTAATTTTCATTCAAACGCCCATAAATCATTATTTGAATCATGAATTTGACTAATAGCCTATGATATTTGACATTTTATTTCCACATAAGAATTGAGAAGTTTAATTTCAAGAAAAATTCTCCATATATTTATGTGCAAAAATATGTAATGTATTAGTCGCAAGGTGATCTTCTTATAATAATAGGTTTTTCTTACATGCAATAGAGAGTGTGCGTGAATTTACCAAAAAAATATAGTCTGCATCAATTTCATAATATTAGTTTGATTATAATAAGTCTTGAAAATTTCCTGAATTTCCTCAGAAATTTCTTAAAAATACTTAGAAATATATTATGATTTATCATAAATATCTTATGAAGCCTTTGAGGTATGATATGATGTTCACTGTGAGTCTCTACCATTGTAAAATGTTTTGTAAGTATCCATTTAATAAGATAATTTGTATCATACGAAGTCTCTCATATATATTATGAGTATTGAGAATATACCTTATGAACGTAGGAAATAAATAAAATGATCATATGCATTTATTATTTTCTCAGAATTTTTAACAAAGTTAATATTATGACATTTATGTTTATTATTAAAAATTTACCAGGGCATGGACATTTTTCAAGATTCAACAAAAATTTCCTAGAATCCTTAAACAAAACACACATCCTATTTAATTCATCATTAATCATATCCAATAAACTGAAAAACAATTCAAAATATTCTAAATATATATTAGAATATCAAAACATATTGAAAATAATATATCATTCCTCAATTATTCCATTGGGTTATTAAACATTATAACCACTCTAGAGAATTTTTTCAAATATATATTTTGTTTAACACTAAGGAGAACAAAAAATATATGAAGAATGAGAAGATGATCAATTATGAAACATAGGTCATCCATCAATACATTTTATTCATAGAGTAAGTCCATGGTAAGACTCAAGATTCAACTATAATAATTAAATAATTCACTAAAAAAAGTTATTTCACAACTTAAATTATATTATTTCATCATAACAGTACAACCCATTATATAACCACAAAAAAATATGAAATTATATTCACAATAATTAAAAACCTAGTACAATAAAACAAGTTACAATATAGTTCAACATAGAAATCTAAAACATTGAGGGATCATTCTTAAAAAAGAAAAAAATATATGATGTACATTTTTTAAAATAACAAAACATTAAAAAATGGAGTAGGCATGGTATAAGAACTGAGATAAGGATATGAATCAATTTATATGTACAAATTATGTTTATATAATGGTTATTATAATCATTGTAATCTGATTATTAAAATTTTACCTTCAGGATTCTGAACGTTGTAATGGTAATAGAGAATTTCTTTCATCTTTTGTTTAAAAAAATGAATAAAAATAATTTATAACAATATATTATTTATTAAAAAAATATTAACCAACAAATATAAATATAATCACATTAATAATTCGTATAATAAAAATAAGATTTACAAGAGAAAATAGTTTCTAATTTTTTCGGCAAAATCATGATTTTAAAATAAAACAAGTTTTTTATTAAAAAACTAAAATTCAATTATAAATAAAATTATTAAGATAAATATGAATTAAAATTTGAAAACTTAACATCAGAATTATCAAATGGTGATATTTTCTTTTATTTTTGTGGAAAAAAATGTAAAATATATTAAATATATAAGATAACTATTATGACATGATTATGCTGTAAAAATAATTTAATAATTAATATAATTTAATTAATGATAATAAATAATCTATTTAATTAATATAATTTATTTTAAATAAATAAAATTATTTTCAAAACCTTTAAATAAATTTCCTTATACTAGAAGTGAAATTAAAGATTAAAAAACATATTTTGAGGAAAATTTATATTCCCATGGAAAGGGTAACATAAAAAAGGTATTTATGTTCTAAAACATTAAAATATCAAATACAATGTCTTCAATTTTAAAAAAACTAGGAAGTAAAACCATGGGTAAACCAATGGTTTTTTATTGCACAGCCTGTGTTAAAAAACAAATAAGAAATTATACCTCATTTTATTTATATAACCATATATTCCAACATAAATATCTACTACAAAGACTTTGAGCATGAATTTTATATCAGTATCTATCTCTCCCAAGATTCCCTCTATGACGTTTATATGGTACTATGTTTTTCCTCTTAATCATTCCGATGACACATTGTGATGTAGGGGTTCTTAATCCACTTCTTTCATTTTCAATTGATGCCATTTTTTCATAATGTCATTTTAATTATTTTTCATATACTAACATTCATTTAATTAGGTGTTATTATCATTATTTTTATATATTTTTAATGATATATTACAAAATTTTCTTCCTTATATCCATTGACTAAGCTGTTATTATGACGAAGTAAGGGATTATAACCTCTTCACTACCATGATTTATTCAATCATTACATTTATTGTTTTTAATAAAAAGGTTTATTATACTATATTTTTATAAATTAATTATTATATTAGAAAAGACATATCACAATTCCATTTTATTATATTAACTTCATAAGCTGTTATAATGATAAAAAACTTTATGTATCCATAATATATATTCAAATAATTGTAATGTAAAGAAAGTGTAGTTTCATATTATTTAAATCCATATCAAGATATTAAAAATTGGATGTGTGCTCTAGTGAATATTCACATAGGGGTAATAATATTGAAAAAAATAGGTATTTACTCGATCTTTAATCGATGCACAATTAATGGGACCAAATGCACACCCTGTTTGACACTCCCAATAGATATGATTTTCACAATTCACAAGATATTTAATAACAATAATGAAAGATTATTTAAAATTTATTTCCATAAATTAGGAAATTACACTTCATTTTTCCATTATTATATTTCATTGTATAAGGTTAATTTTCATTACATTTTGAATATCCTATTATTTTTTGTATTATTTGGTGATGTTCACCTAGTATGCATATTTTTCTATCGAATGGTGAAATAGTGATATTTGATATATCTATTTTCCTATAAAAATTGTTGAATACTAAAAAATTACAATGTTTTAGGTTATTAAGGGGTGTTATCATATATATTTAGAATCCATTATCTTCATATGATGGATTCATTGGACATGTTATATGACGAGAGAGGTCTTGGATTATATACCCACTTGATGTGTTGGTAGGTCTCATGGGACAATATATTTAGATTTTGGTATAGTATATGCTCATTTATGTATAATTTCATGAAACAAGGCCATAATGTTATGATTATGATCTCTAGAATTATATATTCCATCATTATGAGAAAAATTACTATTATCTATCAGTTTATTTATTCATATGTTATCCATGTATATATAATTTTCAAAACATCATTTTTTTTGACTTTATTATATTCATTTAATCCTATAATATTTTTTATTCCATTAGTATACATTGATAAAATTAAATATATGTTATTGCATTACTAAATGTATGAGATCACACATTTATATGTTACTAATTTACCCCAAGATACCATGATGTGTGACATAAGGACTTGCAATGATAAATAATAGATTCTTCTTTTAATCTGATGATTTATTTTTTGTTTTAAAGTGATGCAAGGTTCTTGTATATATCAAGTTTCATGGGACTAATACCCTTATGGATCCTATGTATTGTGATCTATGAATAATATACCAATGTAATAAAATTACTATCAGCACTATGTTACTCGTGTCATGGTGTTACAGTTGGTATCTGATAAATTTTAGTGGAAACCTTATGAACTTGATTTTGATTAACATAGTTAGAGAACATAACCCTATAATAAAACCTTATGATATTATAAAAATATTTTAGAATTACATTAAATTCATTAAATGCACATGAAATATATAGTATGATTTTTAATTCATAGTTTCTTCATTTATATATTAAATTATAGGAATGTTTTTAGAAATTTTGGATAATGAAAGGAGCGTAATCTTGGTAAACACTCACAACCAATGTGGGGATTATAATTTATATAATGTTAATTAATCAATTGTTGAGGCTGAGAAGATTATAAATATATTATTGGAGTTATCCATGGTTAGGACCAATTACCTATTGTATATGGAACAACGTGTTTTTTAAGACATGGTGTAATAAGGTTATACCACTTCATGAGGAATTAACCTTTGTCCTTCAATGATACCAATAATAAATTAATAATTGAAAAATAGAACAAGTATTTAGATAATGTGTAATTTAATTTGGATATATTTTAATGAAAATGGTTAACATGGTTGCATAACATCTGAGGAGACATGTTGATCAATAGTGGTTAGCCATTCAGAACACCAAAATAGAGGACGAGATAAAAATAATGGATTTAAAAAAAGCTTATAGTGGTATTCCTAGAGAAAAATTTTCCTCATGAGTAAAGATCTAACAATAAAAGGAAATTACTAAATTAAAGAAAACATTAGGAGAAATATTTGGAGAAGTATGAAGTTAATTTTTCTAGGTCAGTGAGGTATACATCAAATTATTAATGAAACCGTTAATGAAATATTATTCTTATATTTGATGGAATTAATCCATGTATGATAATTTCATTTGACTCTCACATATTTTCATCTTATTATTAAATTTTATCTGGAGTAATCAATATTGATAATGATTTCTCAAAGTATTATATTTTGAATTGAAAACAAGATATAAATAGCGCCTTTGAGCACCCTGTAGAAATAAATTTTTTTATAATATGAGGGGAAGGGAAAATTTTCCAATATGTGATAACTATAGTTGGAAACACACCGTGTATTTCTTAAATGGAATGGTATTATGTTAAAAGTGATATTATGAGATCCAAAAATCAAATGAATTAAACTTCAAGAAATAATCCATTAATTTTTTATGATTCAAATGTAAGGAGATGGGTGAATAATTCAAATAAATTCTCTATGAATCAAGGAAATATATTCTATAAAAGGAATAGGGATAAAGGTTATTCCATTATTACCAAAACCTCAAATTTTTAGGTTCTTAATGATTTCGTTGAGGGTAATTTTCACATTTTCTAAAATTTATATAATGAATTAGTGAATGAGAATGATATCATTAAAATGGAAAATATATCTATTATGAGTAGATATATTGATGTAATATTCCAGGAACTACTAATATATTCCCTTGTCCAAGAATTTGAGTTCTTCATTGAACCTATACATGATGTAAATCCCATTTGTAATCCCCCTCATAGAATGTATCTGGTGTAATTGGTGGAAATAAAGAAACTACTACAAGAGTTATGTGATATGGGAAAAAGAAGATATAGTTTATCACCTTGTAGATAACATATCTTAGTTGTGAAAACAAAGGGTGATTACATGAGGTTATACATCGATTAAAAATAAAGTAATTCCAATACTGTAAAAAAAGAGTATAATTTAACACACATTAATGATCTATTTGACAAAATTGAAGGAGATAAATACATCTCAATGATTAGTCTCTACTATAGTTATCATCAAATTAAAATCCAGAACAATGATATTCTAAAGAAATATTTTTTTGTACAAAATATAGGAATTATGAGTCTACATTTTTTCTTGTTGGGTTAACAAATTCACCATCATTGTTCATTGATCTAATGAATAGGTTATGCAATTATTTTCTAGATAAATTTTTTTAAATTTTTTTGATGATAAATTAATATACTAAAAGTTTTATAAATATTATAAATACCATTTATATATTTTCCTTGAGACTCTAACGAAGAATGAAGTATATGAGAAATTCATTAAGTGTGAATTTTCTTTAGAAAGATTTCTTTCTTAGTCTTTTGATCTCCAAGGGTAGAATATCAGGTAATCCCATAAAGACGAAAATTTTAAATTAATGGCCCATGCTAATTAATATATTTAAGATATTAAGATTCCTTATCTTATATAGTAACTCATTGTGATTTTGTGAAATTGTTTCCCAGTCAACTAATATATTAACCAATTTTACATGTATATGGCTCAAATTAACATGGTCTATAGAGTGTGAATAATTCATTATAAAAGTAAATAAATTAATTATCAATGGACCAGAGTTTTCCTCACCATATAAAAGGTTTTATTATATATGGTGATGAAATTATTTTACATTATATTTATTTTACATCAAGGAAATTAAATAACACTTAGAAAAACTATCCAACCCATGAACATAATTTATAAGTTGTATTATTTCATTTAATGATATGGAGACACTGTCTTTATGGTGATAATGTGACATATATGAAAATAAAAAAAATAAAAAAATAAATTTATAAATAAATAGATCAACCTAAGACAAAGAAGATAGTTAAAACTACTCAAAGACAATGATTATCAAATAAACTAATGTGAGGATGGAAAATGATCTGGTATACATGTACTTAGTGAAGTTGAATGTGAATTTTATTAATGAATAAAAACCATTATTCTATTTCTAATTAATTTTCCACTCATCTTTATTAAAAAAATATAAATATGTTTTAATATGAATATAAGGGTTTGGAAAAGAATATTAAATCCATAGAAGATGGAAAATTGAAATATTTCATCTATGGAGACTATGTATTAAGGTTTCTAATGTGACTATGCATACCATCATTATCTATAAAGAATGGGTAATGGTTAGATTAAATTTATAGATCAAATATGTCTACACACCCAAGAACTTCCAAGATGCATAGGGATATAAAAGGGAACTTCTTGTGGGAAAACAAAAAGTTAAATATTATATAACATTTATTAAGATACATTTTATACAGATAAGTAAAGGTTTAGATACAACATCAAAAGGGTTTCATAAAGCCCCTACTTTTACCAATGTGGATGTGGGACTACATAACATTGAACATTATTAATAAAAAAACTATGAAATATTAGAATAATAGTGTTTTATAGATCATTATGGATTGAATTACTGGGTCTTCATAGTTTTTTGAGATAAGGGACGACATACCCATTAAATTCCTTTAACATATATATATCAAACAAATTAGGAGATTTTATAGGGTGGTGCTACCAATTATATTAGATAGTTCCCCTTTTATCACATCAAAATTTTGTAGAAAAATTCAAAAGGCTTCGAACAATGTGGTGCATTTGAAAAACACCCATAATCCAAAAACTGATCGGTAGTCTTGAAGAAAAATCCAAACCATTGAGTATATGTTGAGGTTATCCTATATTACATCCAATGATAATATTTTATTAAAGATCATGCACTTTTAAGGGGAAAGTGGGAACCGTCACAGCAAGCTAGTTTCAGTACCAAATGCTTTGACAGATCTATTAAAGAAAAGAGTGAGTTGTTTGGAATCGATTCCATGAACAAAACCTAGGGAGTATCATTTACCTTCATGCCAGGGAAATCTTCCAAGGTGACCTCGAAAAGAAGAGCCATGTGGTCACAATATTTCTTTTACTCCTCTTTTCTAATCTTCCCCATGTTGATGAATCTTAGCAGAATGTGCGCCTACTTATCTGCCCACTCGCCGTGATCCTTTGTAGTAGCCATCTGGATCGGTCTACTTTTTGTCAAAGAATTTATATCCAAATTTTTATCAAACATTTCCTCATATGAATGCATGAGTAGAACCCTATGTTCCAATATAGATACTATTTGGCATCGTGGGTTGGATTTAGAACCTACTTCTCACTACTGCCCCCGACTGCTCAACTCCACATCGCTTGAAGAAGAATCTGGAGAAGCAGCCTCATATCTTTCCAGAACCAGGTCCCTAGTGATGGAGGCAACCTTTTGTTGGACAAGGTCTTTGGACCTGTTCTGGGTTAAGCTGCCAGCCTTTTAAGAGGCCTTCAAGGAAAACTTTTCCTTACCAGCAAATCTGATGATAGGAGGGCTAGGGAGGTCAGAGTAATCCTTCCATATGTGCGCCCCCCAGTTGTTCGAAATCAATGCATCAGATTCCATTACTCTGTTCTTTCCCTTCCACATAGAGAATATAAAATAGTCCGCTGCTATGACCAGTTCCATGGTCTCATCCAAGTCCAAAGACTCGATCATTTCCTCTTGGGATACTTCTGCATCAACCAATAGGTCCTAACCATGATCCAACCCTGCAGCTTCCTCACTGTTAAGAAACTGTTCTTCACTAAGCACTGCATACAGGTTTTGGGAGGTCCCGATTGGCCCCCCTGTTTAAATCTTCTCAACATAAGAGGAGGTATGAGGGGCTTTCTTTGTCTTGGCTGGGACTCTTATCTTCTCAAGACCATGACCCATATATTGGAAGTTTTTGGGACATTCTTCCAAAGCCAGGAACTATGAGGCCTCATTGGAACCATGTCCCTTACTGTCAACCTTTAGGGAAGCATCATCAGTTGTATTTTGAGAAACCTCCTGGAATACCTATGGAGAATCCCGGAGGGCCTCCATCACTATTCTCCCCTCCCTTTGGCTGACCTGATCTGTAGTTATAAGAAGGGGCCACTCCCCATGACCAGCCTCACACCCCTGCATGTCGTCGCCCCAGATGCTTGCACCCAGATCACGATGCAGATAATCAAAAACCACTAAACAAGTGGCCCCAAAGACTATGGACCACTTTTCTTGGCTGCAACCGAAGAGTACCCCTAGACTGTGCCCAATGGACCTTTCCTGGATTGGTCCTCACCCAAGGAGATAGGGTCCCCCCTATCCTAGACAGCTAGAGGTCCCTCCATATGAGCATCCCTTAAAGCATCCACCTTGGAACATGGCCTAACAGACAAACCAGTGGGGTCCACCTCATCAGAACCTGGATCCTTCTTCTGGCATTCAAGAAGACTATGACCTTGTCTATTGCAGTAAGAGAAAAACATAGTTCATGATTCATTGAAAATCAATTTACAGTACCTATACTCCCCCTTAATCACAAATCCACATGACTTCAAGAGGAGGCTGAGAGAGATCCATTTCAAAACATAACCATTCCATAATCAGATGCTTTAGAGAGGAAGTTTGTCGATCAGTACAAAGACAACATCCTATTGAGTTACATACCGCAGGGAGTAAAACTCGATTTTGGAAATGTAGTGGAAGGCCCGAGAGTTGAATCCAGATCACTATGGTAGAAGGGTCCCGCTACATATGGAGATCGATCGACCGACATAGAAGATGGAAATGGACGCCTCTAGCAGATCTTCCAGGTCAAGACCACACCCGCACTAGGTATTCCTTGCTCAAGAAGCTAAGAAGAATTTTCCATGGTCCAAGAATCCCGAAAACCGCATTCTGAGATAATCCCCATTACTCATTCACAATCCTATCAAACAACTCAACCAGGGGGCGACGCTGAATGAACTGAGCCACCAGAGACGAGGAGAGAAGCATGGAGGCTGTGTAGAACTGCTATGGAGAAATTGGAACCATGGGTTTTCCATGAAGGACCACTAGAACCATTGGGAGACAAAAATTCTTGAAATTACGAGTGTTCCTTAGATGAAGGTAATGAAACAGAAACCCTACCTCTATCCTGAGACCCTTTCTAAGAAGCACCGTGATGAAGAGACCCCTCCCTCGACGGAGGAAGAAACCCTACATCTATATTGTGAAATTTTCATACAAAAATATCTTCCATTAGATCCAAAAAATGGATGAGTATAAGGTCTATTATGGGAAAATATATCACATTCCAAGTAGTTGGGAAGAAGTTAGGGAAAGAAGGATAGTTGATTTAGATACCATTGAAGATACAACTAATAAAGTGAGATCCATATAGAATGATTCAATATAGTACAAGTTAGTGAGAAAAGATATTATGATAATCAAAGGACATTGAACTCTATTTTGAAGATCTTGTATTCTTGAAATTTTCACCATATAAGGGAGTCAAAAGGTTTGGGAATAAGGGTAGAAAATTACATGATACATTGGGCCATTTGAAAATTTGAGATAATTAGACCAATGGATATTCATTTTTATTTTCCACACAACCTCTATAAATTACATGGTGTGTTTCATGATTCAAGGTTGAGTAAGTACATTCCTTACACAATTCATGTACCAACCACAATAAAATTAGAACTAAATCGTGAACTATGATATAATGACGATTCTCTATAGATTATTGACACTAGGGAGAAAGTCACATGGAATAATACAACCCTATAGGTGAGTGTCCTTTGGAGGAATCACATGTTAGAAGAATAATTGTATCTTGTTGAGGAATAAATGAGGAAGAATTACCATCATTTGTTTATATATTAATTAATACCCCAAATTTTGATGATGAAATTATTTTGGTGGATGTATGACCTGAGATTCAACTATAATAAATAAATACATCATCAAAAAAACTATTCCAAAAACAAATTCTATTATTTCATAAAGATATTTTAACAAATCATAATACAATAAAAATTAAGAAATTACATTAACAATAACAGCTAAAACGTGTACCATAATATAATTAATAATGTGGGGCATCACAATAATCTTGTACTATATAGGATCATACTAAAAAGGGGAATAAAATGTATATGAGATACATTACTATAAAAAATAGAATAATAGTCATTTTAATAGACATTGTATAAAAATTAATAGAACAATATGAATGAATTTAGATATTGTATTAATGTTTATATAAGGGATAATATGCCAATTGGGAATCATACCATTTTAATTGAACTATTGGAATTCGGAATGTTATAACTGTAATAAAACAATTAATTAAGATAGTGTTCAATAAAAGGAATAAAATAATTTTCTAATAGTATACTAATTATTATAAAAATATTAACCAATTAATAGAAATATAATTATACTCATATGTCATAGAATAACTATATTATTTATATGAAGAATGAGCTTCTAATTTTTTTTGATAAACACACGATTATGAAATATGAACATATTTTTATTTATAAACTAAAATTATTATATAAATTAATTAATTCTAATAAAGTGAAATTTAAATTTGAAACCATTATGTTGAAATTATCTAATGCTAAATTTTTAATAATGTTTTTGAGATAATTAAAAATTTCACTAAAAATTAAAATATTATAGTTAATGTGACATGATTATAATGTAAAAATGATTACATGGTTACTATAAGTGAATATATATATTAAAATAATTTATTAATTTAATATAATAAATTATAATGAATGAAAATTATTTTTGAAACCTATTACAAACTCTTCGAAGTATATAATGGAAATTAGGGTTTTAAAAATAATATATTGTGAAAAAATTATATTTCTAAGCTCAAACTAAAATAAAAAATAGATTTTGGTCCACAAAAAATTAAAATATTAAAAATTTTCAAAAGGAATGAACTAAAAACAAGGTTAATCCAATGGTTTTTTATTTTCCACATCCTATATTTCCAAGGAATTTTTTAGATATTAATAAATAATTATCCCATCATTTTTTGTAAATAACCACCGATTATATCAATATTCACTTCTCAAAATCCATTTAGAACCAATATCATCTCATTATACCTCACTCATGATTCTCTCTAATTATTTCCTAACATTTAAGGTGTTCAACTCTAGATTTCAAAAATAAACTTTGTGAATTAATGGTTCTCAATCATTCTCATTTCCTTTCAATTTAAATCTGTTTTTTTATTATATAATTCCAATTTTTTTTGTATTTCATGCTTGTAATTATATGGCATTATCATCCTTTAAATATATGTGTAATGATATATTTCTTATTCCCTCTCATTATTTATTTTTTCTACACTATTATTATGATGATTTAAGGGTTCCAAACCTCTTTTATACCTTTAAATTTTCAATCCCCCCATTTCATTTTATTTTTAATATGATATTTTTTTATGATTAAATGTTATAAATTAGTTATTATATTTTAAATGATAGATCCCAATTATCCCCTAATTTCACTACCTTCATAAATTGTTATAATCCTCAAACATTATCATATACATAAAACATCTAAAAATTTCTGTAAGGGGAAGAGTTTGTGGATTCCATGAAATTAAATCTCTATATTGATACAAACATGTGGATATAGACTCTAGATAATATTAACATATGTGTAGTAACCCTTAAATTGTCTATTTTTTATTAACTTGATCTTCACATGATTCATAACTAATGGGTCTAACAACAAAACTAGTTTAATAATCTTGGGGGACTCACTTTAGATAGATCATTATCTATTTAATAATCATAATAAATGACTATTTTTTATATATATCCCTACAATAAGAAATTAATCTTATGTACTACTATTTTTCATTATTTTGACAAGGATACTTTTCATTACATTATTAATATCTTATTATTTAAATGATTATTGTGGGAATTCACCAAGATTTCCATATTTCTCCATTGAATAGGGAAATATATAAATATATATATTCCATATATCCATATTGATATGGAAAACTGTTGAATTATTACCCAAAAATATGAATAGGATTTATTAATGACCAATATGATATGTATTGTTTAGTTATTCGCTTCAAATGATCTAAGTATTGGACGTATTATGTGATAGGTGGGGACTAAAATTATATATACCTTTGATTCATCAATAGGTATCATGAAAAAAACTAGTTGGTTTATTTATTTAATCCATACCTATTTTTATTTGATGTCTTAGAATAGAGCCCTATAGATATGATTATGATGCCTATCATTATGCAATTCATTACTATGAGATAATTTAATGTAATACATGTGTTTATTTCATATAATGATATCAATAGATATATCAAGATCACAATTTCATTCATTATAAAATTATTGTATTCATTTGTTCATGTCATATTATATATTCCATGGTTATATTATGATAGCTTCATTATAAAAAACCCCCTTACTAAAATTCCAAGATCATTCCATTTATATGTTTTCTAATTCCCCCTAGAAACCATGAATATTACAATGTGAGACATAAGAATATTCAAGGATAAATAATAAATTTTTTTATAATAAAATGATGAATTTTAACTTGCAATTTGATTTAATTCCCTTTTGGAATTTTTTTTGAAACTACTATTTTTTTGATCCTAGGACTTATGATCAATGTATTTTATACCAATGTAAGAAAATAACCACCAAATCTAGAATATTGGTATTAGGGTGTTTTTTCCACTAAAATCCACCAACTCATCCTCCTAAAGAGAAATTCATTTCATTGATAGAGGGTGGCATTGGGAAATTTTGGTCGTTCACTAGAAGGAATCTACAAACACCTTTTGATCATGGGTAGCTTTCGGATACCCAGGTGAAACTAATGAACTTAAACAATGAAAATAATTAGGAGTAATTATCCCCTTTATTTTCGACCAATTTATTTTATATAAATGGATAGATATATATTTATATGAGAAAACATCATGTTTTCTTATAAAAGCAATGTATTTTTATAATTATATGTGTATCATGTGTGTTATTCACTTGATTATTTATATTTTATTGTGTTTTATATTTACATGAACTATTAATTATATCATATATATTATATTCGTAATAAATATAATATATTATTTAATATAAATATATATAGTCAAATTAAAATAATGTGAATAATTCACGTGTTTATGGACAAATTCATCGAGAGTATTCAAGTCGCTACTTTTTCCAATCCCTATGAGATGATCATCAATGCAGGGTTCATTATTTTTCATCCTATTTTTTAACCCTAGGTTAAAAACTATTATAAGTATTAAATATAATGAACTATATTTATATAAATTGATTATGGGATTGGATCATCTAGTATGGTATCTTATTAGGTATAAAAGACCCTATATGGAGTCCTTCTGTCCTACCCATTTACGTCATATTTTTACTAATTCAATCTACATGCTATTTTTAATAGTTTATCTTATATATATATACTTTATATATATATATATTATTCAGTAAATTTTAAAAATAAAAAAGGGTACATAGTGTATGGATGTAATGATACATGTTGTGTAGTTCCTATTACAAATATTTTTCCCATTAAATCATCAAGATATTCTGTGAGATCTACTATCACTCCCTTATATCATATCTTGTAAGTATTGGTCAGTCAAAATAACTAGGTATCCATGAATTTATGACCTTAAATGATATTAAATTTCAATCTTGAATCCATGTAAGTTCCCCTATATTACTTATTTCATTGATTACGCTAATATTTATAGAATTTAGGGGTAGATGTTTATTTTTTGATAAAAATTGGTATTATATAGGCATACATGAAGAACATGTGACATGTAATTTGGATACATATGTAAAAAGGTCTTCAATGTTATACATGATGTGTGTATTCAGTAGACATTGTGTTTTATCTTTGCTAGCATGAGTATGCATGTGTATTTTCATCTAGTACAAGACTTGTGCCCCCACCTATTTTTTTTAAAATAAATTGACATGAATTGGTCAACCAATTCATGTCCGGAGAACATTATTATAACCGAAAGTTAATAAACAAGAACCACGAGGTGTAAGGCACTTAAACTAGTAGATGATTACAGAAAATCAAAATAATTGAAGGCTCAAACAAGAGGTCTCACACCTGAAACACCAACATTAAAGGAGGTCCCATGTCTGCCTCTTCTAGTTCAGAAAACTGAGAAGCATTGGAAGACTATAACCGTGTGCAAGATAGACCAACTGGAAAAATATGGAGCATCATGTCAATAGAGAGAGTGTCATGTATCAAAGTAAATACATGACATGTACACTGTCCACACATGATGGTGTATATTATTTCACAAACATAGTATGATATAGGCATCTACCCAAAATACATTAGTTGATCTAACAATTTTATATACATGTAACTTTATAAAAGTAACATGATCTGTAATTTGAAAAAAAGCATTTCTTTAATTTTTATTTTATTTTCTTTCTTTCCTTTCTGATTTTCCTTTACATAGTTCTATGGAAGATAGAGATATATCTTATTCAGGTAGGAATATTCTCATAACATATATGTTAGAGGAGAATCCTCCCTCAAGGAGTATATATGGAGGTATAAGACAAGAAAAAAATTATAGACATATTAATATCCCAACCATTAATAGTAATAGTGCTTCCATCCAATGTGACTTCATTAGATATCCCTCCTACATACTCTATAAAAAAACTACAAGTATTAGAAACACCACTACCTCTTACAATATATATTTTTCAATGATTCACATCTTCTTAAATGTCAAGATTATGTTTAAGGAACCCATTTCAACCCATACACCTTAACGATACCCCTTCCACAGTTTTAATATATTCTCCTCTTCCTATAATAGAGTTAATAGATTCATACATCTAATCTATAGAGGCTGATAAAAGACTAGTTTTTGACACATTAATTATATATATAATCTCTCTATGCAATGTTTATGGGCATGGAGATTCATTTTCTTTACGTCGATATATATTTTTTTATCAGTCACATCATCGATTTAATAATGCTATTATAAGTAATTTATGGTTCCCTTCATATGATGTTTCTCATATTTTGAGATATTCACCAACCAATGTAGTATGATTTTTCATTTTTTTATTATATTTTAATTAAATTCACTCATTACTCTTATAGTCCTGTATTGTGTAAAATCATCTTTATACAACTTTATATTATACATCAGGGAAAATATAAAATATAAAGTGTGTGGGAGGGTAATGTGACACCGTATAGGGTCATTTTACACATTAATGGCCAAGGATAATAATTTTAGTTCAATAAAAATTTAAGTTATAGTTTTATAAATTATTCAACAAATTTATTAAATGAAATTAGAATAGTTAAATTTAATTGATAATTAAAAACTTCTTACATGTGAAAATTTTATTTTAGATTATCAACATATAAATTTTAGAAAATGTTCCTTCAGAAATTTCAATTTAAATATTTATGACATAGAAATTATATTCCACTATAATTATTTGAAAACTAAAAAATTTATAATTTTGAAATTATGATCATATAAATTGAGAAAAAATACTTTCGAAATTAGACAGTGGAACACATGGTTAATACATGAATTTTATTTTCTAATAATATATTTTTTCTATAGAAAATAAGATTCCTATGTTCAAAAAATTTGGATGAATTTTTTTTACCATATAAAAATAAAAATCTAAGATAGAAAATTTTTAACCAAAAATAATAAGAAATAAACTATCTTGTAAAATAATTTTACAACTCTAATTTTTTGTGTGAGCTCTAAAAGTTTTACCCATCAATTGGATTAAAATTTTCCTTTATCTTTATTCTTTTTGGAAAAGTTTATTAATAGATAATGATGAAGTGGTATATTTTTAAACAAATAAATAGAATTGCTTATTATGTCAACAAAAAATAATGATGAATTGTACAATGAAATTTCTCAAATTTTCATGATGGAATTTAGAATTAAATTACATGAATGGGATATAGTAGTTCACCTTAGGATGCTAAAATCTGGATTATTACATTTTTCACTTTAAGGGAACTATAATAATTTCATTTATGGATTTGTAATGCCACAAAATTCTATAGTAAAACATTATATCAAATAGCGTATATGACACACAACACAAATAACCAAAGGGAACATAATATCATGATAATTTATAATATACTTACTATTTTAAATAAATTAAATATATTTTATGTCTTGAGATACATGAAATATTGAGTTAGTGTGATGCACACAAAACAACTAGTTTCTCCAGTGTCTTGTATTTCATAAAAGACAAGGTTTGACCAAACAATAATATATTTATATAATATTATTTTTTAATAAATTAATACTCAACATCTATATTAAACTTGAATTTATGAATTTTATTAACTCAATATTGAAAATATATGGTTTTAACAAATATAAAATTAATTTATAAGTTACCAATTAATCAAAATGAAAATATAAACCAATTGAATATAAAGAATATATTTATATTTTTATGCTGACAAAGAAATTTTTCCTTTATAAATTATATTAATCAAAACTAGTGAATTATATTAATGAAATATATATTTCTTAAGTTTAATGAAATATTTTTTATTATTATCAAATACATTTTAAATACACAACACAAGAATGAAATCATTATAACACAAAAAAATCAATATTTTTATTATGAAACTTCTACCACCTTTTAATGGAGAACCCATTTTAAATACAATTTATCGCCTTTATATAAATAAAATATGTCGAAAAAATCATATTTTAAAGATAAAAATAAAAATTAGCTTAGTTTGTTTTTTTAGTTTTCTGTGAGGATTTTTTTTCTAATGAAGAGTGAAAAAACAGAAATTTAATTCTAAAATGAATTATCATCTAATTTATATATAAAGATTAATTATAAATTTAATTGATTTTTAAATTTAATTGGATATCATTTTTAGAATTTAATAAAATTTAGATCATCGTAATCAATTTAAATCATAAATTGAATATAAAAACATACCAATTTTTTGGACATTTTGACTTTAAAACCCAGCATTGTCATCCCATCTATGAGATTAAATTTAAATTAATTTCTACCAATTATGTGATTTTAATTTATAAAAACTGATTAAATATATAGAATAATCATAATTTCTAATTTCTAATAAGGTAAAAAAATTGATCAAAAATATCTGGGAATGTAATTAAAATTAATTACAAAGATTAAGGTAAAATTAAGCTTAATAAAGGACTAACTGCTAAACCTAAGTCCTAATATGGCCTATAGGTTTTCCAAAAGTCATTTTATAACCATTTTTAGACCCTATACTTACTTAGATCATCATTGGACCATTATTTATCCAATATTAAAACAAAAACATTTCTGTTGTTCCTTTCTTCCAAAATATTACTAAAGTGTTGTTCTTCCTCTATTATAAAGGGCCTCTGTTAATCCTATATCCTCACACCTCTCAAGACACATTGGTTTGGAACAAAGCATCCCAATTAACTTACAAAAATAAATACATTCATCCTTAAAGACTCCTTTTGTTAAAAATCAATCCTAGGAAGTCATTTGGCCAAACAAAAAGGTGTTTCCTGGTTAAGAGGAGCATCTTTCCTAAAGAACATTAATATTAATTCAATTATCTACCTGTTAAACTATTATTATTAAATTTTTATATAAAAATTCTATTATAATAAATATACTAGTATTTATATGATAATGTTTTTACCTAAACTTACACACACCACTATCTAATGGGTAATAAACATATCCGTTATGTGTATGGCGAACTACCCCCTCATGAACCAATGATTATTCATTTTTACCTCAACACATCTCATGGTGGCCATTATTATGGACACTCTCTTTATATATATTATATTTATTTTTTATTCAATATTCAGTAATTATTTTATAACACATATCTTTATTTATTCTTTTTTTGTGTAAAAATGATAACATCATTTGTGGAAATGTGAACTACAGCCCCCTCAAAGCGATGTGATTCATTCACACGATACAGGGAATGTATAAATGATCTTTTTAATATAAAATAAAAAAATCTATATAATATTCATCAAATAATTAATTTTTTGGAAATAATATATATATATATATATATATATAATTTTATTTATTAACCTTTCGTAGAGGATTAAAAAGAGATAATGTTCTTCATGGATGTGCAGACCACAACCTCCTCAACACGATGTGATTCTATTTACATCACAATAATTAATTTTCCATAACCATATTTGATTATTGATTTTGAAAGAATAATTTTAGTATATGTATGATAATTATGTCATTATTATCATTTTTGAGATTTTATCTTAGGAGCCATGTGACCATAGTTGGCAAACACACGTTGTATTTGACTTCAAAAGTAAATTTGTTCAAAAAACCTAACAAAAAAATAATAGACTTAGTAGTAGAATAGATCATGGTAATAAGTAAAATAAATGTTATGATAAATATGAAAAAATTTCACAATAAATTAAATAATAAACATTTGTTTATTATTCAAGAATATAATGACACACGATACAAGTCAGACACAATGTAAGTGATTCTTACCTTGCTTTTCTTTCCATGAGGGATACACCATTTACATAACTGACATATTTTTTAAGGTGTAACTACTACCCATTTTGAAAAATATTATCATGAGTCCTTTATATTCATGTTGTTTACGATTTTACATTCAATTATCTCATCGAATATATATTTAAATGAAAATGACCAAGTGGTAAATGTTTTCCCTGCATTATCACTTTATATTGTGATTCTTGACGTTCTCTTGAAAAAATGACATCCTTATAATCATTTTACAGTAAATTGATTTTTTATTAAAGATCCATATTATCATGTAAATTATAATAATTTATTTCAAACTGTATACCATTTTTACATATTATGTTCATCATTATAGTTAATTGATTAACTAGGGAATTTTTTTAAAAAAAGTGTCTTGTATTCAATACGAATATTTGTTAATGCACATTTTTATGAAATAAATTTATTATTCTCTATACGATGAATGATTTGGATAGGTAAAAAATGGTTAGTTCCTGTTTATAGATATCCCCTCAATGCATCGATGGACTCGTGAGTTGAAATAAATGGCCCAAATATATTGGTTTTTACTTGATAAGCTAATTCATGTTCTGAAAGGTTTTGATGGTACTACATCCATGTACCTGGGAAACATGGGTACAATAATTAATCACTTTCCTAATTTAGATTGGGAAATTATTTGTCCATGATATTTTATGTCAACATATATATGGATTTATTTCATTTTAATTTATTGATTAATGGAATGTTTCTCTGTTTATTTCCTTACCATATAGAGTATTCCTTATGTAATTGTTTGAAAGTAAATTTTCTTCATTTATTTACCATTTCCTATAGATTGATTCATTATTGATTCTATTGTTCTTATTCTTACTTAGCATTTTAACTCACCCTTATTATGTTTCTTTCCTTATGATATGAAGTAGATAACTCTAACAAAGCATTGAAGGATGAAATTTATTTCAATTGATTATGTAGATTGTATTTTGTTTTCCCAATGTATCATGGGTATCATGTATTTAATATTAATTTCCAAGAATATTAAACTAATCAGTCCTTTTAGATTTGATTCTTTATAAATATCCTAGCAAAATAAAATAATTCACCATATCCTGGCATATAGATTTGGGTTTTATGGTTGTTATTAGTGGAAGTTTAGTAGAAACCTTGAAAACTAGGTTAAAGAAAAATATTTGATAACATATCCCTATGGTATAATTTTAATATTATTATAAAATAATAACCTATAATTTTTTTTAACATTGAAATTATGTGGGTCTTTTTATAAATACACCCTTGTCTGGATACTACAAGTGGATATGGTTCTAGCACAGATGTACGTAGGAGTAACAAATCCGACAATGTATTTTGGGCCCTCCATGGGGTAACCTGGTATATGAAAACATGACTTACTATGCAAATTGTTTGACACATCTGGGGGATTAACATAGGATAGTTCAAAATTTCATTATAAAAAATTCTGAATCATTTTAATATATAATTATAAATAATTATCAAGGTTAAACACAAGGTGTGTTATATTTAAAAATAAATAATCATATCTTATAAATGATTATATAATTTTCTAACTATGAATATTTCTTCTCACACATTTATTTCTAGTTTTAGTCGATTCTTGGAACCTAAAAGATTCATGTTAACACAAAACATGAAGGAAAAGGTTGTGAAAGTGAGAAAACAAATTAGGTGTTGAAAGTATTGAAGGAAATCATATTTATGACAAATTTGTTTTCTAAAAATATGATTAATATCATATAGATTTTCCAACTACTGAACACACCATAGAAGAGAAGAATAATAGTTTCTATGAACTCGAGTGGTGGGGACCATAATGAAAATAAGTCTTGATTTCAGACATGTGAGATGTGTGGAATGAAAAACCTAGGAAACCGCTCAATAAAATAATTAAATTCTTAATGTGTGGTAATGAAGGATCTAAATAAATGGATTACTAAGGAAAAATAAGGAATATGATGAAAGCAAATAAAACTCATCCTAAGGATAAATTTTTGGTTGAAGAAATAATGTAAATTTTTATGTTTATAGATTAATATATTGACCATATTGAATTTATAGAATAGTTAGAGATAAATATTTAGAAATGTCACTCTTTTATATGCCATAAGATCCTATATAGTTTTCTTTTAGATCATCAAGAAAAAAAGTAATTATTGGTAATTAATTTCTTGGAGTAAAAGGTTGAATTATAATTTGATCAAAGAACACAAAAAGTTATAATTATTCATATGAAATTGAATCCTATTAACTACAAGTATTATTTATATATTTTTTTGTTATTAAAATAATTAACCAACACTAGGAAAATGATTTATAAATAAAATTTTGTTCTAATACCTTATTATCAATTGAAAAATGGTCTCTAAAAGCTTCAACGATTTATGGATTTGGGGGACCCAGATGTCTATTGATCAATCAATTTTTTGTGTTTGTTGAGCTCATTCACATACCAATAAATATTTATATTTTTCCTCCAAGTAAATATCTTTACATTCCACTTATGTTTTTCTAATTGAAGACCAAATTATATGATGTTCCATGGGACCCTTGTACTTCCCATTCTATCTTTTCTTGAGGATGTTTTATGATCCCTTCCCAAGATGTGGGATTTCAAAATCGGAAATATTAGAAAATATATCACTAAAATTTATTTTTAATTAAAAGGATTCAATTTAATTTCTTTGGGGAGAATGTAATTCCCCGAAAATCTAAAATACAAAATTGTATCTGATAGTGTATAAGACATGCAACACTAATTGTGTAAGGGAACATAGTATCACCGTAATTTATAATATATTTACTATATTAAATAAATTTAATATATTTTATAGCTTTAGATACACATGATACTGAGTTGTTGTGTGCCACACGCAACAAAAGGTTTCTTAAATGGCTTGTGTTACACCCAAGATCGAGTTTCACTGAACAATAAAGTATTATTAAAATATTAGTGTTTAATATCATAATACATAACCTAGCTTTTAAATTAGTCATTATGAATAGTATTCAATATATTTTGAAAATATATTTTTTTATACAAATATAAAATTAATTGATAGGTTACCAATTATTCATAAATTAGAATATAAACCCTATAAATATTAAAGATGTATTAGTATTTTTTATGCTCACAAGAAAGTTTATATAAATAAATAAAATTAATTACTATTAGTTAATTATAATAATGAAATATATATGTTATATATTCAATCAACAATTTTCTATAATCATACAGTATATTATAAATACATAATATAAGAAGAAACTCTGTATAAGATATAAAAACTTATATTTTATTAATGAAAATTTAGCACTTTTTAATGGATAAACCATTTTAAATCCAATTTTAGACACATTTACATATTTTATATGTAAATATAAACTTAATATGGGAAATAGATGAAAAAAATAGGTTAGGGTGATTTTTGTATATTTTTCATTCAAGAATCATTTTTTTAATGAATTGTGAAAAATTACTAAAATTTAATTCATAAATGAATATTCATCTAATTTATTTATAAGGATAAATTAGACATTTAATTGGTTTTAAATTTTATTTGGATCATATTTTTATCATTTAACTCCATTTAGGTGATTATAATCAATATCACTTGGAAATTTTCTATAAAAACAATGATATCATTTGGTCTTTTTTACTTCAAAAACAGGTATTGTTGTCCCATATGTAGGGTTAAATTTATATTAATTGCTACCACCTATGAGATATAAATTTAGAAAAAAATGGATTCCATATTTAGAATCAGAATAATTTACAATGACTAAGAAGGGAAACTAATTTTTTGACTGAAAATATTAGTGAAATTAATTAAACATAAATTCAAGGATTAAGGTGAAATTTAGTATAATGATGTACTAAAACAATAAATTAAGGCCCAATATGACATATAAACTTGATCAAAAGCTATATTATGGCTGTATTTTGACCCCATTCTCAATTATATCAACATTGGACCACTATTTAATAACATTAAATAAAAAAATCACTGGGGTTCTTTTTTCCCCAAAACATTACAAAAGTTCCCCCTCCTCTTCCAATATAAAAGGACTTCTTTCCTCTCAGTCCCTCACAACACTCACACTAGTTAGGTTCTAAAAAAATATGACCAATTAAATCCCCAAAATCCCTAACTTCATACATGGGGACACCCCTTAGGTTGAATTCAATCTATGTAAGTCTTTTGGTGCAAACCAAAAAAAGTTACCTGATTAAGAGGTACCTTCATTCTTAAAGATATTTCATTTCATTTCCATTATCCACCCCTTAAAATATTATTATTCGATGTTTATATATAAAATATATTATAAAAAATATACTAGTATTTTTATTACGCTAAGGGTTTGACCTACACTTACACACACCTCTATCTAATTGGTAAGAAACACACTGTTTACATGTACGACATACTGCCGCCTCACGAAATGATGATTGCTTATTTTTTCGTTAACCACTATCATAGTGGAAATTATGATTGAAAATATTTTTATGTACTTGATATTTATTATGTCTTTAATAATTATTAATTATTGTACAACACACATCATTACCCATTCAATGTTTTTAAAAAACTATTACATCATTTCTGGAAGTGTGAACTATTACCCCCTAAAATCGATGGGATTCATTGAAATGATACATGGAATGTATAATGGATAATTAAAATATGAAATAGAAAACCTATATATGATATTAATTACATAAATTCCTCTAAATATATATAATTTTCTTTACTACCCTTTCACACACTCTTAAAAAGATATAATGTCATTCATGGACCTGTGGACTATCGCCTCATAGACACAATGTGATTCCTTTTACATCACAAGAATTATATATAATTATATATGATAAAATAATATTGTTTTTATGATATAATCATCATTCTATAAATATATATTTTTTACTTACCTTCATTCCATAATGACCATTGAAAGATGGGAACGTTACTCATGTGTACGTTCAAGCTAACCACTCCATGATTATCATATCTATTAATTTTTCATAACTTTGTTTAATGATTGGTCTTAAAAGTATAATTGATTTATAAATATAAAAATTATGTCACTATTATTATTCTTGAGATTTTATATAATGTCCCCTTTCACTATAGATGACTGGCAGAAGTTGTTTTTCACATATATAGATAATTTGGTCAAAACAGAAACGTAAACTTAATTGATTTAGTAGTTGAATATAACATGATAATAAGAGAAATAAATTTTTGATAAATCCAAAAAAAATATTTCATTAAATTAAATATTTAACATAAGTATTTTATTTAAAAATATATTGACACATGATACATGTTAGGTGAAATGTATTGGAGCCTTGTCTCACTTTTCTTTCCACGAGACATACGCCATTTACACCACATACTTCTTTTGTGTGGTGTTAATAATAAACATTTTAAAATATTATATTATGAATAATTTATCTTCATGAAAATTATGGTTTTAAATTTATTTCTATAAGCCATGATATTTTTAAATGAAAATTACCATGTATTAAAAGTTATCTTTTCATTATAACTTTTTGTGGTGATTGTAAAATTTCTATTGAAACAACAATATCCTTATGATAATTTTATAGTAAATTAAATTTATATTAAATATCCATATTATCATGAAATAGTAATTATTATTTCTTAAATGGTTTTTAATTTTTATATATTGTGTTTACGTTTATAGTTAATTGGCTGGATCATAAATTATTGATAAATAAATATATTTAGCTGAATAGATATATTTAATAGGAAAATTTTTATTATCTAAATATATTAGTAGACATTTGAGGAATTATTTGGATAGGTATGAAATGGGTGGTACCGAGTTATAGATAGTCCCTATATGAATGGGTTGTCTCAAGAGATGAATAAATGACCAAAATATATGGATTTTTAACTGATAAGATATACCATGTTATGAATTGTCTTGAAGACACTAGTTCCATGTAAATAGGAATCATGAGTATAATAATTAATCATTTCCCACGTTTATACTTGGTTATTATTTATCCCTGAGATTTCGCTTCAATATATCTATTGATGTGTTTCATTTTTAGTTTATTGATTAACGACATGTTCTTAATTTTCTTACTTTGAAAACTTGATAAAGCATTATCTAGTTGTTTAAATGGAAAGGGTTTTCATTTATTTAACATTTAATATAAATTGATTTATTATTTAATCCATTGTACATACCCTTACATAGCATTTGATCTCACCCATATTATGTTTCTTTTTACAGGTTATGAATAGGAGAACTATGAATAAGCTTTCAAGAATGCTATTTATTTCAGATTATTGTGTAGAATTTTTTATTTTTTTTTCCAACATATTATGGGTATCAAATATTATCATATGGATTTAAAATAATAATAAATAGATCTTTCATTAAAGATTCAATTCATTTTAATCATGCCAATGACATAAAACATTTCACTGGCTCCTAGATTCTAGGGTCAGGACGTTGTAGGATTAATATATATTATGATGATGATGATGATCATGATTTCATGATTTTTATTTCCTAGAGATATTTGATTATTTTTATCTTATGGTAATTTATATGACTACATGTGCGTCATTTTGATGTACTCAATTGTTTATTATTAATTTCATGTTATTTTCAGGAGTAAATAGCGAGATTATTCGAGATATATGTTTGTATCTGATTAAAATTCATAAATTCAGTGTTTTTTATATATTATTGGTTTTAATGGCCGAATTCATAGGTTTATAGGATCTTATAAATCATCATAAAATTAAATACGTGTAATTCAAATACAGATGTTGTGTGAAATTAAAGACATGTTTGTCGCTATGATTGAGTCTACACCAGGATACTACTTGAGAGTTACATACCATGTCGAATGGTCACATAAAATTTGAAAGTAGTTATTGTTGAAAAATATTCTATATAACATGTACATTGATATCACACACCATGTGGTCCACTAACTGAAAGCTGACACAATAATTCAACGGGTGGTTGATTAGTTCAATAATTAAGGTAGAGAAATCCAAAATTGGTTTTTGACATAAATACACACCATGTACTTATTTAGATGTTGGGTAACTATTTTAAAAAAAATAGAAGCGTGAAATATGATTTTCAGACAATTTACACAAGTTACGGAAGACGATTCCACTTTTCTCATTCAACCACTATAAACCATTATAGATTTCCTTTCATTTGTTTCCCATATTTTTTCCTTGGTTCCTTATTTCTCCCCTAGTACCTTTTTTTCCATGGGAGAGGATTAGTTTTTTATCATCCTTTTAATAATTATCGTGGTCATGAGAGGCTAAGGAGTCATGTATAGGGTTCGTAATGAGATAATTTTTATGGTGTAATAAATAGTCATTATATGTTTCTCTTATCATAATTTTTTTATTTTGTAAACTCTATAAAAAACATTCCATAATTCAATGGTTGTGATAGATCAGACCATGGATATCACAATATTAGGGAAAAAATTATAATGTGAAACCCATGGCCATCTATTTATCCCTTTCTTTCTATTTAGGGGTTTTGATAAAAATATGTTTTTAATATAATTAATCATTAGACCAAGGGATAAAATTTTTAATGAACACAGTTTCATTTTCTTAGACTAAAGAATAGAAACATAATTGAATTATTATTAGGAATAAATTTTATAATTAATGTGAAAAATAAGTAGATAAATTTAATAACATGCTCTAACAGAATTTACAACCTTGGCCTAATTATTTTAACTTAATTTTACATTTTGTGTATTCACTATTTTTTATTTATTTTTAATTGTATTATCAATAATTTTTTTTATTTACACCCTCAACTCATCTGATGAATAATTAGCTAACATATCACTGGCTTGTGACTAAATATCCTCTTCTCTGTGAATTGACTCTACTACTCATCTACTATAGTATAGTAGGGAAAAATAAATTACTCTTCTTCATCTTAGGCGTCTATTTATTTTTCATTGGGGAAGTTGATAATTGGATTTTTATAAGGTAAAATTCCATTTTTAATATTCATTTGAAGTTACTGTATATATATTTATTTATTATGATATGCATTTTGTTAGCATATTTTTTCAAAATTTTAGAATTTTCCTTATCCTTAGAAATGCGCACCCTCTGTAAAATTCATCAGTATGCCTCCGATAAAAAATTATTTTGGAAGGGAATCTAGATCATGATTAACCTAATAATGGGTAAAAAACATATAACATTGAATATAACAAACAAGTGATAAAAAAACTATCACTATCTGTACCCAAGTGAGAGAAAATTTGGCCACACTATCAGCAATCTATAAATGAAATACCCTTATTGTCTTCCCCACTATTTATACCACCAAACATAGAATCCCTATTACGGTATGGTTTCTCAACCATCTCCCATACTTATTATTCCACAATAAACCCTATATCATTCAAAAATATCCTAATCTCATATATTAATTGATAAAAATCCTTAAACCTGAAACACATCCCCTCCTCCATACCTAATATCCCTATCAATGTGTCCTGTATTATAATTATTGTAAATCTTCTTATATTCACAACCATCAGAAATATGGGTGAATTAGTGGTGGTTCTCTAATAGGATAATTTGGGGGTTGCATCCTAAGCAGATACCCCCTCTTAATCTTTTTTATCCCATTTCTTGGCTAGATCAATGGAGATGTATAGACACTTAATCTCATAACATGATTCTTCTTCATTACATTATATATCAAATCAATGAAAAATAAAAAATAAAATTAATATTAGGTTGTGTTTACCCTTTTATTTTTTTAAGTCTAAAAATTAATATATACTAAATAATTTTGTGGAAATATGTGGGGATAATAATATGCATTAATTTTTTTAGGAAATTTTTTTTGTTTATATTTTCTAAAAATATATAAAAAATGTGTTTGAAAATAATTAATATGGTATAATAAAATAAAAAACTATATGATTTATATCTAATTTCATATTCATTTTCAAAAAAAACATTATATATATTTATATCCACACATAAAAACACTCATATTTAGTTTAGATATGAATACTTCCCCCCTATATATGTACTAAAATGTATCCAATCTAACCAGGTAGAGATAGATGGTGATTAATGAAATATTAATAATGTTGGGATAAAATGAAAAAAATACATTCAAAATTCAGACAATGTTTTATTAGTCCTCTTGGAATATCACAAATTCAATCACAATTAAATTAATTATTATTTTGAAATTAAAATAAAAAAAAGAATTTATTTAATTTGGAACCATTCTTTATTATATTTATATATGAGTTTAAAATTTAAAATTTGTAATCAATCATTTAAATCTGTTTCTATAGCTAAATAGATATTTCAAAATAAAAATAATATATGATAATTTTTTTATAATATGTAAACATTTGAGTACCAAAATTTTCACTAGCACATGCCCCACTAACATCCATAATTATGTTAAAATTATAATATATTTTTGAAAAATGAAAATGAGAAATATTTATATAAGACAAAAATAACCTTTGTTACATTTTATTTTTACTAAAAACATAAAAATGGGTTTCCCCAATTTTATTAATTTTTTTAGTTCATGAATACATTTCATTGTTTAATTTTTTCAACAATGTGTCCTAAAATATTTTATGAAATTATTCTAGAGAGTTTCAAGAAGACAATAATGTTTTATATTCACCTAAGGATTCTCAATTTTTTAAAAACATGATTTTTTTCAAAACCAAAAAAGTACTTCATATACATAATTCAATTCATTTGTTATTTTTTTTAAAATAAAATTGAATAAAATTAAAAGAACATAATTTTATAAAACATTAATATCAATATTATTCAATAATTTTTTGAAAAATATAAAAAAATATGCCTTCAAAAAAATGAAACATCAATTTAAGAAATAAAAATTGAACATGAAACATGTTTTTAATATAAAAAAAATATACTAAATTATTTTTTAGTTAAAGATCAATTCCAATACACATATGAGTCGAAAATAATATCATGTATTTTTTAAACACACTGTGAATCTCCATCCACCAATAAACTGATCAAGAAGAATAATTAATGAAAGAAAGTTCGTACAAAATATGATTTCAATTATCATAGAAAGATTAAATATGCCTTATATTTTTTAAAATTAGTAGTGGTTGCATAGTCATCAACGTATTCAGAATTGTTTTCAATACTCCATTTTATGAAAGACACTTTGATCATCCATTGTGTATTGGTATCTCTTAATAAACTTAGTCCTATAGTTTCTTATAGGTGAAAATTATTAGCCAAATATATCAGAATTTTCATGCCCTACCTATAGTCATAATGTGTTGACGAGCCTAGAACCAAATCCAAATTGTTTCTAATGTAAAATAATATTTTAAACATGATTATTTCAATATGAGAAACATACACCTAATGGATAATGAGGGAACATGACTAAAAAATATTTCAGGAATAAAAGAAGAAAATTACATTAAATATGATATATAATTTTAATATAATAAAATGTCAATGAGGGTTAGGTGAGTTTGTAAAGGAACTCTCTCCTCTTCTTTAAGCATGTTCTATGGGGGTTTAGAAATTCATGTGAAGGAAGAAAATTTATATATATAATTAAGGTGGAAACTTTTACCCCAATATGACAACTCAACAAAATATGTAATGAATAAAATAGGATTGAGTTACTAATATTTCTTCATTTTGTAATAGGGTTGATTCATCTATCACAAATAATATTTCAGTTTGTTTGAAGTTGACCTTTCACAGACCATCTAATTCATATAGCATGATTTAAAATACAATATTATATATTATTTTTATAATAATAATTCATTGAACTAATTGAACTTATTTATAACACATTATATATTATAAATGGCTTAAGAGGTTTGAGTTGCAATATTTATAATATATGTTTCAAATTAAATAGGTTGTTTGTATCTTAACCATGATAATTTAATTCAATTAATAAATTAAGTTTATGTGACATTAACATGTTAGATATTTCAGGATGCATTGTATGTTATATGTTTAAATGAGATGGTGGGTTGGGTTAGATATGATCCCTTCATAAATGGGTTGGGATGGGTTAACCCATTTAATTAAAGGGGTTGGGTTAGGGGTAAGATAAAATGGGTTCACAAGAAGGTCAACCAAACATAAACCCAACATGTGAAACCGACTTTTTATTTATAATATCACACTTAATGTTAGTTCTTTAGTATAATATCTACTAGATTTATTATTGTAAAATTTTATTTTCAATTGATGGAGTAGTTTCCTTATAGAATTTACGGATAATTTTAAAAAAAATAGATAAATGAAAAATTATATTTCATACACATTTTCTTAAGGCATAAATGATAGGGGTAAATTTTAATAATTACTAACAAGTGTAGGATTATTTTAACATATATTTTATCATAACTTTTATGTTTAATAAATCATTTTAGATATGTACTACAAAATCAATCCATATGAACAATATCACATATGTAAACATGTTCATTAAAGGGGTTTCAAATTATTATTGAAAAAATTTAGTGGTTTTACATTATAATTTTTGAACTACATATATAATTTATGATTTTCAATAAGTTTTCAAATGTGGAATTTTTTCCATATTTATTTTTGAAAAAATATTTTTGTTTCACTTATTTATGTTTATGTGGGTTTTTATCTCATTTCCTTTAGTTTAAATATTTTATCTTATAGATATCATGTTATATATATTGATATCCATCAGTATATACAGTTTTCATCACAATTTAAGCTGAATGGTTTCTAAACATACCTGTTCAATAGTGTTAAATTTAGACCAAGTCTTCATGCTAAAACAGAACACGTATAGGCTACCAGGTAGTCTTATTACATAAAATAATTACAAGTTGAAAGGTATGATTTTGGATGAAGATAACCTCACTCATATCTAAGACCATCAACTAGGAAGTGAACTGAGTGAATTACTGAGAGGATCTGACAAAATGTTTTTTATCATGTTGAGAATCCCTAACAAATTCTTCTTCCAGGAAGTAATTTTCATTAATGGTCCACATATTCAAAATTACTTATTCTTCTTTGTTATTTCATAGACTATGTAGAATTTATTTTACCTAATGTGTTTCTATTGGATTTTTTAATAATTTTTTTTTGGTGTGGAAACATGTATCACCCAGTAGATGATTTTTGAAATCGTAAAGACAATATTCAAGGAGGATACAGGGTCATTAGAAGGCCAAAAATACTTTTATGAAATATTGGTGTAGGGAAGTGGTGGAGAACACCATGTTAAGTGTAAAATAATGTTATCCGTACTGGTATATTGGGAATTTTAGTCGACATTTCAAATTGAAAATACTCATTTTGGGAATAAATACGAGGTTCATGCCATGTACATAATCATTTTAATGGATATGGAGTTACAAATTTGTGAAATACCTCGAGAAGTTGAATCAACATGAATTTAATTCATATTCATCATTGATGACCATTGTAAAGAAGTAAAAACTAATATATAAATCATGTGTGCACCAAATTTTGGTATAAGTCCTTTCATACTAAGATAATTTCTATGAAAGTTTAAGATCATGTACATGGGTGTACAAGAATATGTCATGAGTGTGTGGGTATAATTATTTATGGTGAGTGAATAGAGGGTTCCATAAGAACCACTACATCATAGTTTCAGGATAGTGGATATTTTTCTAGGTGTACTGGGAATCTAGTTTTTCTATAAGGAAGTCTTTGTGGAAAATGGTCATGGTGATGGGATTTTTGAAGGATTTTTTCCTATAGATTCACTAAACCATGTCATAGTGTTAAGGTAAAAGGCATTTCACTGAGTGTTTTATCTATAAAAGTGTTGAGAACGCCATTGAAATGGGGAATATTTCTTAGAGGCAATGATTTCTAAAAAAATAGGTTCTCCCACTTTAGTAGATGATGTATGAAGAACACTTTTGAGATTCAATTATCATGACAATAAATATAATTGTTATTCTATCATATATTTAGAGAGAAGTTGAATTAATTTTTTATTGAAATAATTTAAGATTAATATCACACCGAATATAGAGATAGAGACGTTCTATGAATAATTTATTTGAAAAAATAATAACAAGTCATTGAATATATAGTCAAGACTTAGTTTTAAAATCAATGTAATTTTTTGGAGTCATGGAGTTTACCGTAGATAATTATTGATAGTTTTCTTAGTCATTTATATATTTGAATATGTAATGATATTTAATATTAAGATATATATATAGGATATACTAAAAAAATGAATGGATTGTCGAGTGATGATTATGGAATTTCTATATTAAAAATATATGAAATGAAATATTTCCAAGAGTATTCTATTTTCTATAAACTGGCATCATAAATAAAATAAATGGTAATTGGGAAATATTAATTCATGAATTTCTAAACATCATAGAGATGAAGGAAGAAACCTTCATGATATTTTATATACTTGTTATTGAAGTAGATGATTATAGTTGTTTTGTAACAGTAAGGTGAGTGAATTTTATTTACCAAACTAGATAGGATAAGTTCACATCCCCAACTAGATGTTAGAGGAGGGTTCAAAGGACATTACATGTGAGGAATTATATCATTTCAAAGATAAATAATATTCATATTTATGGATTCAAGTAGTGAATATATATAAAGTAACAGAAAATGGGATCAACAATGCATCTAAACATTTTTTAGGATTCCCTCATTTAAGAAAGTGTTGTTGTTTTTTGATTTTTTTCTCACATTGAATCATTAATTAAACCACAATTTTTTAATTATGTTAAATTTCATAGGTTTAAAAATGACTAAATTTAATATATTTAAGACATCCTAAGATTCCCTAATGATATTTTATTTGAATTGAATTTTTTTAATTTTCATTCAACATAGATTTATCTTTAAATAGATATAAGAAACATGAGCATTGATTCCTCTGTTAATAATGAGTTAATGAGTCCTATTAGTGATGAGATATATATTAATATTTCCCACTAAATGTTCAACAAAGTGATGTGTATGGAACTGGGAGAATTATTTATAAATGATTTTTTATTGATTTGGGTCCATAAAATATGAAAATCATGACCTGATATATGAAAATTGTCATATGGATAATGGTAAGAATTATTACATCCCAGCCTAGATTCCATTAGTCTAGTTCCACAATTTAGTACACCATAGTTCCCCATGTTCACATCATTGTATCCTAATGTACACAGACTACAATCGATGGCCTAGGGTTCGACAATGGTGACACTATATCCTCCCATTAGAGTAAGAAAACAATGGATATAACCAAGTATCATACAAATAAGTAATGATAAGCGTGTTTAAGAAATATATAAACTAAAATAGGCACATTTTTTAATAATAAATGGAATAAAATAAGTCCTGATTGTTTATGTCATTAATACAACATTGATCACCCACACAACAAAAAATATACATACAAAATTAAATAAAAGTAATAGAAATAAATAAATGAGGATCTACTACATAAACTACACCACCCACATACCAGATCTCAACATTCATGTTTGAGTCATCCCACCTGATCATTCCCAGTCCTCATCCTAACCTATCTATACAAACATGTGCACATATTCTCAGGTACCCCAGTGCAATAGCAGTCTGATCAGAGTGTTAGAATATAAAACATAGAAGGTAACCACCAACAAGGTCCCATACATATCAAGTAATATCATGTGTATGTATAAGTGAGTTACTCATTTGAATAAAAATAATAAATAAAACTGAAATAAAAAATAAAAAATAAATATGTAAATAATATAAACCACATATTTTACTTTGGTCTGTGATCCCCTTCGACTATAACTACTTCGGCCTAAGCTGGAATGTCTTTGAACAGACTGTCATATATATATATATATGTATGTATGTATTTTCTTATATATAAACATATGTATATGTGTTTGTGTGTAATAATAAAAATAAGATAATTGAAAAAAACCTACAATTGATCTTTATGTTTGTAACCCCGATCAACAAATACTTATTTTAGCCATTACTGGAAAAGTCTCTGATCAAGCTACATCACCAAGGGGGATATGTTTACTATCCATGTGATCGCTCATACTCACCTAAAATCACTATAATGAAGGATTTTATGTACCTATATACAATCTTGTCAATATGGAATTACATAATCATTGGTATACATTAGATGAATCATGTATTATACCTACAGGAGCTAGGACTAGGAGTCACTGACCAAGGAGTCCTATTTGATTCCATGGAGATAATCCGTCGAAAAGTAATTTTAATATAGACCTACATGGTCCAAGGACCAAGGCCATTTACCAAACATCACTACTTAATTCCATAGTACACATTCATGACATACTCGGTATAATATAGACATATATAGGCTAGTACCCATGGACATTGACCAAGGAATCCTCCTTGAGTACACAAAGCTCATATTTAAAAAATAGTTAAATGGTACCATAAAATAATGAATTTTTGGTTCTAAATTGAAACACCCATCATAAATTAGATACTGTGGTATCCATATATATTAATATGGAATAGAAAATATATCATTGATTGTTCTATGTGGAATCCCTATCATTTAATGTATTTCATAAGATTCTTCACCTAAAATCCATGAAACTCCTCTAGCAAAAATAACTACAACAATAGTAACCATGTAAATCAAAAAATAAATACTAAGGGTGGTTTAATGCCTAGACCCATCATTACTTCCAAAACATCATGACTTACATGCTCATTACAGGTTCTATGTTCCACCCACTACCATATCTACCCAAACCCATGACGTCAAACTTTAGGGTTGGTGAAATATTCGAGAACCCACTAGATTCCATGGGTTGGAGATCAAGAGAGGCATCCAACCTTGGACCCTCAGGGATTGAAAGTAAATGGTGGTACCTCTATTGGGATTCTCTATGTCAACAAATAAGTAATGGTTTCTATTTTGGGATCCTTTAAGGAGTCAGAGAAATGTGGAACCCAACATGGGAACCTATAGTTCAAATCATACATGGATTCATCCCACAAGGGACCCTCATCATTAGGGATAAGTTGAAGAATGAAGTTAAATCCTAGGGGTTGTTAGTGACCCTCATGTCCTTCCATTTAATTAACAAATTAAATAATTTAATTTACCTATTCCATAGGATAAATATATACTGGGGGTATAACCCTCAGGGGAAATCCCAAACATATTCAAACTAAAAAAATGTTAAAAATACTCTAGGGAAGGTATAACAGACCACCTACCTCTAGAAAGAATGCATTTAATTTATAATGGATGGAAGTAGTTTTTAATTCATATCCCTACTCAACTAATTTTTTTTTGGTCCGGTATCATAAAAAAACGACCACAAATAAATAATTATAAAAAATATATAAGTAATTTATTAAAACACAATATTTATTATTAAATATTTTTTTTAGAAGTGGCATAATGCCCAAAATCATATCGGTTGATCCCTTCACACCAGAATGGAGTCCTATCACTCCTTAACATCCTAAAAAAATTCCTCATCTCATTCCATACATAATCCCAATAAAATGACTTAAAACCGCATTTATATTTAATTAAGGTCTTAATGCATTAGAAATTCACCGAGGTGGTTCACTTCAGTGAAACAACGTGAGAAAACGTGAAGAATTCCTCCCAAGATATCCCCTTCCTAGGAATAGTGAAAACCCAAACATTAGAATCTAATTCTACCATGATATAATAGAATCAAGAAAAAAATAGATAACTGGGGAGCCAAATGTTAAAGGAAGAAGAAAAAGAACATGATCTAGGAAAAAATAATTGAATGCTTACCTCAATGATTCCAATGCACCTAACAGTACTTGTTTCAATCTAGGAATGATGGATAACTCTCAAGGAGGATGGGAGAAGTAGGTATTCATGTTCATGGGTATGAATATGGATTATCCCATTAAGGGTCTGAGGGGTAAATGGTAATTTTACCTCTTTAATGAGTCGTATGGTTTGGATACATGGTCTCTGAAACTGTTCTCTAACTATTTGGTCGACATTGTCTTGGCCCCTCCAACTAATATTATTGTATATCATGGTTAAATATATCATATTACAACTGTGCCCCTATACTTTCTAAGTCACACCCCAAATCGCACAATTATAGTACATAGTCAAACTGTGTTCGAACTATGTGTTATGTTTCTAGTAAATTGTAGACCCCCTTCTTGATTTCCTCTAGCCTACCACATGGTTCCCCAATCTATGATCCTCTAAGTATTAGACCAAATTATTAGTACTAACCATATTCCAACCATACACCATGAGGTATACCTTTCCAAAACACTGGAATCAATCCTCAGACCTTAGATATCCTCCAAAAAACTCAAAGATATAAAGTAAGGCTCATTCCATGTCTAAAAGAACTATTTAGATTCATTTCAACCTATGAATTACCATTTTGAATATTCTCCCTAAATATTACCAGTTCAATAATTGAAAATTAAAAATACTTTTGAAATTTACAATTTGGAATGAAAATGTCTCTTACAACCTCCCTATGTTAAAACATATCATTCCTCAGAATCCTCAGTTAGAATCAAATTTAAAAACCCATCCTACAAGGGTCATGAATTATTTTCAAAATGTTGTACTATATTTTAGAATTCTAAATGTTCGTCTCTACACTAAATTAATCATACGACTCTTATCTCACCAAATTTGAAGACAAAGCTTGCAAACATTATAATAACATTAGGAAAAAACATTCCTAATCTCATCGTAGCAGAACTACGATCACATATTCATCCCATTCCTTAAATAGCCTATGTTTCTTCCCACCATAGGTTATTTCTCTCACAGAAAATTATTAACCATTTTACTTCCAACATTAGAATTTTGTAAAGAGGAATGTTCTTAGTCATGATGATGCTTATAGAACATTTCTTAACACGCAACTCCCAGTCACAAACCAAGTCACTTCACCTGATCTTCGATTTGACTAAACAAAAAATCCAATATGATCAAGCTCAACCAAGTTGAAATTTATTTATCATGAAAAGCCTTAGTTGATCATCAATATTTACCCAAATCGTTCTAATGGCATGGTCAATGTTATTCCATACTTACTGCATTTAACTATATAATAGAATGAAACTCAAACCTCCATTGGGCTATTATTTTTTAAAAATATCATTATCATCAGCAGAAACATCACAAAAATGGATCTGATGCCTTTATCCCTAGGCATACCAATATCATGTTGAATATCCTTGCTGAAGTCCATAACCAACTTCTAGTGACACCTATTAGAAGAACCATATACTATACAAAATTTTCTCTATTTTATAACATAATCACCAATATAATGCTCAATCAAAAACCATTGGATCATTAAAAGCTACACTGGTCTTAATGCCTACATTCATAATTCACCAAATCCTATATCCAAATTAGTACCAAGAATTTACCGATAAATCTAGTTGTACATTGATCCATTTATTTAATGTCATAATAGAGCTAAAATGACATTCTAGTAACTGGTCTCACTTCCCCGTGACCCCTCTCACATGAGGTTCTCACACTAGTGACTAATGCCTCACTACCCACCGTAGGGGCATCCTTTTATCACTATAACAAAAATAGTGTAGAGACCTATCCCAAATTGACCATTGAGAGGGGAGGTATGAATTTGTGGTGTATTTATATGATTTTTTTTTCATTTCAATTCAACATACTGAACTTATTAAGGTTCTCGATCTAAAAAATATTATATCTCTAATCTCACCTCATCTGATGTTTTAATAATGTAAGGAGAGCATCACACAATAATTATAAGGATTTTCTAAAATCCTAATCCTTACTTCAACTAGTTATGCACCAAGGGTTATAGATTCATCACTACCAAACAAGTGAATCGAATTACTTCAGAGCAAACCAAGACTCTCAATTTTCTTTTTTCTCTAACCAAAATACTTTTTTCTTCAGCTCCAACAGATAGACTCTATCAACTCCTGGATCCAACCAGAACAATTCACCTACTCCCAGCACCAATAAAGAAAATTTCACCCCTTTTATACTCCTGATTTACTGTAGAATGATTCTTGCATATTCATCCTTGATATTTTAGTATATGAATTTCTCATCTGCATGTTCATGTACCTACAACAACTATTGGTCGGTTCTGTTGGTCTTTTTCAATAATTTTGACCACCAATAATGACCAGTTGCCTCAATTCAACTTTTCTTGGGATGATTCTTCCTTCTGTTGAAGTCTCAACCTCAAATAGATGTTTGAAAGTGGTGTACAAAATTTATTATTTATAATATTATTCTTCAAATAACTTGAACAAACTCAGAATAATTCTTCATGAATTATAAACTCAATTCAAGTATACCTCATACTTGAATTTATGATATTGAAAAGTGAATTATTTTTTGGTGTATTAAGAGTTCTTCACTTGAGCAATGTCATACATGAGTGCAAGTAGGTTTTTTCAAATACCATATTATTTTATTTTCTCACACACATAGTTCACACACACTATTTATTTCATTATTTTATGTTCAATTCATCTGTATCATTCATGTTTACATTCAAATTCTTCACGCAATGTTGAGTGTTAATACACACTACAGTTGATCCATTTTTATACATCATTGATAAATCATTCAAAGCCCCATGATTGTTTCCAATAAACCATAAACATAAAAACTATATATATCTAGTGTATCCCAAATATCATATGTTGATTTTATGTTTCTTCATCTTATGTGACAAATGCCTCGCGTGAATTCCATAAATTTTATGCTTCTCATGTCTATGATCAAACTCACCCACAAAACTAAATGGTTATCTAAAATTAATGTTTTCATTCATACAATTCTCTTTGTTTGAGTTACCACATGAAATAAAAATTTTTCATGTATGAATTGTAATTTTAATTCTCATTGTCTCATAATCTCAAAGACAAAACAACCAAAAAATCCTTGGTTCGATTATAGGACATACCAAAATTATCTATGGTGAACTGAAATACCTCAAGGTGAACTGAGTCCTAATATGATCACCAAGATCTATCAAAGGGATGATATCAACTCAATTGATAAATGTGTGATTTTTTACCTTATATGTGATGGAGGAATAGTATAGAGCATGATGTTGTCCCCCATTGAAACTCAACACATTATTTTGTTTCTTAATAATACAATCTGTGATATCCTCCTCTCGATCCTATACCAGAGTCATCACTCAAATACACATCACACATTCCACTGGGTTTTATCCAAGGTGCTTCTAGACCATTTTCTATGCGCCTCTGAGAATTAACTCTATGGGCCTTATACATGGTCTTGCATGATCATGGTGGGCACAATTCATGGCCATGCCTTCCCCCATATGCTACCTCCTTGGGAAGACTCTATCATGGGGTCGACCCTTGGGTCCCCCTATGGGTGATTGAGGGATTAACCTTAGGGGCTCTATTGGTTGGAATTATGTTAACAAGGACCCACAAAAAATATACATTAAGGGTTGAATACTGAAGCCTAAAATTCAAAATCACCTCAACCATCTCCTCTTCATCCTCCTAAATTAATAATTTATTCTTTCATGGAAAAATTAATTCTTCGTATCTTCATGAAAATAAATATATTCATGGAAAAACTTCCCTTTTTGTATAAAATTGTAATACTCATTATAAAATTTATTTATAAAATAAATATAATCACTATAAATATTTAATACTGTCCAAGAAGAATTGTCCAAGCATGACTTCCAATGCCATTAAGTGAATCACTAAAAATTCTACATGCATCACCACTTCATCTAACCTCACTAAAAACATATTGAAATATCATTGAAAATGAGTGAAACATTGGGCCCCACAATATCCACCTTTTTTTGGTCAACATCATTTTCTCCTATAAAAATGTCAATATGTGTGCTAAAAACATTCCATGATTTTGGCAGTCCAATGTAATGGATAACTGGTTTCATATAAACACATATTCATTTTTTCAAAGTATTATTATGTGAATTATATAAAAATTTAATTATAACATATAATATATTAATAATCTCACATATTTCTACTAAAAAAGAGCCATTAGATAATCAACTCTATGCCTAAATGGGAAACTCATGGTAGAAAAAAAGATATATATATAGGTAGGGATATATAAGCTATTTATAAGAAACCATATTTTTTTCTTCATTATTAGAATATCTAAATAATAAACTAGTGGGTTGGAAATAATAATATTATCACGGAAATATTAAATACCGCACATGAATCAAATGAAACATCATAATTTTGAGGTGAAAAAGATAAAACTACCCCTTTGTCTTATTTTTTCATCATTTATGAACTCCCACATAATTGATAACATAATAATATTAAGAATAAGTTTTGAAAGTTTGATTTTAATTCCATTACCCTTAATTATGACTCTATAAAAAGTTTTTTATATTAATTATCACATTTTTTCCATTAAATGATACACACTTTTAATTCATTTCTTAAATGTCAGTTGACTCTTTGTGGTATAATATCATCATTTTTTTCAGAAGTGACAACCTCAACCATATCTTTCAATTCTATTCATGTTATCTTACAACAAATAAAATAATAGGTAATAAAGGGTGACCTCTTGGTTATATAGAAATAACATTCAGACAGGGGGATTCCTCTCGATTTCAAATATTCTTTTCGAGAAATCTCAGCAAGGGAATGTTTTTTAGAAACTTTCTATCATTTTGATTCTCATTGGTTTGGTTATCTTCTTTATTACCACAAACTTCATCATTGTTTTGAATAACTATTTCAACCATAGTTTCCTGGATCATAAAATTTTTAATTTTTGATAACTACTCATTGAATTCAACCTCATTTTTTAGACCACTTGAGTTTCTTTAGATTTATAATGTTTCTCAACTTCAACCAATTTTTTTAAATAGTTTCAAATAATGTAGATAAATAACTAGGTAGTCTTTATTGGCATTATATATTTTCTAAAAATCATTACATGTCTTTTAATTGGATTTATATTATATACTCTTACCTTTTAAAATATATAGATTACCTCCAAGCATTCATGTCAAGAATTTCCCATAATTGTGAACCCTTTCATTAGACCTGTCAAAAAAAACTTTTAATCATTAATATTTGTTTTTCTTGACATATTGAATGAATTTTAACAACATTTTTTATTTTGGAAACCATTTATTTAACAGTTTCTTTATCTAACACTTCAAGACTAACATGCCACATTATTTTTATACCATCCTTTTAATTTGTAGTGGTATTCTATTTATATTATCAAATTATTTGATCATGATTGGAACATAACAGTACTCATCATAACAGTGACCACATCTATTGCAGTAATCATAGAAATATTCAAAGAATTTAAATATATTCTTCATAGAGTGATTCATTTTCAGTGGATTTCTATTCTGTGTTGAAGGTGTTTAATTTTTGTTAAATTTCATTCCCCGAAATGTAGGCCTTTTATTATTTTTCATAAATTGATATGTTATTCCATCATTCTAATTACTTATGCCAAAAATTTTGTTGACAAATACAATAACCTATGAGCCCTTTAATATTTATTTATTGTTTATTCTATCGAGAATTCACATATTATAAACCATTCTACTTTTTAGTGGAACCACCACTCTTTTGAAAAATTCTTAGGGAATATATCTTCATGCATATTTTCACATCCACCCATGATGTTTGGGATTTTTAATCATATATCATCATCCATACTTTCCCAAAGTTTATTTTAAAACCTATTAAATTAATTCAAACAATATTAGTACATAGAATGTTTTCTGATTTATTAGATACCTTCTTGTTGGATGATGATTCCATTTTATTAGAAGATGACTTCATACTTTTTCTGGAATCATGATACTTTATAAAAATTTATGTCGTGGAATCTTTTTTTTAGTGACACAGGAAATTCCATCTTGTGGTGATTATTTATTTTTAAATATCACCTCTATCTCTACAAATATCATGTTGAGGGGCTAATTGTCATCCTAAAATGATATTATATTTTATTCCTTTCACTAATTTAGCTTATTTAGTTTTTATTCAATAATTCTTCCTTATTTATTCAAATAATTATCAAGATCCTTCAACCTGTTAGCTTTATCATTCTGTTGAAAAATTATGACAATGATAGAATATTTTTGAAATTTTTGAAACACATGAAATGCTTGTAAAAATAAAAAAACAAGAAATTATTTCTCACAAAAACTTATTTAAAATTATTCAGTATAATAATCATATCATTCATTGAAAATATAAATCATTACATCCTTTTATTTCATATGTTTTTTGAGAGTGTTGGATATTCCTACTTTCATAACTGATTCCTCTTCCATGGAATAGACTTTATCATTCAGTTGTAATTTTTCATAATGAAGTGACTAGAAACATCCTAAAAACATTTTGAAACTTATTTTGGATGTTTTTTCATAATTTATTTGATTTCAAACTGAACATCACTTTGTGATAACTTATCATCCTGTATTAAAAAATATTTGTTAGATGAATCATAATTGAATGAATTATTTCAGGTTGTACCTTTCAAATTACCTCCAATTTGAGGTGAATAATAATTCTGAAGTAGACTCTTAGTTAGATTCCTATAATGTAATTTCATCCTATTATTTTGATCCTTGGTAGAAATATTCATCTGTGGTAATTCACTCATTTCTAGAAATCATCACTGAATAAAAACATGCTTGGATCTTTAGAGGTGAACTATGCTTTGATACCACTAATAGATCACCATAACTGATTGACCAATGATATTTGAGGAGTGAATCAGTGGTTTATTTTTATTAATTCATCTTAATTTAAATATAAACTTTTGGCCTTGTTGAGTTTCATGATGCAATCAATATAATCTCCCAATATCACATTGTGTACATTTGTAATAATAGAGAGATATAAGCACACATGGTTTACAATGTTCGATAGAAATACTAATCTTTACTATAACTACTTCTTCCCCCCAATTAATGATTCATTACTATCAACCAAGTGAATACAATTTCTCTAGCTCAAACTGAGAGACTATATTTCTTTTCACATCAACCAAAAAAATTCTTTCTCTAGATCCAAATGAGATATTCCTTCTACTAATATCTCTAACAAGAAGACTTCACATACTCCAAGCTCTAACCAGAAGACTTCTCCTATATTCAATGATTGATCTAATATATGATGATTCACTGATCTACCTCTATAATATTGTAGGATATAAATTGTTCATGTAACCTTTCATGTACATTCAAAAACATTTGGTCAGTTCTATTGGTCTGGATCAACCATTCTGTTCACCTAAAATGACCAGTTTTCTCAGTGAAACTATGATTTGGATGATTCTTCCTTATGCTGAAGTCCTGAACTAACATAGTTGTGTTCAAGTGGAACACACAAATTCTTCCTTATTATTTTGTGAATGAAATAAATTACAAAACCTCAAACTACTTCTTATTTAATTATCATCTCAATTCAAGTATATATATGCATAAATTTCAAGGCAACAGAATGTAATTTATTTCAGGTATCTCAAGAGTTCATTACATGTGCAATATGATTCATGAATGCCTGAATTGTTTTTCCATTACCTTCATTCTCTCTTTAGTTACACACATAGTTCAAATACACTTTTTATTCCTTCAATTTCAATTCAATGAATTGGTGTCAGGCATGTGTACTTTCACTTCATTCTCACACGGATGAGTGTCAATTCACACTACCTTCTTCATAAAAAGTGAACAACAATAACATGTTATCATTATAGAAACACTATCCATAATTTTGTTTACACAAAATGGAATGTAATACATGTATCAAAGAATGAACAACCTCTATGTAGGGATTTCCTGTAAGTGGAAATGCTCCTTTGCGAATACAATGTATAAGTTTACACTATCATCCAGTTCTCAAAAAAATCGCACAACCAAGGAAGGCTTCACATATAATTATTCTTTAAGAAACAAAAATACAAGTTCAATGCACAATTCTACTACCCCACGAGTTATTAGTGCTCTGTAGAAACTAGGAGGAACACACATAAGGGTTATTGTGCTTCCCAAGATTTCTTCAATGTTATCTATTATTCAAAAAGGGAAACGACTGTTCTGTGACAAGTTTCATGCCTATGGATTCCAACATCTCAAAATAAAAAGGATTTATGGATATCCTTGGTCCTTCCTGAAGTGTCAGTGTTTTTGGATGCTCCATTTTCTATGAGATCTCTCACAATATTTGTGGTGCCTCTCTCGGTTGAGATATTCACTATTTGTAGGAGTGCAGCCTCATGCCTTACACCACCTTAGATCCACTTTTTATGATATGTAGAGGGATCCATAAAAGATACAATAATACTACTAAGTCATATCCTTTATAAAAACTGAATATGTCGATGTATCACAAATTTATTATTCCATGGTTAAAGTCACATCATATTATTTTTCTAACACCTCATGTGCATTCCATGAATTGCATGATTATCAGGTTTAAGATAGAACTCGTCCATTGAACAAAATATCCTTATGAAAATAATGTTTTTATTTAACATATGTTCATTATTTAGTTATCACATTCCTGTAAAGCATAGAATTTATGCATGTTAATTCAATGGATCTTCATCTTGTAATATCTATGACATAAAAACTATGGAGGCATTCTTTAGATCATTTGATATGCGACCATATTCTCCAGTGAACCATATTTCTTAGAGGTTATCCAAGGAAGAATATGATATCTGATATCAATCAAATGGATGAGAAAAAATAATTGCCACAGAAAAGCCCGAATGACTTATTTTTTATTGATTTTCTGATAACCCATCTTTCAAGGGATGAGGGGGGACCCTTAGAAGTCCCGTAGGCTTAGGAATTACATTTCCCGTAGTCTTGGAGACATTACATGACATGTAGGTCTTAAAGAATTCATACAGTCTATGAATATTTGAAACTACTCCTCCCCAGTATCTACATCGTGATCAGCTCCCCACCTTTGCATGACTGTTCGACGATCATGTCCATGTGTAAGGGTGAATAGGCTCGCTACTGATGGAAATTCCATACCCTTTCATTCTTCCAAAGTCCTTTTAGCCTTGATCTGGTGGATGTACCATGCTCTTTCCCCATCTGGACTGTTTCCAAGCATAATCTCTCTGTGCAACTACAAATCTGGTGGCCCTAAGGCCTTAAGGTGGCACAAAGGCCATGAGGTGGCCCAAAATCCTTACTGACCCAAAGTCCTAGGTGGACCAAAGGCCTTAAGGGCTCCAATCCCAACCTAGTGGCCCAAGGTGAATAGTTTTGGCTTTTATAGAACCGAATAGTACCTGCTACAGTACTAAACAGTTCCTGCTACAACACTGCACAATGCCTGCTACAGTACTACTATAGTGCCTACTATAGCACTGCATAGTGCCTGCTACAGTACCTGAAATTATGCCTCTGCCTGGTTTTAAACCTGGGTCTCGTAGATGCACTTAGAGAGACCTGACTAACTAAGCTGAGGCTCATGTGATTTTAATGTGGATTGTATTTTAATTGATAGAAGAACTATATAGTTCATGGTGTTGTCCCATATCAACACTCCACACATTCTTTCACTCCATAATAATAAAATATGTGACATTTGGGTCTTATTCTGGCATCGGGTTTGGCACCCAAATACATAGCACAAAATCCACTGGGCTTCGGCCTTTAGTATTCTAGCCAAACCTATGTGAACCTTATGGCCTACACTCAGCAAGGCTTATACATGGGCCCATATTCTCTTTGTGAGCACTATGCGTGGTCCTACATACCTCCATGAATTGCCTCCTTGGGTAAGCTCTACCATTGGGAATGACCCTTAGGTACCCCCTATGGGTGGTTAAGGGCTATCCCCTGGGGGGTCCATTAGTTTACATTTATTTTTATTAAACACCCATAAAATATATATATTCTATCTATATAATACTCATGTGAAAAATGACAATCAACCTTAACCATATTCTATTCATCCTCGTGCATTAACAATCCCCTCTTTCAGGGAATATTTAACTATTCTTATCTTCGTGAAAATAAATATTTCCATGGAAAACAATCACTAATAGTATTGAATGTGAAAAATCATTTCCACATGAAATTAAGCAACAATGATCACCATAAACCATCATCACAGTTGACTAAGGAGGGTTTTACAAGAATTTAAACAAATTAAATTATATGAATCCATAAAAATTCTATTGAAATCACTACATCATCAAAACTCACCAAACACATATTGACACATCATTGGAAAAAAAATGCAACACTGGGCCCCAAAAATAAAAACTGATCACCAAAACCTATTCCATATCCCTCTAGAATATAATAATTTTTAGGGATTAGAATCCGCTCATCCTGAGCGTTAATTCAAACATATCCCCTAACTGGTTCCTACATACATATAATATATTCCATGATGGTTTTCAATATTCAAAACAAACCAAGGGTCACCACCCTCCAATGATCAATGGTGTACTAAATAATTTCATACATAATTTTAAACTATTCTTCAACCATACATCCATGGAGTCTATTATCCGACCACAAAAGATACAAAGGTAGATCAGTGTGTATTTGATGTTGATTGATCATAATCAGGATGATGTCATGACATTGGGCTTGATTGCCTCTATCTTGGAGTACATTATGATTCCATCGATAGGCGTGTATTGGTCTTCTGATCCACACCCACATAAAAAATTCTATTCATGTAGTATCCAATTCCTAAACCCATGTCTCTTGACAATGTGTGTTCAGTTCTTACCATGTTTCAACTACTGCGTGAGACCCAATTTATTCTCAATGACTACTCTACCACAAGGTTACATTCCTCATTTAAGTCAAAAAATTATAGCAATAATGATCCTAACATTTCTTTTTAACCATTGGTCCTCACCTCCCACATGGTTTCTCATTAATTTATTATTAAAATGGTACCATGTGCATTTGAAATGTACCAACACATCCTAAATAGTAGTTTTAAAACCCCTTTCCACCCGATCATCACCACTCAACTCAGGCTTCTACAAGCCAGTCATCAACAAGGACCAGATTATCATGCTATAATGAACATCAGCCTCATCAAGCCAAAATATATTTTGAAAATACTTTTAAAAAATTGATAAAATATATTATTCTATAATGTGTTCTGTGATTGGACTTCACATTTCATTAATTTCCAGAATTTAATAATCAAATTTTAAACCACGGGTCGACTGGGCTAGGCACAAGAATAGTCATTCCCAATGAATCCAGTCTCAAAACATAATAACCCTCGGTGCTTTCCGAAAAAAGTGAATGTATCAACATTTTTATATGAAAAAACTCAATCACCTACTATGTACGAGTATCAATAAGAGTTTACAACCAAGATCACTTCATAAAAAGAATTCCAAAAACCTAATCCAACCATACTCATAGATTTCGCTCAATGAAAATGAAATTTTGACCGACAAGGTTTTGAGAAAAACTGTGGGCCTCTAGGTATCGCACCTATCCATACCAATCAAGTCTCATATAAGGGTAACTATGTATAGACACATATCTCAAATATTAAACACATTGATAGGGTCACATCTCATAAGGCATTATCTGTACACAAATCTCGGCATAATGCATCTAACATTACTATTGACTCTCTCTCTCTCTCTAAAATTTGTAAGGACAGCGTCGACCTAAGAGGGTCAATAATTGTCACGCATTATCCTACTAGGGACCTGATACTCACAAATAATCCTTATAAGGGATATCCCCATAGACTATTATGATATAAATTTAGGAAATATAGAAAAACTAACACTCAACAGGCACCCCCATATGTTAATACCCCCTCTTGGTCCAATTGATTATAAACACATATATATATCAGCATCGTTAAAATTTTATATGACTTGATCACATAAAATGGAAGCATTAGCTGCTGACGTTGGCCTACAAGGGTCAACAATATGCACACAACACAACTCAATAATTTGTGTCATGTCATAAGAACACGATTCGATTAAGTAAAATTTCATTCTAAGGTATACAGGAAAAACCCTATATAGGTTGTTACTAACACTTTAAATGATCAAAAATAAGAAAAAATACCATATAAACGGGTCTAACACATGGGAATCATGTTCCCCAATAAACCTACTAGGGTCACTACACCTCTAATGCAAAAAGACTGAGTCATCACTATCACCATCAAATGTCTCACTGCAGATCCACATAGACTTCCATAAAAATGATATATATATATATATATATATATATATATAAATAAGTTAGGGTAAATAAGTGGAATACCGCCAAGAACCTATATAGGAAAACAAAATTTTGGTTGTTTTAGGAAATTTAGTCATTTGGCCTATGACATCAGTAAAAACGCACACTAATAGGCATATAACTTCAAGGACGTATGTTCCAAATATAATGCATGATACACCTCTTAAATTTTACGTTAAAGAGTAAAAATTAGACATTATCCTTTTACAAATGTTCCAAGATCCAAAAAATTATAATAAATAATAAAATCCAAGCAACATGGGCATCGATCGGAGAAATAATAATATAAAATTGTAACATCACATATCAAGAACAATAATTACATAACCCTAGAAACATGGACTTATTAGCGGAAAAATTATTCTTGATGCACTATTTTGATATCCATCATATATTGTAACACATTCCCAAAACATTTTTCTACTACATCAAAAATTGTAATTCAACAAAAAAAATAAACAAATCTAATAAAAATTTGTAATGTCCCATTGGAGATGCCATTTATCTAATCCCTTGAGATATTATGATACAAGGAAAAATCCCCCCTCTCATATTCTAAAGGATGTAGGATAGAAGTAAGGGACTAGGGTGTGATAGTGGGGATACTATTCCATCTCATCAAAGTAAGGAAACTGTGGGAATAACCAAGTATCCTAATTAATAGTAATAATAAGAGTTTTAAATCACTAGATAAAATGAAAATGGATCACACATTAATACTAAATTGAAAACAGCAAAGGCCCAAACAACCATATCATACATAAGACACTAACCACCCACTTAGTTAAACATACATATACATAAGTAAATAGAAATAAAACAAAATAAAATTACAAGGATAATATACATAAAATTATCCATCAAAAAAATTGATCTCCACTTACATGTATAAGAAATCTCAATCAATCAGTCCTAGGCCTCATCCCAAACTATACAGGAATCAACGTAAACGCATTCTTGGATACTCCAATGCAACGGTGGATCAAGTGGGGTGTCTGTGAAAAACTCAATTGGGAACAACTGATGTGGTCCACTACATAGCTGATACTATTATGTGAATTTTTAAGTGATCTAATCATCAAGATAGCAATAATAAACAAAACATAAATAATAAATACAAATAATGATGTGAATAAAAAAACCAAAGCTGATCTTTGGGTCTGTGATCCCAGTCGACCATACCTTCTTCACCCTAAGACGGAATATATCTGAACATGATGTTGATATATTTATATATGAATATTTATATATATCCTGATAAATATATATACACAAATATTAATATTTATATACGAGTAATAAAAATATCATAAATAAAAAACAACCCACAATTGATCATTTGGGTTTGAATCCTCAATCGACAATTAATAGCTTCGTCCAAAGTCGAAAAGGTCTGTGATTAGGCTATGTACGAAAGGGGTATACATTTACTAGACTTGGGATCATCCATACTCACCTCTAATCACCACAATAAAAGATTTAATCTACCAATAAACAATCTTGTAATGATGACACTACATCTACTATATCATATACCATATATTTAATGTATTAGACTTACAAGGGCCAGGACCTAGGGCCATTTACCAAAGAAACATATTTCATTCCATGTATCTCATTTATATAAAACATTATAAAATATAGACATTCTAGGACTAGGACCCAAGGCCACTGACTAAATCATCCTTCTCAATTCTATAGAGAAAATCCATTTGAAACTCAGTATAATATAGACCATCATGGGACATGACCATACACCAATGACCAAAACATCCTTCTCAATTCCACAGGAAACCTCCAATAAAAACTCATTAAACGGTTCCATAATATCAATAATTGAAAGTGTAATACTTCTATTCCCTTCATCGATTCCATACCTAGATATATTTATTCATTAATAAGTCTTAGAAGAGGGATCCCATGATATATGACTAAGAATACTTGTCATGTACTATATCACATTAGGCTAATTGGAAAAGTTCTATGAAACATCTCTATAAATCATAGTTACATAAATAGTAACCATGTGAATCATAAAAGAAATAGTGGGGTTTTTTCATGCTTAGACCAACCACTACTACCGTAACCTCATAACTTATAGGCTTAATATGGGTTTAAGGTGAAACCTGGTACCATATCTACCAAGACCAATGACGTATAATCTTTGGGTTGGTCCAACATTGGGGCACCCACTGGGTCCCCTAGTATAGTTCTTTGGAGAGGCATCATACATAGAATCCTTGGGGTTTCCACATAAATGGATGTATCCCTCATAGAATCCTTTAATTAAATATATGTGTTTGCGAATCCATAATGGGATCTTCCAAGGAGTGAGAAAAATGATTCACCTACATGGTAACTTCTTGTTTAGATCATATAATGAGAAATTCCACAAGGGACCCTAATCCTTAGTTATTAGTGAAATTAGGAAGCTAAAGTTCTGGGGTTGTTAATGACCCATGTTGTTCATCCTTTTAATTACAAAAAAATAATATAATTTGACAAATACTTATAGTAAAACATGATAGGGGTAATTTATACCATGGGAAAGCCCAAGAATATTCATACTACATAAACATTCATAAATACCATAGGGACGGTATGACACACTACATGCCATCCAGAATTTTCCCTTTAATTTATAAAGGCCAACCTCAGATACTATGGCGTATCCAAACTCAACCAACTACTGTGGGGTCCTATATCATATAAAAACCCACCATAAAAATTAATTATAATAAGATTATAATTAATTAATTAATCAAATATTAATTATTTAGTTTAAACCCCATTTTATTTGAAGTAGGCATAACACCAGAAATTTTATCAGTCAATCCCATTACACTGAAGTGATGACTATTCAATCACTAACATCCCAAGAAAATCCAACCTTAATATGGGCATAATAAATAACAAATGGTATCAAAACAACCATTATAAATAATTAATTAACTCCATATATCATTAGAAATTCACCACAATGACGTACCATTACCGTGAAGTACATACGAACTCTCGAGTTATGAACTACCTATGAAGAGTGAAATCCTCAACATTGGAATCCTATTCTACTGTGATCTGCTAGAATCAAGAAAACAATATCCAACTAGGTAACCAATAGTTAGAGGAATAAAAACATAACACAATTGAGACGAACAAAATTTAAGGATTACCAAATGGTTTCCAACCCACCTAAAGGTATATAATTCTTTAAAAATAATAATGATAAATTCTTAGAGAGGAAGGGAGAAGGAGTAGTATGCATAGTAGATTAAGGAGGAAGAAAATTGGGTAAAAAATTTAAGGGTTGGTGGTGAAAAATGGTAATTTTTTCATTTTTAATGAGAGGTAGAGTTTGGCTCCACGTTTTTAAAAACTATAATCCATCCATGAGGTAGGCACTATCTTAGAACCAAAACCGCAAATACTTTCAATTTAAAATTTTAAAGAACTTGTTCCAACCATGAGAATCTATTTTCTTAGGCACACCCCCACCTTATGTGGTTGGAGTGCATGGTTATTCAAACTGTGGGAGAACTGTACATCATGTCTATATAAATTTTTAGACACCCTACACTATTTTCTCTATCATTCCGCATGGTTTCCCAAACCATGCTCCTATTCAACATGGGAAACACAGTTAAGCCACATGGTTAGAACTAACCATGAACCAAATATGTATTATGAGTTGTACCTTTCCAAAACTTATCTTTTGGTCCCTGGAACCCATGAGCTGTTCCAAAAACAACTGATCTAGAAACTAAACATCATTCTAAGTACAAAATCATTATTTAGAGGCATTATAAACAATGAATTCCCATTTTGAATCACTGATAATGATTTTATCCATCTAGTAATTAAAATTTAAAAATATTTTGGATATTTACAACTCAGAAATACACAAGTTCTTAAAATAATAAAAAAAATAAGATGTATCTCCATAACATGATCTCACAGACCAAGTTATTTAACTTTGACTTAATGGTTAAATTTTATTTTTAACATATTGTAATGAAATCAAGTGCATCAAAACTTTCAAACATTATTATAAAGTATAAATCAATATTATATTCCAATGATGATGATGAAACAACATCATGTTTAATATTTTTGGATTATTCATGAATCTATAAAGAATATATGCTAGCCTTAAAGATAAATGTGGATTATTGGGAGGTCTTGAATCATGTTAATTATAAAATTGATGAAGATTTAGACTTGGGAAACAAGTTTTTAAAAAGAGAGGATGTGGAATTGAAGTTTGATATGATGAAAATGGGAGCTAAGATAAAAAAACAAATAGTTATGAATGAAGATATTTTCTAATATATTAAAAAAATATAGTCACAATGAAGGAATTTAAGATAATAATTATTTCACTCAAAACAAAACTTAATTAATAGAGGGAATTTGAGATGGATGATACTTCATGTTTGAAATAAATGGTTTTGAAACTGAATAAGAATGATGAGGAAATAAAGGGGACTGAGTAGAAGAACAAAACCATAGAAAAATAAAGAATACTCCTTTTATAGAAGACATAATATATACAATAAAAAGAAATAAAAATATGAAATATTGATGAAAAAGTAAAATACAAATACAAACTATAGAAGAAAACATATGCTCAATTTTTTGGGAATATATGACATAATAAATAATGTTTCACTAAAATTTGATCTTTTATGTAAAATTTGGTAGCACTATGAGCATTTTCTTCGAATCCTAAACACAAAAATATGGAATACCATTGTTTATACAAACATTTCAATAAATACAACACTACATGAATTATGATTATCATGGTAGATGTTTTATCTTTATTAACCATAGACATTTGGAATTAATTAAAATAAGAAGAAAGGGAGAAATTCAAAAGGATATAATTTATATTAATGGCAATTAATGAAAGAGAATATCATGGAATGAATCCCATTATGATGAAAAATTGGTTTATTGTTTTTTATGAAAATAATTGAAATCAAAGAACAGTGTATTAAACACAATGATATTACCACTCATAGTAGTCATTTTGGAATTAATGAAAGAAGGTGTAGAAGAAAAAATCAATAATTATATCTTTATATGTATAAGGTGGAAGGAGTAAAGAAAAATGTACCCAGTAAAAAGGAAGTCTAAGGTGACCCTAATTGCCCAAAATGAAGAAGAATGTCTAAGTTTTCTAAAAAATACAATAATAAAGATGATGAAAACTGTTGTAAGTATTCTCTAATGGTAAAATAAAAATAATAGTGGATGTTATGTAAAGACCAATGAAATTAAAAAATTCACTACTAGGATGTCTTTTAAAATGGAAAGGGAAGTCAATTCCATGAAAAAATATCCTAATAGAAAACATTTAATAAGAAATGACTATTGGAATGATGACATAAAGAGGATCTTCATTCATGGCATTGAAGAATATCATAACTATAGATGATCTAGAAGAAGTAAAGTTTATTATGAAAATGGAATTAATTTATTCACATATGAAAAGATGAAAAGAAATGGTAGAAAGAAAAATTATTTTGAAAACATGACCTTCCCTCCTCCTCTACTTGACGATACCAAAATTATCCCTCCCCCCGTATGCTTTAGTTTTTTAAACTATTTTAAAATAGTTATAGAATAAATGTAGAGATAAGGAACATGGGGTATATATTCTAGAAAGAAGAACATGTTTTTGAATAGATGGAGGATTTTCAATTTTTTGGAAAATGTGTGTAGCAAGAAGTGTCAAAGTACCATTTTGAACATTAAATGTGAATCCAAAATATATTTTATAGAATAATGAGCTCTATAAAATGAAATTGATCTTTCTTAATAAAAAATTGGTTTCAACGGAATATTTAAGGCAACCATAGTTATAAGGACATTATCTTAGTTTAATGGAATATTGGAAAATAGATGAAGTATTTTTTGTGTAAGTAGTTACAAATATAATTTTCATGTTTATTTGATTTATATACATACAATTAGCATCAGATGTTTGTTCTTATAGGATATAAAATTATTCTTTTTAAGATATGTTTGTTTCATCCAGTTGTGTACCCAATTGAGAAAAATCATATAGGATATCCTCATATTAGTCCTATAGTGTTGGAATAAAAATTTTAAATGTTGTTAATCCTTATTTTTTAATGGATATTCTAATGATATCTTTGTGGTTCATGTGGTATCACTATTTGGTTTCTAACAAGTGGTGTCAATTGATTAGTTAAGCAGTATAACTCATACTCTTGTTCTTTTCTATTTATTTTCTAAATGTTTTATGTGTGTGGTTGGGATTATAATTATTTATAGATGAATAAATAATAAATTCTAGTAGGAATTAATTTATATTAACGAGTGACATGCATAGTTATGTGAAGAATTAATTTTCTCTATTTTCCTAAACCAATACCTTTTTTAGTAGGCTTTGAGACATTTTTGACATCCCAAATGCTAAGTAGGAGTCTCACAGACTATTTTATATTAGAAAGTTATTCTTTTAAGGAATATAGAATATAAAATTATTCTAGAATTGGGATATCCAACCAAATGAATCTAACATTTGGAAAATAAAACAGTTTCTTAATTAACAGGTGGTGGAAGCCGAAAGATAATGTTTATTGACAAAAGAAAGAGATGTAAAAAAATAACACTTTTATATTTATATATGGGGAGATAAAAATATGGGGCATGGATATTATTTCAAATTGGGGAGTTTGAGAAAATATAAAAACCCTCATGTACTCTAAAGACATGGGAGGATTGTGCACTCAATTCAATTTTTTGATTTCTTATGATGAAACTCATACATAAAGGGGGTGAGAAGTGTATATATAATTAATTCAACCAATCATATTTCATTTCCTAATTAGAAATAATAGTTAGTTAGTCCATGAAAATTCAAAGGGGGCTTATTGGACACATAGGATATGTGTAGTATTTTTTGACAATAAATTTTTTTTGATATAGGGGTAGTTATCACAAAAGTGAAGAAGATAAAAATTGTGAAGGAATTATCTAAGGAGCCTACATGGTCATGAGAAATATAGAGATGTGTTAAAGTAATATTGAAAAGGTTAAATGGTGGTCCATGCCATAATCATTGTAAAATAGCTAATCAATGGTGGCCATAAAGATGAAGGGGTTTTTTAGTCTATATTTAAAATTGAAAATAATCTTATAGGATAAGAAAAGGAGGTAAACACCATAGTGGTAAAAATTTTAATGGAATTGGAGTTCTAAATTTCATGAAATTCATAGAAATGTAAAAATGGAATTAATGTTTTTTATAATTATGTTTCGATGTAAATGGTTATAAATGAAAAAATATAATGTTGAAAAGGTTTCCACCACACCATGATATAATGAATTTTGATCTAAGAAAATGATTTGGAAAAACAAGGTTCACATACTTAGGTGAAGTAGCTGAAACTATTGATGTGTGAAGAATTTTAGTGATATGTATTTAGGATGTAAAAATGGACAGCTAGAATGGATTATGGAATGGTGGATTTCCATAACACCTATGAAAAATAGTAATCCCTATATGGGTGTTTTAGTTTCAAGAGAATATTCATGTTTTCCAACTTGATGGAAGACATTGGAGGATGTACTACACCATAGTACAGAGATGGAGGGTATTTTTCAAGGCACTGATGGTATTGAGTTTTTCATGGTAGAATTCAAAATGGCTAGTGATCATGGTTATAAGTCCCCAGCCTTAAACCTTACTTAATCTTGAGTTATTACAAGATTACACATTGAGGATCTTTTTGGGTTTAGAGTTTTAGAGAATTAGATCATAAAACATGCATTACATTCCAAATATAAACAAAGTGGTTACATAAAGATAGTATTCTTCTTTCCCATCAATGGAAACATATTTAAAATAAAACATGGATTCTTTCTTGACACTTCCTTGACACTATCATCATACCATGTACCTTTCCCTTGACCTGTGAAAAATATTTCAAAAAAACTTGGGATGAGCTTAAAAAGCTCAGTAAGGGATATAAAAATATGGAAAGGAAACATGGGTACATATATAAATAAGAATGAAATCATACTTTACCCATAAAACATAATCACTTTAACATACCTCATCAAATCATGAATAAATCATAGAAATCATAAGACATAAAGGTAACTTGAGGCATTCATAACATTCTTACGTAGGGAGTAACCCTCTTGGTTACGTTTTGAATACCCATCACAGTATATTCCCTAAATCTCTTCAGAGAAACCTTAACGTTTCACTCATTCGCGTTACCCAATTCATTGGAGAGCTATATCGGGCTCACCCGCCCTTATTTTATCACGGAACCACCCGTCTTCATAATAATGCCCAAGAACCTCAACATAATCGTATCACATAAAACATGCATAAAAGAAACATAACATTTCCACCATTCAATCACAAGATATCAAGACAACACATTGATATAAAAAAAATTATAAAAACCATTTTCAATACCAAAATAAAAGAAAATTAAAACATGGTATTTATTTTTCTTTTAAAAAGAAGGAATAGCTTGTAGAGGAAGCCGAAACTCAAATAACGGTCACGACGGTGGAGAAGTCGTTGTCGCCGTATACGTACGACAAAAACATTCTCTTTTGTCGTTTAGAAAAATTCTTCATATAAAAAAGATTCCTTTTGGATAAACATAAAAGTAAAATGGGTTTATACACCATATAAAAGAAGGTTGTGTATAAAACAAAATATGCCTCAATGAAAGGAGATTGAGACAAAGTCCCATACCTCGGGTCCGACTTGACTCGATCATTCTTTAATGTCCTGAATAATAAACTTGAGTTAATTTCTACATGCTTAAGAAACATTTTCAATTTCATTATTTCTTTTATATCACTCATTACCATGTCATGAACACTATGTAATTATTTAAGTTAATAATGGTCATTTTAACGATCATTAGTACTTGAGTCAAAAATAAACCCTTTATAATTAGAAGTTGTTCATGTATCCAGTATATCCAGAATGGTATTCATGATTTAGATATCATATATGTCATATATATCCAGTAAATTCATGCATTTATAATATTACATAATCATTTAGAGGTAAGAAATGAAATGCACCGTTCATGGAGATGGTAAGCTGTACGTACGCATGAACGCTACTTTCATTTCTATTTCGTATTTTATAGAATGGAATCATAATGATATAAAGGTATATTATAATTCCAGTATAATATCATATATAATATCATAGTTCCATCCTTTATACGTCCCACATATGGTATTTAATGAATCAACTCACTTTGAGGGGGCGGTAGTCCGCACTTCCATAAATGAAGATATCGCGTTTACCCATAATGGAAACCATAAAGGTATACGCAAAATGAAAAATACAGAAGCTTAAGGAAAACATAAACATATCATATATCATATATAAATATAGTGACATCTTAATGGCCACCTTTGAAGGTGTTAAAATAATGTTGAACAATCATCGTTTCGGGAGGCATAAATTCTCCATCCACGGAAACAGTATGTTCATTAACCATTAGATGTAGGTTTGTGTAAGTGTAGATCCAATACTTATTATAAAAACATCCTAGTATATTTAGGATACTGTAGTTGTTACAAAAGAAATGAATAAAAAGAGTTTAGGGGGTTGGAGAAGCAAAATAAAACAAAAGGACTCGAAAGAAGACATTACCTTAAAATCGGGTAACTCCCTTTGGTTTGAGCTCAAAGGCTTCCTTGGGAAGACTTCTGCCCAAAGTGAGGCTTCAAGGAGTAATAGAGGGAAGTGGAGAGACAAAATGGGCAGGGTTTTTCCGAGCCAAAGGCTTTGGGAGTGTGGGTAAGGAGGTAGAGGTGGGGGCCTTTTATAAGAGGAGAGGAGGGGCACTCTTGGAAAGTAAAGAAAAGTTACCTTATTTTAAAATGATTTTCGGATTCAAAAGGTCCCACATTGATATAATTCGAGGGTAAGGTGATACGGGTTCTAAAGCCACCCATACAATAGGTTTTGTCCATGTGTAGTTCTTAGATTTTACATTATCATTCCATTTTATTTAAATCGTTAAATAATTAGGTCATCGCTGCATCATCATGATGTCATAAATAATTTAATTTATTTAAAGTCTAAAATTATAAAAAAATACTATGATATAGGAAATCTTTTGTGCTTTCCAATGATTATTTATAATAAAAAATTTGATATTTATAACCCCATGTAAAAATTATTTTAGTAAAACATATCATGTTTGTGTCATTTTTTACTTTATCATTAAATAAAAAGTTATTTATGTCATTTCCCAACCAATGTGGCTCCATGGGGTCCCCAAGTTGACCCATGGATTTTCTTGGTCGGTCATGACACATCCAATAAGGGTAGGACATGTGTCTAGGTCATTTCATTTTATTAAAACATTATTCTTACCTTAAACTACACTAATTACCTCTAATCGCGATTAAAAACTTAATAAGTTACTATTCACCAAAAAATTATTATAATCTCATTGAACCACATTTTACTTCTTAATGAAAACCATGTATGTAGGATTTTTTAAATTCAAAACACAAATATGGAAAAATTTCATTTAAACGAAAAATCAGTTTTTATAAGTATCACTTAGTGGTTTCACTACTCATCAAAAATTGAAGTTTTTTAGAAAATTACCAAAAATTCACCCTAAGATATTTTTTATACTCAGAATTCAAAAATAATGTCTATTTTACAAAATTAAAATCATATAAGTTACATTAATTAATTTAATAAATAATTCCCGCTGTCATGACAAATAGCGTGTTTTTATGAAACAATAAGTATCAAAAGATTGACACTAGTTTTAGTCCAATTTCAAAGTGAAATTGATTCCAACGACCACCATTGGATTAAATGGTAAAAAATATTCTAATTTCACTTCAAAACCAATTAAAAAGATAATATAATCCTATAAATAAATTAGATTAAAAAGCAGTTTTGATGTAAAATGTAGTATTTTTCACTATTCATTAAAAAATGAACATTGTCTGAAAAATACCAAAAATTCACACAAAGTAAATTTTGATGTCCCAATCATTAAGAATATGTTTATTTTGACAAATATAGATTATAAAATTGTCAAAAGTTTTATTTAAAAAGGGTATGCCATCAAAAGGCAGTAAAACAATCTTTTATGAATATTTGTGTATTTCATGCATAAGATTGTATTTATTTTCATTTTAAGCCTCTAAAACACTATCTTAATCATTAATAGACATATATAAAAATATCTATTATTCATTACTTACTTGGGATGTTACATCCTTCCCTCTTTAGAAAATTGCGTCCCGGCAATTTATTTACTTATCGAATAAATGGGGGTACTTATCCCTCATTGCATTTTCAGATTCCCATGTTGCCTCTTCCATCATGTGGTTTTCTACAAAACCTTTACCTGATTAATCACCTTATTCCGTAACACTTTCTCCCTGTGGTCAAGAATCTGGTCTGGTTGTTCCTCATAAGATAGGTTCTCTTCTAGCTGAACTACCTCTGGACTCAAAACATGAGATGGATCTGGCATATACTTTCTCAACATCAAAACATGAAAAACATTGTGTACCTGCACTACTGGAAATACACTATTTCCCAACGGTTCAGAACCGTTGGGAAAGCCCCTGAAACCGTTGGGAAAGGTTTTCCCAACGGTTCTTAGAACCGTTGGGAAGTAAGCCGTTGGGAAAAGTTTTCCCAACGGTTTACTGGCAACCGTTGCAATAGAGCCATAAAATTTACCCTACCCCAACGGTTTGGGTGAACCGTTGGGATAGTTTTTCCCAACGGTTCTCCCAAACCGTTGGGAAAACCAAATACCATGGAACATTTTCCCAACGGTTCCAACCGTTGGGAATTGGTGAAGTCTTTCCCAACGGTTTAAAACCGTTGGGAAAGACATGCTAAAAACTTATATGCCAACGGTTTGAAACCGTTGGCATACCTATGCTGCAAATTGCAGCACCCTGCAATTTGCACAGCCCCTGTCCCCTGTCCATCACCACCAGTCATCAGGCCTCATTTTCACCTCATTTTCACCTCATTTTCACCTCATTTTCACCTCATTTTCGATCCAACTATTGTACCAGTAATAAAATAAAACATACATATTCAATTACGAACAAATTCATACACATTTAACATATAATGGATCCTGAAACTATACAAATACATAATTAAATTACAATTCATAAACATACATAATTCATATAGAATTCAATTTAAAATTTAGATGACAATTATACGTGGAATCTGAAATTCAATTCATAATATGATCGGTTTTTTCTATACCATATATTTTTACCTCAAATGATGTCCATTTTAAACAAAATACATACACCTGAAGTGATACCGGCCACACCGCACCTCAGATTGAGGCGGGGTTAACTCGTACACGTCACATTTGACTCATGGATCGTTGTGCTAAAGTATCGACAGAATCCTAATGCGTTTGGTCGGTTTTCCGTATGCCAGTTGATGTTTTTCACTTAAAATGGCGTCCTTTTGAAACAAAAGACGGACACTATGAGTGGTGCCGACCACACCGCGTCTCCAATTGAGGCGGGGTTGATTCGTACACGTCACATATGACTCATGGATCGTTCTCCTAAAGTTTAAATGGAAACCGAATGCGTTTGGTCGGTTTTCCGTATGTACTTAAAATGTTGTCCATTTTAAACAAAAGAGTGACACTTAGACTCATCCCGACCACACCGCGACTCAGATTCATCCCGGGTTGGCTCGTACATGTCACATATGACCCATGGATCATTGTGATAAATTATCAAAAGATTCCGAATGCGTTTGGTCGGTTTTGCGTATGCCAGTTGTTCTTTTCATTTATAATCATGTCCATTTTAAACAAAAGAGACATAGTTAGAGCGGTGTCGGCCACACCACATCTCAGATTAAGACGGGGTTGACTTGTACACGTCACATATGACCCATGGATCGTTGTGCTAAAGTATCGATAGAATCCGAATGCGTTTGGTCGGTCTTCCGTATGTCAGTTGATGTTTTTCACTTAAAATGACGTCCTTTTGAAACAAAAGACGGACACTTTGAGTGGTGTCAGCCGCACCGCATGTCGGATTGAGGCGGGATAATTCGTACACGTCACATAGGACCCATGGATCGTTCTCCTAAAGTTACAATGGAAACCGAATGCGTTTGGTCGGTTTTCCGTATGTACTTAAAATGGTGTACATTTTAAACAAAAGAGAGCCATTTAGACTGATCCCGGTCACACCGCGACTCGGATTGACCCGGGTTGGCTCGTACACGTCACATATGACCCATGGATCGTTGTGATAAATTATCAAAAGATTCTGAATGCGTTTGGTCGGTTTTGCGTATGCCAGTTGTTCTTTTCACTTATAATCCTGTCCATTTTAAACAAAACAGACACAGTTAGAGCGGTGTCGGCTACACCGCGGCTCGGATTGAGGCGGGGATGATTCGTACACGTCACATATGACTCATGGATCGTTCTCCTAAAGTTTCAATGGAAACCGAATGCGTTTGGTCGGTTTTCCGTATGTACTTAAAATGGTGTCCATTTTAAACAAAAGAGAGCCACTTAGACTGATCTCGGCCACACCGCGACTCGGATTGAACCCGGGTTGCCTCGTACAGGTCACATATGACCCATGGATTGTTGTGATAAATGATCAAAAGATTCGGAATGCGTTTGGTCGGTTTTGCGTATGCCAGTTGTTCTTTTTCACTTATAATCATGCCCATTTTAAACAGAAGAGACATAGTTAGAGCGGTGTCGGCCACACCGCGTCTCGGATTGAGACGGGGATGATTGGTACACGTCACATATGACCCATGGATCGTTCTCCTAAAGTTTCAATGGAAACCGAATGCGTTTGGTCGGTTTTGCGTATGCCAGTTCTTTTCACTTATAATCCTACCCATTTTAAACAAAACAGACACAGTTAGAGCAGTGTTGACCACACCGCGCCTCGTATTGTGGCGGGGATGATTCGTACACCTCACATATGACCCATGAATCGTTCTCCTAAAGTTTCAATGGAAACCGAATGCGTTTGGTCGGTTTTCCGTATGTACTTAAAATGATGTCCATTTTAAACAAAAGAGAGCCACTTAGACTGATCCCGGCCACACCGCGACTCGGATTGAGCCCGAGTGGGCTCGTACATGTCACATATGACTGATGGATGTTGGGTCGGAGGTGATGGCAAGAGGGGGGGTGAATTGCCTTTTTAAAATTAATTAACAATTTAAAACAAATTTCAATGCAGCGGAAAGTAAAATGGCAAGACACAATTGATAACGGAGTTCGGCTTTAAACTCAAGCCTACGTCTCCGCTCCCAACTCAACCGTTAGGAGATTTATACGACCGCTTTCTTTTTAATGGTTATAGCAAGAAACCCACTAGCCGTTTTAAGGTAGGCTAGATCACCTTCTTACATCTTGCTTTTTTATTATGGTTGTAGCAAGAAACCCAAATTGAAAGAAGGAAGAAAAAGGGTGGTTTGTTTTAATACAAACCCAATTAAGAACTAAACAATTGAAGTAAATAATTTTGAACAAACTAGAGGAAGCCTTGAGCGCCAAGAGGTGAGTGTAGTTGATGTAGAGGCAGCCCAAGCTTCAAGGATGGCAATTGGATCTCAAGTAGCCTTTGAGAATTGTCGTAGGAGCCTCAAATGATTAAAATAGCTTTGGTATGCTTCGGTATATGATCGGTAGTGTTCCCGGCATCCATGGACGTCTATTTATAGGAGAAATGCTCCCAAATACTTCAAAATAGCCGTTGGAGGGCTTTCGGAGCCGTTGGGGATCAAGTGGGCCAGCCTGGTCAGTTTGACTGAGAACACCGGTTGGCCGGTGCTGATCCACCGGCTGGCCGGTGCACCAGACAGAAGCAAGGGATTTCTGTCTGGCTCCACCGGCTGACCGGTGCTGAGCCACCGGCTGGCCGGTGGTCGGGACAGAAGCATGCTATTCTGTCTGGGTTCCACCGGCTGGCCGGTGGTCAGGCACCGGCTGGCCGGTGGTCTGGACAGAAGGTATGCCATTCTGTCTGGGCCCACCGGTTGGCCGGTGGCCAGACACCGGCTGACCGGTGGCACCTGGCAGAGGGCAAGGCCTTCTGCCTGGTCCACCGGCTGGCCGATGGGCTGGATTCGGCTGGCCGGTGACCTTACCGGCTGGCCGGTGGTCTCACACCGGCTGGCCGGTGGACTTAAACAGTCCATTTTGAATTCTTCTTGGGCCAGCTTCTAGGCACCCTATTTCCTATCATCAAAAACACTTGAAAACAAGTTAGAATACAATTAGAGTGATTGTGATCATTAAAATCCAAGAGAGAGGGGTGCAACAATGGATCGTTGTGATAAATTATCAACAGATTCAGAATGCGTTTGGTCGGTTTTGCGTTTGGTCGGTTTTGCGTATCCTGTCCATTTTAAACAAAAGATAGACAGTTAGAATGGTGTCGGTCACACCGCACCTCGGATTGAGGCAGGATTGACTCGTACACGTCACATACGACCCATGGATCCTTGTGCTAAAGTGTCGACACAGTCCGAATTCCTTTGGTCGGTTTTTCCTATGTCACTTGATGATTTTCACTTAAAATGACGTCTTTTTGAAACAAAAGACCGACACTTTTTGAGTGGTGTCGGCCACACCGCGTCTCCAATTGTGGCGGGGTTGATTCGTACACGTCACATATGACCCATGGATCGTTCTCCTAAAGTTTCAACGGAAACCGAATCCGTTTGGTCGTTTTTCCATATGTACTTAAAATGGTGTTCATTTTAAACAAAAGAGAGCCACTTAAACTTATCCCGGCCACACCGCGACTCGGATTCATCCCGGGTTGGCTCGTACACGTCACATATGACCCATGGATTGTTGGGATAAATTATCAACAGATTCGGAATGCGTTTGGTCGGTTTTCCGTAAGCCAGTTGATGCTTTTCACTTAAAATGACGTCCTTTTGAAACAAAAGACGGACACTTTGAGTGGTGTCGGCCACACCGCGTCTCCGGATTGAGCTGAAACCACCGTGAAACATTCTAATTATTATTCGTGACGTGTACGCGCAGACGGCACGTCAATCGGACGTGCGGTTTGCGCGGTACGGCTCAATATTAGTGTTTTAAGTGATGCGCGCGCTTCGTAAACGCGCGTGAGGGGGGTCCAAACGGGCCGAACGATGTCGGAATGGACTGAAATCAGACGACAAATACGGGTGAGTGATTTCTGAAGTGGTCGAGCAGACGACACGTCAATCGGACTTGTCGTGTGCCCGTGGTGACCGACAACGCAGTTATGGTGTCATAAACGGCCAGAACGGGCGTCCAAGAATGAGGGGGGTTGTCCAGGGAGTTCTCAAACACACAACCACTAAAAGACAACAACATCCATAAAAACAGACAATATATAAAAATAATTCAACTCCAATACTATACTACGAGTCTAGATAAAACCAACAACTAGAATAGATTAAACATCAAATCTCAAGTCAAAAATGTAACGGATCAATATGTCCCACATCAGCATCACCATCTCCATCATCATCATCATCATTTCCCTCGTCATCGTCCTCCTCATCGTCATCACCCTCCACAACGCCTTCCTCCTCGCCTTCGCCCTCCTCCTCGCCCTCCTCATCTCCCTCCTCTTCCGCATCAGACTGCTCGCCATCATCATCTTCAAGCTCGACATCGGCCTGACCACCACTGGAACTGCCACCTGGTGCACCATATATAGAATGTATCGACGACATGTATTCATCAATCGCTGGGCTGGCCTCTGCTGGAAGTGTTGGACGTAGAACTTCAATAAATTTCATAAATGCACTGTTTGCCCTTGCAGACTGTTCTGCCGTCTCTGTGGCCCTTTTCTCAGTCTGTTCTGCCTGTGCCCTAACTTGCTGCAGCTCGGTGGCACTAAAACTCGTACCTGAGGCAGGCCAATACCTCGTCGGGGCTATCCTAGGTCGGCAGCGTACTCTGCCAGAATGATCATCTCCCAACACCTGATGTAAGTGATCAGATGGCCCAAAATTGTCTGCTTCTTGGGCATCGAGGGCCTCTAAAGCATCCTGTTACAAATATAAATATATTGTTAAGTTACGAAATAGATATTAAAATATAAAATCAACAGATTAAAACTTACAATCTGCTGCTGAGTCGCTTCGTTGACAGCACGTCCATCCTTTTTTCGTCTACTCGAGCAAAACAGTTTTGCTCGAGGCACACGTCCTTCAATATTTTGTACTTGCCTCTACAATGACATTGAAAACAAAATTTATATAAAGACTTCAGAAAATAATTAAATAATTGAGGAAAAAAAAGAAAATGTAAGTCGTAAAGAAAACTTATAAACAATTGTCATACCTGCTGCCTCTCATGATCCGGCATCGTCGTGCGTCCTAGTGTATGGAGGTATTTTTTTGCATCAATGTTTTTTTTATTTTTTCCAGATGATTCCTAAATAAAATTCGATAATGCAAAGGATAATATTAATGCAAAGCTTGAAAGTTATTATTTAAATACCTCAAATGTAATTCATACCTTAAACTGGGTACTCGTGCAATGAGTAATCATCTGACGATACTGCTCTATAGTACAATCATCCACGACTGGTACCGCCTCTAACTCAGTGCCAACTCTAGCACGCCAGCCAATATACAGCTCATGCTTGTAGGCTCTCCAAAGCTCGCCTAAATCCTTTAGACATTCCATTCGTGCACCCTCACCATCAGGAAAATTAAATCGAAGCTGAAATGAAAATATTAATTTATATAAATACAAAAAAAATCATGGCATTAAATACAACAGATTTTTTTACCCATATCTCTGCCCAAGCTCTATCTTTGACCTCATGTGGCAAATGTCTCCATGACAGCGGACTGACGGGAATGATGTCGGAGTATTTGGCAAGCGTCGCCATAAAACTCCGACATTGCTGCCCTGTTTTCTCAACCATCTGATTGTCTTCATTATATTCCACCATAACCTGTGTGCGAAGGTTCCACACCGAACGCATGCGTGTACGGCCCCGCCCCCGCCTCCTTTCAGTAGATGTATCTGTCATGAAAGAAAAACAAATATTTTATCAAAACATGTTATAATGAAAATAAATATTACTATAAAAATTTGATAGGGTTTTATAAATATACCTGTGCTAGTCTGATCAATGAGTGGTGCCGGATCCACAGAACCTGATGGAACAGCCTCTGGTGGAACAGGAGTCGAAGACGATGGAATATAAAAGCTCGGAGAGACAGAAGTAGAAGGAAAAGAAGATGGAACAACTGTATGGCCTGATGCTGACTGGGGAGTGGGAATCATCATGGGATGTGAAAATGATGGGGCAGAAGATGCAGAAGGTAGTGAAAACATGGGAGGTCTAAATATCTCGTGTGTCCCTAACGACACACCGGGATCAGAATGTGGGAAGGCTGAAATGTCAGTGGGAGGGGCAGGGTCTAGTCGGGCACGCGCAGCTCTATGTCCACCTCTGGTACGAACCCTCCTCGTACCACCAGCCTGAGTACTCGGACCAGTACTAGGCTCCTCGTCGAATAACTGTCGACGTAATGGTGGATCCTACAAAAAAGTTTACAAAAAAAATTAATCACATGACATTATATATTCTGTAAATATATATATATATATATTTGAAATAAAGTACTCACTGTAGGCACTAATGGTGGAATGCCCATCTCCTCCATCCGACGATTGTTCTCCGCCATTTTTTTTCTTCGGCTCTCTTCAATTGGATTCATTTCCTGCATTGGAAAACAAATATGTAATTAATTAGAAAAAGAAAATTAATGTGTAAACCAAAAAACTAAATATATGAGGGAATGAGGGGATTCATTGGTAATTTAGCTATCAATTGTTTTAGAAGAGCTTGAATGAATTTAATAAAACATACAAGTTGTAATGTTCACCAAGTTAGAAATATTGTTTGATTTGGTTTGAATACAGTTCAATTCCAAATTAGAAAATGCAATTCAAATAAAACAGCAACCAATAAACATTGAAAATTCACATAACGGTCAAGTCAGCTAAAACATATTTGTGATCAATACTAAATAAATATGAATATTACCAACCTTAACAACCCAACTCGAGGTAAACCAAAAGAATTGAGAACATGGATGAATGATTCTATATATTTCCAACCACAACTTCAGGTTCACAATCAACTCTGACAATTGAGCTATTGGAGTCATCAAAAGAAATAAATGGATTGGTTCCAATGGCAATAGGGACAGTGTCAATTCCATCATCAGCATCATCAAAAATATGTCTTGGAATTACTTCAACTACGACACCAAATTCAGGTTGAAGTTGATCTTTGACATAAAAAACTTGTTTAGCCATTGATGCCAACACATATGGTTCTTCGGTTGCAAGAGTGCGGGTCATATTAATTACTCGAAATCCACAATCATCAATAAATGTGCCATGTCTCGTCATCGAATCAAACCAATGGCATTTCATCATTGTGACTCGTCCATGAGAGTAATAATCCAATATTATTATTTTCTCAATGACTCCATAATAACCCACATTTTCAAGTCGCGGTCTACTATCTGATGCGCTGGCATAACAATCTATTGTGGCAGTAACCATAATACCATCATGTTGTGTTCTCATGTTTTTGGCTCGTTCAGTGACAATAAATCTGTACCCATTGATAACAATTGATTTACAGTCACGAACCACGGTATTAGGACCAAAAGCCAAAGCTCTTATTTCCTCAGAGACAGAGTCAGCAGACAAACTCAATACCTGCAATATAAATGACAGTTAAACTTAAGTAAATATTGAAATAATTAAATTAAACAGTAATATTTTTACCTTCAATTTTAACCAAGCAGAAAACTCTTTGCTATGCAAAGTCTCTCTCCTTCTCAAAGATAAAGAACGATGCTTCCTATTTATCATTGTTTTATGTTCCCTATAGATAAAAAAATATGAATAGTTTAACAGATATATATGTAAGATATACATATTCAATTTTGTTACCTGATATAGTCATCGAACAAATCACAGTTGAACAAAACTGTGCGATGTGCCATCTCCCGCTCTTCATGGCTTAATGTCTTCAATGTATATGATCCAGGAATTCCTCCTGTTTGAGGAAGTGATGGAAAACTGGGTTCAATTTGCTCATATTGTTCTTCTTCATTTCTCATTGGTCTGTTCATTCTTGTAGTAAGATCAGACAAATACATTGAACAGAAATCCATACATTCTTGAGCTAAGTAACCGTTCACGATAGAACCTTCGGGATGATTCTTGTTTCGAACATAAGAATTTAATGTGAACATATTTCTTTCAGTTGGATACATCCAACGAAAAGAAACAGGTCCTCCGAGAAGTATTTCAGTTGGAATATGGACAGTCAGATGCAGCATGCATGTGAAAAATGATGGGAGAAATATTTTCTCCAACTCACACAAAATTAATGGGGCATCTGTCAACATTTTTTGCAAGAAAGACTTGGACAACTTCTTAGCACAAAGATCTCTAAACAAATGGCACAACCGAATAACACCCACCCTTACATTATTGGACAAAAGATGAAGGATTGCTATTGGAAGCAACTCATGCAGTAGAACGTGATAATCATGAGTCTTCAAAGATTTTAGCTTCAACTCTCTTCTGTTGACCCGTTTAGATATGTTGCTTGAATAGCCATCAGGAACTCTAATAGTCTCTAATACTTCCAAAAATTGTTTTTTTTCAGTAGGTGTCATCACATAAGAAGCACATGGAAGTTGCCATTTATTTTCACTGATACGCACAGGATGCAATTCTGGTCTGATGCCCCAATCCACCAAGTCACGTCGAGATCGTAAATCATATTTTGTCTTCCCCTTGACATTTAGAAGAACTGAAAGTAACATTTCACATATATTCTTTTCAATATGCATTACGTCTAAGAAATGACGTAGCAAATTGGTTGACCAATAAGGCAAATCAAAAAAGATACTCCTCTTCCTCCAATTGTAGCAGGTTTCTGTGGAAACATTCTTTCTCTTTCCAGATTTCATTTGACCCTTCCCGAACGAAAAACTGAAATCTTTCAATTCATTAAGCACATCAGTTCCAGACATACGCTGAGGTGGATCATCGGTCTCTATAGTATTATCAAATCTTCGACGATTCATTCTATATGGATGATCCTTTGGCAAAAATCGTCGATGTCCCATAAAACTGAAACTACAACGATGTTTCAGTCTTCTGGATCGTGTATTCTTCATACAAACTGGACATGACAGTTTCCCCTTCGTGCTCCATCCAGACATCATTGCATAAGCCGGAAAATCATTGATTGTCCACATAAGCGCAGCGCGCATCTGAAATATGTCTTTCGAACATGCATCGTATGTGCGCACACCCACATCCCAAAGAAGCTTCAACTCTTTTATTAAAGGTTGCATGTATACATCAATATCAATGCCAGGATCAGAAGGACCAGATATGAGTATACTCATGAAAGTGAAAGGTTTTTTCATACACAACCATGGGGGAAGATTATAAATGTGTATAAAAACTGGCCATGTGCTGTGCGAAGTAAGCATCTGCCCAAACGGATTAAAACCGTCGCATGAAAGACCCAGCCTCACATTACGCACGTCAGCTACAAAATCAGGATGTCGAGCATCAAATCTCTTCCATGCAAATCCATCTGCAGGATGAACCAACTCATCATCAGTCTTCATTCTCTCGGTATCATGCCATCTCATTTTTATTGATATGTCATCAGACATAAAAAGATTCTGGAGTCTGGGGATCAATGGAAAGTGCCACATTACTTTCTGTGGAACGCGGGATGGTGTTCCATCAGATTTTGACTTCCAGCGGGATGTGCCACATTTTATACAATCATTTCGTTTAGCGGTTTCCTCCCAGAATAAACTGCAATCTTTCGGGCAAGCATGAATTTTGTTTCTTGAAAATCCAAGTTCCTCAACTAACTTCCATGCCATATAGTGGTTTGAGGGAATATCTGCATCATCTGGAAGTAAATCCTTCAAGAGGGTAAGAATGTAATCGATTGCTGTATTAGAAATCCCATACATAGTTTTCCCATGAAATAATCGGATTAAAAATTCCAGCTTTTTCATTTTATCGAATTGCCGATATACTGGAGTCGTGGCAGCATCATTCAATTTTTTCACCCTATCAATATCATCATTTTCACTAGATGCATCAGCTGTCCTCATATCGAAGTCTTCTTGAGTCGAAATCCTTTCTTTTTCATGATGACGAATAAACGGAAACCGATCATCTAACAAATTCTCCATTCCAGTCTTTTCATTTCGATCATCACCAATTTGAGATTTCGTTTTCTCCCCATTGTGATACCACAGAAAGTAGTTTGCTTGAAACCCATTTTTGGTTATGTGGTAGCTGACTTCTTCAAGGCTCAACCAAGGTCTACCAACACAATTGGAACATGGGCAGTGTATGCGACCACTATCTGAAGCATTGTGAAATGAAAAATCTATAAAGCTCTCCAAATTGTTTTGAAAATCATCTGAGATCCGATCGGTTTCATACATCCAACTTCTGTCCATTCTGTAAAAAGAATTTATATAAGTCATTTTGTCATAAACAATTCAATAGGCATTAACTATAATAGAATATACATTTAAGTAAACGATAAAGGAAGAAAATAATCAAGGTATCAACTACACATGTCAAAAAAACATACAAATGTGTTATTGAAAAAATGTAAAACCAACAAGAACTTAATGTGTTATATCACATAACAGCATGACTCATCCCATAACCATATTAGTAGGGTATCATGAACATGAATAACATCAACCTTGTGCCATCCTCTTACCCTACATGACCCCAACCACATGCCACATCTTATTATAGCCTTATCACATCACACCTCACCGAAAAACACTAGGGAAATCATAGTACATCTCACCTGAAGACACATGGACAATCACATCGCATCTTGCCTAAAAACACATGGTCAATCACTTTTGAAGGAAGAGTAGGGAAGACATGGTAGCTATCCAAACATATAACCACCATCCTAGATATTAGAAAAAATACCCATAACTCAAAACCTCTGATCGTTGGTAAGTTTATCCAACTCTTGTTGGGAATGTGTAGAAATAACATAAAAATACATGATATATAGATAGTACAAAATACTCAACCTATGGGTTCACATTAACTACATAATCACACACTTCACTACTACCATAAAACACATAAACCACACCACCACCACACAAGACGCATATCATTGGAATATAATTCTACATTCAATAAGTCTATCTATGGAATTATCATAAGAATCCATGTATCAATTGGAATATAATTCTACATTCAATAAGTCTATCTATGGAATTATCATAAGAATCCATGTATCAATTGGAATATAATTCTACATTCAATAAGTCTATCTATGGAATCCCTCCCTTGGATCCATGTATCACCCATGGCTTAATCAATATTCAAAGAAATGAGTCTATCCGTGGAATTACACTGTGAATCCATTTATCACATAAAGCGTATAAGTTAATAGAAACAAGATTATATACCTGGAATCCTAATAGAATCCATGTATCACTATTTACTATTAATCATTTAATGAATTCCATTTCATTTAAACAATTCATTAAACATACCATGGTCAAAAACTAAGGTATTTAATACAACTCACCTCAAAATGGCGACTCAATCAAATAATAACCTGAAAAGAATGAAGCTTCATTTACTCATGTTGTAATGACAAGATAATGAGATTCCCTTGCTTAATCAATCAATTCCATATCATGGTCTCAACATAACTCATAATGGCTAGCAATTCAATGAAAATTCAAGCACTCACATGGGAATTTTTAATAGAACACTCCTAACAAGACTATAAAGATATCACATGCATTAGTTATAATATATCTAACATGGTAACATAAAATATAAGATAAATTCAATCCAATTTCATAGATTCATAGCATAGTCTCTACTTTACTCACATTGGCAAGGCAATACAATTAAAACATGTGTTAAAAAATAATTGGCATTCATGTGTTAAAAGGGGAATGCAAACCATAAAATACCCTTAATTAATTTAATTTACAATTCAATTCAGAAATCGAACAATCAATTCGATTTATATAACCTTTCACAAATGACATCCCATGTTCAAGGGGTAAAATCGAAAAAGGAATTTTCAAGAAAACTCACCCTTAGGCTGGTCCGGCCGGCAGTAGCACCAAAATCACCTAAACTGATGGGAAAAATGAAAATAGGTTTAAATACTATCCAAACATTTGAATACATTTTCAGTTAAGAAGAATAAGAGCTGGAAAATTGAAGGCCTGCGGTACCTCCAAAATCGCCTAAATCCGCTGCTGCTCCCGTTTTAGGGTTGTGTATCGCGAATTGGGGAGAGAACAGGCGGCTGGGAATTTGGGGAGGACCTTTGCCAACGGTTCTTAAAAACCGTTGGCATATGGCTATCTATCCCAACGGTTCTACAGAACCGTTGGGATAAACCTACTAAAAACTCATCTATGCCAATGGTTCATGAGAACCGTTGGTAAAAAACCATCTATCCCAACGGTTCTCATGAACCGTTGGGAAAAAGCTCCCTGGAAACCTCTATGCCAACGGTTCTAATGAACCATTGGTAAAAACCTCCTTCCCCAACGGTTTCAAAGAACCGTTGGTATCTAACCGTGGGGAAAGGCCAGCATTCCAGTAGTGCTGAGATAAACTCGAAGGTAAAGCCACCCGGTATGCAACTGATCCAACTCTCTCTAGAATTTAATATGGTCCAATAAACCTTGGACTCAGCTTTCCTTTCTTACCAAATCTCATCACACACTTCCAAGGAGAAACCTTGAGAAAAAAATGATCACCTACCTCGAAAGATAGATCCTTCCTCCAGTTATCTGCATAACTATTCTGCCTGCTCTGATCTGTTCTCATGTGCTTCTTAATCAACTGAACTTTTTCTGCCATCTCTTCTACCAATTCTGGTCCCATCAGCTTCCTTTCACCCACTTCATCCCAGAAAGCTGGAGTTCGACACCGCTTCCCATATAATGCCTGAAATGGTGCCATCTGTATACTGGAATGAAAACTGTTATTATATGAAAATTCAACCAAAGAAAGATGTTGGTCCCAACTTCCCTGATAATCCATAGAACAAGCTCGTAGAATATCCTCCAAGGTCTGAATTGTTCATTATGATTGCCCATCTGATTGAGGATGAAATTCTGTACTAAAATTTAATTCAGTACCCAACGACTTCTGAAGGCCTTTCCAAAAGTTAAAAGTTATCCTGGGATCACGATCAGATACAATAGAGAGAGGAACTCCATGTAACCTGACTATCTCTTTAAGATACAAATGGGAAAGTTGATCTAGGGAATAAGTATCGCGTATAGCAAGGAAATGAGCAGATTTGGTCAAGCGATCAACAATAACCCAGATTGCATTATTATCTCGAGATGTATTCGGTAATCCCACAACAAAGTCCATGGATATATTCTCTCATTTCCACTCTGGCACTGGTAAAGGCTGAAGCATCCCTTTTGGTAACTACCGCTCAGCTTTAACCTGCTGACAAGTCAAACACTTCACAGTAAAATCATCAATATCTCTTTTCATTCCATCCCACCAGTAATACTCCCGAAGATCTCTGTACATCTTAGTACTGCTAGGATGAACTGAAAACTTAGAACTATGAGCTTCACATAACCATTATCTCTTCAACTGTGAATCACAAGGCACACACAATCTCTTCCCAAATCTCAAAACACAATCACTATCAATGTTGAATTCAGACAACTTACCTTTCTGAACCAGCTCTACCTTTTTCTGCAACTCACTGTCTTGCTTCTGTGCTTGCTTGATTCTATCTAATAGAGATGATCTCACTGATACCTGAAACAAAATAGAAGAACTTCCTGCACCAATAACTTCTATGCCAAAGTTCATCAAATCCTTAACCAAAGGATCACGTTCCAAATGAAACATTGCTAATGAAGCATTACTTTTTCGACTCAAAGCATCAACCACTTTATTTTCTTTTCCCGGATGGTAATGAATTGTACAATCATAATCCTTGATTAATTCTAGCCATCTACTTTGTCTCATGTTCAATTCTTTCTGAGTGAATATATACATTAAACTTTTGTGACCGGTATATATTTCACACTTTACTCCATACAAATGATGCCTCCAAATTTTTAAAGCAAAAACAACAGCAGCTAATTCCAAATCATGTGTAGGGTAACTTACCTCATGAGTTTTCAACTGTCGTGAAGCATAAGCAATTACCTGATCATTCTACATTAGGACTCAACCAAGTCCTTTCAATGAAGCATCATTGTAGATAACAAACTCACAATTCCTGGAAGGTAGTGCCAAAACTGGAGCATTCACCAATCTTCTTTTCAACTCCTGAAAACAATCATCACATTCTTTTGTCTAGATAAACTTAACACCCTTCCGAGTTAGCTTAGTCATTGGACTAGATAGCCGTGAAAAATTTCTAACAAACCTTCGGTAATAGCCTGCCAAACCATGGAAGCTACGAATCTCAGTTACATTTGTGGGTCTTGGACAGTCTTCCACAACTTTTGTTTTTTCAGGATCAACAGTTAACCCATCTTTAGAAACAATGTGACCAAGGAAAGAAATTTGTTACAACCAAAACTCACACTTGATGAATTTCCCATACAATTTCTTTTCTTTTAAGGTTTCCAAGATAACCCTTAAATGTCTTTCATGCTCCTCTTTACTTTTAGAAAACACCAAAATATCATCAATGAAAACCACCACAAACTTATCCAAGAACTCACGGAAAATTCTATTCATTAAGTCCATGAATATAGCAGGAGCATTGGTTAGACCAAAAGGAATTACTACAAATTCATAATGGTCATATCTTGTACGAAACATAGTCTTCAGAACGTCTGCTTCCTTTACCTTTAGCTGACGGTACCGCAATCTCAAGTCAATCTTTGAAAAATACTAAGCTCTCTGGAGATGATCAAACAAATCATCGATATGAGGAAAAGGATATTTGTTCTTAATAGTGATGTTATTCAAGGCTCTATAATCAATGCAAAGTCTCATTGAACCATCTTTATTTTTAACAAATAAAACAGGAGCACCCCATGGTGATGTGCTAGGTCGAATGAAACCTTTCTCTAATAAATCTTGCAATTGATCTTTCAACTCTAAAAGTTCAATTTGAGCCATTCGATAAGGGGGTTTTGAAATTGTCTTAGCCTCCGGAACAAAGTCAACAGTAAAGTCAACTTCCCGATCTAGTATTATTCCAGGCAACTCATCAGGAAAAACATCAGGATAATCATATACCACTGGCACATCATTAATCTGAAAAGTTCATTTATTTTCAATGATGTGTGCAAGTTAACATTCATTTCCATCTTTTACAAGTTTCTCGGCCTCTTGATAAGTTATCAACAGTAACTGTTCATTATTGTACACAAACTGAAATTCTTTCTGAAAATAAACTTATTTAGCTCTACAGTCAATCTTAGCAAGGTAAATAGAGAGCCAATCCATACCCAGGATAACATCAAACTCTACTAAAGGTTGAACAATAAGGTTTACAAGTAGGTTCTTTCCACAGATAAGGATAGGAAGATTCTGATAAATTTTTTTTGCATCAAAATTCCCCCCAGGTGTTTTTACGAAAAGTTCAGGAGTCATTTCCTGGGATGGTATTAACATTTTACTAGAAAAGGTTTCAGAGATGAAAGAATGTGTAGACCCCGAATCAAACAACACACTGGCATAATCTGAAAAAACAAAGTACCTGATACAACTTCATTTGATGGCCCGACATCTGCTGAAGTAGTAGCAAAGGATTTTACCACCCCTTTCTGCTTGTAGTCTAACTGCTTCCCATCACCCAACCTCTTTGTCAGACACTCGTTTGCATAGTGACCCATCTCATTGTACTTATAACATTTCACTAACTGTAAATCAAATTTGGTCTTACCTTTACCTTGATCTTTTTCAGTGCAATCACGAGCCTTATGTCCCATCTTACCACATCGGTAGCACTTTCCAGAATTCAGAAGACATTCCCCAGCATGCCTTTTCCCACATTTATCACAAACTGGAAACTTAGATTTCTTACCGTCAGACTTTTTTGAAGAATTCTTACCTTTCTCCTGCCACCTCGGTCTCTTATTATGTTGGTTGTTATAGAACACTTGATCATCAACAAACTCCATTTCCACGTTCTCATCACATCGAACAATCTTTTCATAACTTTTAAACTCATGAGAAGCTAATTCCTTTCGATATTTTGGCTTTAATCCTGAGTAAAAACGATTGATTTTACTATCAAGGTCTCGGATAAAATTTGGAGCATACCTTGCCAATCGAGTGAACCTTTCTTCATAGGTAGGCACTAAGTCTTCCTCTTGCCTCAATTCCAAGAATTGTTTTTCCATCCTAAGTCGAACAGCCTTAGGAAAATACTTTTCAAGAAACATACCTTTGAATTCATCCCAGTCGAGAGCATCAATCTCACCAGCGTCCCTGATATTTTTAACCATTGACCACCACTGATCTGCTTCACCCTCCAAACGGTAAATAGAAAGACTAACATTTTGATTGTCTGAACACCCCATGACATCAAAAATCATCTCCAGTGCTTTAATCCACCCTTCAGCTAACACAGGGTTAGATGATCCTCTGAATGATGGGGGATGTTGCCTCATGAAGTGTTCCACCACTGAAATGTTCCTCTGTGGTTGATCTGGCTGATCTTGTGCATGGATACCACCACCATTTATCGTTTGAGTCAACTGGGCCATTACTACAACAAACTATTCAGTTCCAATTCCGACCATCTCAGGATGCTGATTCGGAAGGTTATTTCCTTCTGTATGCCTTCCTAGCACTGCTTCCCTGTTTCCTCTGCAGAAAACCATTCTGAACAAACATGTCTTAGATGAAGCAACATTGTAATCTTCAAATACTATATCACTTCAACTTGACCACAAAAAAATATTTTTGGATAATCATTTAATAGAATTCTAACTCCTAAAGTTATCTAAACCGACCTATGATACCAACTATAAGGACCCAACCTTAAACCTTAATTAATCTTGAGTTATTACAAGATTACACATTGAGGATCTTTTCGGGTTTAGAGTTTTAGAGAATTAGATCATAAAACGTGCATTACATTCCACATATAAACAAAGTGGTTACATAAAGATAGTATTATTCTTTCCCATAAATGGAAACATATTTAAAATAAAACATGGATTCTCTCTTGACACTTCCTTGACACTATCATCATACCATGTACCTTTCCCTTGACCTGTGAAAAATATTTCAAAAAAACTTGGGATGAGCATAAAAATCTCAGAAAGGGATATAAAAATGTGGAAAGGAAACATGGGTACATATATACATAAGAATGAAATCATACTTTACCCATAAAACATAAGCACTTTAACATACCTCATCAAATCATGATTAAATCATAGAAATCATAAGACATAAAGGTAACTTGAGGCATTTATAACATTCTTACGTAGGGAGTAACCCTCTTAGTTACGTTTGGAATACCCATCACAGTATATTCCCTAAATCTTTTTGGAGAAACCTTAACATTTCACTCCTTCACGTTACCCAATGCATTGGAGAGCTATATCGGGCTCACCCGCCCTTAGTTTATCACGGAACCACCCGTCTTCATAATAATTCCCAAGAACCTCAACATAATCGTATCACATAAAACATGCATAAAGGAAACATAACATTTCCACCTTTTAATCACAAGATATCAATACAACACATTGATATAAAAACATTATGAAAACCATTTTCAATACCAAAATTAAAGAAAATTAAAACATGGTATTTATTTTTCTTTTAAAAAGAAGGTATGGCTTGTAGAGGAAGCTGAAACTCAAATAACGGTCACGGCGGCAGAGAATTCGTTGTCTCCACATACGTACGACAAAAACATTATCTTTTTCCGTGTATTAAAATGATTCATATAAAAAAGATTCCTTTTGGATAAACGTAAAAGTCAAAGGGGTTTATACACCCTATAAAAGAAGGTTGTGTATAAAACAAAATATGCCTCAATGAAAGGAGATTGAGACGAAGTCCCATACCTCGAGTCCGACTTGACTTGATCATTCTTTAATGTCCTGAATAATAAACTTGAGTTAATTTCTACTTGCTTAAGAACCTTTTTCAAGTTCATTATTCCTTTTATATCACTTATTACCATGTCATGAACACTATGTAATTATTTAAGTTAACAACGGTCATTTTAACGATCCTTGGTACTTGAGTCAAAAATAAACCCTTTATAATTACAAGTTGTTCATGTATCCATTATATCCAGAATGGTATTCATGATGTAGATATCATATATGTCATATATATCCAGTATATTCATGCATTTATAATATTACATAATCATTTAGAGGTAAGAAATGAAACACACCGTTCATGGAGACTGTAAGCCGTACGTACGCATGAACGCTACTTTCATTTCTATTTCATATTTTATAGAATGGAATCATAATGATATAAAGGTATATTATAATTACAGTATAATATCGTATATAATATCATAGTTCCATCCTTTATACGTCCTACATATGGTATTTAACGAATCAACTCACTTTGAGGGGGCGGTAGTCCGCACTTCCTTAAATGAAGATATCACGTTTACCCATAATGGAAACCTTAAAGGTATACCCAAAATTAAAAATACAGAAACTTAAGGAAAACATAAACAAATTATATATAATATATAAATATAGTGACATCTTAATGGCCACATTTGAAGGTGTTAAAATAATGATGAACAATCATCGTTTCGGGAGGCATAAATTCGCCATCCACGGAAACAGTATGTTCGTTAAACATTAGATGTAGGTGTGTGTATGTGTAGCTCTAATACTTATTATAACAACATCCTAGTATATTTAGGATACTGTATTTGTTACAAAAGAAAAGAATAAAAAGAGTTTAGGGGGTTGGAGAAGCAAAATAAAACAAAAGGACTCGAAAGAAGACATTACCTTAAAATCGGGTAACTCCCTTTGGTTTGAGCTCAAAGGCTTCCTTGGAAAGCCTTATGCCCAATTTGAGGCTTCAAGGAGTAAGATAGGGAAGTTAAGAGACAAAATGGTCAGGTTTTGGCCGAGCCAAAGGCATTGGGAGTGTGGGTAAGGAGGTAGAGGTGGGGGCCTTTTATAAGAGGAGAGGAGGGGCACTCTTGGATAGTAAAGAAAAGTTACTTTATTTTAAAATGATTTTCGGATTCAAAAGGTCCCACATTGATATAATTAAAGGTTAAGGTGATAAGGGTTCTAAATGCACCCATACATTTGGTTTTGTCCATGTGTAGGTCTTAGATTATACATTATCATTCCATTTTATTTAAATCGTTAAATAATGAGGTCATCGCTGCATCATCATGATGTCATAGATAATTTAATTTATTTAAAGTCTAAAATTATAAAAAACTACTATGATGTATGAAATAGTTTTATCTTTTTAATGACTATTTATAATAAAAAATCTGATCTTTATAACCCCATGTAAAAATTGTTTTAGTAAAACATATCATGTTTGTGTCATTTTTACTTTATCATTAAATAAAAAGTTATTTATGTAATTTCCCAACCAAAGTGGCTCCATGGGGTCCCCAAGTTGACCCATGGCTTTTATTGGTCGGCCATGACACATATAATATGGTTAGGACATGTGTCTAGGTCATTTAATTTTATTAAAACATTATTCTTACCTTAAACTACACTAATTACCTCTAATCGCGATTAAAAACTTAATAAGTTACTATTCACCAAAAAATTATTATAATCTCAAAGAACCACATTTTACTTCATAATTACAACCATGTATGTCGGGTTTTTGAAATTCAAAACACAAATATGGCAAAATTTCATTTAAACGAAAAATCAGTTTTTATAAGTACCACTTAGTGGTTTCACTATTCATCAAAAATTGAAGTTTTTCAGAAAATTACCAAAAATTCACCCCAAGCTATATTTGATACTCCGAATTCGAAAATGATTTCAATTTTACAAAATTCAAATCATATACGTTACATTAATTAATTTAATAAATAATTCCCGCTGTCATGACAAATAGCGTGTTTTTATGAAACAATTAGTATCAAAAGATTGACACTAGTTTAAGTCCAATTTCAAAGTGAAATTGATTCCAATGACCACCATTGGATTAAATGGTAAAAATATATTCTAATTTAACTTCAAAACCAATTCAAAAGGTAATCTAATCATATAAATAAATTAGATTAAAAAGCAGCTTTGATGTAAAATGTAGTATTTTTCACTATTCATTAAAAATTGAACATTGTCTGAAAAATACCAAAAATTCACACAAAGTAAATTTTTATGTCCCAATCATTAAGAATATGTTTATTTTGACAAATATAGATTATAAAATTGTCAAAATTTTGATTTAAAAAGGGTTTTCCATCAAAAGGAAGCAAAACAATCTTTTAAGAATATTAGTGTATTCCATGCATAAGATTGTATTTATTTTCATTTTAAGCCTCTAAAACACTTTCTTGATCATTAATATACATAGATAAAAATATCTATTATTCATTACTTACTTGGGATGTTACAATGGTGATGGATGTCTTCAAGATAATTTTTAAAAGAGATTCACTACACTATGTTTTAGTGTTATGGATCCATGTTTTTAGGGTTTTATGATTAGATAAGTGATGATAACACTATAAATTTTTTTATATATTATGTTGGGTGTGATTTATATAAAAACGTATTTCCCACTTTACTAGATGATGAATAAATGAGATTTGAGGGATTAAATTCTCAAGATAATAAATATTATTTTGATTCTAGAAATGAATTAAAGAATATTGTGGATGATTTTATGATTAATTAATTAAAGATTAATATCATGTTGTAAAGAGAGATAAACGAACCAAAGGTAGATATTTTCAAAGAGAATAATGATTCCCTGAACATTCAGTTCATACTCAATTTTAAAAAATGCATTCTTTGGGGAGCAATAGTGTTTATAATAGTTAAACATATATCGGTTTCTCAGTGGCTTCCATATTGAAATATGGAACGTTTATATATATATATATATATATATATAATGGACTCAGAAAAATGAAATAATTATGGGATGAGGTTTACGGGAATTCAATATTAAGAATATTAAAATAAAAATATTTATAAGAGTGTTATATTTTATATAAATTGATAAATAAAGGAGAATAATTATTTTTATGATTATTATTATATCATGAATATCTATATATGATTTTTATAGAGGAAGGAACCTTTCTAAAAATTTGGATTTGTTGTTTGAGAGGATAATATTAAATTTTTTGTGTGACAATAACGTGAAATGATTATTTTCTCAAAATAACGATAGATAAATGGGGAGTCATAAGACATTCCATGTGAGGTATTATCTTTAACAAAAAATACATAATATTTCTATTTTAGGATTGGATTATAGAATATTTGTGAAGGAACAAAAAATGAGATAAATAGTTCTTCTTTGAATATTTAAGGATGCACTCATCATTTTATGTTCTAATGATTAAGGGACCTTTATTTCTACAAACATTAGATGTGATATTACCCCAATGCATTGAAATAAGGAGGATGAAGGTCAGTGAGCCTGATCAAGGAAGTCATCTTAATAAAAAAACAAATAAGAAAGGGTATTGATCCATGGGATATGGTGTTTTGATCCCAAAATATTTGCAATACAATGATCTTAGGCATGGAGTGGCCATAGACTATGCATCCATTGAACATGTGTAGTAGTGGATTTCTTTGCATTGACACATCATTAGTGTGTTCTCCTATGATGTAGCCTAGTGCTGGTAAACCAAGTAAAATACTTGTTTCCATTTCATATTTATTTCAATATATATAATTGTTTTATTTTATTTTGGATCGAGGGAACATAATTGTTAGAGAAGATTGAACATTGGTTATGCCCAAATTTACCCTACTGGTAAAAGCGATCGATGTAGTACATGTAGGGGTCGAATCCACAGAGACTGAAGAAGTAACCTTGAGACGCAATGATTTGGTGAATGATGGGCTATGAAGTAGCCAAATTTGGATTCGATTTTTGATGGTTTAAAGAACACTAAGAAACCTAAGTGAATTCAATTCAAATAAAATGGGTTGATCTTAGGATTATGCTCAGGGTGGATTGAATGAATTTTACTTCTTTAGGCAATTTTGGTTTTATTAATTCTTAATGAATCCATTATTCAAAAATAACACTACCTTCATCATTTTCTGGTTTGGGGCTTACTAAATGCAATTACTAATCCCCTATACACTTAGAGGACCAAATTCATGATCTCTCCGAGGTATATGTTCATTTAGTAATTGAATTTAGTTTGCTCAAACACAGTAATGATGAAGAGTAGAAATTACTGAAAAATGGATGTCTTAAATTAATTATCCAATTAACAACAAAATCGTTCATAAAATAACATTCAATCCAGCCTTTGCATCCTCCAAAGATCAACCCATTAAAGGGTTATCCCTCCATTGATGGTATACTCTCAATGGTGGGTGGAAGTTGACTAACAAGAATTGGATTGAAGAAATTAAAACCGCGGAAATAACGAGCACTCCTCCGTGTGTGTGAATGAAATTCACACCTATGTGTGAACTATTTCAAAACAAAACAAAGATATCACTGAGATTTGTGATAATAAAGTTTTAATAAATGAAATGGAAAATATAGAAGAGGGATAATTTGAGTAAGAACATAAAGATACAAAAAAGAAACTTACATGGAAATGGAAAACATTACAAAGGAAATTTGGAAGCATAACCTTACAATGAAACAAGCAACAAAAGATGATAAGAAAAATGACCACCCCTATTCACTTAAACACTAGATCCTTATATAGGAATATTAGGAGCCTTAGATCCACCCCCACAATCAATTCACCCCCTCCAATTAAAAGAGTTAAAAGGAGGGTTAATAATCAAAATGAAATTGATGTTTCGAAGTTGACCCGGAAAACTGTCCAGATTCGTCCACCATATTGACATGTACATTTCTAATTGAAGAATGCCTAATCCGGAGGAGTTGTAGAAGAACAATATCTTCTTCATTCTGTACTATATGAGCTGTAAAACGTTCAATAAATTTGACTTTTCCGTTTAGAATTTATGGTCGAAATGGTGGGACGTATTTTTGTGCATTAATGTCGGGTCCACCATTTAAATCTCAACTTCAGATCGCTTTATCATCCAGAAAACATTAGAATTAGATCCGGAAACAGTTGAATAAAATGATACACATATTTTTATATTTATACTGTATAAATTTGAGCTTCATTGGGTTTGGTTTGTGGGCCCCACATTTGTTTGATGGGCCCTAGGCCCATCATGCTTTTTCCAGCATGTTTCTGCCTTCAGGCACAAAATTCTCCATCTTCCTTTGGGATTTATCCATCAGACCTAAAAGATAAAATGTTCCAAACAAAGTTATAAATCATATCCAAAAATTTCAAATTCAGAAAATGAATATAATGTTGTCCAAAAAAATTAATGATTGGGTCCAAATTTTCATTTTAAACATGAATTTCATTTTAGATGAGAAATGAAGTTCTATTTATGTAATGCACTAAAAAAATTTTTATGGACTTTGTAAAAATGAATATAAAGATATTAAAAATTAATATTAACCAATTTCAGTGACTAATCACACCCCCCAACTTGAGTTTTTCTAGTCTCGAGAAAAATAAATTACAAATATGAAATTAAAATCCCCTTTACCAAAAACATTTTAATACACATTGCTCACCCAAATATCTAATACCAAAAAAATTATGAAAACCCATCAAAATAATAAAAAAAAAGCTTGGTCCATAAGAATATCCCAAGCCTAAGCTCATTCCTTTGTTCAAATTCATCGCCACATTTCATCCTAATGCAATTAATCATGATAAAGTGTTGTGCATCGTAAACGATATGGGGCCCATTTTATAGTTCAAGGGGAAAAAATGGAAGCGCTAGGTGGGAATCACATTAAACCTTAAGATGATTATCCATTTTTTTACCACAATAGATATGAAAAGACTAACTCTGGTCAAGACAACTATGGAGTCACGATCCCCAAGTACCAGACACCACACATATTGTCAATTTCATGCTCTACAATAGAGATATAAAGCCAAACTCTGGGCAAGACAACTATGAAGTCGTGATCCCCAAGTGCCGGACGCCACACATTTGGACAAAACATTGCTATATGTGGTCATTATTTTTTCAATTTGTTTTTGTTTTTTTGTTTTTTTTGTTTTTTTATACTCAAATTAAACTAAAAGTTACCCCAGAACCCTATGCTATAATGAAAGGGAGCCAAGAAATCAAATTTACACCCACAATCCAGTAGACGTGCATTGTGGCATTTTTATTAAGAGGATGAAAATATAAACTTTGAAAAATCACATCAGACAACCTCACTTTTCAAAAACTATGCTCATGAACATAAACATGCATTAAAATCAGAATCAAGGCATACAAAATTATCTGATATCTAGTTTTAGAGTTTGCAATGTGTGTTATCATGTTCATAGATAATGGAATTTTTCTTTTCATGAATGTTCTTATTCACAAAAAAATCATTTTTTATTTCATCTCCCCCCAACATAGAATAACATTGTCCCCAGTGTTTAAAGAAAACATAGAAGGGGGTACTAAGGGGTTATTCAATGAGGAAATTTAAAATGATAATCATGGAATGAAGTCACCTGTGGTTGATGATGATAGAGCATGCCACAATCTCCCTTCAATCCTGGATTTGAGTCTCAGTGTCTTGGATGGTGGTGAATGGATTTTCCTTATGGCTTACGACATGTCCTTTTATATTTTTTTAACCTATAAAAACATAAAAATAAACTAAACAAAATAAACTGATGATACATTGTCTTCTTTTTAGATTTATGGGTAAGGTATCACTCAGAGATCACACCACGTGACACGGATGAATATGGCGCTCCCCTTTCATACCCATCCTTGCTCATAAAATAAGAACAGTTCAATAGTCTATGGTAATTTATTTTATGAAAATAAATGATTCAAATTAACTAGAAAACATGAAAACTGTGGGTTGCCTCCCATGCAGTGCTTTTGTTTAATGTCGTTAGCTCAACTTGAACCCCCCAACTTATCCAATTCCAACTTTCAAAATTTTAATTAACCCATATTTCTCCACTTACACAAGATTGATATTGATTGTTTTTTTGAAATTTGTTTCGTATGAAATCCTATTTTCTACAATGATTGGTAAAATCCAAGGAATACTAAAATGGTTGACCGTGTTTTATCTGGAGTATTTCCTAAGATTTAAAGGATAATTCCTACATGGTGAGATTCTTGAAGAAAATTGATGATAATTGAATGGTCTTGGTTATCATAAATATAAGGATTATTGAGTAGGGAAGGAATTATTAAAACATAGAGTTTAGTTTGATTGAATTTTCCTAAAGAATAATGATAATTTGAATCAAAAATTGTTTCTTATTTAATTTTTTTTTGAAAGAATTGGTTCATTTTGAAAAGATGGTTCATCCCCAAAATATTCCATTTGAATTTCATGAGTGGGTATAGAAATAATATTTTTTATATCTCCCAATGGTTCAATGATCGGTGATTCTAAAAAATTGTTATTGGAGCAATATTCCGAACACTCAATCCATGAAGGCAAATTTTTCCCTTGTGAATCAAAAAAAAATTAATTTCCTCCTGATTTAAATACCCTTCAACAATTCCTTAATCTTGTTCAGTTATCCCATATCCAATGGTTAGTTCTCTTTTCAATTCATGGGAGGTTTTTGAGATAAAAGATTCATCTATCAATGATGAGGAAGGAATATCTTGAGTGGGAACGGGTTCCTCAAAAGTCTTAAAGCTTTGTAATTCTAATCTGAAAGATTAAACTTCTGAATTCATTTTATCCATTTGTTCACACAATTTTTCAAGAATTATTTCAGGATTTGGGTTGATATATGTTTGTACATCACGGAATTCCTCATTATTTATCTTTTCAATCATTCTTGATAGGTATGGAAATTGATCTTGTAAACATTCAGCATCCCATTGATTGTACATCTCATATGGTGTGGTGTATTCAATTAAGGATTGGTCAATGAAATTCCCAATGTGAGGTGTTTCCCAATATTGATTTCCGACATGATTACAGAATTGATTTATGAAGGGGTATTTTGGAGGATAGTCCATTGGAATTGATTGATAATTGGTTTTGGGGTTTTTTGGACACACAGAAACAGAAAGGGGAAAATAGAAGAGAAATTAGGGTGAGAATAGAGAATTTGGGGTGAGAAAAGATTATGTGGGTATAAGGTACTTACTTGGGTCCCCAGAAACGGCCCCAAAATTTGGTTATGACCAAATTTACCCTACTGGTAAAAGCGGTCGATGTAGTATATGTAGGGGTCGAATCCATAGGGACCGAAGAAGTAACCTTGAGACGCTATGATTTGGTAAAGGATTGGCTATGAAGTAGCCACATTTGGTTTTGATTTTGGATGATTTAAAGAACACTAAGAAACCTAAGTGAATTCAATTCAATGAAAATAGGTTGATCTTGGGATTATTCTCAGGGTGGATTGAATGAATTTTACTTCTTTAGACAATTTTGGTTTTATTAATTCTTGATGAATCCATTCTTCAAAAATTACACTACCTTCATCATTTTCTGGTTTGGTGCTTACTAAACATAATTACTAATCCCCTATACACTTAGAGAACCAAATTCATGATCTCTCCGAGGTATATGGTCATTTAGTAATTGAATTTTGTTTTCTCAAACACAGTAAAGATGAAGATTAGAAATTACTGAAGAATGGATGTCTTAAATTAATTATCCAATTAACAACAATTCGTTCATAAAATAACATTAAATCCAGCCTTTTCATCCTCCTAAGATCAACCCATTAAAGGTTTATCCCTCCATTGATATTATACTCTCAATGGTGGGAGAAAGATTCCTAATAAGAATTGGATTGAAAAATTAAAACTGCGGAAATAACGAGCACTCCTCCGTGTGTGTGAATGAAATTCACATCTATGTGTGAACTAATTCAAAACAACATAGAGATATCACTATTATTTGTGATAATAAAGTTTTAATAAATTAAATGGAAAATATAGAAGAGGGAGAAGTTTATTAAGAACGTAAAGATACAAAAAAGAAACATACATGGAAATGGAAAACAATACAAAGGAAATTTGGAAGCATAACCTTACAATGAAACAAGCAACAAAAGATGATAAGAAAAATATCAATTACTATTCAATTAACCACTAGATCCTTATATAGGCATATTATGAGCCTTAGATCAACCCCCATAATCAATTAACCCCCCCAACAATTAATAGAGTCAAAAGGAGGGTGAATAATCAAAAGAAAATTGATGTTTCGAAGTTGACCCGGAAAACTGTCCAGATTCGTCCACCATATTGACCTATAAATTTTTAATTGAAGAAGGCCAAATCCGGAGGGGTTATAGAAGAACAATATCTTCTTCCATCTTTCCCCTATTATCTGTAAAACTTTCAGGAAATTTGGCTCATCCTTTTGGATGTTATGGTCGAATCGGTGGGATGGATTTCTGTGCATTAGTGTCGAGTCCACCATTTAAATCTCAACTTCAGATCCATTTATCATCATGAAAAAATTAGAATTAGCTCCGGAAACAGTTGAATAAAATGATCCTCATATTTTAATCTTTCTAATGTATAAAATTTAGCTTCATTGGGCTTGTTTTGTGGGCCCCATATTTGATTGATGGGCCTTTGGCCCATCATGCTTTTTCCAGCATGTTTCGGCATTCAGGCGCAAAATTCTCGATCATCCTTTGGGATTCATCCATCAGACCTAAAAGATAAAATGTTTCAAACAAATTGATTAATCATATCCAAAAATTTCAAATTCAGAAAATGAATTTAATGTTTTCCAAAAACAAATGAATGATTGGGCCGAAATTTTCATTTTAAACATGAATTGCATTTTAGATGAGAAATGATGTTTTGTTTATGTAATGCACTAAAAACAATGTTTATGGACTTTGGAACAATGAATATAAAGATATTAACAATTAATAATAAACAATTTCAGTGACTAATCAAACATAGATCCATCCAAAGTGGTAACAAGATCCCAAAGAATAAAAAACAATATAATATGGTTTAAAATTTGTTAAAAATATTGGATCATGATTCACCCACCCCCTCTCAGAGAGCTTTAGAGACCATTCAACCATAGTTTTATATGATTTTCAAGTGCATAATCAAACATAACTATGGAAAAACTCTTTAGATAATAAATTAGAAACACCTTCATTGTCAATGGACAACAACACTACAATTAAAAAAAATCATCATTCCATTTTCTATTTGTTATAGAGCTTTTACTTATAACATTCAATTATAAAATTATAAAATTTATTGAAATTGAGTTAATGAAAAACTATCAAACAATTTTTATGTATCAAATATAATCTTTTGAGAATGTGTGATGCAAAAGAAATTACACTTATCAGAGTACAATGTTTTGTTTGGTCTTCAAAAATATTTTCTATTTTTATATTTTAAATATATATTATTATAAATATTTAAAAATAAAAACGATCAAAAAATATATATATGATTTGACGATCTGAAGCATTGTTTTTTTCCTAAAAACAAGAAAAGATTATTTTTTATTTAAAATAAATCTACTATTTTTATTTTCTATTATTATAGAAATGTATATTTCCTAATATATTTTTTGGAAAATAATAAAATAAAAATTCTTTAAAACCAATATCATACTAAACATATAAATACATTATGAATATAATATTTTTATCAACCTGATCCCCTAATAAAAGAATAATATTACATGTAAGACACTTAACCACTTAGGAAGCTGGATGAAGTTGAATTGATCTTATAGAAAGAATATACCTAGAATAACTATACCACTAAAATGAGGTCATGTTTCTATATAAATAATGATAAGGAGATACATTAATTAAAATATATTGGAAATACAAAATTTGAATCAAAGGGGAAAGGGATAGTATATGCCTATTCAAATTATATGATCGTTAATGTAACACACTGAGATTTTATGAGAAATATTTTTTATGTCTTATGTTATACACAACAGAAAAGGAATCTTTGACTACACACAACATTGGCTTAGCTAGAGTTACATGCAATAGAAACCTTACTCGATAGCCTGCGTTGAACCTAATACCGAGTTTCACTAAACAATGATATATTTTTATAATATTACTATTAACTAGACATTATAAATAGTATGGACCAAATTTTGAATTTTATAAATTATCATTTATCTTACACATTATCTATAAATTGTTATGAGAAAAAAAAATTGGGTAAAATAAGTATTTTTTAAAAAATGCAGTTTTGCCGCCTTTTGATGGCGCACCCACATTAAATATATTTTTTGACATGTTTATGAGTTAAATTTGAAAAAATAAAATTATTCATTTTAATAAGTTTATAAAAATATATGTTGGATAATTTTATAATATTTTCCTTTTAACATTCATATTTTGATGAATAGTAAAAATACGCTAAATTTTACTTAAAAACAACTTTTTCTATCAAGATAATTTATATGGTTAAATTATAATATTTAATGTTTTTAAAGTATAAATTTAATATATTTTTACCATTTAATATAATTGAAGTCATTATCATTAGTTTTACATTGAATTCATAGGTAAAAATATTTCAATCTTTTCCAATGTTTTAACTTTTAAAACCCATTTTCTCAAAAGCGGGATTAATTTCAAATTAAATACTATAACTTCTGTGTTTTTAATTTGGAAAAATGAATTCCATATTTGTAATCATTAGGTCTAAATTATTTTAAAAGGCAACATTTTATTTTTAGACATTATGAATAGTAACTACGGTAAATTTTATTTACTACCGTTAAAGGTAAATCAGGTAATTAAGGGTAAAGATAAGATTATAATATTATCCTAACACCTTAAAAATTTTATTGGATGAATAAAAGTCGACCCATATCACTTAAGTGTTGTAATAGATTCATTTCATGGACTTTTTACCATGAAAAGGATGAATTTATTATTAAAACCAAAGAAAGTGACAACATGTCACTCTCTTATATATTATAGGAGTAATAATTTTAATTCAATGATAAACTTCATAACATTCAAACATAAATAGTCACCAGAATAATAATAAAGTTATCTACATCATGTGAATTTATTTATAATTTTTAGGGTTTAAATAATTATCATTAATGGTTAAATAATAGCGAGGTAGAAATTATTTTATTGATTGAAATATCAAATAAAAGTTTTTAAAAATATTAAAATAAATATTATAGGAACTAATTAATGTTATCCATTAATTTTATAGATTAATATTACATATTAGAAATTTTTTAAATATTTTTTTTGAATATATCCTATGTGTGGATTTTATTTAAATTCAAATAAATGAATAGTGTAAAAATTGACACTTGTTATTTTATAAAAATAACATATTATAAAATTGTTTAAAAATCACAAAAATATTTATAAATTATAAATTTATATTTATATTTTCTACAATGTCATAAAGTATCCAATTATGGACAATTCACAACACAAAATTAATTATTTATAACAGTTTAAAATTTATAATATTATTACCGCAAATAAAATTAAATAGATTAAATAAGGATAAATCAAGTTGATAACGTTTAAAATAAATTTCCGACATGCCAAAATTGAATTGGTTGATGATATTACAACCCTATTTCATCCAATATTCGGATTGGAGTAATTTTTGTAGGTTTATAATTGGGGTTTGAGTAAATTATAAATTAATATTTTAGAGGTTTCCAAAAGTGCCCATGTCCTCACTTATAAAAGGAAACATCCACTCTCTCCTCACAACATTTTGAGCCTTCAGACTTGACCAAACCTTGTCCATTTCCCTTCTCCACGTCCCTAGAAACATACTAGAGGTTTTGGTATTCTTCAAAGACCAACTTTAGTGCCCTAAGAGGAGGTTTGGAAGAGGCACATCAAAGAAGAGGTAATATCCTTTACCGATTCTTCCAAATTTATTTCTTCTTCTAATTCCTCTTACTTATCTGTTTCATTATAAAGTAATTGCATTAGTATCAATCATATACTGATATGTTATTATAAATATTAAACAACCCTATTTCACATTATATCTATCCTATGGAAAACAAAATCACCGTGCGTGCGTACGTACGGAATACCGTCTCCACGCTGTGGTGTAATCTATTTTCAACAACCACCTTACTTGGATAAGTATAATGTTGTAAATAATAACCATATATTATTATTATAACATTATACTAATTCTGAGATATTCTACCATCCACTCCAATACCATTCAATTATTATGGGAACGATTTCGTTGCTCGTGCGTACATACGTCTTACCGTCTCCATGGTGCGATGTGATTTGGTCTACATGATCTTCATTAAACCATGATTATATAAATTAATTGAATGAATATATCTGATATATATTATACTAATAAAATTATGTTAATTATGTAGCTATAACCTAAAAAGTGGAATAATAATTTATTCGACAAAACTCGCATAAGAACATAAAGCAATGAACACCTAAATAACAAGTAGCAATGAAATATTACTAATAAGAAGATAATAATATGACCATATATGATATCATAAAATTGTATATTATTCTGGAATAAGTCAATGACATTATTTGAATCATTATACAGGAGTTTAAAATATGTACAAAGCATATCAGACCTAAGGTAAGGGAAAATCTCACAATCTCATTTTTATCCGAGATTGTTTATACTTCATAATTTACTGGGGCATATTTATCATCCACATCCATTTTACTCAATATGTAATATCATTTCTATCCTCTTAAATTTTTTAAATCTAATTTTACCTACTGGTGAATTCTTAGTAATAAATATGAAAGGAATCTTTTGTCATTTTTAGTAAGAGATACTTTTTGACTTTTCTGGACAAAGTACGCGAAGAAAGTTTTTTAAACATATATGGCATGAATGGGTTTTTTATGATTTCATAGAATAATATTTCCATAAAGATTCCTTTACAAGTTTTTAGTTTTATTTTCAATTAACTTATATTATTTTAAAATTTTATGACATGTTGAGAAAGGAAGAATGTTTTTGAAGTAGAAAGGATATTTTCCTCAAGAATGGAGTTCAAGTGTTTTATCAAAATTATTTTCCATCTAAGATAATATAGGGTTCTATTTATATCCCTATTATTACATTGATTTGATTATGTTATGAAGGAATTATTTTTATAAAGTTTTTTTTATCGTATATGGATTATGTTATGATGCCATGATATTTAAGAATATCGTTTTTATTACGTGGGTTATGGTATGATTTATGATTTATAATTTTGTGGCAAAATAAGAATGGTTTAATTATGAGATCGGTGGGACCTATATCTCCCTCCAATGCATTGGGTAAAGATTCATATCTCATGAGATAGACATGGCTGGAACGACATGTTAATCTGGTTCAGTGATACAAGACTAGAACAATGAGTGAACTCGATTCAGTAATGGAATTTATCCGCTATGATGGTCTTGGAAATGTGTCTCGACTAATATGAAATTATTTTCTATGTTTATGTGTGTATGACACAAATTTTTATGTATTATGTTATGAATATTGGGATAACATTTCACTACTATGATTTATCACATGTCATGATATTATGACCTCTTTTGGAAGATAAGATATTCAAAATGTTTTGCTCTTATAAATATGATATGATTGATATTTCCTTTGTTTTCCCTTACTAAGAATTTTAGGTCACCCTTTTTTTGTTTTCTTTTCCCCAGGTCAGGAATAAGGGTATTAAGTAGGATATTCCAAAAGGGACTCTAGATATGATGAAATAAACGGGAGACAATATAGATGATTTTTGAACCATTTGTTTATGATTACCAATTTCTAAAGACACTATACCTATGCGGTCGTATCATGGTTTTGTTATATGTTGTAAAAAGTATGCTTCAATTATGATGTAATAACAATTTATGTAAAGTATTGGTCTCTACAGTTGGTATCAGAGGAAAGGTATAGTAACCCTTTGGAAACTATGATGTGAAAGCCTTATTAAGAACCCTAAGGATATGTTTAATCATAGAACATAATCTCAGTGTTTTAGAAATGGCCATGAATAACCTATTATAAAACCTAAAGTGATAAATTTTATTTCTGATTATGTGGTTTTCCTATTGTAATTAGTGTTTCTCACACTATGCTTTTATGTTTTAGTCAATTGATGGAACCCGAAGGAACCTTGTTAATGATGAATTCGACAGGAAGTGAAATGATTGTCCCCCTGAGCAACCAAACAATATTGGAGATGGAATGAAAAATATTGGAGCCATGTTCACACAACTTTTTCAAGCTATGAATCCATTCTGGACTTCAAAACGAGAAAATGAGGGAGAAACATTCTGTTGAATCCTTCATGAAGTAGCGTCCACCTTTATTCAGCGGTTCTTCTGATCCATTAGTGGATGAACATTGGATCGGTACCACTGAAAAGATATTTTCAGTCCTTCAATGTTCTGAACATGATAAAGTCATCTTGGTGGTATATCATTTGGACGGTGAAGCGATCAATGGTAGAATCTTGTCAAGAATACAAGGAAAAGAGATGATATTGAGTCCATGGAATGGGAAAAGTTGAATAACTTATTTTTCAATATGTAATTCTCTCGTATTCGTCGAAAAAAGATGGAGAAAGAGTTTCTTGAACTAAAGCAAAAGGATGATGAATCTGTTGGTACCTAAGAAAAACTTTTTACAAGGCTTGTCAGGAACAATTATGGGAATATTATCCAACCTGAGAGTAAGAATGATCGATTATTTAGTGTCTTAAAATGAAGTCTCCAAATGGCATTAGCTAAAAGGGACTTTCCATAGCTATGAGGAAATTGTTCGACGTGCTATCAAGGTTGAGATGGAGATTAGAGTAACCCATCAGTTATATGGGTTTCATAAGAAGAGGAAAATAGAATTCAATGGAAAATATAACGACCACGCTGAAATGAAGATAAGTTTTCCCTTATGATCAAAGTGTGGAAAGAAACATGGAGGGAATTTTCTTAAAAGGACAAGTAAATTTTTTAATTTGGGAAAAGATGTTCATTGGACAATTGAATGCCGTAGTGAAGGGAAACAGATGTCTAGTGACGCGAACAAAGAAAAGGCTACACAGAATTCACCTCTTACACATCAATGTTACAATTTCAAGGAAAAGGGGCATTATTCCAATAAATTCCATAATCCAAGGGTTGATGATGGTGATCTACTTCAACAAACTCTAAAGTCCAAAGACAAAGGAAATTCACATGCAATTTCTATCGGTGATGTGGAGTACAATAACGAAGTGGCGAAAGGTACACTTACCATCCACTCTAAAGTAGCAAATGTTTTATTTGATTCTGGATACACCCACTCTTTTATTTCTGAAAAAATTTCTAATGGTATTACCATACTACACTGAAGATTAGCTATTGAGTTATCTGTTACAACTCCTAATAACACAATAGTCGCATCAAAAGAAAAAAATTCCTCTCTGATTGAATTGTGTGGGAAAGTGCTTCATGAAAATCTTGTGATCCTTCTTTTAGTAGAATTTGATGTAATTATTGGCATGGATTGTCTTTCATTATTTGGATCTCATATCAATTGCCAAAAAAGGGGAGTCACATTTCATATTCATGATCAATTTATGATCATCTATCGATGCAAGGATGAATACAACCTTCTAGTGTAAATTTCATCCATCTTATGGGTCTTAATTCTATTAAATGAAGGTTATTTATCTCAAATGGTTGGAGGGAAACTCACGATTAAGAATATTCCCATTCTGTCAGAGTTTGGTGATGCCTTTCTAGAGAAATTACTAGGTCTTCCACCAAATCATGAAGTTTAGTTTTCAATAGAACTCATACTGGGTGCTATGCCCATTTCAGAGACACCTTATACAATGTACCCAATTGAGTTGCAGGAATTGAAGAAGCAACTCCAAGAGAATATTGATAAGGGATTCATGCACTGTAGTGCATCGCCTTGGGGAGAACATGTTCTATTTGTTAATAAGAAAGACGGATCAATGGGACTCTTCATTGATTATCAAGAACATAACAAGATCACTATCAAGAAAAAATTTCCTCTCCCATTCATTGATGACTTATTTGACCAACTACGTAGAGAAAAATACTTTTCCAAGATTGATCTCTATTTAGGGTATCATCAATTAATGGTCAAAAAAGAGGATATAACAAAGACGACTTTTCGTACAAGGTTTGGACAATATTAATTTATAGTGATGCCATTTCATCTCACTAATGCCCCTACTATCTTCATGGATATAATGAATAGATTCTTTAGAGTCTATCATGATCAGTTTGTGGTAGTCTTTATAGACGATATTCTTATCTATTTAAAGATAAGGTAATAACATGAGGATCACATAAAAATTGTATTGAAGTCCCTTAGAAATGAGAAGCTTTATGCCAAATTTACCAAGTGTGAATTTTGGCTTCAACAAGTTTCTTTTTTGGGTCTCATAATCTCAAAAGAGGGGATATATATAGATCCAGCAAAAATGGATGTTATTTAAATATGGTTGAGACCAACAACAGTAACTAATATATGAAGTATTCTTGGTTTAGTTGGGTATTATCAAAATTTTGTGAATGTTTTTTCAAGATTATCTAACCCACTCTCCAAATTGACTCGGAACAGAGTTATGTTTGTTTGGATAAAGGAAATTCAAGAGAATTTCAAAGGGCTAAAAAGAGGGTTAGCCAGTGCACCTATTCTTACTTTGCCTTATAGTGGATAATGTGTTGTGATCTATAGTGATGCATCCAAGAAGGGGTTGGGGTGTGTTCTCATGCACAATGATATGGTGATAGCTTATTCCTCAAGACAGTTGAAAATCCATGAGCACAATTACCCATCTCAAGATTTGGATTTATCTATGGTAATATTTACTTTAAGTATTTGGAGGCATTATCTTTATGGTGAAAGGAGTGATATTTATACTGATCATAAAAGTTAAAAGTATATGTTAACTCAAAAAAGCTGAATATGCGCCAAAGAATATGCTTGGAGATGATTAAAGATTATGATTGCTCAATTCATTACCACCCTGGGAAAGAAAACAAGGTGGAATATGCATTAATTCGACAAGACCATGGTATCTTATCCATGATGAGGATCACAAAGGATCCAATATTTATGGATTTACAAAGGATGGACCTTCTAATCTTAATGAAAGGGGATATATCTTATCTTTTCTCAAATTAATGTTCAACCATCTATACAAGTGAAGATTAAAGAGGTCTAGAAGGAGGATGTTGGGCTTCAAAATAAGGTGAGAAATGTTCCTAATTTCAACCTTGATTATGATGGGATAAAAAGGTTCAAGAACCATGTCTGTGTTCCAACCATAAAATAATTAAAGAAGGAGCTACTGGTTGATGCTCATAGTTCTTCATTCTCTATTCTCCTGTAAGTAAAAAGATGTATAGGGACCAAAAAGAGTACTTTTTTTGGGATGGAATGAAAATAGATATCGCCGAAATTGTCTCTCGATGCTTAGTTTATTAGCAAGTTAAAGCAGAAAAACAAAAGTCTAAAGGGATGTTACAACCATTACCCATACTAGAATGGAAATGGGAAAACATCACTATGGAGTTTGTCATCAGACTTCCTAAAAAATCTAAAGGCAATAATGCTATATGGGTTATAGTTGATCGTCTTATGAAGTTGGCACACTTCATTGCTCTTAGAGAGGATTTCTCTTTTGATCAGCTCGCCAGGATATATGTAAAAGAAGTGGTAAGATTTCAAGGAGTACCACTTTACATTATATCTTATCAGGATCCGTGGTTTACCTCAATGTTTTGGCGAAGTCTTCAACATGATCTAGATACCGAGTTATGTTTCAGCACTGCCTATCATCCTCAAACAGACGGTCAGTCTGAGAGGACAATTCAAACTTTGGAAGACATGTTGGGAGCTTGATCTAGGGATTTAAAATGTGTTTGGTAAAATAACCTACCTTTTGTGGAATTTTCATATAATAATAGCTTTCACCTAAAGTATTCAGATGGCTCCTTATGAAGCTCTCTATGGAAAGAAATTCAGGACTCCATCATGCTGGGATAAAGTTGGGGAAAGAAAGCTATTAGAACCTGATCTAGTTGATGAGATGGAAGAAAAGGTCAGATCTATTCAACATCACATAAGAGAAGCTCAGAGACGACAAAAGAGTTATGCCGATAACTGAAGAAAAGACCTAGAGTTTGAATTGTTTGATAAAGTGTTCTTACAAAAACCTCCTTGGAAGAGAGTAATTAGATTTTGAAAGAAGGACAAGTTGAGCCCTAGGTATATCGGTCCTTTAGAAATACTGGATCATGTTGGAAAGGTATCTTACCGATTGGAATTTCCACCAAATCTCTCTCATGTTCCTGATGTGTTCCATGTTTCTCTCCTAATAATGTACATACATGATACTTCACATTTACTAAGATCAGAAGTTATACTGCTGGAGAAAGATCTTTCTTACAAAGAACAACTGATAGAGATTCAGGATCGTAGTGAAAAAGTTCTACGAAACAAGACCACTCGCTGGTTAATGTTTAATGGAGGAACCACCAATTAGTAGAAGCTACATGGGAACTTGAGGATATGCTGAGGGAAAGGTATCCTCATCTGTTTGTTACGAAGTGACAAATTTAGAGGGCGAAATTCATTTTATGGGGGGTAGAATGTAACACCCTGAGATTTTATGAGAAATATATTTTATTATGTCTTATGTTATACAGAACACCAAAGGAATATTACACTACACACAACATTGGATTGGATTATGTTACACGTAAGAGTAACCTTCCTCGATAGCTTGCGTTGTACGCAATACCGAGTTTCACTCAACAATGACATATTATTATAATATTATTATAAACTAGCTGTTATGAATATTATTAACCAAATTATGAATTTTATAACATTATCATTCATCTTAAAAATTATCTAGAAGATGATATGAGAACATAATAAATTTTTTGGGTAAAATATGTATTTTTCAAAAAATGTAGTTTTGCTGCCTTTTGATGACGCACAAACTTTAAATCTAGTTTTCACACGTTTATGAGTTCAATTTGACAAAATAAAATTATTCATTGTAATAAGTATATAAAATTTTACTTTGGATAATTTTTTAATATTTTTCAGTTAACTTTCATATTTTGATGAATAGTAAAAATATGCTAAATATTAATTAAAAACAACTTTTTTCATCAAGATAATTTATATGGTTAAATTATAATATTGAATGGTTTTAATATATAAAAAGAATTTATTTTTACTATTTAATATAATGAAAGTCATTATCATTAATTTTACATTGAAGTCATAGGTAAAAACATTTCAATCTTTTTCAATGTTTTAACTTTTAAAACCCATTTTCTCAACAGCGGGATTAATTTAAAATTAAATACTACAACTTCTACATTATGAAATTGAAAAAATGGATTCCATATTTGGAATCAGTAGGTCCAAATTATGTTAATAGGCTACTTTTTTTAGACAATATGAATAGTAACTATGGTAAATTTTATTTTATTACAGTTAAAGGTAAATCAGGTAATTAAGGGTAAAAATAAGATTATAAAATTACCCTAAAACCTGCCAAAATTCTATTGGATGAATAAAAGTCGACCCATATAACCTAAGGGTCGGAATAGATTAATTTAATGTAATTATTATTAAAACCAAAGAAAGTGACAACATGTCACCCTCTTATATCTTCTAAGTGTAATAATTTTAATTTAGTGATAAACTTCATAAAGCTCGGATTATAAATTGTCCCCAGAAAGCTAATAAAATTATCTACATCATTTAAATTTATTTATAATATTTATGGATTAAATAATTTTTATTAATTATGAAACAATAGTGATGTAGAAATTATTTTATTGATTGAAATATCAAATAAAAGGTTTAAAAAATATTAAAACAAATACTATCTAAACTAATTAATGTTCTCCACATATTTTACAGATTAATATGATATTTTAGGAATACATTAAATATTTTGTTTAGAATATATCATCTTTTTTGATTTTATTTAAATTCAAATAAATGAATAGTTTCAAAATTGACACTATTGTTATTTTATAAACATAACATATTATAAAATTGTTTAAAAATCAAAAAAATATTTAAAAATTTTAAATTAAACGTAATATGGTCTACAATGTCATTAATTATCCAATTATAGACAATTAAAAACACATAAGTATTATTTATAACAATTTAAAATTTATAATATTATTACCCCAAAAAAAATAAAATTGATTAAATAAGGATAAATCAAGTTGATAAGGTTTAAAATAAATTCCAAACATGTATAAATTTTGTTGTTTGATGATACTACAACCATATATCATATAATATTTGTATTTGAGTTATTTTTTACGGTTTTTAAGTGGGGTTTGAGTTTATTATAAATTAATATTTTAGAGGTTACTAAAAGTGCCCCTCTCATCTCTTATAAAAGGGCACCTCCTCCCTCTCCTCCTCACAACATTTTGAGCATTCAAGCTCAAAAAAAACCTATCCATTTCTCTTCTCAGCTTCCCTAGAAACATACTACGGGTCCTGGTCTTCTTCAAAAGTCAACTTTAGTGCCCCAAGAGGAGGTTTAGAAGAGGCGCATCGAAAACGAGGTAATATCCTTTACCGATTTTTTCAAATTTATTTATTCTTGTACTTCCTCTTATTTATTGGATTCATTATAAAGTAATAAAATAAGCTTAAATCATATACTTATATTTTATTATAAATATGAAACAACCCTATTTCTCTTTCTATTCATCCTATTGAAAACAAAATCACCACGCGTGCATACGTACATAATACCGTCTCCACGCCGTGGTATAATCTGTTTTCCACCACCTCATTACTTGGATAGGTATAATGGTGTAAAGAATGACTATATATGATTATTATAACATTATAATAATTATTATATATTCTATAATCCACTCCAATACCATTCAATAATTATGGGAACGATATCGTCGCTCCTGCCTACGTACGGCTTACCGTCTCTACGGTGCGATGTGATTTGTTCTACATGGTCTTCATTAAACCGAGATTATATAAATGAATTGGATGAATAAATCTGATATATATTATATTAATACCATTATTTAAATGATGTATCTATAACCTAAAAAGAGGAATACAAATTTATTCAACAAAACAAGCATAAGAAGATAAAGCAATGAACACCTGAATAACGAGTAGCAATGAAATATTACTAATAAGAAGATAAGAATATGACCATATATGATAACATAACAATGTATATGATTCTGTAATAATTCAATGACATTATTTGAATCATTATATAGGTGGTTTTGATACGTAAATATCATATCAGACATAAGTTAAGGGATAATCTCGCAATCTCATTTTTATCTGAGATTGTTTATACCTTAGAATTTACTGGGGAATATTTATCATCCACATCCATGTTTCCTCAATATGTTATATCATTTATATACTCCTACAATTGTTTAAGTCCAATTTTACTTATTGGTGTATTTTTAATAAACGATATGAAAAGAATCTTTTGTTGTTTTCAGTATGAGATACTTTTTGACTTTTCTGGCCAAAGTATGAGAAGAATGTTTTTTAACTTATACGGCATGAATGGTTTTTTTATGATTTCATAGAACATTAATTCCATAAAAATTTCCTTTATATGTTTTCAAGTTTATTTTAAATTAAATTCTTTTAGTTTAAAATTCAATTCCATGTTGATAAAGGAAAAATGTTTTTAAAGTAGAAAGGATATTTTCCTAAAGAACGGACTTCAAGTGTTTTATCAAAATTATTTTCCATCTAAGATAATATATTGTTCTATTTATATCTTTATTATTACATTGATTTGATTATGTTATGATGGAATAATTTTTATGAAGTCCTTTTATCTTATATGGATTATGTTATGATGGCATGATGTTTAGGAATCTCATTTTTATTACATGGGTTATGCTATGATGTATGATTTATGATTTTGTGGCACACATAATAATGGATTCATTATGAGATGAGTGGGACCTATATCTCCCTCCAATGAATTGGGTAATGATTTATATCTCATGATATCAACATGAATAGAACTACAAGTTAATCCGGTTTAGTAATACAAGACTGGAACGAGGAGTGAACTCGGTTTAGTAATGCAATTTTTCCTCTATGATGGTCTTGGAAATGAATCTTCCCGAATATGAAAAGATTTTCTATGATTATGTGTGTATGCCACAAAGTTTCATGTCTTATGTTATGAATATTGGTATTACATTTCACTACTATGATTTATCCCATGTCATGATATTATTATCTCTTTTGCAGGATAATATTTTCAAAATGTAATGTTCTTATGAATATGATATGATTGATATTTCATTTTTTTCCCTTACTGGTCATTTGAGATCACCCTTTGTATGATTTCTTTTCCCCATGTTAGGAATAAGGGTATTAAGTAGGATATGCCAAAAGGGACTCTAGATACGATGAAATAAATGGGAGACAATGTAGATGATTAATGAACCAGTTGTTTATGTTTCCTAGTTTCTAAAGACACTTTACATGTATGGTCCTATAATGGTTTTGTTATATGTTGTTATAATTATGCTTCAATTATGACGTAATAACAATGTATGTAATGTATGGGTCTCTACAGTTGGTATTAGAGGAATGGTATAGTCAAACATTCGAAACTTTGACGTAAAAGCCATAGTAAGAACCCTAAGGATATGTATAAGCATAGAACACAATCTTAATGTTTTAGAAATGGCCATAAATAACCTATGATGAGACCTAAAGTGTTAAATTTTATTTCTGATTATGTGGTTTTCCTGTTGTAATTAGTGTTGATCACACTATGCTTCTTGGTTTTAGTCAATGGCTGGAACCCAAAGGAACCATGTTAATGTTGAATGTAATGGGCAATGTAATGATTATCCACCTGAGAAACCAAATGATATGGGAGCTGGAATGAAAAATATTGTATCCATGCTCACAAAACTTTCTCAAGCTATGAATCATGCATGACTTCCAAATGATCAAAGGATGGAGCAACATTATGTTGAATCCTTCATGAAGCAGCGTTCACCATCACTCAACGGTTCTTCTGATCCATTAGTGGCTGAACAATGAATTGGTACCACTGAAAAGATTTTTTCGGTTTTTCAATGTTCTGAATATGATAAAGTCATCATATCAGTATATCGATTCAAAGTTGAATCTGATCAATAGTGGAATATTGTCAAGAATACAAGGCCAAGAGTTGAAATTGAGTCCATGGAATGGGACAAGTTCAAGAACTTATTTTTCAATAATTACTTCTCTCATATTCTTCATAAAAATATAGAGAAGGAGTTTATTGAACTGAAGAAAAAGGGTAATGAATCTGTTGGTACCTATGAGGAAAATTTTACAAGGCTTGCAAGGTACGATTCTGGGACTATTATCCAACCTGAGAATAAGATCGATCGATTCTTTTGTGGATTAAAACCAAGTCTCTGAAGGGAATTAGCTATAAGGGACTTCAATAGAAATGAGAAAATTATTCAATGTGCTCTCAAGGTTGAGATGAATATTATAGTAACCCACCAATCATATGGGTTTGATAAGAAGAGGAAAATGGAATTCAAAGGAAAATATAAAGACCACACTGAAAAGAATATATGTTTTCCCTTATTCTCGATTTGTGGAATGAAACTTGGAGGGAATTGTATTAAAGGTACAATGTAACACCCCGAGATTTTATGAAAAAATATTCATTTTAATTTTATTGATTTATTGTGTTGTACTCTACAACAAAGGAGTCTTGCACAACACACAACCCTAACATGGCTGAATTACACACAATCACGACCTTCCTCGATAGCGTATGTTGTACGCAATACCGAGTTTCACTAAACAATGATATCCTATTAAAATATTATTAAAACTAGACGTTATGAATAGTAATAACAACTTTTTGAAAATTTGTAAATTTCATCTTTCAAAATGGACTTTATTTTTGGATTTGGAATATCAAAATTAGCCTAGGGTGAAATTTTGGTATTTTTCTTGAAAACTTTCAATTTTTGATGAATAGTGAAAACACTTGGTTACTATTTAAAAACCGACTTTTTATTTAAATAATTAATTATTCTATTTAAATTTATTTTAGGTCCAAATTGACACATAATACCTATGTAAGTTCAATGTAATTCATTAGAGTCATTTTATAATAATTTTAGATATATAAAAATTTTATTGAACTTTTGACCGTCTTTTACCCACCTCCGAGGAGAATTTCCAAATTCACATAAAACATAATTTTACCGCTTCTGTGAGTTGAATTTAAAAAATATGAGAGACACGGTTGATGTCAGTAAGTAAAATTTGGTTCAATGAGATAAAAATATTTTTTGGTGAATAGTAACTTTTTACTTTTTTTACCACGGTTAAAAGTAAATAGGGTAATTAAGGGTGAAAATGGTATTATTATTACCCTAACATGTGTCCTAATTCTATTGGATAAAAGAAAAATTATTTAACTTAAAGTTAAATCTAAATTATAAGGTTAAAATAGAAACCTAAACTTATCTAAATTCTATTATATGAGAGTATATACACACATACCCAACTTAGCTTCGAAATAACTCAATGTGGAGCTATTAAAAACCGAATATGACTTTATAATAAAATAATATTTTTAGTTATTCCAAAGGTGCCCCTCTCCTCCCTTATAAAAGTGAACCTCCTCCCTCTCTTCCTCACACCACTTTGAGCCTTCAAGATCATCCAAACCCTGCCAAATTCTCTTCTCCACTTCCCAAGAAATATCCTAGAGGTCGGGGTATTTTTCAAAGACCAATTTTAGTTCCCTAAAAGGAGGTCTCAAAGAGGCACTTCAAAGAAGAGGTAATGTCTATTAACGATTATTTCAACATTATTTCTTATTCCACTTATTCTTCATTAGTTGTTTCATAATGAAGTAATAACATCAGTATCACTCATATACTAATATGTTATTATATGTATGAAACAACCCTATTTCACCATCTATCCATCCTATAGAAAACTAAATCACCGCGCGTGCGTACGTATGGAATACCGTCTCCACGCTGTGGTGTAATCTATTTTCCTCCACCACCTTACATTGATGGGTATAATGGTGTAAATAAATAACTATATATGGTTATTGTAAAGTGATATTGATTCTGTAATATTATAAATAAAAATTAATAAAATTCCATGATCATGGGATTGATATCATCGCTCGTGCGTACGTACAGACTACGGTCTCCACGAATGTGATGAGATTCATTTTCCATGATTAACCATTCATGAATGATTATAAAGTATATATAATGAATAATAATGAAATATATGACATAATGAAGCTATTATATTTATTTATACATATATATATATATCATCTACTTAATTCCATTCAACTCAATTAGGAAACGAAAAGAGCGTTCATGCGTACGTACGGACTACCGTCTCCATGAACTGTGTATTTCATTCCTTTTATCGATCTATAATATATATGTATATTATGAATATATATTATATATAAATCATTTTTTACATTCTGGAATTATGTAAATCAGGATATAAGTAATATTATCAACAACGACAAGTCGAAACACATACGATAAATGAAATGATTTTACCCAAAACGCTACTTTAACATGGAATTTACAAAAGAACGGGTAATATAAAGTCATAAGTGAAACATATATGATATCATAACATTGAATATGATTATTTAATAAGTCAATGACATTATTTAAATCATTATACAGGAGGTTCGGATCCATATGAAGCATATCAGACCTAAGGTAAGGGATAACTATTCCAATCTCGTTCCTATCCGAGATTGTTTATTCGTAAGTATTTACTGGGGTTATTGTTACCATCCATGCCCATGTTTCCTAAAAATGGTTTCATGTATGTTTAAAGTCCTTTTTACCCATTTTTAATTTTACCCAATGGCATGGAAGGAATCTTTCTTTTATTTACCCTACAAGGTACTTTTTGACTTTTCCGACAAAAGTACGAGAAGAATGTTTTTTTAATGTATACGGCATGAATGGATTTTTATGGTTTTATAAAGCCTTATTTTAATGAAGATTCCTCCTAAATATTTCATGACTATTTTAAAAAAAATCCTTTTCTTTTAAAGTTGCACGACATTGTGTGAAAAGAAAATGATTTTGAAGAAAAAAGGAAATTTTCCCCAAGAATTCATTTCAAGTGTTTTATCAAAACCATTTTTCATATAAGATGACATTATTTCATATGTGTGTGTTTCAAGTATAATGTCTCTATGATTTAAATGGTTTCACTTTTCTTATTTTGAAATGATATCCATTTCTTTTATATGGATTATTTGATGATGGGATGATTTTTATGAAACCCATTTTATTTATTGGGTTTTTATGAATGGTGTATGTTTATTTTGTGGCACAAGTAAGAATGATTTCTTTATGAGATGGGTGGGACCTATATCTCCCTCAAATGCATTGGGTAATGATTTATATCTCATGAGATAGACATGGTTGGAACGGTAAGTTAATCCATTTCACTATTACAGGACTTGAACGAGGAGTGAACTAGATTCAGAAAGGGACTTTGTCCACTAAGATGGTCTTAGAAGCAATGCCTTGGATACTATGGAAATAATTAAATGTGCTTAATGGATGCCAAAATTACATGTTTTATTCCCATGCTATTTTATCATGATTTATGTTCAATTATGATCTATGGCTTATGTACTTCCATGTTTTATGTTGTTGCTAAAGATTTTGATGTTTAAACAATATGTTCATATTTTTTAAGTTCAAATGTATATGGTATGTTTTATTTTATCCATGCTTACCCTTAATGAGAATTTGATATCACCCTTTTTATGTTTTATTTTCCCCCAGGATTAAAAGAAAGGTTTTAGGTAAGGAAACAAAAAGTGGAAGATCATTATGGGAGATGTTGAAGATCTTTCACCATGATTAAAAGATTACGTTCCACGTTTCAAAGATACTAAACTATTACGGTCATTGTGTGTCTATTTTTGTTATGTATTAAGTATTTCACAAAAGTAATGTAAAATCTATGTACGTCAAGATTCAGGTCTCTATAGTTGGTATCAGAGGAATGGTTTAGTCGACCTTTGGAAATTAGGATGCGAAAACTTTAGTGAGATCCCTAGAGAAATTTCTAAGGTATGTCTAGGGATGTCCCAAAGGTTAAGTATAAGTATAGGTTATAGTACTAGAATTATGGTAACGATATTAGATTAAAAATAAGATGTTAGATATTGAAGTTACTCCCCCTTGATTATGATTTCGGTCTCTCACACTATTCTTTTTGGGTTTTAGAAAATGGATGGAAACAAGATGATTCACAAAAATGGAGGATATGATGGACAATGGAATGATATTCTTCATGATAAACCAAATGAAATGGGATTTGGAAGTCCAAACATCATTATTATGCCGAATCATCAATCTCATAATATGATCAATAAACTCAAATTTGGTAAGTTTCCTGACTCGTCTAATAAGAGATAGATGGAGTTTCATGATGATCTTAGAGGAAAGAAAGTTCAATTTCCCCTATGTAAATCATGTGGGAAGAGGCATCAAGTAGAATGTTTTAAAGGAACTGGAAGATGCTTTGGGTGTGGAAAATAAGGACACAAATCCAGTAAGTGCAAAGGAAAAGGTTCAGTTAACTCCATGGATGAGGATAATGGTATTGCTACGACATCAACAATGGTTAAATGTTTTAAATGTGGAATGTACAGGCATTATGAAAACTAATGCCCTAAGGGAAAGTCTCATGAAGAGAATCAGTATGGTCGTATGGGTAGTATTTCTGTAGATGATGATGAAGAGAGTATAAATGATATGTGAGATGAAAGAATTTTTGAAGCTCGGTCAATGGTTTAAGATGGTAGTGGAATGATTACATGTTTATCAAGTGTAATATTGTATAAGTAATCTCCTAGTACTATGGAAAAAAGAGACATCTATGGATTGTTACACTGTTGTCTTTCCTTAATTTTTGAAAGTGTACGATGAATGGTACCAGTAACCATGAATGGTTATTCAGATATTTTTTGAAAGTAGATGATATGTGCATAATGAAGGGATATAAATAAAATTAAAAGTTTGATAGTATTCATGAGCTCATGACTGATATAAGGAGAAGGTTATATCATGGTTTGAGTATCTAGAATTTTTGGATTTTTGTATGTGGAAAGAGTTAACTTTTTGCGGCATTCATGTTTTCACTAAGGTTTAATGGGTATTCATTTTTCAATAGAATACATGATTATGGTATTCACATGGTTGGAATGTGACCAATAAGATATATGGGGGATAAATGATGGTATTCACATGCTTGGTTGCGGGCATTTCAAGTAATCATTTTCTTTATACTATGTGCTTGGACTGATGTTTTGGAATGTATTATGTTGGACATAAGTTAGTATTGTTTAAGGATAGAACTTTTTAGATATTATTGATGGGATGTTATAGTAATGTAGTTTTAGAAAAAGGAAAACCTGCAGGACGGGTGACAGCCCATCGCGTCGGACAAGGCTGTGGGAATCAAACCCACAACTGAAGTGCGACTGGCCTTTATCGCATACCACTGGCCTACAGGAATTCCCTGGTTAGTAGAAAGTAGTTTTATTTTATTATGCGGTATGATATATGATGTATAAGTTCATTTTTGGAATCGTATATGATTAACCTCACCATAGATGGACTTATATTTGATAACTTTTGCTAACTTTTTGTTTGAAACAGGTGGAATGACCCATCATTCTATCACATGATCTCTTAACACTTCACGAATAAAAAATTCAACTTCATTTATTTAAGAGATGAAGTAGAAATTGTTCAAAGCACGAACAATAGTGAGATTTTACCAAAATCAAGCAAGTATTTCTTCTAATTCAAAATTTTCAAATTTAGGGAAATTATATTGAAAACCAAAAATGTTGTCCTAGTGCTCTTATATACGATGAATCAGATGGTACCATAGATCATCACAAATTTATGGCTTTGTGATTGATGGCTTTTTCATAGCCATGTTCTATACCACTCTCCACAGAACATGATGGTTAGATTTTTCCTCCAGATCCATATTTTCACCTATGTTCTCCTATGTGGAAACCCAGTGATTAGTTATTTGGGTATCCGTTATGTTTCTAACGTTCCATTTTAAAATGATGTTTTAGTATTCCTTTTTACAATATGGGTTTCTATTAAAGAAAATTTTGAGTAGTAAACCATTTATAACCCCGACAAATTTCAAGGGCGATATTCATTTTAAGGGGGGTAGAATGTAACACCCCGAGATTTTATGAAAAATATTCTTTTTAATTTTATTGATTTCTTGTGTTGTACGCTATAAAAAAGGAGTCTTGCACAACACGCAACCCTAACTTGGATGCATTACACATAATCACGACCTTTCTCGATAGCGTGTGTTGTACGCAATACCAAGTTTCACTAAACAACGATATGCTATTAAAATATTATTAAAACTATCCATTATGAATAGTAATAACATGTTTTTGAAATTTTGTAAATTTTACCTTTCAAAATGGACTTCATTTGTTGATTTGTAATATCGAAATTAGCCTAGGGTGGAATTTTTGTATTTTTCTGAAAACTGTCAATTTTTTATGAATAGTGAAAACACTCGGTTACTATTTAAAAACTGAATTTTTATTTAAATAATTATATATTCTATTTAAATTTATTTTAGGTAAAAATTGACACATAATACCTATATAAGTTCAATGTAATTAATTAGAGTCACTTTATAATAATTTTAGATATATAAAAATTTAATTAAACTTTTGACCGTCTTTTACCCACCTCATGGAGAATTTTCAAATTCACATAAAACATAATTTTACCGCTTCTGTGAGTGGAATTTCAAAAATCCAAGAGAAATGGTTGATTTCAGAAAGTAAAATTTGGTTCAATGAAATGAAAATAATTTTTGGTGAATAGTAACTTTTTACTTTTTTTTACTATGGTTAAAACTAAATAGGGCAATTAAGGGTGAAAATGATATTATTATTACCCTAACACATGTCCTAATTCTATTGGATAAGTTTTATTCGACCAAAAACAACCTTAGGAATAATATATGACCATTTAGGCCCACATGGATTAGATTAGGACATTTATTATTAATTTATTTAAAGAAGGGTTAAAATAGTTAAAATCAATGTTTAATAAGTAAATCTTTTTTAATATAGGGTTATAAATAAGATATATTCGACTATAAATATTCATTAGAAAGCTAAAATTATTTCCTACATAATGGTATTTTATTTGTAATTTTTAGACTTTAAATAATTTAATTTATTTATGACACAATGATGATGCAGTAATTATATTATTAATAAAATATTGACATAATTGATGTTATAAATACCCAAATAAATATAATTTGAGACTTTTTATGAATTAAAATAGTTTTATAAGTTAATATGACTTGTTAGTATAGATTTAATTAACTTTTTTCGAAATAATATTTCTGTTATTATTTTCAAAAAAAATCAATTAACAAATAGTGTCAAAATTGACATAAAATAGTTTTCAAAAAAAAATATTATTTTTTTAATTGTTATGTTATTCCTAAAAATCTAAGGATCGGCCAAATGACTTATATAAGGTTATATATATTAATAAGAAACAACTTGGGGTTCGTTTGTATTGTAATAGTATGTTTATTAACCTTATTGTGTAAGAAAACAAGAAGACATGGTAAAAGAAAAATTATTTATCATAAAGTTAAATCTAAATGATAAGGTTAAAATAGAAACCTAAACTTGTCTAAATTCTATTGGATGAGATTATTTCGACCCATACCCACCTTAGCTTATAAATAACTCAATTTGGAGCTATTAAAAACCGAATATGACTTTAAAATAAAATAATATTTTTAGTTATTCCAAAGGTGCCCCTCTCCTCCCTTATAAAAGGGCACGCCCTCCCTCTCTTACTCACACCACATTGAGACTTCAAGCTCGACCAAACCCTACTAAATTATCTTCTCCACTTCCCAAGAAACATCCTAGAGGTCGTGGTATTCTTCAAAGACCAATTTTAGTTCCCTAAAAGGAGGTCTCAAAGAGGTGATTCAAAGAAGAGGCAATGTCCGTTAACAATTCATTCAAATTTATTTCATCTGCGACTTATTCTTCTTTAGTTGTTTAAATATGAAGTAATAACATTAGTATCACTAATATACTGATATGTTATTATAAGTATGAAAAAAACCATATTTCACCATCTATCCATCCTACGGAAAACGAAATCACCGCATGTGTGTACGTACGGAATACCGTCTCTACGCCGTGGTGTAATCTATTTTCCGCCACCACTTTACATAGATGGGTATAATGGTGTAAATAAATAACTATATATGGTTATTTTAAAGTGACATTTATTATATAATATTATACATACACTTTAATACAATTCCATGATCATGGGAATGGTATCATCGCTCGTGTGTACGTACGGACTACGGGCTCCACGAATGCGATGAGATTCATTTTCCATGATTAACCATTCAAGAATGATTATAAAGTATATATAATGAATAATAATGAAATATATGACATAATTAAGCTAATGTATTTATGTATACATATATATATATATATATTTTTTATCTACTTAATTCCATTCAAATCAATAAGGAAACGTAAACAGCGTTCATGCGTACGTATGGACTACCGTCTCCATGACCGATGTATTTCATTTCTTTTATCGATCTATAATATATATGTATATTATTAATATATATTATATATAAATCATTTTTTACATTCTGGAATTATGTAAATCAGGATATAAGTAATAATATCAACAACGACAAGTCGAAACACATACGATAAATGAAATGATTTTACCCAAAATGCTACTTTAACATAGAATCTACAAAAGAACGGGTAATATAAATTCATAAGTGAAACATATATGATATCATAAAAATTAATATGATTATTTAATAAGTCAATGACATTATTTAAATCCTTATACAGGAGGTTCGGATCCATATGAAGCATATCAGACCTAAGGTAAGGGATAACTATTCCAATCTCGTTCTTATCCGAGATTGTTTATTCATAAGTATTTACTAGGGTTATTGTTACCATCCATGTATATGTTTCCTAAAAATGGTTTTATGTATATTTAAAGTCATTTTTAACCATTTTGACTTTTACCCAATGGTATGGAAGGAATATTTCTTTTATTTACCCTACAAGGTACTTTTGGACTTTTCCGACAAAAGTACAAGAAGTATGTTTTTTAACGTATACAACATGAAAGGATTTTTATGGTTTTATAAAGCCTTATTTTCATGAAGCTTACTCCAAAAGATATCATGACTATTTTCAACAAAATCCTTTTCTTTTATAGATGCATGACATTTTGTGAAAAGAAAATGATTTTGAAGAAAAAAGGATATTTTCCTCAAGAATTCATTTCATGTGTTTTATCAAAAACTTTTTTCATCTAAGATGACATTATTTAATATGTGTATGTTTCAAGTATAATGTCTCTATGATTTACATGTTTTAACTTTTGTTATTATGAAATGATATCCATTTCTTTTATATGGATTATGTGATTGTTGGATGATGTTTATGAAACCCATTTTATTTATTGTGTTTTTATGAATGGTGTATGTTTATTTTGTGGAACAAGTAAGAATGATTTCATTATGAGATGGGTGGGACCTATATATCCCTCAAATGAATTAGGTAACTATTTATATATCATGAGATAGACATGGATGGAATGGTATGTTAATCCGATTCAGTATTACAGGACTGGAACGAGGAGTGAACTCGATTCAGAAAGGGACTTTGTCCACTAAGATGGTCTTGACAGCAATGGCTTGGCTACTATGGAAATAATTACATGTTATTAATGGATGCCATAATTACATGTTTTATTCCCATACTATTTTATCATGATTTATGTTCCATTATGATCTATACCTTATGTACATCCATGTTTTATTTCGTTGGTCAATATTTTGATGTTTAAACATTATGTTCATGTTTTTTAAGTTCAAATGTATATGGTATGTTTTATTTTATCCATGCATACCCTTACTGAGAATTTGAGCTCACCCTTTTTATGTTTTATTTTCCCCCTTGATTAAAAGAAAGGTTTTACGTAAGGAAACAAAAAGTGGAAGATCTTTATGGTAGATGTTGAAGATCTTTCACCATGATTAGAAGATTACATTCCAAATTTCCAAAAACACTAAACTATTACGGTCCTTGTGTGTCTATTTTTTTTATGTATTAAGTATTATAAAAAAGTAATGTAACATCTATGTACGTCAAAATTTAGGTCTCTACATACAAGTAAATGATTTAAGTGTGGAAAATAGGGTCATCAAGAAATTGAATGCCACAATGATGGGAAAAAAAATTCTAGTGATGCGAACAAAGAAAAGACTACACATAATTCACCCCTACACTTCAATGTTACAAGTGAAAGGAAATGGGGTATTATTCAAATTAATTCCCTAACACAAGGGATGTTGATGATGATTGACGTTAACAAACTCTTAAGGTCCAAGATAAAAGAATGTCACATGCAATTTATATTGGCGATGCGAAGTACGATAACGACGTTGTGAAAGGTACACTTAAATCCACTATATGGTAGAAAATGTTTTATTTGATTCTGGATCCACAAAATATTTTATTTATGATGAAATTTCTATGGGTATCACCTTACTACCCCGACAATTAGCTTTTGAGTTAGCTGTGATAGCTCTTAATGGCACAATAGTCGCATCAAAATTTACAATTCTTCTCTGATTGAAGTTTGTGGGAATGTGCTTCCTGAAAATCTTGTGATCCTCCCTATAGTGGAATTTTATTTGATTCTTCTCATGGATTGGGTCTCTTTATATGGAGATCATATCAATTTCCATTGAAGGGAAGTAACATTTCATATTCCTGATCAATCTATGATCATCTATCGATGCAAGGAATAATATAACCTTCCAGTGGAAATTTCATCCATCTTATGGGTCTTGAATCCAATAAATGAAGGTTATTTATCTCAATTGGTTGGAGAGAAACTCATGATTAAGAATATTACTATTGTATGAGAGTTTGATAATGTCTTTCCAGAGTAATTACTATGTCTTCCACCAAATCGTGAAGTTGAGTTTTCAATAGAACTTATATCTGGTGCTATGACCATTTCAAAAACACCTTATAGAATAGCCCCAATTGAGTTACATGAATTGAAGAAGTGAATCCAAGTGAATGTTGATAAGGGATTCATACGCCCTAGTGCATCACATTGGGGAGTACATGTTCTGTTTGTTAAGAAGAAAGATGGATAAATGAGACTCTACATTGATTATCGCGAACGTAGCAGGATCACTATCAAGAACAAATATACTCTCCCATGCATTAATGACTTATCTGACCAACTATGCAGAGCTCAATACCTTTCCAAGATTGATCTTTGTTCATGTTATCATCAATTAAGGTTCAAAAAAAAGGATATACCAAAGGCAACTTTTTGTTCAAGATAGGGTCACTATGATTTTATAGTGATGTCGTTTGGTCTTACTAATGCCCCTATTATCTTCATGGATCTAATTAATAGAGTATTTAGAGACTATCATGATCAGTTTATGTTAATCTTTATAGACGATATTCTTGTCTATTCAAAGATCAAGTAAGAACATGAGGATCCCATGAGAATTGTATTGAAGACCCTTAGAAAAGAGATGCTTTATGCAAAATTTATGAAGTGTGAATTTTGGCTTCAAGAAGTTTCATTTTAGGGTCACGTAATATCAATAGAGGGGATATCTATGGATCCAGAAATAATAGAGGTTATTAATAGATGGTCGAGACCAACAACAGTAACTGAAATCCGATGTTTTCTTCGTTTAGCTGGGTATTATCAACTTTTTGTGAATGATGTTTCAAGATTTTCTAACCCACTGACCAAATTGACTTGGAAAGGAGTTGAGTTTTTTTGGACGGAGGAATGTGAAGAGAATTTCAAAGATCTAAAAAGAAGGATAACCAGTGCACCTATGCTCACACCACCTTGTAGTGGGAAAAGATTGTGATATACAGTGATGTATCCGAGAAGGGGCTGGGGTGTGTTCTAATGCCCAATGATATGGTGATAGCTTATGCCTCACGACAGTTGAAAATCCTTGAGAAAAATTAACCAACTCATGATTTGGAGTAAGATGTGGAAATATTTTAATTAATGATTTTGAGACACTATCTTTTTGGTGAAAGGTGTAATATTTATACTGATCGTAGAAGTTAAAAAGTATATTTTCACACAAAAGGAGCTTAATATGCGCCAAAAAAAATGGTTGGAGATGATTATGGATTACGACTACTCAATTAATTACCACCCTGGGAAAGCAAACAAGGTGGAAGATGCATTAAGTCGACAAGACCATGCTAACTTATCCATGGTGAGGATCATAAAGGATCCAATATTTATGGATTTAGAAAGGATGGATATTGTAATTTTAATGAAAGAGGATATATCTTATCTTTCACAAATGAATGTTCAACCATCTATACAAGTGAATATTAAAGAGGCGCAGAAGGAGGACGTTTGGCTTCAAAAGAAGGTGATAATTGTTCCTAAATTCAACCTTGATTGTGATGGGATAAAATGGTTCAGTAATCGTGTCTGTCTTCCTACCATACAAGAATTAAAGAAGGAGCTACTGGATGAGGCTCAAAGTTCTTCATTCTCTATTCATCCTGGAAGTACAAATATGTACAGCGACCTGGAAGAGAACTTTTGGTGGGATGACATGAAATGTGATATCACCGAATATGTTTCTCGATGCTTGGTTTTTCAGAAAGTTAAATAAGAGAGACATAAGTCTAAAGGAATGTTACAACCATTAACCATACCAGAATGGAAATGGGAAAACACCACTAGAGGCATTGTCATCGGACTTCCCAAAACATCAAATTTCAATAATGATATCTAGGTTACAGTTGATCATCATACAAAGTCGTCGCACTTCATTGCAATTAGAGAGGATTTCACTCTTGATCATATTTCTAGGATATATGTAAAAGAAGTGGTAAGATTCCATAATGAACCACTTTCCATTATATTTGATCAGTATCCGAGGTTTACCTTGATGTTTTGGCAAAGTCTTCCACATGCTCTCGATATAGAGTTAAGTTTCATCACTGCCTATCATCCTCAGACAGATGGCCATTCTGAGAGGACAATTCAAATATTGGAAGACATGTTGAGATATTTCTCAATGGATTTAAAATGTGGTTGGGATAAACACCTACCTTTAGTGAAATTTTCATATAATAATAGCTTTCACTAAAAGTATTCAGATGGATCCTTAGGAAGCTCTCTATGGAAATAAATGTAGAACTCCAACTTGATGGGATGAAGTTGGGGAAAGGAAGCTATTAGAACCTGATCTTGTTGATGAGATGGCAGAAAAGGTAAGATCTATTCAACAACATATAATATCAGCTCAGAGTTGACAAAAAAAGTTATTCCGACAATCGTAGAAAAGACATAGAGTTTTAAGTGGGTGATAAAGTGTTCTTACAAATATCTCGTTAGAAGAGAGTAATAATATTTGGAAAGAAGGGAATGCTAAGCCCTAGGTATATCAGTTCATTCGAAATACTGGATCGTGTTGGGTAGGAAGCTTACTAATTGGCACTTCCACCAAATCTCTCTCATGTTCATCATGTGTTCTATGTATCTCTCCTGATAATCTGCATACCTAATCCTTCACATGTACTAAGCTCAAAAGTTTTACCACTGAAGCAAGATATTTCTTATAAAGAACAACCGATAGAGATTTTAGATCGTAGCGAAAATGTTCTACCAAACAAGACCATTCTCTTGGTTAATGTTTTTTGGAGGAAGCACCAATTAGAAGAAGTTACATGGGAGCTTGAGGATATGATGGAGGAGAGGTATCCTCATCTGTTTGTTACGAAGTGACGAATTTCGAGGGCGAAATTCATTTTAAGGGGTGTAGAGTGTAACACCCTTGAGATTTTATGAGAAATATATTATTTTATGTCTTATGTTATACACAAAACCAATGGAATATTTCACTACACACAACATTGTCTTGGCTTTCATTACACGCAATAGCAACTTTCCTCAATAGCTTGAATTGTACGCAATACTGAGTTTCCATAAACAATTATATATTATTATAATATTATTATGAACTAGCCGTTATCAATAGTATTAACCAAATTTTGAATATTATGACATTATCATTCAACTTACACTTTATCTAGAAGATTATATGAGAACAAAATAAATTTTTGGGGTCAAATAATTATTTTTCAAAAAATGCGGTTTTGCCACCTTTTGATGGCGCACCAAAATTAAATCTAGTTGTTGACATGTTTATGAGTTAAATTTGAAAAAAATAAACTTATTAATTGTAATAAGTATATAAAAATTTACTTTGGATAAATTTTTAATATTTTTCTATTAACTTTCATTTTTTGATGAATAGTAAAAATATGCTAAATTTTAATTAAAAACAACTTTTTTCATCAAGATAATTTATATAGTTATATTATAATATTTAATGGTTTCAATGTATAAATAGAATATATTTTTACCATTTAATATAATTCATGTCATTATCATTAATTTAACATTGAATTAATAGGTATAAACATTTCAATCTTTTGCAATGTTTTAACTTTTAAAACCCATTTTCAAATCAACAGGATTAATTTTAAATTAAATACTACAAATTCTGTGTTTTGAATTTGAAAAATTGGATTCCATATTTGAAATAATTAGGTCCAAATTATGTTAATAGGATATGTTTTATTCTTAGACATTATGAATAGTAACTACGGTAAATTTTATTTACCATAGTTAAAGGTAAATCAGGTAATTAAGGGTAAAAATTAGATTATAAAATTACCCAAACACCTACCAAAATTCTATTGGATGAATAAAAGTTGACCCATATCACCTAATGGTAGGAATAGATTCATTTCATGGACTTTTGACCATGAAAAGGATGTAATTATTATTAAAACCAAAGAAAGTGACAACATGTCACTCTCTTATGTCTTATAAGTGTAATAATTTTAATTTAGTGACAAAATTCATAAATCATTGAACATAAATAGTCACCAAAAATATTATAAAACTATATACATAATTTATATATAATTTTTAGTGATTAAATAATTATCATTAATGGTAAAACAATAGTGATGTAGAAATTATTTTATTGATTGAAATATCAAATAAAAGGATTTAAAAATATTAAAATAAATATTATATGAACTAATTAATATTCTCCACAAATTTTATAGATTAATATGTAATGTTAGGAATATATTAAATATTTTGGTTTGAATATATCCTCTTGGTGGATTTTATTTATATTCAAATAAATGAACAGTGTCAAAATTGACACTATTGTGATTTTATAAAAATAACATATTATAAAATTGTTTAAAAATCACAAAAATATTTAAAAATTATAAATTAAAATTTACATGGTATAAAATTTCATAAATTATTGAATTATGGAAAATTCACAACACATAAGTAATTAGTTATAACAATTTAAAATTTAGAATATTATTACCAGAAATAAAATTAAATAGATTAAATAAGGAGATATCAAGTTGATAAGGTTTAAAATAAATTCGCAACATGCCTAAATATTATTGGTTGATGATATTACTTACCTATATAATTTAATATTCTGATTTGAGTCATTTTTTGGAGGTTTTTATGTGGGGTTTGAATTTATTATAAATTAATATTTTAGAGGTTTCCAAAAGTGCCCCTCTGCTCTCTTATAAAAGGGAACATCATCCCTCTCTTCCTCACAAAATTTTTAGCCTTCAAGATCAGCCAAACCCTATCCATTTATCTTATCAAATTCCCTAGAAACATACTAGAGGTCCTGGTCTTCTTCGAAGACCAACTTTATTGACCTAATATGAGGTTTATAAGAGGCATATCGATGAAGAGGTAATATCCTTTACTGATTCATTCTAATTTATTTCTTCTTCTAATTCCTCTTAATTATTTGAATAATTATAAAGTAATAACATTAGTATCACGCTTATACTGATATATTATTATAAATATGAAGAAACTCTATTTCACCTTCTATCCATCCTATGGAAAATGAAATCACCGCGCGTGCGTACGTACATAATACCATCTCCACACTGTGGTGTAATCTGTTTCCCAACACCACCTTACATGGATCGTTAAATTGTTGTAAAGAATAACTATATATGATTAATATAACATGATAATAATTCTGAGATATTCTATCATCCACTCGAATACCATTCAATAATTATGGGAATGATATCGTCGCTCGTGCGTATGTACGACTTACAGTCTCCACGGTGCGATGTGATTCGTTCTACATGATCTTCATTAAACCATGATTATATTAACGAATTAAATGAATAAATCTGATATATATTATACTAATATAATTCTTTAAATTATTTATCTATAACCTTAAAAGAGGAATAAGAATTTATTCAACAAAACATGCATAAGAAGATAAAGCAATGAACACCCGAATAATAAGTAGCAATGAAATATTACTAATAAGAAGATAAGAATATAACCATATATGATATCATAAAAATGTATATGATTATGGAATAAGTGAATGAAATTATTTGAATCATTATACAGGAGGTTCGGATACGTACAGATTATGTCAGACATAATGTACGGGAAAATCTCGCAATCTCATTTTTATCCAAGATTGTTTTTACTTCATAATTTACTTGGGCGTATTTATCGTCCACATCCATGTTTCCTCAATATGTAATATCATTTATATCCTACTAGAATTGTTTAAATTCAATTTTACATAATATTGAATTTTTATTAAATGATATTAAATGAATCTTTTGTCATTTTCAGTACGAGATACTTTTTGACTTTTCTGGCCAAATTACGAGAAGAATGATTTTTTTAACTTATACGGCATGAATGGGTTTTTTATGATTTCATAGAACATTACTTCCATGAATATTCCATTAAAAGTTTTCATGTTTATTTTCAATTAACTTGTTTTATTTTAAAATTTGATAACATGTTGAGAAAGGAAAAATGTTTTTCATGTAGAAAGGATATTTTCCACAAGAAAGGAGTTGATGTGTTTTATCAAAATTATTTCCATATAAGATAATATAGGGTTATGTTTTTATCCCAATTATTACATTGATTTGATTATGTTATGATGGAATTATTTTTATGAAGTCCTTTTTTTTATATATATTATGTTAAGATGTCATCATGATTAGGAATCCCATTTTTATTACATGGGTTATGCTATGATGTATAGTTTATGATTTGTTTGGCACACATAAGAATGGTTTCATTATTATATGGGTGGGACCTATATCTCCCTCCAATGCGTTAGGTGAAGATTTATATCTAATGAGATAGACATGGCTGGAATGGTATGTTAATTCGGTTTAGTGATATAGGACTGGAACAAGGAGTGAACTCGGTTCAGTAATAGACATTGTCCACTATGATGGTCTTGGCAATGAGTCTTCACTAATATGAAATGATTTTTTATGATTATTTCTATATGGAACAATGTTTCATGTCTCATGTTATGAATATTGGGATTACATTTCACTACTATGATTTATCCCATTTCAAGATATTATGATCTCATTTGCATGATAATATTTTCAAAAGGTTATGTTCCTATGAATATGATATGTTTGATATTTCCTTTGTTTTCCCTTACTGAGTATTTGAGCTCAACCTATGTATGTTTTATTTTTCATAGGTCATGAAGAAGGGTATTATGTAAGATATGCCAAAAGGGACTCTAGATATGATGAAATAAATGGGAGACAATGTAGATGATTTATGAACCAATTGTTTATATTTCCCAGTTTCTAAAGACATTATACCTCTATGGTCCTATCATGGTTTTGTTATATGTTGTAATAATTATGCTTCAATTATGAAGTAATAACATTGTATGTAATGTATGGGTATCTACAGTTAATGAACCCATTTGATAAATACAAAGGGGTTTTTAATTCTAATACCACTAAAAATGAACAATCTGATAAATGATATACCAAATGTGAATTCAGTTTTCTCTATTTTAGATAATGGTAGATAAATACATGACATAAATAATATTCTAAATAAGAAATTAAATCCAAAAGAAACATGTATTTGATAGTTCTAATAAAATAAATTGAACCCAAACAAATCCAATTCCTAAATACTTAATGACACTAACATAGTTCACCAATCTACACTAATAAAAATATACTTGAAAAAATACATGAAATTTCAATCTATTCATGCATATGAAGAATATAATATCCCAAAATTAATGACACTAAGTCTGAATAAGTATACATGTTACAAAATTTTTATAAATTTTTTAACATGCCAATATTTTTAAAAAATAAAAACCATTTTGAATGTGATTATGACTTGTAATACCAAGCCTTAATAAACCATGAAATACTACTATTTAAATATGACCATTATAACATATATATTAAATTTAAGGGGATGGATAAAACTAACTATATAATGAAAATTTTATTCTTTACATATTTATAAAATTAATTCAGTGGTTATCAATATATTTTAAGTGAAAATAATTTTTTTGAAAGTAAAATAATTTATTTCCCAAAAAAACTATTTTTATGCACACAATGTATTTTTTACTTAATAAATTAAATTAGTAAATATTTTTTTAATGATTTTAAAGAATTTTTTATATTACATATTCAATAATTATTTTTCATAATTAAGCTAATATGTTATTGAGGCATCGTATGAGAATAAATCTAGCATTATGCTTAAAACTATATTTTTCTAAAATGCAATTTCATCATGTTTTGAAAAGTTATTTTAACATTAACTTTAGGAACTTTTATAAAATTGATTTGTAAAAATGACTTTAATTTCTTAAATCACCATTTCAAAATTATCTGACAGTGAATTATTTAATTTTTTTGAAAATGTCTAAATTTTCAATGAAGAGTAAAAAATATTGATTTTGGTTAAAAAAACATTTTCTCTTTTAATCCTTTCAAAATGTTTGATTTTGTTTTTAAAAAGTGTTAAACCTCAAATTAGCCCAATTATATTATTATAAATCCAATTTATGTAATTTGAATATATTTTATATTTAATTTTCATTTAAAATCTTTTATACTTATGGAATCCTTTCTTTGGAAAACTTCTTTTTGTCGTGTTTTAATGATTAATTTTAAATTAAATTCTACTCCGTCTATGAATGGAATTTGATAAAATGAAATACATAATTTCAATAATTATAAATTATTATATTTATTAATTTCAACTTAATTATGAGTCATTATGAATAGTAATTATAGTTAAAAATTGTTACCATAATAAGGTAAAATAGGGTAAATAAGTTTTTAAATAATATGACATTGACTACAAATTGAACCAAAAAAGGAATTTAACCTCTTGTATGAGTGTAATTAATCCATTTCCATCACATTATTGAATATATGGAAACATGGTAAAAATTTATTTTATTGTTTACATTAAAATAATTAAGTAAAGATAAATAAAAAATGCCACTTTCTTACTTTTAATAACTATAATGTTTTCTGATAAGGACAAAAACAACTTAAGCTCTGTTAAAAATATTAATTTGAAATATAAATTATTATTTTTCATGACAATTTATTTATAATATTTAGTAATGATAAAATTTCCTAAAATGAATATCCAATGGTGAGAAAATATTTATTCAATTAATAGAAAAATAAAATAACTATTTTTTGAAATGATAAAAGTAATATAAATTGATTGAATTGTTTTGTTCCACAAATTTTTTTGATATATTTAGGGTTTTAATAATTTTTTAAAGAATTAGACTATAATTATATTTCTTTTATATTATTATCAATGTAAAATTAAATTTCTTATATCAATATTAAAATTAATGAAATTTTATAATAAATTATATTTTATTAAATAATTTATATTTTCTAAGAATCCTATATTCTGAAATATTATTGGGACATTGATTACAATATCATTATTGGTCTATTTATATACAAATTTTCCATTTTATAGTAACTATCCTAACCCCAAAAGGTAAAGAATCATTGTTATTGTCATAATTTTTAAAAATGGTTCACACGAGGTAAAATTAATATATAATTGTAAAAACATTATCCAAATGTGTCCAAATTTTATTAGATGATGGTATTTTTCCCAATCCCCATCCTATATTCTAATTATAGATGTTTAAATTAATTTTAATTTAAAAATTAATTTATATTACATTCATACATGAGAAATTCCTTGAGTACCCCTCAAGTCACATATAATTGGGAACATACTCTAATATTTTAATAACACATCAAAAACCTTTTGGCCAAACAATACCTTCCTTAATCCCTTCCTTCATTCCATTCTCAGGTCAAGGAGGAATTGTTTTATTATAAAACTCTCATATGAGGTATTTGGGAGTGAACATAAAGTGGTTGTACTAAGAATATTTATCATTCTTAACCAATCATTTTTTTATTTCTTCTTCTTCCCCCTTAAAATATTATTCAACCTTGCCAATATAATAACATATATAACACCCCTATATTTTGTGATTTGTTTTAAATTATTTAATTATTTTTGATATTTTTAATTGCAAGTAATCGTTATTTTCTAGTATGCCACCATCAATAATGAGTTTGGATTGAATAAAATGCAATACCATTTTTTTATGTCATTACACGTGACATCGATTTTATCTTTCATTACACACAACACCAAGTTTAAATAAGACAAGACATTTTATAAAAATGTTATAATAGATTTAAACAAGTTGTGGGAATGATTTGTATGAAAATGTTTATCCTGATTATGAAAATTAGTTTTATTCATGTTAATTAAATTAATTCATTGGAAATCAATTAATTATAAATAAAAGTAATATCTATTTGAAAATAAATAAATTATTTTTCTTCAAAAATATTTTCTATGCACAACCACGTTTTATCTTAATAAATTTAAAAACCACTTTTGATGAATGATTTTAATGAAATTTATATATTATAAATTTAATCATCTATTTAACATTAATCTTTTTTGTTTTTTTTGATAAGAGATAAGAATAAATCCAATTTTATGCCTTAAATTGTGTATTTTTCTAAAAGATAGTTTTATCATTTTTTTAATAATGAAGTTATTCTAATAATAATTATTATAACTTTTATAAATTCTATTTGAAAAATTATAATTAATTTTCAATATTGGAGTTTAAAAAATATATATCGGTGAATTTTTTAAATTTTTATGAAAAGATATATTTTTGGATAAATAGTGAAAAATACCGAAGTTTAATTGAAAATTGTATTTTTTTTGAATTATTTATAAACTAAAATTATAATTTAAATTGGTTTTAATGTATAATTAGATAAATAATAAATAATTTAATCCAATTTATTTCATTTTAATAAATTTATAATATAAATTTTATATAATAACATTGTGAATATTTGAACAATTTTGCTTTAAAACCCCACTTTCTCAACACGTCTGTAAGATTAATTTTAAATTAATTTATATCACATATGTGAATTGAAATCAGTAAAATAAATTAAATATTTTTAATAATCATAGTGTAATATTTATAATAAGTACACCTTAATTTTATTACCAAATTATTCGTGAATGTATTTAAAATTTATCACGTCGATTAGATAAAAACGAGTTTACAAAGGGAAAAACATTAAACATAGGGGGAAATGACCGTGAAACATTTACAAAACCCATCATATAGCCGTATTATGATTTTAAAAATTATATTTTTGATATAGTTCCATTATTGGAGCTACATTCAATTGAACAAACAAGGTTAGAATTCACTCTTTTAGAAAATTACTTGATAGCAACTAACAACTGTTATAAAAGGCCTCCCCTCTCCCCCTCTCTTCACTCCTCAAAACCTAATTATTTCAGATAGTACCTGATAAATAATTTATAATATTACATAACATAATACTGTGATCATTAATTTTTGATTAAATTCATCCAATGAAGGACTTTTGTGAAAACCAAAAGGTGATACCCAAAGAAGAGATAATGTTCATCAATGAACATTTTTTTATTTCATCCAAAAAAAATTAAATTATTTTTATATCATGATTATATATAAACTTAATTATCTTTCATATACTATTTTTTTTATTTTATGGTTAATAAATACACACATTCCCACTTACATAAAATGGGAAATGAAATCATCGTTCGTGTGTATGTTAGACTACCCCCTCACAAGGCAATGCAATTTATTTTTCCATTACAACCTCTCTCAGAAAGGAATAACTATAGAAATGATTTTTATATATGATATATTTGATAATAATGTATCATTTATTCTTATTTAATTATTATATAACACATGTTTATGGTTTCCATTTGTTTTGAATTCAATAACGTCATTCGTGTGTATGACGGACCACCACCTCACAAAGCGATACAGTTAGTTCATGATTTACATGGAATGTATTAAGGATTAATTTAATATAAATATCTAATATATATATATATAATAATAATAATAAGAATTATACTATAATTATAACATAAATATATCATTTAATTTTCTTTTATTCAATGGGATGAGAAAGTTGAAACAACGCTCACGCATACGTACGACCTACCGTCTCTAAGAACAGTGTATTTCATTTCTTATTTCTATCATTATAGATTATTATAAATAGATATATACATAATATATATGATATTTATATTGTGTTTATAATTCATTATATTATAAAATTATTATAAACATAATATAACAAAAAACAGAACAAATCAAAACTTATACATAAGGCAAAGCAGTATTTCCCCAAAAGGAAACATTAACAAAGTACTATTAATAAAAGGGTAATAAATTTTCATAAGAAAATAATATATGGTAATATAATTATTATTAAATTTCAATAGTAAATTTATAATAAAATTATATTTATTATTCGCGATTTATAAATTTATAAGATGTAATTCAAGACTCTAAGTAGAGGATTTCTCTCTCAATGTTTACTTTTGTGAGATAAGTGCTATATTCATGACTTATTTCTTATATGTAGTGTATATAATTGTCATGAATTAATTTTATTATTATTATTATTATTATTATATGTTTTTTTATTTAAATAAATTTTTTTAGGATCACTCTTTCATTGGTTTTATGGTTCAAATGTTGCCAAATTAGTAAGGGGTTTTTGTCTCAATTTTTCTTTTATTAAAAGGTACATTATGATATACACCTATATTAATTCTAAATATGCATATAAAACTAATTTCACAAGTAATATCATTCATCCATATGATATTTTGGGTTTCATTTTAGGTTATTTATTCATTGGTATTATGATTCATAGGTACTAAATTAGTAATAATTTTTTGTTACAATCTCATTATTTAACAAGATTGTTTACGATTATGTATTTAATGTTGATATATCTTGATTTAAATATCAATAATTAATATTAAACTCATTTTCCTCTAGTTATTTAGGATATATTCAAATAATTTTACCATTTTTACAATCTTTGTTACATACGATATTTAAAAAAATTGTTTTTAAGAAAATCCTACATTATTTATCTCTTTGTATGGAAGTATATTTTTCATCAAAAAAATGTTTTCTAAAATAAGTCAATTTTAAATTATTAATTACTAAATTAAAAATAAATCTCTGCCCATGTTTTATTTTTATAAAAGTATTATTGATGTAAATTTTCCAAATAATTTTCATTTGTTTTTTTTGGAAAATATGACAAGAACCTTCATTTTAATTTGCACGACATGAATAAAATATTATGATGTCATGACCAATAATTTATTAGAATATACCTTTATAAACATTAAAGTATATTTTCAAAGAAAAGGGTTTTAAAAATGTATTATAATGAAAAACAAATTCCAAGTTCAATGTATATCTACCTCCAAGATTGATTTAAATGGTCTTTTAAAAAATATTTTTCCAACTAAGATGAAATTCGTTGGTGTTACCTACGAATTACTATGGATATGGTCCCAGGATACCATTTATATTCTTTTTTAATGGTTAATTTTATTTTGTAATAATGTTTATGAAACCTATTTCTCTACCATGGGTTATACCATGATAAAATGCTTATAAAACCTGATTCTTTTCATGGGATCTGCTATGACGGATTTATTAGGAAAACTACCTATTTTCCATAGATTATGATATAATAAAATGTTTATTATACCTATTTAATTTCATGGGTTTTTTTATGACAAATATTTATGATCATGTGGTGTACATATGTATGATTTAATTATGTGATAAGTGGGAAATATGTCTCCCTCTAATTTATTGGGTAATGATAAATTCTATGTAAGATAAAAGGGTACACAAGTGTCTGTCTTAATTCCAAATATATGGGTTCGCATGTCTCTATCCCAATTCCAAAGCTGAGGGTACATGGTTATTTAGGCCAATCACAAATATATAGGTACAATTGTGTTTGTCCCAATCACAAAGATGGGGGTATAAGGGTGTTTAGCCTAATCCCAAAGATGAGGGTACATGAGGGTTTAGACCAATCCCAGAAAAGAGGTTACATGATTGGTCAACCCGTACCCAAATTAGGAACTAGATTGGTTATCCCAAGCCTAACATTTTATGAACTTCTTGGTGGGTAGCCTTAACATAATATTTTCTATGCTTATATATATATATATCCCAAATTCCATGTTTTATGCTCTAATGGTTCATTTTATTCGATTCTATTATGAATTATGTCTTATAAACTACCAATATTTATTCTATGACTCTTTATTATGATCTATTATATAAAGATTATGGATTTCAAATCTTATGATCGTGTCCTTATACACTTATGTTCATTTTATGCATGTGTATCTCCCCTATTTTTTATTACAGAGCATCTGAGCTCACCATTTTTTATGTTTCCTTTCCCAAAGTTATGAGGATATGTATTATGTATCATATTTATAAGAAGTGTTCTAGTTATAAGAAACATAGTGGGAGATGATGTCCCTCAATTATGAACTAGTGTTTATGTTTCCATGTTTCAAAAGGCACTAAAAATTTATGTTTCTCGGGCCTTTATGTATTGATGTAAATATTCCAAAAAATTATGTAATATCTATGTATGAAAATCCTGGGTGATTATTACATAATAATCTATCATATACTTACATTTTATTTTTTTAATTTCATTACATAAATTTATCTACTCTTCCATCAAATGGGAAACAAATTTGTCGATCTTGTGTACGGTGGACTGCCGCCTCACAGACCGATGTAATTTGTTTTAAATCATATCATATAATAGATGGATATATTTTAGACATCATGTATATATATATAATTCATAACACCCTCATATTTTATGAATTATTATTTTGAAATAATTTAATCTTTTTGATATTTTAAATTCCAAGAAACACCAGATATAGCTTATTTTATATAAATGCACTATGTTTGATTTTATATTCACATAACACTGTGGAAATTTTTTACTACACACAACATCGACTTGGAATTCATTACTTATGAAATTGAGATTCTAAAAAAATTAGATTATTTTAATACTTATTTAATTGAAAAAGTTATAAACTAACCATTCCGAGAATAAATATTAATAGTAAAAAATGATTTTTAACTTTTATTTATACTTTTTCATATAAATAAATAATATTGATAATTAAATATATAACTTTTGGTAATGTCTTTATATGTTTAAAAATTCTATTTCTCAAATAAACTCTTTTTAATGTGCTTATATAAATAATAATAAAACTAATATTAGTTACTAGTAGATATTTAATTTTCTAAAATAAAATTTATTTTTAAATTCAGAATGTCAAAAATATCATAGAGTGATTTTGTTGTATTTTTCTGAGGAAAGACAGTTTTGGATGAATAGTGAATGATACTGAATTCTAATTAAAAAGAAATTTTTTATCAAATTTATTTAGAGGTTTAAATTAAATTTCAAAATGGTTTTCAAGTAAAAATAGATCAAGTATACATATATTAATCTAATTTAGTTCATTAGAATCTTTTTATATATAGATATAAAATATTAATGAACTTTTTTAACATTCTCAGTTTTTAAATATTCTTTCACACCACGTCTGCGAGATTAGCATAAAACTAAATTTTTCTGATTTTGAGGATTTAATATTTAAAATTTAAAATATAAGTTTTTAATAATTACAAAATTTATATTCTAAAAATTTAAACATCATTTTTTTACCAAAATTATTATTAAATGTGATAAAAATTAAATACAACAATTGTAGTTGAATTAATCTAAACAAGGGACTAAACCATAATCATATGGTGAAAATATCCTATAAAATTTAAAAAAACTTATTTTACTTCCATATTTCATCAAATAATACTTTAAGGTTCCATAATGATAAATTTTATCCTTTTTTAATAAATAATACTTTGGTAACACACAATTCATTCCAAAAAATACCAAGTGTGTATTTTCCCTCCCTAATAAAAGGCCACCAAATATTTCCCTCCTTCACACCTCTAAACAACCTAGTTTCTACCAATATCTACCCATTACACATTATAACATCCCTATATTACTTATGTAGCCATCCATGGTGTATAAATCCTTCCAATTTACCCTTTTAGTGAAAATAAATAGGAGTTACCCGAATAAGAGATAACACCCTTCCTCAATATCCTTTATTTTATATTATTTATCCACCAACTAAATTATTATTGTTAATTTATTATATAATAAAAAATATCCTGAATATACTTATTTGTTTTTATATTAATTGTTTCAACTAATCTTACACACACTTCCATCTAATGGGAAAGAAACATACAGTTCTTATGTATAGAAAAATATCACCTCACGAAATGAAGTTGTTCATTTTTTCTTTACCTCCTTTCATGGTTGGGAATTATGTTGGAAACGAAGTTTATATCTGATTTATATTACATTTATATTTTATTTATTATTTTTTAATACTTTTATTACATATACCTTTATTCTTTTAATCTTGTGTAAATATGATAACATCATTCGTGGACGTGTGGACTACTACATCCTCAAAGAGATGTGATTTGTTCACACATTACATGGAATGTATTGAGAATGGTTTTAGTGAGAATATTTTATATATGTAACATAATAATGATACTTTAATGATGTTATATATATATATTTACATATACGTAATTTACTTACTTTCTTTCAATAAGACAACAAAATGGAAACAATGTTCATGTATACGTACGACGTGTCGCCTCCCTGAATGGTGTATTTCATTTTAACTTTGTATATTATATTTATTATTATAAATAAATATATAATAAATAATAAATAATATTTATATAATTTTTTACATTCTGGAAGTAATTAAATAATTATTTAAATAAGATGATAAAAAATAATAAATTAATACATATACGAAGAACAAAGATGGTATTACCCGAAGAAAAATCTTAACATATAAATTTTTATAAGAAGGTAATACAAAGTAATAAAAAAATATTATATGGTATTAAATATAATAATATTTTTATTAAAATATGTATAATTAAACTATATTTAATATATAGGAGGTTTGTATGAGTATGACGAGAGTGAATACAAAAGGTAAGGGAATTTTATCACACATTTTTTTTGTTACCATGAGATACATGCTTTATTCACCACTAAATTCATTTATGTAGAGGATAAAATACCCCTAATTTATTAGTATATACATATCCATTTTATGTTCGTTCTTTCATGGGGTTTATGTTTCAAAATTTACTAAATCAGTAATGTAATTTTCTCTTAATTTACCTTATTTGAGACACATGCCATGTTATGCACCCATATTTCCCTATGAAATGTTTATTATTACTTTTGACATGTAATATAATTAATATAATTTTTTTATTATAGTAAAATATTCATTCAATTTTTTTATTTTTATTGTTTTATGATTTAAAGTTACCAAAGTGGAAATGTTTTATATCATCAATCTCATCGTTTTTCGAGATTGATTATGATTATATATCCCTTAATGAAATTTTATGATCTATATCTCAATAACTCCCATGAATTCTCTTACCCTATGGACATGCATGTTATATTCATGTAATGGTATAATTTATCAACTCCTTGGTACTTAAGATATTTATGAAAGTGTTTCTATGAATATATGAGTGTATTTCACTTTTTATTCAGAAATTCATGTTCAATTAAAACTAGGTTTAAAAAAATTAGAAAATTATTATTATTATCATATGATATTTAAAAAAAATTTATTTATCAATGTATTACATTTAAAAAAATTTATTTTTGAGGAATATTCATGTCTCCTTCTGATCAAGGTACTTTTATAAACTCTTAAGGTGTGAAAGGAATGTCCGGAAAGTACATACAAACCTTACATCATGACCATCATTTTCTTAAAGCTTCATTTTTATGATTACTAGTTTATTTTTTAAAATAAATTGTTTTCTTAATATAATGTAAATTTTTTGATTTAAAAATATTTAAAGAAAAAGGGATCCAAATTTAATTTATTTTTTACAAATGTTTTAAATAATTTTCAAAGATTCTTTTATATTTTTTCAAAAAATGTTATTTAAATGATATCAATGATTATTTTATATGGTTTCAAATAATATTCAAGGAAATTTATTTCAAAAAAATTTCAAGCTGTTTTCAAGGAAAATAATTTTCAAATTTTTTTAAACCTTTTTTATAAGTTTACAAGGAAAATGTGTTCAAAATATTTTCATGCTTCTTTAATATGTTTTTATGGAATGATTATTTCAAAATTCTATCAATAATTCTTTCTTTGTTTTCAAATTAATTTCAAAGAAATTTTTTTTAAAATGATTTTTCATTTTAAAAAAAAATTCAAAGAAAAAAAGGATATTTTTTCAAGAAATGTTTTACAAGTATTATTTTATATATATGAAAACATTTATTGATAATAATTCTACCATTACAGGAAATGGTCCAAAGGATCCATTTATATTGTTTCTCTGAATGGTTTATATTTTTATGCAATGATGTTTATGAAAATCTATTTCTCTTTCAAATGACATATTGTTAAAAATAAATTCTTCTTCCATGGGTTATATTATTATGAAACCCATTTCTCTTTAGAGGGTTATACCATGGAAAATATTTAAGAAAACCACATCCTTTTATGAGTTATCATGAGATTAAATGATTATGAATCTTGTGTAATATCCATAGGTTATGATATAATTAACTGTTTATGATATCATTTTTATTTCATGGGTTATGATATAACATTTATAAAACCCATGTATTTTTATGGGTTATGATATGATTGTTTTTTAATTTTTGGTACACATTTGATGATTTCACAATGAGATGGTTGGAACATATATCTCCCACAAATTCATTTGGTAAAGATTAATATCTCTTGAGACAGACTAAGATAGTCTTGAGAGTGAAACTTTACTACAAAGATAGCTATGAGAGTGAACAATGACTACCAAAATGGTAGGGATAGTGAACTCATACTCATAATATGGACATGGGAGTGTACCAGGACTATCATTATAGTATGGGGAGTGAACCCATAATACCATGATAACCTTGGAATTAATTCCTTGAATACTATGGAAATAATTTTGTATGCTTCTATGTATGCTACAATTCAATGTCTTATTCCTATGTTAGGTTTTCAGGTCTTATTCTATTGACTACCTTATGATTCATATATTAGGAACAAATAACATTTATGCCCTAATTCATTTTTATGACCATTGATATTCATTGTATGATATTTTATTCTCATAATCATGTTCTCATACCCATATTCTCATGATTATTTTTACATATCTTCCTTGTTTACGGTTACTGAGAATTTGAGATCACCTATTCATATGTTTCCATTCCCTAGTTTATGAAGATATGTATTATATTTGATGTTTATAAGAAGGTTCCTGGCCAATTAGAACATAGTGGGTGTTAATATATCTTACTCATGTCCCAGTGTTTACATTTTTGTGTGTCAAAGGAACTTAAGTAATGCAATTTTTAAGCATCTATTTTTGTAATATATTATGTATTATAAAAAAGTGATGTAATGATAATGAATGTAAAGTGAGGGTTTATATAGTTTGTATCAATGAAAAGGTTTATTTAACCTTTTGAATCTTGGATTATAAATCCATAGTGAGAAGATTAACAGAATGTATGAGGATATGTCTAAGGATAAGGAAAAGTATAGAAAAATGTCTTGGAATCATGGTAATGGATAAGGAAAGTGGAGTCCAATAAATACAATGCTATTTGGATACTAAAACTGGATGTGGCTATGGAATATATGTACTTAGTAGTAACAACTCTAACCAGGTGTGTCGAGCATAACTCTACATGACCTGGTACATGACATCAGGCCTTATTACACAGCTTATTTGACACTCCTGAGGGACATGCTTTGGGAATTCATAAGATCTTCATGAACCATCATAATGTTTTTAAAAACAAGTAATATATGAATAACCTTGGATAAACATAGCTTGTTATATATAATGGAAGGTTTCATGATTTATACATCCTATATGTAATTCATTTTCCAAATTATGTGATTTTCCACTATAATAATTAATGACCAAATGATTCTTTCTGGATTAATCAATTGTGGGAACCAGAAAGAGCTGGATTAATGTTGAATGTGATGGAATTTTTTTTTATGTTCAATAAAATAGAATAATAACTAGAGTGAAGGATGTTATAATCATGCCTAATCAGTTTTCATGAAATATTATTAATAATGTGTACCTTAACCAACTCTCTGACTCAGAAGTGAAAAGAAGGAATGATTTCTCTGAGAGTTAGGGTAATAAAGACCATCGAGAATAGAAAATTTGGTTTTTTACATGTCATTAATGTGGGAAGAAACACCAAAGTAAATGTATTATATATAAAATAATATGTTTTCAAAATGGAAAATAAGGGCACAAATAAGTAAACTCCAAAGGAATAAATTAAATGTTTAGTTAATGCAATGGAAGGGAATTTTGGCATCCCTATGGTACTATCAAGTGATAAATGCCTTCCATGTGGAATGTATGCTCACTATGAAAACATATTTCCTTTTTAATATAATATTGAAGAGAATCAAAAAGTTGTTACAAGTAATGGTTTTTCTACTGATGATGAAGAGAACACAAATGAAATATTAATGGTATGTGTTTTTTTAATAGTATAGTTGATAAGAATGATTAAAATGAGTTTGATACATTTTAATACAAGATTAATATTTCATATTCTAAGAAATATGTGTTATAGAATAAGATTATGAAACCTGGTGAATGGTTTAATAATTAGGTTGGATGATTTAAGTTTATATGTTATGGAATTAGATGATTATGTTATACAAATCCTGAAATATATATGTATTTTCGTAATAAGTTTTTCTTTAAAGAATGAAAAGGATATGATGAATGGTGATGAATAATTATAAAATTGATATCATAAATAAGGCAAGGTAGCATTTAATTTGTCCATGATGTTGAGGAAATTATTTTTTGTATGTATAATGAGATTATAATATAGGTAATGTAAATTGGATAGTATATATGACATCAGAACCGATAAAGTATTTTTTTCCTAAATTATCGACTATTATCATGGATGAAGTTTACAACTAATGGAATTTAATGAATATATCCATTAATAATTTAAATAAAGAAGAATACATGTTTTCTGAAATTATTCAATATAATTCAGGTTATTACTATGTTTCCAGATAAAAAATGATGAAAGAATTCACATGTCATGAATGGGAAAACTAAGAGCTAGTTTTTGATATATAGGGGATCAATGTATAGTTTATTTCATAAAATTATCTATAATTTTTTGTATTTTCATCTTCTGGAAGGGTTATGAGGTTAACCATTTAGGGGATGGTTTAAGTTAAATATTAGATGAGGTTTCTGGGATTAATGTATTATCTCATTAAATGACAGTTTTTGCAAGTTGGATAACTTGTTCTAACTTTTTCATGTTATAATAACAAAAAAATGGAATTATTTATCATTATATTATAGATCTCTTGATATTTTATTTATAAAATAATGAAAAATTAACCTTTATTTTTGGAGAAAGGGATGAAGTGGAAATTGGTTATGGAACAACCAAAGGGTGAGATCGTGCTGAAACAAAGTTAGCATATTTTCTTGTGAATGTTTCTTGAAACCAAAATTGTAATCTTAGTAACCTTATTTCTGATGAATCAAATGGATCCTTATATTATCAATGATTTAGAGTTTTTTAATCACCCACTAATAAGGATCATTCTTTTTTATCACTCTACATCAGAACATTGTAGTAATATTTTTCATGCATCCCTATTTTTTCACTTCCCACCTATGTTCTTCTATGTGGGAAACTACTTTTGAGTTACATTGGGTAATAATTAGTTTTTCAACTTTATTTATTAAAATATTTTATAGTATTAATTTTTATGATGTGGGTTTATAATAATGTAACATTCATTCATGGAACCGTTAATAACCCAAAAGTATTTTTATAGAGAAATTAATTTTAAGGGGTTAAAATATAACACCATGAGATTCTGTGAATTATTATATTCAAATTTTTTGATCATTTTTATATTTTTAATCTCAAGAAACACAAGATATATATTATGTTATATAAATTAACAAAGTATAAATTTATTTTCACACAACTCCATGGGAATCCTATGATACCCGCAACTCTGGAATGGCTTACGCTACACACAACCCTGAGTTTTTGTGAAACATCACATTGTTATTATAATTTTTTAAACAAGATAGTTATAACCAATTCATTGGGAGTAGAAAAATGAATTTTAATATATAATTTTTTAAAAACAATTTTTACTTTTTTCATATAAATAAATCATACTAATATTGAAATATATATATTTTTTTGGTAATTTCATTATATGTTTTAAAAATGTAATATTCTCAAATAAAATGATTTTCATATCCTTCTTGGAACAGTAATAAAATAATTTTATAAACCATTTGAAATATAATTTGAAAAAATAAACTTTATTTATGAATTAATAATTTCAATATAATATTAGGCTAATTTTAGTGGATTTTTATCATAAATTTCATTTTTGGATGAATAATGAAAAATAATGAATTTTAAATAAAAATAGATTTTTTTATTTAATTTATATATAAATTATATTTTATGTTTTTTCAAATAAATAAATATAAATTATAAATATATTATTCCAATTTAGTTCATTTAAATCTTTATTATGTTTAGATATAAAATCATGATGAACATCATGAACATTATCACTTTAAAAACATACTTTCTCGCTACATCTGTGGGATTATTATTAAACAATATTTTTTGATTATATGAATTGAATTTAAAAAACCTACATAAATAGGTTTAATCAATATAATATTTATAGTATAATAATAATAACATAACTTTTTTACCAGAATGTTTAGTGAAAGAGATTAAAATTAATTACAATGATTATAGTAAAAGTAAGCTTAATAAGGGACTAAACCATAATATTAAAGAAACAAATGACCTAAAAACCTATCAAAAAATGACTCTATGGATATCTTTATATAGATAATCCTATAAAATTTCATAATTATCAATTTTTACACTTTTGGAATAAGTAATACTTTGTGAACACACAATGTTTTTCAAAAAAATACCGAGTGTGTCATTTCCCTCCCTTATAAAAGAAAACCAAATATCCCCATTGATTTCACAATTCAAACCACTTAGGTTCATCCAATATCGAGACAATAAACCTCCCAAAATTTCTAAATTCTTCCTTGAATCCCCCCATCCAATTTAAATTCATCAAAGGAATCCCTTTGGTGCAAACTAAAAGGAGATAACTGAATAAGGGGTAATATCCTTCATAAATATTCTTTATTGTTTTTTATTTCGCCGCACCTCAATAATTATTATTCTCTAATTATATAATATTTCAAAAATACAAAATATAATTAGGTTTTTTTATATTATTGTTTCTACCTACACATACACACACTTTCATATGATGTATAACGAATATACCATTCTTATGTACTACGAACTACCATCTCACAAAATGATTTTGTTCATTTTTCTTTTACTATCATTCATGGATGGGAATTATGATGGACATGTTATTTAAAAATGATATATATTATTTTTATTATTTCATTATTCCTTTTTAATTTGTTTTACAAATACCTTTATACATTCCATCTTTTGAAAATATGATAACATTCTTTGAGGATGTGTGGAATACCGCCTCCTCACAGCAATGTGATTCATTCACACAATACATGGAATATATTAAAGATGGTTTTAGTGATAATATATAATATATATAACAGAATAATGATAATATAATTATATTATATAAATATATAAATATATTTCATTTTAATTCATTCATTCAATACGATGACAAATAGAAACAATGCTCAAGTGTACATTCGGCCTACCGTCTCCATGAATGGTGTATTCCATTTCATATTTCAATATTTGATAGATTATTAGAAATAAATATATATTTAATAATATATAATATTTATATAATTTTTTTCGTTTAAGAATAAAGTAAGTACTGATTTAATTAATATGATTAAGAATAATAATTCTAAACATGTATGAAGAATAAAGAAAATATTACATGGAGAAAAACCTATACATATAATTGTTAATAATCATATAATATAAAATTATAATAAAATATTATATGGTATTAAATATATGAATATTGTTATAAAAAAAGGTTTATTATAATATTATATTTATTATTCAAGAGGTCTTTTTTAGTACGACGATAGTAAAAACATAAGGTATTTTATTTCAATCTCATGTTTTTTTAAATTCTGTGAGATACATGCCTTATTCAATACTCATTTCATTTGTGTGTTGTATTTACTTCTCGTGGATATATTATATGGTTATTATAATTATATTAATTAATATGTACATATCCATTTTATTGTATTTCATTCATGGTTATTATTCATCAAAAGTTACCAAATCTGTAAAGTAATTTTGTCTCAATTTACCTTCTTTAAGACACATGCCTTGTAATGCCCCTAAATTTCTCTATGAGGTGTATATAATACTTTTAAAATATTATATTACGAATATAAATATTTTAATTATAGGTTAGGTTTCATGAAATTTTATACTTTTTATTTTAATGTGATTTAATGTTACCAAAGCTGTAATGATTTGTAGCTTAAATCTCATCTATTATCAATATTGTTTGTGATTATGCTTCCCTGAATAAAATATAATGATCCACATCTCAAGAAATCTCATGAATTTTCATAAAATATAGATATTTATTTTATATCCATTTAAAGGTAACGTTTTTCCACTACTTGGTACCTAAGATTGTTAAAAAATGTTTTTATGAAAATCTGACATTATTTCTCCTTTTAGCCGAAAATCATTGTTCTTTCAAAAAAATAATTTATAAAAAAATAATTTTTTTAATATTATATTTTTATTTTTTAAAGGAAATATTTTCCAATTTATTTCCTTTTTACAAAATGGTATTATAATTAATCATCTATTCATTTTTCAATCAATGTACTTTTATTAACTTTTAGGGAGGAAATAGAATTTTTGGCATGTACAAACCGACCCACCATCACATCCATGATTTCCTTGAGGCTTCCTTTGTAATATTAAAAAGTTATTTTTTAACAAAATCATAATAATTTGTAAATTTTGTGATATTATAATGCTTTTCAAAGAAAAAGGGTTTCTATATTTTTTTTCTGTTCTCAAATGTTTTAAATAATTTTAAAATATTATTTTATATGTTCTCAAAAATAGTATTTAAAAAAAATAATTTCAATGGTGTCAAATATTATTTTATTTTATTTAATGATTTTTCAAGAATAATGGTTTTCAATTTTTTTTATATTTGTTTACATGTTTTCAAGAAAAATGGTGTTCAAAATATTTTTATGGTTATTTTATATTCTAATAGAAAACAGTTTCCCAAATATTTTAATTTTTCATTTATATGATTTTGAAGAAATAGGTATTCAAAAGGATTTCAAGAATTATTTACATTTTTTAAAAATATTTTAAAGAAAATATTTATAAAAAAATTCTATATTTGAAAAAACGTTTTTCATATAAAATTTTTATTTTTCTCAAGAGAATATTTTAAATTAATTATTTTACATATATGAAATCATCAATGGATGTTATTCATGACTTTTAATAAAATGATATATGGATTATGTTCATATTTTATCTTTCAATGGTTTATGTTGTGATGAACTGATGTTTATGAAAACCCATTTATATTTCATGAGATATATCTTTATGAAACTCATTCATGTTCCTTGGGTTAAGTGCTTATGAAACCCATTTCTCTTCAACAGGTTATACCATGTTAAATGATTATGAAACTCGCTTCCTTTTACATGTTATTATAGGATGAAATTATTATGAAACATATATATTTTACATTGGTTATGATATGATTAAATGTTTCTGATACCCATTCCATTTCATGGGTTATGATATTATGTTTATGAAACCCATCTCTTTTTATGGATTATGATATCATTATTTTTGAATTTTTGGAAATGTATGTATGATTTAATTATGAGGCGGGTGAGATCTATATATCACGCCATTGCATTGGGTATAGATTTATATATCATTAGATACACTAATATGGTATTATGAGGGATCCTTGACTACTAAGATGGCCATGAGAGTGAACCATGACTACCAAGACAGTATAGTGAGTAAACTCATACTACTAATATGAGCCTGAAAATGAACCATAAATACCAAGATGATATGGGGAGTGAATACAACAAAGAGGGATTGGGTATTGATTCCATTAATACTATGGAAATCCTTTTATATGCTTATCTGTCATCCACAATTCAATTTCTTATTCCTTTGATATATTTTCATGTCTTACGATCTTGAATCCCTTATGATTCATGTCTTATGAACTAACAATATGCATTTAATGACTCATGTTTATGATATTTGATATGTAGCGTATGGTCTTCTATTTTAGTGATCATGTTCTCTCACCTTAATTCTTATTATTATGTTCATGTATCTTGACCCTTACTAAGCAACTAGGATCACCCATTTTTATGGTTCCTTTCCCCCAAGTTATAAAGATATGTATTATGTTTGATGTATCTCAAAAGGGTAAATGTCACGAAAAAACTATTGGGAGATAATTTTGCTTACTCATTTACAATTCATTACATTTCGACGTCTCGAATGGCAAGACACTAATATGGTCTTTGGGCGTCTGTTTGGGTAATGTATTATGTATTCTGAAAAAGTGATGTGATGTTAATGTATGTAAAGAATGGGTCACTATATGATATTTGGTAAATAACTATACTTATGTAATTTTAGTATCACATGTACCTTCTTACCATCCAATCTGTTGGAAAATATTAATATCTCTTAAGAATATGTATGGAGTACCGTCACCACAAAGCAATGTGATTTATTTTTCACTTCAATTTTACATGGATGGAAACAAAGAGGGATTTAATGAATATATATGACTTATATGATATAAAAATGATTCTTTGAAGATTAATTACTATTTACCTTTCTTTCATTCCATATTTTGAAAAATGGAAATGGTGATCATGCGTACGTATGGTCTACCATCTCCATGAATGATGCCATTCATTTTTAAATCCATAAACTTTATTGATGAATCTAAATATTTATATAGTGAATATATATGATATTTATATAATTATTATAATTCTATAGATTATGTATTATGATAACAATTCAAGGACTAAAACTAAAAAACCAATACATATAAGAAAAATGAAGTAGCTATCAACCAGAATAGTGATTTTAATACAACATTATTAATAAATGGGTGATAAAAGTTTATAAATAATTTGTGGTTATATATATATATATATATATGTATATATATATTAGCATCATTCAGGAATATACTTATAGTAAACCAATATTTATTTTATATGATGTAAAATGTGAATAAATAATGTCGAGACATGAGGTAAAAGTTTATCATCTCAAATTGTCTTCTTTGAAACATATGTTATTTTATACACCTATCGTGTTTTATGATGTGTATATACAACCCATTTTATATTTTATATCATGAATCTCCATATTTTATAATATTTAATGTTTTATTTTATGCTACTATTGTATTGGACTTATGATTCAAAAGTTACAAAATTGGTAATGGATTTATATTTCAATCCTATTTTAAATCGAGATTATTTATGCCTAAATTTCAATTAAGGAAATTATATGATCCTATTCAGATAAATAACATTATTTTTATTCTAATTTATTAATTTTTTTAAATACATCTTTTCCTTACATTTTTTTCATTTTAAGTACATAATATTCAAATTTAAATATTTGAAGGAAATATGACTATGTTTTACTATTTGATCTAGAATCCTTCCCTTCTATATACATGTTTTCTAAAAATATATTATGTATTTTTTTTACTCTTCTAAAATTATTGTTAAATCCATTTTTTCAGTTCATTTACTTTTTAATAAATGTTTCAAATTAATCTTATTATCATTTTTTGAAAGGGTTGGTTTTTATCTTTTTAGAATAATTTTAAAGGGATATTTTCTTTTAATATATACAATATGAATGTTATTTTCTCTCATTATGACTACTTAATTATTTTAAGATTAATTTATATGTTTCCATAGTTCTTTTCAAATAATTTTATTTACATTATTTTAGGAAAATTTATACATTCTATACAATTTAATTCAAAATGGAAATGTTATTTTCCTCAAAAGAGTTTTAACGATATTTTTATGATATTTATATTCATTAGAGACAAAAAAATAATTTTCTTCTTATTTTCGGGATATATTGTCTAATTATGTCGTAGATATTATTTTTTATGAATTTTTTATGATTATGAATGTCACGAACAAATTCGGGTTGTCATCTGATCTGACACCCAACCTGGTCCGTGGAAAGGCACAAAAAGTGTTCCATATTCCCATGATCTATAAAAAGTTCACAGGTATGATAAATAAAGGTTTGGGAACTATTTACCTGAGATTAGAAAAAAAAACCAACAAAAAATAATAAATAAACCAAATCTAAAAATTTAAACCAATGAAGTCTTAAACAAATCTTATAATCGAATTAAAAGGGTTATATAAAAGACCAAAGACTACCAAAAGGGAAGGAAGCCAAAAATAACATTCTAAGAACCAATGCATGGCAAGGGGGAATCACCCTCAAGGATATCCACGTCACCACACTAGGAAAGACATTTATAACTTGAACCACCAGCTCTAAAATATTTACACATACCTGCAACAAACATTACCAAGAAAACTTACACTAAAGGGTGTAAGTAGGGTGTGAGCCTAATAAAAAATTTATTCTTCCCAAAATATTTCACATGATAAACATTTTATGAGAAAAATAATTCAATTTTTTATAATTAAGTATTACTAGTAACAATGTTTAAAGATGAAACTTTAAATGAAAATAGATTTCAGTTCGGAAACAATAATGAATGTAATTTTTTAACGAAACACATATTATACATAATTTTCCAAAAAAATACACCATATAACGATTCTATGTAAAATATAGTGAATGAGAACTAGTCATAGGAACCCCCATATGCACTAGCTAGTTGTGGGGCCCTAGGTTCATTATATCTCAGTGTATAAGTAACCATAACCAATACCCTTGTAATGAAAGTTCCACTAGGAGGGGAAACATTAATGGCCCAGTGGTCACCAAACATCATCAATGTTCAATTAGTGTTTTCAACATCGAACGTTATTAGTTAAATAGGGATGGTAAAACTAAAGAATCACTAGAATTCTAGTCCCAGTCCACCCACCAAAATACTCGGATTTACCTCTTTGTTCTCAATCGTGTTCTTATGTCATAAAATACCATTTTCTCATTAAAATTCAATTTGAAAATCATGAACACACAACACATCCCACACACATGTCACATAATACCCTTTTCACATTAAAATTAATTTTATCATCATACACACACCAAAATAGCCAAAAACCATGTCTCAAACCTTTCTCACAATTTAACAAATCATCTCTCCAATTTATAAAACATTCTTAAAACATTTGAAATCACAAATCATCAATTTCTATTTAAAAAACCCATTTTAAAAACATAAAATCACTAAAACTATACCCCAAACATATTTATCACTTATTTTTTTAACTCAATAAATAGTTTAAAATTTTCGTAAAATAATTTCAAAATGTAAAACATGGATTTTCACACAAAATTTATTCAATACCCCATATTTCAAGACAAAATGCACCCAAATACCATACCAAAACATAATTGTAATACCTATAAAAATTTAATAAACCCCTTACATATATTATAAAATTTCATCAAATAATACCACATGAGTTACACATTAAAAACACATAGTTTCAAGAAAAAATTAATCTTTGAAATCAAATGCTCGAACAATTATATAAAAAATTAATTTTCCACCCCAAAAAAAATTAATAAAATTTTTATGATGGTTATTAAAGAAATCTAACTCATTAAATAATTCTTACATAGGGAATCACAGGCCTTGACTGTCAAAACCACCAATTTTTTTGTGAAACAACAGCTTCCCCACAACCACTCCAAAAGAGAGGCTAAATCCAACCACAAGGAGAAATAAGAAGAAAAACCCCCCACAAAACGATTAAATTGATCAACTCGAGGCATGAAAATCAAGAAACAAGGCCCCTAGGGTAATGTAAGAAGAGAAAAATCTAGAGAAAACAAAGAAGAATAATTGGGAAGCCCAGAAATTTTGATTCAGGTGAAGAATCCCCAAGAAATCACCTTGAATCCTACATGGATGTGATTTGAGTTGCTAAAAACCCCCATGGGAGGAATTTTGGTCATAGGGTTTGAATGGGAGAGGTTAAGGGAAGAAATACCAATTGAAAAGAAGGAGAAAACCCCAAAATACTATTTCTCGAGTGGGTTGCACGGTTAGCTCGCACAGTTTGAAAAACCCTCCTCAAACCCTAAAATCTACCACTATCTATTGTTGTATGAGTTTCACACATAGTGTGCAAGGTCTGTTAAACCATGAAAAATTTTTGTGACACCCCTCACACTTACTATAGTGTTAAACAAACTATGAAGCTAATTGTGCGACCAGTAAGAAGTCCCCCCCCCCAAAAAAAAACTTTTTCACCCCAAAACATTTCTAACTCATGGGGGTAAACCATCCAACAAAACATACCCCATATAATGTTCTCCTAGGAGTGTTAAAACTCATTTTCCATGCCAAGTCAAACTCATAACTTCCCATTAACAAGAAATAAGTCCAGACACCACCCAAAACATCCATGACTCAAAATTTAAATCAAAAAAACATAAAATCCAAAATTTAAACTAAAAACCCCTGAAGCCTATGAAAAAAACAATGGACCAAAGAAAGGTTTAAAACCAATGGTGTAATTGAAAAACTAGGTGTGACAATTCTCCCCACCATTAATGATTTCCACCATAAGAAATTCATGACAGTTTCTAGTTGTTTAATCAATGAAAAATAATTCTAAAAATCACAAGATCCAACCCCTTGATATAGAACATCCCAATATATTCAAATGGAACATATGCCTTTTTCTTGAAATAAACCAATAAAATAGAACCACTTACTATGAATCAAATGAAACATTACATCCACAACCTTAACAACCACTCTTTGAACATAATCATTGAAAGCACTCCAAAAATCCTAACGTTTTCCCAATAAAAAAAGGAAACTGAAAAATCAAACAACGTCAAAAGAAAAAAACATCAAACAGAGTAACACAAAAACCAAAAAAAATAAGATCAACAATAGGGGGAGGCCTAAAAAAATTCCCCACCATTTGAATAAACCTATTAATGATTTATTATGTAATCATTTCTAATGAAATCCAACGTGGGTCTCCTCACCATTAAGAACTAAAAATATTTAAAAAAACCTGAAAACATCCACACAAAAACCAAAAAAATCCCACCACAGGGGAAGGGTAGGGGTGGTCCAAATAATTATATTGCTGAAACCACAAATTATAGAAGCCCACAAATAATCTACTATAGATTACATTAAGAAAAATCCAAAATTGATTCACATTGGAAGTCCATGCAAGGAAACTAACCTTAAACATAGATCCAAGGGGGAAAAATCACATACATTGGCTGATGTATAATTTCATCATGAGGTTTTCAACAAGAAGAAATTTTTAGTTATAAATATACCACAAGAGAAACATAGAAAATTATTCAGTGCAATGGTAGAAAAATGATCTTAGACAAACACCCCACATCCCAAGGATTCATGACTACACGACAACTTCACTCTGAGGACTTTGTTTAGATCCCTAATGTTTAAAGCATCCTCTGCCTCATAGTCAAGAGCTTCTAATTAAAAATAGTAACTCCATCTTCTTGTTCTATAAGTGTTCATATGAAACTCTTTGAAAAAAATATGATTATGACACAATAAGAAACTCAATTACTCAAAAACCACTATTTTCCTAAACATGGACTTGGAAGATGCACATGTCAATCTTTCTCATTCTAAATAATGAAAATAATTAACCAATAACAAAAAAAAATCACAAAACACCACCAAGTACAAAATATATACCCAATAGAATTACTACAGTAGGAAGGAACATTAAATCAACACCCGAAATTGCTCTACTACAACCAATGGCTTAGGGTATCCTTTGAAGAGGATGATATGACATTCGAGACTCAATAATGAAATCCTTAGACTTTTCAATGTGAATTCTTTCTAATGGGGAATCACCGACAAGAGAATATAGGTAAATGATAAAATCAATAGCTCTATCAAAAGCATCACGTGAACCAATAATCGCATAAAATAAACACTAACCTAAAGGGAAACCAACTTAAATATTAGAAAAACTATTCTACAGACCCACTAAACACTACTTCAAGGCCAAAATACCAAAAACAATTCATTCTAAAAACACATCATAAACATCACCTCCATATCCCGTGGAAGTACACCAAATAAAAAATACAATCCAAGCCTAGAAAACATGCCACCCAACAATTTTATTATAAAATCACAATAATTTCTAGTTTAAAAAAACTTTCGAAAAATAAAATAACCCTGGTGGATTTTCATGCACACCAAGGTTATTCCATAGAGTCTCACTCACATTCACATTCTCATTCCACCCTGAGAACCCATAAACCATGCCATACCAGTCACTCATCCTCTCATAACGTCATCCCTCCACATTCCACACATATCTATGCGTGTGAGTACTCAAGGAAGTACCAAAGGATGAAAAATACATTGTCCACTATAAAAAACAAAAAATTACACCCGTGTTATAATAATTCCAACCCACTTAAAATATAAAAATTTATAAAACTTTCAAAAATATTATTAACTACCAAGAAAGGAACCATGTTAAAATAGCACATTACAAACCATTTAATCATACTCAAAAACAAAATACCATGAATTTTCCATCTGAAAATAGTTTTCATCTTCTCTAAAACATTTTTCAGCAAATCATCAAATTATATATCATCCAAAATAATTTTAATAATACCTTTTCCTTTTCATTTAATGGAAATTACCAAAAAACATCCACATTAAAGAAATCATTTTACATAAATCCCAATGTTTTCACATTTTTCATAAACATGGGCATTATCCATGGTTTGGGCACAAATTTTAATAAACTGTGCGCCAACTGTGTTCCACATACTAGACAACCTAGAGAGCTTCACGGTTTGGCTACATGGTTTTGAAAACTATACTGCAACCTTGTGATATGGATCTTCCTCAAGGCAGTGGCTTCATGCATGCTTTAGAAATAGGTTGACTACTCGTGAGTAGGTTATACACCCTCAACAGGTACAAAACCAAATCTCACAGGGTTACTTGGAGTAAGATGCGTGGTTTCCCCAAACTGTGCATTAACCGCGTGACAATGGAAAACACTCAAATACACAAAATATAAAACTAAATCACATCAAACTCAAAATAAAAACTTCTAATACAAGAATAAATCTACACAAAACCATTTCATCTCATTCAAAACACTTCCACTAATTCGAGAATCCCCATTTAATGATTAATAATTTGACCAAAAACTCATTTCTACTTATCTATAATGACTTCCTAAATTCTTTTCAAAACATATTTCGGATTTCCAAACAAATTATTTCAATAATATTTAGATTTTGATCATAAAAATCTAGTCCCTTTAAACCATTTCCATTTCACTAATTAAAATCATTTCACAAAAACCCAATTTTATAAATCCTTCCTTAATGTAAGTTAAAAAACCCCATTTCCACTTTCCAAAACCAAGTCTTAACCACTTTAATCTCATCTTTTTCACAATTCACAAATTAATATTATAAAAAAAAAACAAAATGAAGGAGGACCCAAAACAACACACAAGGGGAAACAATTGTTGATGTGTTACTTGGCCATATAGTTGGACTAAATATTCTAATCTTACCACTATCATAAGTAGTTACATGGTACCATTCCCTCAGCTCCACAGGGATTTACAGGCCTTGTGATCTCACATGGACTGTTGACCCAACACCCATTTTATTTCCCAACCAATGAGAAACCACAAGAACAAAAAGGCTTAGATGGAACCTAAATTCCACATGTATCTCATGTCCTACCTTGAGTTGTGTTGGCTGGAAAGCTTACTGGTAACTAGAACATAGGGTTCTGAAAATCCTAGCTTCGGTCTACCAAGAATCTTTTCCCTAAGAACATGATCCAAAAATAGGTAACATCCTATGATACCATTTTACCAGGAACCAAGCTGGGTCGTCATTCGAGATGGTGCCCAAACTTGTTTCTGGCAAGGACTGAATGGTGTTCTTTATCCCCAAAAGCTAGAACAGGTGATTGAGTATGATAAATAATGGTTTGGGAATGATTTTCACGATTTTAGAAACATAAAACCATCAACAATAATAAATAAACTGAATCTGAATATTTAAACCAAAGGAGTTTGAAACAAATTTCAGTATTGAATAAAAAGGTTTATAAAAAAATACCAAAGACTACCACAAGGTATGAAAGGGAAAAATAACAGACTATGAACCACCTCATCAAAAGTGGTACCACCCTCAAGCCATCTCCATGACACCGTACTATAAAGGACTGCTAGAACCTCAACCACCTACTCAAAAATCTTTACGCATAGCTGCGACAATCATTACAAAGACAACTTACTCCCTAGTGTGTAAGTAGGGTGTGAGCCTAAGGCCAATAGGATACCACCTAAACAATTTCATGTGATAAACATTTTAAGACCCAAATCTTGCAGGTTTTTATAAACATGAAATGCTAGTAACAATTTTTAAATGTTGCAGTTTTAACTAAAAAAAATTTTCACAAGGGAAACTTTAAAGAATGTACAATTTTTAGTAAAACAAACATGATATTTAATTTTATATCTAATAACACAATATGTTGATAGTATGTTCTATATATCCAATGATCACTAGTCGGGAGAACGCACATATGTACTATCTAGTTGTGGGGCCCTAGATACATCATATCTCAGTGTATAAGTTACCATAACCAATACCCTTTTCATTAACAAGCCACTAGGAGAGGAAACCCTAATGACCTAGTGGACCCCAAATGTCATCAATTTTTAGTTAGTGTTTTAAACATTTAAAATTCTAGGTAAAAAAAAGGATGATACAACAATTGAATCACTACCATAAAAGTCCATGTTCGCCCACCTAGATACTTGGGATTCTCCCTTGGTGATCAATTATGTTCTCATTTCATAAAATACCATTTTCACATGAAAATTATATTTGGAACTCATTACTCAATAAAAATCCCACCAACATGTCACATAATATGATTTTCACATTCATATTTTTTTAAAGTCATTAACAAACCATAAGTACCCACAAACATGTCTCACTCCATTCTTACAATGTAAAAAATTGTCTCACAAATTTAGTAAACATTATCGAAACATTTTACTTCACAAATCATCACATTATATATCAAAAACCAATGTTTACAAAATACCCCAATCAAAACAGTACTAAAACATATTTTCACCCTTCTAGTAACTTAATAAACTATTTGAAATTTTCATAAAATAATTTCAAGAGATAAAATTAGGATTTGCACAAAAAGACCATTAAAAACACTTTTTCAAGTACAAATGAACCCCAATACCATACCAAAAGATAATTGGAATACCATTCCACATTTCGTAAACCACATATATATATTATAAAAACCCCTCAAATAACACCACCTAATTTACACATAAAAACACACAATTTCAAGTAAAAAATGAAAATTTAAACTCAAATGTCAAATCATTTTATCCAAAATGACATTTTAACCACACATACTAAGTAAGAAACATGGTATGAAGGTCAATCAAAAACGATAACCCATCAAAAAATTCATACACATAGATTCACATACCTTTAATGTCATAAGAAACAAAAAATAATTCAAAACATCACGCCTACCACAACCACACCACAAGTTAGGCTAGATCCATCCTAAAAAAGGACAAAGAAAGAAAACCCCCCAATAATAAATCAACCATAGTAATGAAAATAAAAAAACATTCCCCCTTTGGATATTAAAGCATATTGAAATCGATTGAATATAAACGAGAAGAAGGAGGAAGCCCTAACCTTTAGATCTGTGAAAAGAATCCACAGAAAATCAACATGAATCCAGTATGGAGGGTCTTGGAGGTGTTAAAACCCACCATTAGATGAAATTTGTTCATATTGATTGAATGTGGTAGGACAAGGGAAGAAACCCCAATTAAAAAGAAGGAAATCCCAAAAAACCTTTTCCTGAGTGGGTTGCATGGTTAGCTCGAATGGTCTGATAGGCCATGCTCAAACCATGGAATCCACCACTTTCTAGTATTGGATGGGCTACACACATAGTCTATATGGTTTATTAAACCTTTCTCAAACCATGTGACCCCCTCTACAATTATAGTAGGGTAAGGCAAACCAAGCACCCTAATCATGTGACAAGGAAGAAATCCCCAAAAAACCCTTTTCACCCCAAAACTCACCTAACTCAAGGGGTAAACTAGCCAACAATCATACCCCATAAAAATGTTCCACTAGGAGTGTTAAAAACTCATTTTTCAATCCATGTAAAAATCATACCTTCCTAGTAATAAGAAATAATGCCAAACACCACCCAAAAACATTCATGTCTCAAAATTTAATTCATGAACACTAGACACACAAAATTTAATCGCAAAAACCAGAAGCTCGAGAGAAAAACTAATAACAAAAAGAATATTTGAAACCAATGATGGAATTGAAACACTACATGTGACAATTTTACCCACCATTAATTATCTATACACCATAAAATCCATAAAAATTTCTAGTTGATCAATCAATGAAAAAGGATTTTCAGAATCACAATCAAACACATTGATCTAAAACATCCTAACAGTGTCAAAAATCACTTATACCTATTTCCTGAAATAGACCAATAAAGAGAAACCACATCCTGATAATTAAATGAGAAATTACATCCACATCCTTAATTACCACACTTCAAAAAGAACCATTGGGCACACTCTAAATATCTCTACCTTTTCCTATGCCAAAAAAGAAACTAAAAATATCAAAAAAATATAAAACAAAATCCACTTCAACCCACCAAAAATCAAAACCATAAAAAAATAGATCACCAATAGGGGAGACCTAAATGGAATCCCCAACATTTGAAGAAACCTATTACTAATTTCCTGTAGAATAATTTTCAACGATACCCATGGCGGTTCATCCCACGGCTACGAACTTATGAGATTAAACAAAACCTGAAAACATACAAGCATGAACCAAAAACCCCTAAAATAGGGGAGGGTAGGGTAAGTCCTAGTGATTGGAACACTGAAACCACAAAATACAAATGCCCCAAATTATAACCTTTGGAAGAATTTAAACCCAATATGATATCAATTCATATAGGAATTCTATGAGAGGAAAGTGATCTGAAAATAATATCCATGGGGGAACAATCACATAAATTGCATGATGGATAATTTTGTCATGCGGTATGAAAAAATAGGGATTTTGTAGTGATAAATAGATCACCAGAGAAATATAGAAACTTCTTCACTACAATTCTGGAAACACTAGCATAGCCAAACTCCTCACAACCCCAGGATTCCTAACTTCTCACCAGCTTCACTCTGAGGCCTTTGGCTAGAGCTCTGATGCTTGAAGCTTCCACCACCTCATAGTCAGGATCAGCTAATATCTAATTAGAAATTCTTATTTTGGTGCTACAAGTGTCCACATGCCACCCCAATAAAAAATAGAAGATCAAGAAACTATAAGAAACTCACTTACTCAAACCAAACACTACTAGAAAATAGACCTATACCCACGGTTTTGGGAGAAACCGTGGGTATATGTATAGTGTGGGAACCTATACACACGGTTCTAGAAAACCGCGGGGATAGAGTTTTTTTCGAAGGCCTATACCCACGTTTTTGTAAAACCGTGGGTATAGGTGTTTATTTCAACCTTTATCCCCATGGTTTTTGAAAAACTGTGGGGATAAATAATTTTTTTCAAGGGCCTATACCCACGGTTTTTTAAAACTGTGGGGATAACTTTGGCGGCAAAAACAAATGCGCGGGAAAACAAAAAAAAATGGAGGGAAAACTTATACCCACTGTTTGAAAAAATATATATTTAATTTGATATAAATTCTTATGTAGAATATTTCTGCAGCTTGGTTGGTCATGTGTTTCATGAGTATTGGATTGGTCAAGGTATCGAATCTCGATAACTTCATTTTTTTAAATACAGTGACGGGGATTAATATATTACTGTAAATACAAACGCCACTCAGCCCCACGGTTTGTCAAACCATGGGGATAGATTAAGACCTCTATACCGACGCCACTCAGCCCCACGGTTCCGAAAACCATGGGTATAGGTTATACCCACGGTTTTGGGGGCTATACCCATGGTTTTGAACTATGGGTATAGGTAGTTTTTCCAGTAGTGAAACCGTTTTCCAAATTCAGGGCTTGGAAGATTTTTTTATGTATGGGGCCGAAGCCTCATTTTTTATATAAACAAAGGACCACTTTTTTCAGTGTAGAGGAGACCCATTACATGGTTTGTAGGACCAATGGGAATGAAATCCCATTAAATGGCCTTAAAGGCCCATTTTTTGGACCAATGGTGAATAGTATTGCTACTATACCTGGGCTACTACTGTAGCTGCTACAGTATTCAGAGCTTGGAAGATGTTCACATCAATCATTCTCACTTCAAAAAACAAAAATAATGAACAAGAAACCGAAGGAAATAATCAAAACAATATCTATCACAACTTCTATAACCAATAGAAACACTACAGCATGAAGGCACTTTAAATAGAGCCCATACAACTTTCTACTAGAACCAAGGGGTTGGGATATCCTATGAAAATGTTTATCTAACACTCCATACTCAAGAATGAAATCCATATGTTTGTCAACCAGAATTTGTTCAAATGGAGAATCAACCATAGAAGAATATAATGAAATGAGAAAATCAAGAGCTCTATTAAAACTAGCACATGAACTAAAACTCACATAAAATTAAATCTATCCTAAAGGGAAACAAACTTAAAGGTTACCAAAACCTTTCTAGAGACCAACAAAACACTACCTCAAGACCAAAATACAAAAAGAAATTCAATATCAAAACACAAAATAAACATTACCACCAAATAAAGAGTAATAAAAACAAATAACAAACACTTACATGGAATATTTAACAATCCACACGACAATTGTATTATAAAAACACTACAATTTTTAGATTAAAAACAGTTTTGAAAAACAAAAAAAACCTTTGTGGTTTTTTTGAACTCACCAATGATATTTCATATAGTTTCACTCAAATTCACATTCATGTGCCACCCCAGGCACCCATCAACCTTTCTATACTGGGAACTCATTATCCCATAACATCAACCATCAACTTTCCACACATATCTATGCTTGTCAGAAGTCAAGAAAGTACCAAAGGTCCAAAAATATTTCTTCCATAATAGAACATTTCACCCATGTTTGAATAATCCCTACCCACTTCATATACCATGATTTATAAAACTTTAAAAATCATACTAACTATCAAGTAACAAAAAATATTAAAATTCCACATTTCATAAAATTTCACCATTCCCAAAAACAAAATCCCAGGAATTTCTATCTGAAAATAATTTTCATATCCTCTAAAATATTCTTCTTCAACTCATCAAATTCAATTTCTTGAAAAATAATTTTAAGAAATAACACTCATTTTAATTTAAAAAAACTCCAAAACAAACATCCACATTCATGAAAACATTTTACGTAAACCCCAAATTATTCACATTTTTCAGACACATAGGCATTGTGCATGGTTAGGTCGAACAGTTCGACCTAGAGTGCACCAAATGTGTTCCCCATACTATACAACCTAGACACCTATAATGTCTGGGTGAATCATTTAGAAACCCATGCTCCAACCCAACGATATGGTTCTACCTCATGGAAGTGGCTACCCACACACTTTAGAAAGAATTTGACTAACTGTATGTAGGTCGTGCACCCTAAACCATTAACCAACCAAATCTTGCACGACTACCTAGTGCAAGACACACGGTTTTCATAAACTGTTCATTGGTCATGCGCTAAGGGAAAAGCTGAAAAAATCAAAATTTGAATCTAAATCACACCAAACTAAAAAGAAAAACTGAGAATACCAAAATGAATCACCACAAAACCAATCAATATCATTAAAAACATTTACACTAATTCCAGAATCCCCATTTCATCATCATTCAACTAAAATATCATTTCTTTTTTTCCACAATGATTTCATAAAATCTCATCAAAATAAATTTCTGATTTATAAATAAATTATTTTTCTAATATTTAGATTTTTATTATAAAAATATACTCCTATTGAACCATTTCACTTACACTAATATAAATCATTTCACAAAAACCCTCTTTTCTAAATCCTTACATAAAGTAATTTATGAAAATCCATTTTACACTTTCCAAAAACATTTCTTAACTAATCTAATGTCATTTTTTCACAATTCCAAAACTAAGATTTAAAAAAAATTAGAATCAAGGAGAACAGAAAATAACACAATAGTGGAAACTACTATCGATGGGTGACATTTCCATATGGTTGGTGTTAATATTATAATTACACCACCGTCATGAAGAGTTATATAGGACCATTCTCCCACTTCTACATGGATTTCTAGGCCCTACAAGCTCATTGGGATGGTCGAACCAACTCCCATTTCATTTCCCAACCAACTAGCAAACATAATGAAAAAGGCTTAAACGGAACCAGAATTTCCTTGGTAACTAAAGTCCCATTATGAGGTGTGATGGCGAGGAAAATTACTCGTAACCAGAACATTGTGTTCTAAAAACACTAGCTCTAGTAGACCTATAAATTTTCCCAAAAGAACATGACCTAAAAATAGGGAACTACTTCTGATACCATTTTTTCACGAACCATGCCTAGTCGTCATCCTAACCGGCACGAGTCCTAGTCTGAGAAAAGATACAAAAGGCACTCTATATCCCCACCAGCTGGAAAAAGGTCTATGGTATGATAAATGAAGGCATAGTAATTATTTACCTATGTTTACAAACAAAATTCTATAAACAATAATAAATAAACCAAATTAAAAAATTAAAAACCAACAATTATTAGAAAAAATTCTGAATTGAATTACAATGTTTATAGAAAATTATAAAGACTATCACAAAGGAAGAAATCAAAAAATAACATCCCATGAACCACCTCAAGGCAATGGGAAACCACCCTCTAGACATCTCCATGACACCGCTCCAAGAATGACTACTAGAACCCAAACCACTGTCTCAAAAACAATTATCGATACCAACGACAAACATTACCAATACTACATACACCCATGGGTGTAAGTATAGTTTGATCCAAATCCCTATAATATTCCACCCCAAATAATTAATGTGTTAAACATTTTAAGGAAAACATCCTTTGAGAATTTATAAACAAGAAATGATAGTAATAAATTTTGAATGATTCAACATTAAATGAAAATATTTTTCAAGAGGGAATCAATGAAAAATGTACACATTTTAATGAAACACACATGCTACTGAATTTTACAAAAAAAATTGTATTCCAATAGAATGTACCATACAGCCAATTAACACTAGTCATGGGAACAAACCAAGGAACTAGAAAGTTTTGGGGTCCTATGTACATCAGATCTTGGTGTATAAGTAACCATGTCTAATATCCTTATCGTCCACAAGCCGCTATGAGGGGAAACCCCACAACCATAGTAATCCCAAAACATTATCAATGTTTTGTTAGAGTTTTCATCATCAAACTTACAATGGGAAATAAGGATGATACCACTATCAGATCACTAGCATACGTGACCTGGTCCGCCCACCTAAATACCCAATATTCTCTCTTTATGATTAACAATGTTCTCATCTCATGAAATAATATTTGTACCTAAAAATTCCATTTAGAAATTATGAACATAGAAAAAATACCCCCAACATGTCACATAATACCCTTTTAACATTCCAATTAATTTTAAAATCACAAACATACCAAAACATCCCACAAACATGTCTCAGTCCTTTCTCACAATTTAATAAATCGTCTCACCAATTTATGAAAAAAATTTAAATAGTTTGACATCACAAATCATTACTTGCTCTTTATAAACCTCATTTTTAGAACATAAACCCACCAAAACACTAACCAAACATATTTTTCAACCTTTATGAAACTCAATAAATCGTTTTAAATTTTAATAAAACATTTTTAAGAAGAAAAACAAGGCTTTGCACACAAAACCCATTCCTAAACGCTATTATATGGAAAACTTCACCCAAATACAATACCATAACATAATTTAAATCCCTATCAATGTTTAATAAACCACATGCATATAATATAAAATTACATCAAATAATACAATGTGAGTTACACATGAAAAAAACAGAATTTCAAGAAAAAATTCACCTTTAAAATAAAATTCATAACCAATTATATAAAAAATGTTCTTCACACCCGGAACAATAAGTAAAAAACATGATAGGAAGTTCAATAAATAAATCTAACTCAAAAAAAATGCTTTTACAAGGAAGAATCTACCTGGAATTTAGAAAACCCAAAATATTTGTGTAAAACTTCACCTCACCACAACCACACAACATGTGAGGCTAGATCCAACCTCAAGGAGACCTAAGAAAGAAAACCCCCCAAAATTCGATCAACTAGAGGAATGAAAATTAGTCAATGTGGCCCCTAGGGTTATGGAATATACGGAAAATAGATAGAATGCAAAGGAGAAGAAGATAAAAGCCCTAACCTTTCTATCCAGGTGAAGAATCACCATGAAAAAATAATGAGTCTGACATGTAGGGGATTTAAGGTGCTAAAAACAACCATGGTAAGATTTTTGGTCATAGGTTTCGAATGGGGGAGGATAAGGGAAGAAACCCCAATAAAAATGAAAAAAATCCCAAAATACCATTTCCCGAGTGGGTTTCATGGTTAGGTCTCCCGGTTTGAAAAGTGATACTCAAACCATGTAATCCACCACTATATAGTGGTGGATGTCATACACACATAGACTACATGATTTATTTAATCAATGTGAAAACCATGCGACCCCCTGCACACTTACTGTAGGGTTAGAGAAACCATGCACCCTAATTGTACTACATTGATGAAGTCCCCGAAAAACCCTTTTCACCCAAAAACAGACCTATCTAAAGTGGGTAAACCACCAAAAAAACATACCCCATAAAAAGGTTCCACTAGAAGTGTTATAGACTCATTTTCCAAGCCATGTCCAACTCATTCCTTCCCACTAACAATAATCAAGTCCAAAACAAAACCCAAAACATCTGTTACTCAATATTTAAATTGAGAACAATCAAAACACAAAATTTAAACCTGAAACACCCTATTACAAAGAGAAAAACAAATGAAAAAAATAATATTTGAAACCACAGATGGAATTAAAACTATGGTTGTGAAAATGATTGTGAGATTTTTTATGAAAATAATTGATTTTCTATGGGTTATTCTATGTAGGATTCATGAAAGTTGTATGAAAAGTATTTTAGAATCACAAATTATGATATAATAACATAATTAATTATATTGCAGCACACATGTGTGTGTTTTTTCATTAAGTGATAGGTGGGACTGAAATTATATATCCCTCCAATACATTGTGTACATATTTATATCTATTATTATAATTATGGGTCCCAAGTCAATGTGCTTGATATGCTATGGGAAATAAGTCTATCTTCTTGATCTACTATTGGATGCATGTGGTGGGGATTGATTCATTATGATATGTGAAATAGGTAAGTATGGATGATAAACTATGATGTTATGATATATGTAGTTAACTATCTAATATGAAATCGTTTCTATACTTATGATGGGTCCACACTTTTATGACATGAACGTATGGTTCAAGATTTATTTATAATGATTTATCACTCTAATGATGCATTTATTTTTAAATGGTAATGTTTTATTAAATGGATTATGATCATGATTAATTGCAGATTGGTTATAAAAATTTTATGCGATATTCATGATATCATACCATTTTTATAAACTTATGAATTTATGTGATAATAAATTTTTATCTACAATTCTTAACCTTACTAAGGATTTGATCTCACCCTTTATTATTTTTCTCTCCGAATGTTATGAGGAAATTTTTGAGTAGGGTATTTCTATGCAGAGTAATATATAGGATGTTCTTTGTAGGATATGTTAAATATATTTTGTGAAATAAGAATATTTATTTTTTGGGATCCAAAGAAACTAAAACTCTATTCTCCTAAGGTGTGTAGTTGTGAAATGAATTGAATACTCATCTAAAATGATGGAATATTTATGTATGAAAATCATAGACCATTCTAGATGGTATTTGAGAATGGTTCATCCAATATTCTGATATTAGGTTTATAATAATTTGGTGAAAACACTTGGGATAAGTCTAAATATAAGCTATCATAATAAAGTTTTGTTATAAAATATATTATGTTGTTTTCCTAGAACTATATCCTTGTATAGACACTGAATGCTGATGTGGTTTTGGCAAAGATGTGTCTAGAGGTTTCTACCATGAAAATAGTTGGTTGAGTATATCCTTTCCATCATTCTGGTGCATGGTGCATGTTCCCTTACTACACACCAGATTTGACACACCATGGTGATATGCTTGGGTGGATTAACTTTTTATTTATAAACCATCATAAAGAATTTGAATAGATGATAATCATAAATGGCCAAGATTAAACCTAAGGTGTCATATATTAAATAATAGATTAATGATTTATACATAATATAAATTATACTTTTAGCTATGATATTTTTTATCACACTATGATTCTTGGTTTTAGTCAAGGTATGGAACAAAGAGGACTGAGGATAACGCTATATGTGATGGACAATGTGGTGATTTAGAGAAACCAGTTCATATGATGGATGATGTAAAAGATATTTTTATTATTCCCTATCATTTATTTTCATATATTATTAAAAAAAATAACTTAACAAACTCTTGGACTCATGAATGAATATAAGTATGGATCCCACTGTGTTTTTGGGTGGTGGAGACCATATATTATAGAATTCTCAATTTCCTTCTTGTTAGAAACATGGGACTATACAACAATAAGAATGTATAAAAGGAGTAAGAAAACATTTTATGTATAGAAAATATGGTCATAGGGAAACAAATAGCTGGGAAAAGTGAATAGTTCAATGGATAAAATCAATATCATATTATTGATACATTTATAGTTATTTGTCTTAAATGTGGGGAACCCAAGACTTATATATGTCATTGCACTTTTTAAAGGCTAACTCCTATAGAAAGAAAATACATATGATATACCAATCTTTGATGAAAATTTTTAAACACCCCGTTCCATTATAATATTTTCATTTCTAATGAATTTTAATTTTCTTTCATTATTTATTTTTTAAACAAAACCATGTTAATCTAATGTTACATACAACAATTAGTTGGATTTTTTACCCACAAGTCCTAGTTTTATTGAACTACAATATATTAATAAAATATTATTATTTAATATAATATATTACCAAAATGTTAAATTTGAGGTTACAAATATTATAAACCAAATTTTGAATTTTATATATTCTATATAATTTTAAGATTCATCTTATTTATCTTCTTTACATGAAATAGGGGAAAATTCAATTTTTTATAAACGATGTATTTTAAAAAAATGTAGTTTTGACACCTTTTAATGGGGAACCCTTTTTAAATATGAATTTTTAAACTTTGATATGTTAAATTTGAAAAAATTAAATTCTTATTTGTAATAAACCCATAAAAATTTAGTTTAGACAATTTTATTTTGTGTTTTTCCGATAACATTCATATTTTAATGAATAGAAAAAAATACTACATTTCAATTTAAAAACCACTTTTCATCTAATTTATTTATATTGATATATTACCCCTTTTATTGGTTTTAATGTATAATTATATTTATATTTTATCTATTAAAAAAATGGTGTTCATTGGATGTATTTTCACATTGAAATCAGATATAAACACCTACTGATCTTTTGATGGTTTTTACTTTTAAAACCTTGCTTTCTCGTTTTCACAATGGGAATTGTTCTCAAATTAATTTATGCCAATAATGAGTTTAGAATTTGGAAAAATGTATTACATATTTTTAATCATAATTTTGATATTATGTAAATTGTCCCTTTTATGGATATTATGAAGAGAATCTTCATTAATTATTTCTATTTTCCACAGTTTAAGGGTAAATTAAGTAAATAAGGGTAAACATATATAATAAAATAAAAATACCCTAAAACATATCCTAATACTCTTTTATGATTTTTTATGACCAATAACACCCATGGGGAGAAAATTTTTCATTTGGAAGCCACTTGGTTATGATTATGGCACTTATAAATTTTAATTTAATGCAAAGAAAAATATGTTATAAACATATATCTTCTAAATAAACCAGTTTTCACATGGGTTTATATATGTGATATATTCCGCAATAAATATTCATTAGAAAGATAAAAATATTTCCTAAATCCTGTTAGTTTATTTATAATATTTATACATTTATTAATATAATTAAATTTTGACACAATGATGATGTAGTCATTTCTTTATTAATGAAGGTATCAAATAACTGATATTATAAATATTAAAATAAATATTATATTACATAATTTATATCATCCTTGATTTTTCTAGGTTAATATGACATTTTATAAGACTATTAAATCTTTTTATATAAGTTGTATCTATTTTTAGATTTTATTTAAATTCAATAAAGTGAATAGTGTAAAAATTGATATAAGGGATATTTTATATAAATGAAAATTGATTAAATTATTTTAAAATAATAAAACTATTTTAAATTCACAATTTTGTTATGATATGATCTTAATGATAAATAAGTGTCCATTTAATAGAAATATTCCCCATATAAGTAAAATTAATATCCTCTTAATAAATAAAATGTTGTTACCATAATTAAACATAAAAGAGAATAATTAAGGGTAAATCGAAAAATAAGGTTCTAAATAAAGTGAAAAAGTGTCTAAAAATTATTTTATGAGAGGATTTAGAAATAGTAATTTCTTATATTCGATATATATATCATTGGACCCCTTTTAAATGACTAATAAATTTATATTAATTTAATATTGTAATACTTTCCAATGATGCCTCTCCCCAAACTTATAAATAGGCACTCATTCCTCTCTTTTACAAACACTCTCAACTCATTTTTGTTCAGCCATGAACTTCCCAAAACACATCCTAAAATTTTTAACCCCATAATAGAAGCTTCACATAGGTTATAAATCCTCCCAAGGAATCCTTTTGGAATAAACTAAAATAGGTTACCTGATTAAGAGGTAACACCTTCTCTCACGCTTTCTTGTTTCATTTCCATTCTATGCTCCCTATACTCATCTGTTAGTGGAAATTATGATGGAAAATATATTTATATATGATATAAATTATATTTATATTGTCTCTATGATTCTATAATTTTTATTTATAACATACCTTTATAATTTCCATTTTGTGTGAATATGATAATTTCGTTTGAGAAAGTGTGCACTACCACCCCCTCAAAGTGATATGACTCGTTCATCCCATACATGGAAAGTTTAAAGGATGGCTGGAGTAAACAAATTTAACATTTTTAATATAGATTTTATAATGGAATTATAATTTAAATAATTATCATTTAATTTTAATACAATAATAAAACATGGTAGAGTTCTTGCATTTGTACAACCTACAGTCTCCATGAATGGTGAACCTCATTTCTAATCTCCAAATATTATAGGATATTATAAATACATATGTACTAAATATAAAGGATTAATTTTTCATGTTTTAAATTCATTATATTATGATACCATGATATATTTAATAAGAACAACAAATAACAAGTCAAAACATACTTGAGAAAACTAGGCAGTTAACTCCAAAAATAGTGGAAATAATGAATGATTGTTGACAAAAGGATAATAAAATGTTGTAAAAAAATTATATATTTTATTATAAACATGATTATAGTATTGGTATTAGTTATTTAAAATTTTTTAATCCAATATACAATAGTTTATATTCCATACAGCAAGATTAATGTTAAGGTAAGGATTTTCATATCACATTTTAAATCTGTGAGATTAATGTCATATTCACTACTTACAAATTTTGTGTCAAATACCTACAACCCATTTTGATATATTATATAGTTAATCCTATTATTTTAATGAAATTATAAGATTAATTTAATTTTATACATTTCTAGTGATTATGATTTAAATTTTTCAACATGGTATGGTACACTTTGGAATGTTTAAAGATTAGTCTCCTAATGAATGTTCTTAATCTCACATCCTTTTGTGACTATTAACTTTTTCCTGAATGAATCAAATTATTATAATCATTTTCATTGTAAATTTATTTAAATATCCATATTCTCATAAAATGGATATTGGTATTTAATAAAAAAATATAGCATTATTCACAAGGTGGTTACTTTGACAATTATTTGATTAATTGGGGAATTATTGATAAATCCATATTTCTCATTCAATACAGTTATTCGGTATGAAATATTAGTTATTTTTATTATTTGATATGAGGAATGATTTGGACTAGCAATGATAGGTGGATCCCATACTTTATACATCTCCTCGATGTGTTGACCGGTTATCATGAGACAAATAAGTTGGCAAAATTAAACGGGTTTCTATCCATGTTTTTAACTATCTTGTGAAAGGTCTTGATGGTAATTGGATTTCATGTTCCTGATAAATGATGTTTAGTAAGAAAGAAATTCCAATAATTTAGTTTAAGTTATTATTTATCCATCATATTTTTCATTTACATATCTATGGATGTAGTTCATTCTCAGTTAATTGATTTATGGAACATTTTTTAGTTTCTTACTTTCCATATTTTTTAAGCATTATCTATTTTTGTAGATGGAATGTGTGATTGGTTATTTACATTTCCATGAAGATGGATTCATTATTTATTCTATTGTATTTACCCTTACAGAGAATTTGGGCTCACCCTTCTTATGTTTCTCTCCCCAGGTCTTGAAGAAGAGAAATTTGATTAAGATGCCAAGGATTCAGTTTATTTCAGTGATTGTGTAGAATGTTTTATTTTTTTCCAAATATATTATGGGTATCATGTCGGAAAATTGAATTTCTAGTATTTCTGAACTTAATGGTCCTCCATGATTTTCATCCATGTATTTATTCCAATGTAATGTAGTAACTCACAAGCACTGGGCTTCTAGGGTTGGGGCGTTACAGTTCGTATCAAATGAAGTTTAGCATCAACCATGAAAATAAATTGAGAAACCCTAGATTAGGGATCATAACCCTAAGATAGAATTCTGAGGATATGTATAGAAGAATATCATAAAATTTTGTAAATGTAGATATTTTGTAGGTATTATTGAAAAATACATCCTTATCTTGATACTAAAAGTTGACATTGTTTTGGTACAAAAGTATTTTAGAGTAATAACTCTAATAAGGTGTTTCATGCTTAAATAAGGGTAACCTGGTACACAACAATGGGCCTTACTGCACAGATGATTTAACACTCCATGGTGATTTACTAGGATAGTTCACATTTTATTTACCTACCATTATGAAGGATTTAAAGGTAATGATTTCCCTATTTTATCGAATGTTTATGTATCTAGGATTTACGATCCAAAAAAATATGTTATATGTGATACCATGTTTAGAGTCATAGGAAGTTCATAATTTTATAAGCTAATATAGTATATGGAAATGTTTTGAAATGGCACCTAGAAGAAGAAATGAGAACTCCAGAAATGCACATGAAGCAGATATTGAGGTTTAAACATAGATGGGGTTAACATGTTTATTATGTAAATGTATTCTACCCACCCATTAGTTTTTTTACCATTTTTTCTAGTATTAATATTTTAAAAAATTTATGAACAACTAGTGAGGGTTAACAATATATGGGATTAACATGTTTATTTTTTTAATTCATAAAAAATAAAATTAATGTTTAGAAATTATGTGTATTTATTTTTTATTTTGAAAATTTTTTCCATTGGGGTGTTCCAATAGTTAGGCTCAAGGATTTATTCCATATAGTCAATGGTTTACTACCCACTAGTTGTGTATTTCCATCATATTTACATTATTTCTGATTTAACCTTATAAAATCACAAAATATGGTAGAATGGGATATTTTACCTCATTTTACTCCATAAGACACATATAAAAACCTAGGTTCGGTCAACATCATAATGAGGAATAGGTTGTTCTTGGAAGTTTTTAGGTTATACATTGGTCAGGTGGATGTTTCTAAGAAAAATTAATGGACAAGTGAAACTCTTTAATAAATAGTTTATTTTTTTTGAAATTTTTTTTTTCTTAGTCTCTAAATAATTATATACAATTTTTTTTACCATTTATCTTAGTGACATATTCATATAATAGATATATAATTTTATGGGAAATTATAATAATACGATTTACAAAATGTGTTGAAATTGTTGATGTCAACCGACAAAATATAAACTTGAATGACTAATAAGTTTCTTAATTCCATATGATAATTTTGAGTTTTTTAAACATATTTATAGATAATAATACCATATTATTTATTAAAAACCCACTAATATACATCCATTATTTCAAAAAAAATGTTTGAATATGATATTTTCATTTTAGTTTTTGTAGAGTTTATTCTTTAAAAAGACAACCTGCAAACCCCATAGTCCACTAAATCATAGAGTTAACATTGGGTTTTTGAAAAATGAATATTTTAAAACTCTATTTATTATGTTAACTCCATTGATCTATGTTGTATGATTATAATACATCAATATGTACTTTCAATTAAAGAAGAAACACACATACATGAATTATAGTTTCATGGATTCTAAATAAATGAGTATTATTTTCTATGTATCACCATGGATTATTTTATTTAAATCCATATATAAATAAATCACAAGAAAATTATACATTTCATATTACCAAAATAATTATTTAATCTCTTAAAAAACATTAATGGAAAATATTTTACATAAAAGTTTCAAAAAAATCATTTATTCAGTGAAATTACATAAATAAACTCAATCGCACGCAACTAATATGATCCATGAATTGTGTAGGATGAAATATCAATCAACGATGAGAGGTGGGGTAGTTTATCCATAGGTATATCTATTAGAAAATCGTATAATAAATTCAATGTGGGAATCTAATAAATGAATCCTAAAAAAGTTAAATCATAATTAAAATTGTATAGAAAACACCTCCAAAGTTTTAATGAAACGTAATAGAGTGAATTCTAAAATTGGGTGATATATGTTGTAAATCCCTAACTCGATTGAAGTAAAAATCACTCATGATCTTGGAACACATTTTTTAATAATATGGACAAGATGATTTGTAGTTGTAATTTAGCGAATGGTAAAATATTGTTTCTCAAAGTAACATCGAATAAAGTAATAGTCTACCTCAGTGTATTTTTTCCTTCCTGAAAAAAATAGTTGTGATTTTTATGGAAAAATGATTATCACACCATAGATGATAATTGTTCATTGGTGTAAGGAAAATTCTTCAGAGGAATTAGAAAAATAGAAAACTATTTCTAGTGGGATGAACCATGGAATAATATTCTGACATGAAAATGAATTGTGAAACAATGATTGGTTTCTTGTTGTGCCATAAGATCAAGTTGTCATAAGGAAATAACACACACCTAGAAGTGAACATCCTGTTAGATAAATAACTTCTATTGTTAGTATTAAAAAATGACTCAACATCCTAATAACTTTGATTGAAATATAGAAGACCATTCCTGGGATATAGCTTAATATATTTGATGATGCAATGAAAAAAATCCCACTATAACTTCATGGGATAATTTATATTGATCGATAAGAGAGTAAGATGCATTATCATCTTGATGAATCTTTTCCCTATTTTCAATAAGTGTGTTGATGGTAATATCCAAATATAATTAAGTCTCATATAAGAGATATGATATATAATGTGGTTAGGAAAGAATAATCCTTTTTATTGTAGCAATATACTCAGATTTTAAGAAAATATGTCAAAGGACCCAAGTCCTTTGTATGTAATTTTTTATGATCACATGACTTGAAATATTCAATCATTCATAAATCACTACATGTGATAATTGTGACAAGCCTAGATTTGAGATTATATTTTTTCTCTAAATTAGGACTATATTTGACAAGTTTCTTCAAATACCACCCCGATCTAAAATGTTCCATGAAATATTAGATGAATAATATTAAAAAAAGTAATAATAACCAAACCTCTAGAAAAGAAAAATATTTTAATACATTATAAAAGCATACAAAAAAAGGATTATGAACACTTTATGTTTTAAAAGGGAATTTTCCAACAAAATAAACTTGTATTTATATTTTTTTTCATTTAATTTTTTTTAAAAATTTAAGAATATTAATTTTTAAAAATAAATATCATTTTTGGATTCATCATGTCAAAATTTTTCTTAGGTTTATTTTTTGATATTTTTATAAAATAATCGATTTTAAGGGGGATAGTGAAAAAATAAATATTTTGATATAGCCGTTACTTTTATGAACTTTTCATAGTAAATAAATGAATTAAAAGTTTAAAGAAAAGATTTTATATGGAAATTATATATTTATAATTAAAAAAATAAATCATTAAAAAATACTATGTTAAATTTATAAAACCTAGGTTTATTATTTTGGAAACTTTAGTATCATTTTACTCTAAAAAGAATTTTCAGTCATGTATATTAAATATTAGTTTTCATAAGTTATAGAAAATAAAATTAACAATATAGATTTCATATTTGTGATCACCATTTTTATATTACATAATAATTTAAATTTTATATTGTAACTTCCTAACCAATGTGCAACGTGACGATTACCCAAGACGGTTGGTCATATGACTTTAAGTGTGCCTCTGCATATGATGAAGAATACCAACTAGCACTGACGATCTGGTATGTTAGAATAGGAATACAATACCCTCTTTTATCAGAGTAAACACTAGAGGAAATAAATAAACAAATATAGAAGCATATGTGAATAGAACAATACTGATGTTATACGATAACAAAAATGACAAAAACAATATTCAATTGAAAGGAAAGTTGTGGATTGCCAATGTATGTGTCGAGGTTTCCAAAAAGAAACATAAAATAATGACCCTAACAACTCCCATGTGGGTCCAAAACCACATCTGGTTCCCTCATCCAAGCTCAATCCCCAATAAAAAATCAAACACATGGGCATTTTCCATTAACCAATCCTACAAAAATAATTTCTATTCAGGTACCAATCAGGAAGCCTGAATAAGGTATGAGTATAACATAGTAGGCCACCACCAATGATGTCTAAACCATGTCTATTAAACAGATACTATATGAAGTTCAATAATTAAATGAGGAAAATTAATGAATAATCTTTTATCATGTTATTAATTATTCTTTCTTTAATCATATTAATTCTAACATTCTCATGGATACTCGTACCTCTATACTACTTTCGTATCGTTCCAGAGCATGATGTGTTCCCTAGGTAATATCATATCTTAATACATACTTCGAATCGTATCGAAGCATGAAGTATTAAATGGTTATATGACATCTCAATACCTTATTGGACTCATGTTGGAGTTCAAAGTATTATCTTGTGAGGCCATATCTCGGAGTGCCTTTATTACCATTCATTAAATTCATAAAAAAATCAGAAGATATTAATAATAAATTCATAAGTAAGACAACCATGTTACCATTATTACTTCTCAATAGAATAAACAAGATTCCATTCCTTTACTCATAAGTACAATTACCATGTTATCATTTATACCTCTCAATTGAATGACCATGATCCCATTTCTTTACTCACAAGTAAATGAACATATTACAATTTATAATTCTCAATTTAGAATGACCATGTTCCCATTTGTTCACACATAATTAATTCATAATTAATTATCCACATAAATTCCATTAATAATTGAACAATTATTTAAAGACATAATAACGTAAATTAACACCAAAATAAATTATGTACTCTAATCCAATTAATGAATTCATTAATTGATTAATAAAAAAATTTATATTCAATAATTAATCAACTCATTACTTATACAAATTACAACCCTTAACACTCATTCTCAATATTTCCCAAATTAATTTTTTATTAGTACCGCCTCTTACTCTCATTATCAACGCTTCAATTAGTCATTTATTACAATAATGCATTGATAAAACAATTGGTCAACCAAATAAACCCAATTTAAAAATTCAATATCTAATGAATGTTAAAATTTTACAATTTTTCGTACATGTATCCAATCATCGTTTATAGGGACTTATTTTTTAGACCACCTACCTCATTTTTTATGGCCATTCACTTAATGGAGATCACCAAAATCGGAGCAGCATAACATCATAGATCTAAGGCCCGGATCTGAATCCCTAACTAAAGATCAAGATATTAGGATCTAATCAATCTAAGTCTATAATCCTAGATTTAGATCTCCCCAAAAGTTTTAGATTTGAATAAATAGAGGATAATATTCCACCAAAATATAAAGTAAAGAGAAAAGAATGAACAGGATTGGTATCGGGATGAGATCCACTTACCAGGAAAATATAAGATCATTGCTTTGGGATTTGAATCTTGATTAATGGAGGTCAGAGAACCTTGTTATCCATACAGATAGTTGTGAAATTATCCTAAAACATCTAGATATGATTTTAGGTTAAATAGGAGGTGTTTCTAGGGTTCGAGGGATTTAAAACTAATTTTTTGGTGATTAAAGACCACACACCTGGATTTCTGAGTTGGGGTGCAGTGTTATGGTAAACTGTGCACCAACCCCATGGCCCTCATTGTCTAGGGTTTCATGGTTACCATGGATAGAGCCCACAGTTTTCCCTAATCAGGATCAACCCATAAAAAATACGTTTTTGTAAAAATAATTCTTAAAATTCCACCCATATTCACACCGAGTCATAACACCAATCAAAGGTACTTAAAAAAACATACCTGAAATCGAGCATGAGATAACTCTAGAAATGGGTAGGTTCTTAAAATCTCCCCACCTTATATCATTTCATAAAAAAGATATACTTCCAAGAGTAATATGATTCTAAGCCAAAATATTGGGCCATTTAGCCCTCATATCTACTTCCATTTTCCATGTTTCTCTTATACGCGTCCATGTTTCCATAACACAAAAACTATGGATATGGCCTTTCCTTGCAACACTTTCTCATTGTGATTTACCACACGTATCAGATTCTTAAAGAAAGAAGAATCTATTTTCTATTCAAATTCATCTACATCGATCAAATGAGAAGGTTCTTGGTGATACCACTATATTTGTGGCACATGGAAGACATCATTCATAGAATTGTATTTCATAGGAAGCGTTAATCGGTACACCACCAGACCAATCCTCTCCACTACCTAAAATGGTCCAACAATCCAGGGCCCCAACATCCACTGCCTTTGTATCTGGTGGTGACCCAACCTAGGCAACATGTGATGGAACACATGATCACCCAATATAAACTCTAGGGGCTATCTTTGTCTATAAACATACAACTTCCACCTAATGTGAGCCATATCGATACTTTTTTGAATCAACTACACCTACTCTGATGTCTCCAACACATTAATAGGTCCAAACAACTATGATTATCTAGCCTCCATCCAATATATGGGTGATCTACAATACCTTCTACAAATAGACACGTATGGTGCAATTTGAATATTTTTTTGATAACTATTGTTATAGGAAAACACCACGAAATCTATGTTATTCTCCCAAGAACCACCAATGTATAGAGCACATGCGCATAGAATATACTCAAGAAACTATATAGTATGCTTTGAATGGACATATATCTATTGGTGGAAAGATGTACTCAATAAAACTTGTGTACCAAGATCTTTCTTCATGCCATGCCAGAAGCACGAAGTAAAGTGTGAATAATTATCCAAAACGATAGTCTATGGCATCCCATATAGCCAAACTATCTCTCGAACCTATAGTTCTCACACATTCTCTACTGTGAAGGTTTACCTTATATGAAATAAATTTTTTACCTTTGTTAGTAGACCACAGTGACCCAAATAACATCAATCTTCCTTTCAATATTTGGACGACTAGCCACAAAATACATTGTCACAACATCCAACATCCATTACAGAATATCCAAGGACTATACTAAACTTATAGGTTGTTGATTCTTTTCCTTAAATTTATGATAGGTGAATCATATTGTCACAAAACCAAACATATATTTTTTCATTCCTAGCCAGCAAAATTAATATCGTAGGTCAAAGTACATTTTTTCACACCTAGTTGCACGTCCCACATCAAGGCATGAAATTCTCACCTGAGTTCCTATCATATGTGTGTAGGTATAACAACTTGATTCTTATCATAGATGATCTCATCCTCATTTATCAACCACTCCAAAGGTATATCTACAACTTAAATTATTTATTTCAATGAAAATCACTATAGGTTCTCATACTAAATATCCATGATTCGTCTCAATTGTGTAGACGACACCAAAATTGAAACTAGATTCATCTACTCCTAACATTCAGGAACCTCCACATGTATTTAATCCAGCAAAGTCACCATCTTCCACTTTGCACTCAACTCCTGAACCATCTGATTCTGAGTCTTCCTGCTCAAGGAATCAGTCACACAATTTTTTTGGGCATATATTTCAGTTCAAAATTAAATGATTGTATATACTCTACCCATTTCCGCTGAGAAAGATTCAAATCAAACTAAGAAAAGATATATTTTAAGATCTTGTGCTCTATATAAACAGTAAACCTTTCTCCAAAAAGGTATTTCCCCTAGCACTTAATAGTAAAACCACTACTGTCAACTCAAGGTTGTGTATAGGGTATTCCCATTTATGTGGTCTGAACTACTGAGTCACATATGCCTTGGATTTCTCCCCTTTCATCAAAAAAACTCGGAGCCTAATCTTATAAGGATTAAAATAAACTGTATACTCCTCACATGACTCTCATATGATAAAAACTGGTTCTATCTTCAAATGATTCTTCATATTATAGAAATAATTATCACATTATTATTTCCACTCGAACTTTATCAACTTCTTATTCATGCACGAATGTGGTTATTCCAAAAATTAAAATTCTTGGACGAATCTTTTGTAATATTCATATAATCTAAGGAAGCTTTAGATAACAATAAAATTCATGGAATTCTCCTGATAGACCACTACCTGAACCTTTTCTGGCTCCATTGCCACACCATCTTCTAAGATGATGTTTCCAAATAAGTGTACACAATCTTTCCCTAAATTACATTTAGATATCTTGGTGTATAACTGATTCTCTATTAGTGTACTCAAGTTGATGAAAATATATTGGGAATGATCTTCAAGAGTTTTGGATAGAACAAAATTTTTTCACAAACACCACCACAAACATACCCATATACAAATGAAAGATCATGTTCATCAATGTCATAAAAACTATTGGTGCATTTTTCAACACAAATGGAATTAGAAAAACTCATAAAGGTCATACCAGCTCTTGATTGTAGTAATCATAACATCATAAGTCGATACTCTCAATTCATGATACCCCGATCTCAGGTCTATATTTGAGAATACACAAGCTCCCTTGAATTGTTCAAATAGATAATCAATTCATGGAAGAAGATACTAGTTCATCACAATCATTTTTTTCAACTTCTATTAATCTAATGAAAAATTTAAATTAAATTCATTCTTCTTTAAAAACAAAATAGGTGATCCCCATGGCGACATACTTGGACTGATAAATCCCTTATACATAAAATCCTCTAACAGATTCTTGATCTCATGAGGTTAAATCAATGAAATTTTTGGGAGTGGAATAAATAATGTATCTTCCCTTGGCATAAACCCAATTGTGAATTCCACATCTCTCAAGTTGTAGCCCTAATAAGCCATTGGGAAAGAAATCCAAAAATTGTTCCACTAATAGTGGAAGGAAATATTGCCTAACACCCCCCATATTCTATCAATATACTAGAATCTTGGGTGGTGAGCTGTCAATGTTGATGAGTGATTGGCCATTCTTGTATTTCCTAAATATCCCACTCTCTACATTGAATGTACGGTTCACCCTAAAGAGAAATAGAGTTTACTCACCTATGGTAACAATCGATGTGGGGTCAATATGTGACTAGCCAGTCCATAATGATAATCTTGTCGAAGCCAGTCATATCATGAATATAAAGATTCCATGGAAAATATTATTCCCAAATCTCATGTGATCATCCCATACATAGAAATATGTTTCTAGAAAATATTCGCAATGGTGTTTCTATAGTCATTATTCCACTCATGAACTCCACCTACAAGCTGAAACCATTAAAAAGTTTTGTAGATATAATAGAATGAGTGGAACCATTATGAAAAAAGGAACTAGATAATGTAAAATCCACAAGAACTATACCTCTCATTATTGATGGCCCATCCCCGCTCCCCACAAGTGCAGGATGCACTACATTAAACTGTCCTACCCATATTCCATGTGATGTTGTCTACCTACCCAGAGTAGAAAAACATTGATGACAATTGTTTTCAATCCCTAAATCTCCACATACACTACCTCTACTACCTCGGCCAATAGAACATTATATTTTAGACTCATATGGTGTATAAGATCCCTTCCCCAGACTCTAACTTTGCACATCTTCTCCCTCAAAACTAGTCTGTTTCTATGACCTACAGAACATTTTTAAGTGTCCCATCTTGCCACAAGACCTACACTCTACTAGTGGATGGGGATAGTATCGATGATAGTATCCCATACTACCACACCAATGATATCTCACCCTTGTATTCTCCTATCCAACTGACCCTCTTGTCTATGTACTCTGCTTCCCACTTCCCTAGATAATGTTTACCTAAAGGTTCTTCCTTTTATAACATGTGGAACATCCCTGATCATCTAGTAATAACACCATGTCTAGTACTAGAATCCTCCCTTGTATTCCCTTCAGCTCTGAGAGATCGATCCGCAACTTAATCAAACTTCATTAATCAAAAAATACCAATTTGGTACTTAATATCACACTTAAGTACATCCTAAGTTCATCTATCAGTAGATACCTCATCTCCTGATAATTCTTGAGAAAAGTATTGTATATATGTAATGCTTCCAACATAATTCATCACTTACATGCTCCCCTGGGCCAGATGCATGAACTCTATGGATTTATCTTGTCTCAGCATCTCCATATAGATGTTATCCAAGAACCTCTCCAAGAATTCATTCGATAACATACCGTTAGTTTTTTCTGTTTTCATCTGAATGACCCAATAGTTATTTTCCAATCACCCTTGAATAGAACCATCCATATTCACCCTCCTCTTAGCCAGAGTCTCCAAATGTTCATGTATTGTCTCTTTGGGCTCAACCCAAAATTCAACTTCCTCAGGACCACCCTCTCCATAAAATGTCTGAGGGTGATGCAACTAAATCTTTCTTGTCAACTCAAACATGTTTTTCAAAACCAACTCTGGGTATTATTCCATTAATTTCATGAATGAATCAATGTTATCCTAGAAATGATCCCCATCATCTTCTGTGGGGACCATTGGTGCCTCATGTTCCACAACTGGAAGACCATTCTTATTCATGTCCCTCAGTCATCCCCTCAACAAACATCATGTAGGCATATTATATACATTGTAAAACAAATGTATTATGTATCATAACACAGAATTATATAATTTACATAATATTACTAATCACAATAGGTCACAATTTTCATTTTCCCTAGATATATCGGCACATTAACAACTGAGGTGCTATCACTACCCTTAACAATCATACTCCTATCTTTTGGTTATCAAGAGTAAAAAATAACTATCATAATCGATTTTCTCATTTAGACAATGAATTATTATAATTTTTTTCATTTACAATATTTCTCAATTAATGTTAGGATCCATTTTCATTTAAATCTCATGAACAAGTAAAATAGTTCATATTAAACAACATACCCATAACTTGTTTTCCCTTGTGTGCCTAAAATGATGCATGTCATAATAAACATGAGTGCCTATAATGATGCATGTAGACTCAACTCTTGTTCCATTCTAGGAAATGAATAAATATTCAATAATTCACATAAACAATAATCTCATCACACCACAAGTTCATCAATCAAGGTGAAATAATATTCAACTCTAATAGAAAACAACAATAAGGACAATCCCACAATGAGTAATCGGGTTTTCCCATGTACGTGGGTTTGAAAATTCCATGAACAAACTCATTATCAAGCCCCAAATATTCTTTTTACCCTATCTACCTTTTCCAATAATGTAAGAAAAAAATGGAAGAAATACAGCATGTCCCTTTGATACCACTTTGTAACATCTCGAACCATGAGCCACACGATGGTGCCCCGAGCTGTTTGGTCAAAATACCTCAATATCACCTCCCATATTCTTGAGGTTTTCAGTAATCATTGAGGTTTTGTTAAGTCATGATAGGGAGAATATACCCATTTTATCAGAGTAAACACCAGAAATAAATAAATAAATAAAGGTGTAATCATTTTTAACCAGAGAAATGCCCATTTCATAAGATAACCAAAATGGAGAATAGAATATTCCACTGAAAGGAAAGATGTGAAATGCCAATGTAATTGTCAAGGTTCCTAAAAATGTAACTAAAAATTAAGACACTAAAGACACCCAGGCTAGTCCTAAACCATGTATGGTTACCTCATCCATGCTCCATCCCCAATCAGTAATCTAACAGATAGCCTATTCCCTTAACTTGTATTGTAGTAATAATGTCTATTTGGGTTCTGATAAGGAATCATAAATAGAGTGTGAGCATAACTTAGTAAGACACCACCAATAGTGTCTACAATAAGCCCAGTCAAAATATAGTGTATGTAGTTCTATATAGAAATGAGTAATATGCATAAATAAACAATTACTACATTTTATTTTAATCTTTATTTAATCATATTAACTTTAGGGTTCCCAAGGATACCCATACGTCTATACAATCTTTAGTTCTGAAGCATGAAGTGTTATTTAGGTAATATCATATCATAGTACCTTCTTCGACTCACTCTAAATCTTGTAGAATTAAAATTTGACTTGATATCTCTACGCCTGATTTGATTCATGCTGGTGTTTGAAGTATTATCATGTGAGGAAATATCTCGAATTTCCTTTATACCATTGTTTAAATTTATAAAAAAAATAAAAATTTACCTATAGAAAATTCATAAGTAAGACGACCATGTTTCCATTATTACTTCTCAACAGAAGGACCATGTTTCCATTTATACTTCTCAATTGAATGACTATGTTCCCATTCCTTTACTCACAAGTATAATTACCATTATACCATTTTTTATTCTCAATTTAGAATGACCATGTTCTCAAACTTTCACACATTATTAATTCATAATTAATTATCCACCCCAAATTCCAGAACTAATTCAACAATTATTTAAAAACATCAATATCCTTATTTAATTCCCATTTAAATTTAGTATGTCAATCCCATTAATTAATTAATCAATTATTTAATAAAATATTTCATATTCCATAATGAATTCCCATATTAACTATCTATATTATAACCCTTAACACTCAAAATAAATTTCCCTAAAATTATTTATCTAATAGGACATCCCTTTAATCTCATGATCGAATATCTAATTAATCATTTAATTAAAAAACTCTTTAATAAATAAAATGGTCAACCTTATTATTGAAATTTAGGGATTCAATTGATAAATAATGCTAGCAATTTTATAATTTTTAATACATGTTTAAAATCCATGACTATGGTAATTATACTACAGATCATTACCTTGATTTGTTAATGAACTTTAACTCAATGGAAATCCCCAAAATCTAAGCAGCACAATGTTGTATATTTGAGTTCTATATCTAAATAATAATGTTAATATCAAGTTATCATGATCTAATAAATCTAGATCTAAATATAATTTACTAGATATATATCTCCCCCAAAATGTTTACAACTAATGAAAGTAGGATAATATTCCACCAAAATATCATGTAAAGATAAAATAATGAATGGGATAGGTATCGGGATAAGAAACACTTACCAGGAGAAGAGAGGATATCTGATTTAGGATATTAATATTGAATAATGGAGGTCTAATGTCCTTGAAACCCCTCTAAAAATCTCTAAAATCATGAAAAAAATGATAGGTTTGAGTCTAGGTTGAATAGAAGTTATTTATGGGGTTAAGGGGATTTTAAATCTAATTATCAGGTGATAAAAAACTACGTGAACCTTTTTTAAGTAGGGGTGCATAGTTAGGGTAAACCATGAAACAATAGTGAATCATGTACTATTCAGGATTCTATAGGTTCCTAGGTACGGGTGAATTATTTTCTTAAACCAAGACCCAACCGTTCACATCCTTTTTGTCATAATTTGGTTTATAAAATCACCTCACAAACACACCCCATTTCATAACATTAATCAAAGGTACTTAAAAACATCAAAAACACCTAAAATTGTTCCTGATATAAACCTAGAAAAGGTATGGATATTACATATTTTTAGGCAGAATAGTATTATAACTTAGACTACTATTAAAGACAATGATAATAGTGAAATGGTTGTTTATATTGAATTGTTTTATTAAGGTTGTGTAATTTTTATCTACTAAATTAAATAAGAATATTTTATATAATTACTTTGATATTATGTTAACTCATATATTAAAATAAATTTTTACTTATTTAATTTGTAATTAATATTATATAAGATTACTAAAACATAATGGTTAAAACATTTTTTCCAAAAACAATTGTACACATTTTATGTTTTAACAGAAAAATTAATTTTTTACATATTTAGAAATTTATTTGGATTAAATGGATTATAAATTTAGTTTCATGACATAAAAATTTCTAAATAGGGGTTATGTTTTATTGCATCTAAAAAAATTAATTACTTAAATAAAAATTAGTTACCAAGGGAAAAACAAAAAAGGTAAAAGATAAAATATAATGAAAAAATGATTACAAATTTAAGGTTATAGAATATTACAGAGACCTCCTTGGTAATTGTTTTTGTTTATGCTCTTTTGGTAGTGATTTAAGATATTTTTTCAGTTGTTTTAGAATTATTTTCTGTAATCTATTTTGTTGTTTTAAAATTTTTATACAAATGATGGAAGTAATTTAATGTTTTAAAGATTATTTGGGAAATTAATTTGGATGTTTTGAAAGTGATTATAATAATTTAGAGGGTTTTTAGTATTTTTTACATGATAATAAAAACTTTAAATTATTATTGTAAGTTTTTTTGATTGAAAAGGAAATATTTAAAAGAAATTAAATTTACTTACACATCATTTTGGAGGTGCATAATGGTAAAGATAATTTTCTATAATAATTTTAAGGGTATGGGTTGATTTATATGTGTTTAATAAGGGTAAAGGATTTATTCTAAATGATTATTAAAGGTAAAATGATTTTTATATAGATTATATAAGGGTAAACATGATCTCTCATGTGCTGTAAAATGGGAACCCAAGGTTTCGTAAAGGTAGTGATAAAATCCTTAAGGATATGAAATGGTATTCATGTGATTGTGGATATGTGTAAGGGTATTTTCAAGATTCCTCGGTAGAGAAACACATGCTATATTTACCTTCTGATAGGGAGTGGGATGAATTTGTGGTTTACTTTTGACAACTTATTTTTTTTGAATTCATCCTCTTGAAATTTTTTAGGTTATCAACAAGATCAGTTATATATCATATTCTCACATTATATGTATAAATAACAAGAGTGATCACGTCAAAAAATATTCACAATGTTTAGTACAAAGACCTACTCTTTTATATATTTGTTATTACATGCAACATGCAATATTTATAATAATATTATTATGAGTTATAATGTTTTATATAGAAACTAGTAATACACCCCTTTATTCGATCCCCCAGTGGGTCCTGATTATACTCCCCAACAATCCAACACTCATTCCACGCTTGAATAGACCCCCTAACCTTCTTATCTTCTCCTTGATCCCCTTTTATAACAAGTTATACCCCTAGTAACAATATCCTTCTTATTCTTTGTTTTGATACATTGAGTGAAATATCTTATGCTCTAGGCCACTTATAAAAAAATGATGTTGATCGTCCCATATAAGCTTCTTGGATATTTTATCCATCTTTTTTACACTTCAAAAGCCTATAAAGGTGGTGATAAGCTCTGTTGGTCATGGTCAGGTACTTATGATCATCATTAAATGATCAGGTCTTACTCAGTAAATCAAAATGATCCGGAAAGAACTATTCCTCTTATATGATGATGTTCTAGCCTAAATTATTGTTTGGAAAGAGAATGAAACAATTTCTTAAAATATAATTTAATGCAATAATGGAATTGAACGTATCAAATTATTTTCCTTAGAATTATAATATTATGTCATGAATTCAGGAAATAATGAATGTTTCATTAATATTTCACATAACCATTGATATTATTATTAATTTATGTGTCTTTTCATTATCATTAAATTACTTGAATATCAAATATAATCAATGAAAATGACTCTGATATATTAATGCCTCAAGCACCCATAATCTTTTTATTTTCTTTTCCTTCCAAACTCTTGATGATTTTCAAAGGCTAAACATAGGGTGTTTGAAAAGCATGTACTACATGCACTTTTTTTTCTCTATCATTCATGTAGCCTAGTAGGGTTTTAATAATCTCAATAATGCTTCAAATATACAATGTTAATTGTAGGATTTATGTCTACATCAATTTTGTTGTGTATTTTTGTAATGCATTCATGTAAAAATGTGGTTATCTTATTTGTATGAGTGGGTCATATGAGCCTCTTCTATTTCTTTCTTGAATCAAGATTCACGTAGTTCGGTTCCTTCACATGTCACAAGGTATATGGTATTAAAAAACCTCTACATAACCCACTGTATATTGGGATCAAAATATGTATGTCGTGAGATCAATTTTCACCTTTTCAAAAATCAGGTAAGGTTTCTAAGAAAATACTTCATGTGAGTTGATCAAACAAAATTTTCTGCCTCTACGTGAATAGATCATGGGGAGATTTTTTTCTTTAGAAATGATAGTACTATCTCAAATATTCTAGATGCTAATAACAAAACACCCTCTCTTTTGCCTATATATGTATAGTTATTTTAATACCACAAATCCTTAAATATTCATGGTAATTATAGGCACTTTAAATTACTAATGATATTGATTTATCTTGATTATTTTGAATGTCGAAACATTCAACATCTTCATGAGATATCATAGTGTATAAACAATTACTTGATCACTGTAGACGCCGGAAAAGTCCGTTGTTCCCAAACGAAGCTCCGGATGCGGAAAGCGAAGTGATATTTGGAGTCGGAAGAACGTTTCGGAGGGCCCGGAGGCCTTGCGCGGAATTTCAGAGGCCCGTGCGCAAAGGTGATGTTCCGCGCGCAAGCCCCCCGGGATGCGCGCAATGCGCCGGTCCGGCGCGCTATTTTGCGCGCCGCTGGTCCGCGCGACTCCCTTGCGCGCCGCGCCCGATTCCGCGCCCGCGAGAAGAATTTCGCGCTCGCGCCTTGGATTCCGCGCCCGGGGTTGCCTATAAATACAAGGCGACCCCCAACGTTTCAAAGGTTGCTGGAAGTCGAAACGTCTCTCGTGCGCGCAATTCAACCCCTTCCGCGCGCAATGACGAACTTCAGGTAACCTCCTTTCTTTCGCGCAAGAAAGCCTCGGGGTCTGCCTTCGCGCGCAATCCCCGCTGGCTCCTTTCATTTGAATACAAACTCACCCTAAGGCCTTTGCGCGCAAAAGAACCCGCTTGCGCGCAATTGCCCCCGGGGTGCGCGCAATCCGGCCCGATTGCGCGCACCCCCCCTTCTTTCAAGTGGCCATTCGTTAAAGAATGAGCCGTTGCCCCCGCGCGCTATCCGAAGCCCGGTGTGAGCAATCTCAAGCATCCGCGCGCAAGGCGCTGGCCCAATTGCGCGCCAGCCGCCCCGATTGCGCGCCGGCCCGCAGTATTGCGCGCAAAGCTTCCTTTTTGCGCGCAATCTGCCAGGGTCGCCCCCTCGACCCCCTGAGGGCACCTGCCTGCGTGGCGCCCGATGCTCCTCATCCTGGGTGCCCACACCGTGCGTTGTCTTCCCGTGCGGCCCTCCAGGTTCGTGCGAAGTGACATGCACCCATCGTCCGGCAACCTATGCCCAGCATGACGTTAAACTGCACATTCGTCCGGCAACCTATGCCCAGCATGACGTTAAACTGCACATTCGTCCGGCAACCTCTGCCCTGCATGACGTTAAACTGCACAAACGTCCGAGCTACAAGACGTTAAACTGTTCGGCATTCGTCCAGCATGACGTTAAACTGCACATTCGTCCAGCATGACGTTAAACTGCATATTCGTCCAGCATGACGTTAAACTGCACATCCGTCCAAGCTGCACGATGTTAAACTGCCTAGCCCCCATCGTCCGCGCTGCAAGACGTTAAACTGCAAGTGTTTCGTCCTCAACACACGACGTTAAACTGTACTTCGTCCGGCAAGACGTTAAACCGTCCGCTTCGTCCTCAACACACGACGTTAAACTGTACTTCGTCCGGCAAGACGTTAAACCGTCCGCTTCATCCTCAACACATGACGTTAAACTGTACTTCGTCCGGCAAGACGTTAAACCGTCCGCTTCACCCGATCCCGTGCTCTGCACGCAGGATCTCCCCCGGTTTGGATGTGGCCCCCACCCGCTCGTCCCTGCAGGGATGTCGGGATTGCCCCTCTTTAGGGACGATTTAATGGGAGTGGCTTTTCCCTACGGGGGCAGGGTATTACAAACCCCTAGTTTCTCGTGGGAGGCTGCACATGTGTATCTCCATTGCGCCTCCCCTCTGCCGAAGCCAGTAGAGGGTCTGACTGGGATCGAGGTGTCTTCTGCTTTCGGTCCAAGTCCCTTCCAACTGAGTTTTGCAGCATCCGGGCTGCCCCAAGTGCGTAAGTCCTGACAGAATGAACTACGTGGACTTTGATCCCTGTCTTCTATACAGGGTACGTAGGAAGCCTCCCCGAGGTTCAAGCCCACCACCTGGTCGTCCCGGTCGTATTTACGTCGGTTCGTCCATCAGTGGACCCCTCCAGGGTTCACGCTTGCGTTGATTCACCTATGAATCCGCCCCTGTGGGAGACTGCCTGTGTGTATCTCCACGGTGCCTCCCCACAGCCCCCCCTTTTCCATTTCCCCTTTTATCGTCCAGCATGACGTGAAACTGTGATCCACCCGGCCGTTCCATCCCCCTCTGTGCGAGGTGGTTCGGTTCAATCCTCCGCCCGGCGGCCTAGACCTCTTCGTGAGTCGGCTTGCCGACGTCCAGCATGACGTTAAACTGTATGCCCGAACTACGTTGACTTTGATCCGTGTTAACGCGCGGTACGTAGGAAGCCCTTCTGGGGTCCAAGCTCTCCACTCCATCATCCATCCTGATCCTTACCCGGGCCGCCACATCCCGGTGGGGTCATGCCACTTCACTCCACTCCACGTTATTTGGGAAGCCGCCCATGTGCTGGCCCCAGCGTCGGAGGTTCCCCGCAAGGGGTTCCGTCATCTGATCCACTTTTCGTGTTGATCGGTCCGATGCCGTCCCCGCTGGACGTTAAACTCGCGGCATACCCCGTGTTAAACACGGGAAGCTGAGGAAAACCTCAGGTGACACAGTTCCCCGCACCTAGTACGGGATGCCTCAGGCCATCATGCCTTCGAGAAGCCCTATTAGGGACGGAAGACAGATGTGCAGAGCCGCAGTGTTACGACACGCCCCCAGCACCCAGAGCCACCCGGCCTTCTCACCGCAGGTTGCTGCCCCGCCCAGACTCCTTGGAACGTCCGGGCGGAAGCAGCGTAATTAACCGGTGTCCATGAAGATATGGCGCCGGGAACGAGATTCACGAACATTCTTAAGTCTATGAGGGAGACCCGGATTAGGCGACGAGTTCCGAGGAGACGTCCAAGGAAGGAGGAGCCGACATCCCATCATCCCGGTTTCGATCAAGGAGCAGACGCCCCTGAATAAGGGACGGATGCCGCCCGCCCTTGGAAAGCGGGACTGCGGGACCACAAGCCGCGCGCCCATCCCCTCGGGTTGACGGGTGCACGCGCGAACGCGTCCTGGCGGAACAGCGTAACCCGACGCACATCCGCACCGAAACAGAAAAATGGTGAACCCGACGTGAATCTCTTCTCCTCGATACGAAGACCGATGGCTTTCAGAGGTGTTGGAAGACCGGCATGTTGCCCGGCCAAGCATTCAGTCTTACCCGCCAGGGGCTGGGGAAGTGAAATCGGGCACTCCGTCTCGCAACGTCGAGGGCCTGGGTTCCCCCCACGGAAGGCGTCGTGGCACTAATGGTTGGTTGTCGATTCCTTTTTCCTGTCAGTGTTAATGGGTCTTTCTCCCTGCTTTCAGAAATCAGGTCGCCCGATCCAGTGCCCGATCGCCACCCGCCCACTGGCGCAGGGACAGGGGAAACACCGACGCGGCTACTCCGCGCGGTCCCGCCCGTTCCACAGCCGTCCCAGCAGCCGCAATTGCGGGACGATCACTCCCTCTCTCCCCCTCGGAGGTCATCCAGAGAAGGGTGATCAACACCCTGGTGCGGAGATACGAGGAAGAGGGAGTCATCCCCACTAGGGACATGGCTCGCCTAGACCTTGAGGGGGCTGCGCCTCGCCACCACCGCCGCCCCCGAGGGCCGCGCAGGGAGGCACCGCTGCCTACCTCAACGTCCAACCGCTTCGGGAGCTTATCCCCGGAGCGCTCTGACAGTTCCCTTCCCTACGCGGATGAGGTGGAAGAGGCCCGGGATCACCCTATCCGGGATTCGCTCCAGGGATCTTCGGTAAGGACTCCCGCCAGGCCACGGCGACGCCGCCGCCAGGCCTCTCCAGTCGAAGAGCGGGCTCCCCACCTGCCCGCGCCGCTCATCCCGACTCGTCTGTCTCGACGCCAACGTCGGGCACGAGCGGAAGAGGATGCCCACCTTGGGGCTCTGGAAACAGCGGCCGCATTGGCCCAAGCCACTGCTGGCTCCAGTCGCCAGGCCTCTGCGCATCCTGAGCGGGGGAACTCCTATGCCCGACCTGGATCGAGGCCCCGACCGCCCCAAAGGCAGGTTGGGTCGACTCTCCCGGTTGCTGGCACTGACAGTAGCCACCGCGGACCACCTCGCGGTAGCGCTATTCACCGGCAGGATTTACTCTGTGTGGCCGATCCAGGAGGCATGGGTCATCCCACCTTCCGATCCCGGCCCGGAGTCCTGCCCGGAATCATCTCCCCCCGCGTCCCCTTCGATATCTGTCCCGGTGCCCTTCGCACCTCGGTTCCCAGTCCTCTCGGCCCCAGCACCAGTGCGGCCAGAGGACGCCAGGACAGAGATCAGCCCTGCCCCGAAGAACCACCCAGGGGCAGGAAGGCAAGGCGTCGACGCCGAGGGAAGAATGTTGCGGAGTTCCGGACAGAGATCCGACCGGTTTGCTTCTCTGACTCAGAGGCGGAGTACGATTCGGCGACAGAGCCCCTTCCCCAATCCCGCCAGTCAAGGGCAGGGGTAGGAATGCGGCACGTCAGCCTCGTGCTCCCCGAGAGCGAGATCGATATGATCCCCGCGTCTCTCCGAAGGTATATCCGGAGTAACGAGGGCCTGGTAGACCCCCAAGGATCAAACTTGCGGTTGGTACCGGCCCCTCCGGAAGTGCCTTCCGTCTCGATCAGAGAAGCCGGAGACTTTTTCTGGGGACCGACGGTCGAACCACGATCTGGTGCGCCCTCGGCGAGCACCGATGCTACGGCAGGATGTTCACTCGCCGGCCCGTCCTATCGTGATGTGGTAGCTGGGGCACCGCCACCCTCAGGGGGGGGCCCGGGATATGGAGGCCAATCGGCCTGCTCGCCGTATTCGCCGCCGGCCAGCCCGTCGGCCCGACGGCCCGCCTCGGCACCACTACCAGTTCCCCGTCCGTTCCCAGCCATGGAAGAGGACCAAGGAGATCTGAGTCCCGAGTTTGAGTCGTGGAGCTTCTGGACCGTCCTTGCAGAGGGCCACTTCCCTGAGAAGTTTTGGCCAGTCGCAGGACCGGGCTTTGATGCACCCGAATCGCTCACCCCGGATGAGTTCGAGTGCTTCCGCCGAACTCTCCGGGAGACTCACTCCCGTCTTCACTGTCTACAAATGCCATACCCCGGGAGTCAACTACACCTGGAGGATATTGGTGAGCAGTGCCGTCAAATTGACCTGGCCACGCTCCCCGCGGTCCGGCACCCCGGGTCATTTGGGCACCACGAGGCCCTCCAACAACGATGCGTTGAGTGTTTTCAAGTACTCCGAAAAGTTATCGAGGAAGCCACTCCCCACGTGTATATCCGTGGATGGGGGCAGTACGCTGCCCTACGCTTCAGTGTGATCCGCCGACAGCCCGATTCGTTGGGTGGCCCTGAGGGTATATCCCCAGGGACAGGAACGGTCAATATGGCTGACCTGTCGGGAGAGGGGAACGACTTGGAACTTCTCGACGGGGGCTTCCCCCCCGAAGACAAGCCGTCGTCAGATCCATCAGTGAGAGTTACTCGTCATCAGAGAAACCTCCTGGGGCTCCCCGCACCCACTGAAGCACTGACGTTGAGCCGGAACGTCAGCAAAGGAAAAGAGCACAGCGAGGCTATAAGGCCCGCCGACCCATCTGCCTCCATGTAGAGGGCAGAGGAGGATCCCGAGAAGGCTACGCTACGTCAGCAGCTCGCCGAACAGAAGAAGCTGGTTGACCAGCTCCTCGCCGAGCGCGCTGCAGAACGACGGCCTGACTATGGTGATCCTAGGCCAGGACAGCAGGGACCGGAACAACCGCTCCTTGATGAGACTCTCCCGGGAAACCGTGATCATGCCGTGTTCGCCGACAGGAGAGAGGCCATTGCCTATGGCAAGAGGGCGCGGTATGTTTCGCCACACCCTCCCGAGCGGCGGGACTACTTGAGGGACCCCGCTCGGATTCCTCCCGCTGCCCCAAGGGCCGCTCCGCCAGCCATCCCACGAGCTGCCGAGTTCGACGACCCGGTCGACGACCCGATTGAAGGGCCGTGCAATGCGCTCGTGGTTAGAGATCCTCGCCAGGACTGGAACCCATGTCCGGACGATCCGATGGCGGTGCTCATCGCCCGTTTGGAGGCCTTGGAGACTCGGCAGGTGGCGATCCCACCAGACGGCAAGCCCTACCCAGCATGGGTGGATGACATGCCGGCGCCTCCGGGATTCGGGAATCCCACTTTCTCCCCCTTCAACGGGACCGGAGATCCGCCACAGCATTTGGCCCATTTCAACTCGAGGTGTGGGCCTATGTTGGGGACTCCGGCGCAGCAAGAGGCCGCTAAGCTTCGCTGCTTTGTTCAGACACTGGAAGGGCCAGCATTTGTCTGGTACAGCCAGCTCCCCGTCGGGTCGGTAACCAGCTGGGAGGACCTCCGTAGACAATTCCTCTACCAGTTCAGTTCCACGACCCGTAAGACGAGTATCGCAGACCTCTTCAAGTGAAAGCAGAGGCCTGATGAGCGAGTCGCGGACTTCGTCGCCCGATGGAAGGGTCTCACGTATTCCCTTGACATGCCATTGACTGAGGAGCAGTTGCTGACAATGTGCGTCGGGAACGTTAAGACCGAGCTGGTCCCTTCCCTGATCACTCAGAATTACCCCGGAGGGTTCAGGGACTTCTCAGACAAAGCTCAACGTCTTGAGGAAGCCCTGCAACAGGCCAGCCAGGCACACCCGCTGCCTCCTATGATATCTGCAAGGAGAGCCAGCAGGGCTGAGCCCGCTGCTGTGGCCCAGATAGAGGCTCCCAGGCCGTTGGAGCTGCTGCCGGTGAGGCCAGCTCCGCAGCCTCACAGGAATCCGCCTCCACGGGCTCAGTTCCCGGCCCAGCAACGGCAGCCTCAGAACCGGCCGGCCCCTCCGCGTAATGTACCGCCACAACCCAGGCGAGATAATCAGGGTCCACCTCCTCGGCAGGCCCCTCCAGCCCCTCGTCAAGACCGCGCTCCCAGGGGCCCGCGACACCTGACGTACTCATTCCATGAGGATCAGGTCCCCGGTTATTTCCGGAGCGCCCTGGAGCAGAGGATTGTGCGACTGCCTGAGTGTTGGAAGCCAGAGGAGGCACATCTCACGGATAACCCCCGCTACTGCCCTTACCATCGAGCCCTGGGACACACCATCCAGCGGTGCTATGTGTTCAAGGACTGGCTCCAAGACCAGATTAACAACAATGTAATCAGGTTGGGCCCAGCTCCAGCACAGGTAGCGGGTGTGTTCGTGGGATCAGATGACGATAGTGGCAATGAGGAAGAATGGCAGCTGGTCTCCGACCGCGGATCCCAGAAGTACAATAACTGGATGGCCCGCAAGACGACCATTCGCGCCCATGGAATCATCCGTGCGCGCTTGAATCATCCTGAGCCCCCAGAATCCGCGGGTGCTGCTTCGGCATCGTCGTCCCAGCCTGCCTCTTCCAAGAGGAGCAAACGGCGGCAGCGCAAGAAGGAAGAGCGCGCCCCGCCAGTTCCGCCACTATCCCGTACTCTCGGCGATTTCATGCCCCCGGAGATGGGGGTCCCTCCTCGGATCCGCCCGGTGATGGATGATTCGTCCGATGACGGTATTGGGTACGCTTCGGTTAACACCGTCGAGCTGGTAAATCCCTTTTCGGTTCCCGACGTTGAAAAACACCAGGTGGACCTCCCTAGTGTCCCCGGTCGTCGCCACCGTCGGAAGAACCGCAGCAGCAGGAGTCGCCGGGGCACAGCCGTCGGTACCTCCGACCAGGCCGTGCACGCCACTGAGACTAGGCAGCAGGCTCAAGATCGAGCTCAACGTGCGCAGGCTCCCCAGCCAGGGATAACGGATTCGCCTCCGCCACTGTTTGTGGTGTGGGATCAGGCAGAACCGCCTCAGCCGTGTCGCGACCAGCTCCGCCCTGCCACAAGTCCATCCCGGACTCCTGACTCCAGTACGGTGACCATTCCCCGGACTGCGACCAGTGAACAGCGAGATGCGCCAAGTACCAGTCGGACGCCGATCCAACCGGTAAGGCCCGTCATGCCACCAACCGCAGAGCAACCTCCTGCAACCAGGAGCTCGCGCTTGGCCAAAAAGTATGATGTTCTGAAGCACTTGGCCGACATCCCAGCAAGGCTCTCCATCCTTGAGGCTCTGCGCATGTCATCTGAGATGCGCGAGGCACTCGCTGAAGCCCTGAAGAGCCCCCTCCAGTTTGAGACAGAGGTTGCGGCCGCAGAGGCCTTTCACGCTGAAACGATCGAGGACGCCAAATGTCAGGCAGTTATCTCGTTCTCTGGTAAGGATGAAGACCCTCCTATACAGGGACACATTCGTCCGCTGTATGTCACTGGCCAGTTCAATGGCCTTGAAGTCCGGCGCTGTCTTGTCGACACGGGATCCGGGATCAACCTGATTCCAACTCGGACGCTCCGGAGATTGGGGTTGTCTGAGGATGACTTGATTCCCTCCGACCTCAGGATCCAGGGGTACGACCGCACCGAGCAAACCCCGGTCGGCAAGATACGTTTGAAGACCCAGTTCGGTGACTTGGTTGCCAACACCGAATTCATGGTAGTCTCTCAGGACACTGCGTATAACGCATTGATGGGCAGGCCATGGCTCCACCTTCATGCGGAGGTTCCCTCATCATACCACCAATGCCTCAAATACTCCCTTAATGGTCGAGTGGGCGTTCTTCAAGGAGATGCCTCTCCTTTTGCCTCATGTGAAGCCCGTTATCTGGACGCGGACTATTACAAGAGCAAGGACAAGCAGATCCTGGCAGGTGAGGTTGAGCCTGTCGCTGTTGCAAGCGATCCATGGGCCAGCTTGGATGACGCCTACGTCCTCCCGATTCAACGGTTGGACGTAGCCATGGTTTCGACGGCCTGTGAGTCTCCTGATGAGATGACCGCGACCGCCCGTGCCAGCACCAGCGGCCCAGCAAGATCTGGTGGCCCCAATGCAGTTTCCAACGCAGTCTCTCCCGTGGATGATCCCTCCCCAAGTGGAGAGGACGTGGAAGATGCACCCCCAGCCTTTGAGGAGGGCGTCCCCGCCACGGTCGATGAGTTAATACAGGTGAACCTTGGAACCAAGGCCGATCCAAGACCCACGTTGGTTAGTGCCGCCATGCCCTCTGAGGAGCGGCAGCAGTACGTGGACTTTCTCAGGCAGCACCGTGATGTATTCGCTTGGGGCTATGACGAGATGCCGGGGCTAGATCCTCAGGTAGCCGTCCACCGCCTTGGTCTCCCGGCGAACCATCGCGGGTTCAAGCAGCCTCCCAGGAAGATGCACCCGTCCCACGGTGCCATGGTCGAGGCCGAAGTTGACAAGCTTATCAAAGCCAACTTCGTGAGGGAAGTCCAGTACCCCAAATGGCTGGCCAACATTGTGCCGGTCAGGAAGAAGAACGGGCAGATCAGAGTCTGTATCGACTTCCGCGATCTCAACCGCCACTGTCCGAAGGATGATTTTCCCCTTCCAGTGACAGAGCTGTTGATTGATGCCACGGCAGGGTTCCAAGCCCTCTCCTTTATGGATGGATACTCCGGATACAACCAAATCCGGATGGCCCCTGAGGATGAGGAGTTCACTGCCTTCAGGGCCCCCCAAGGTACCTTTTGCTACCGGGTCATGCCCTTTGGCCTGAAGAATGCAGGAGCCACCTACCAACGGGCGATGCACCGCATATTCAAGCCAATCCTCGGCACACTGGTGGAATGCTACGTCGACGACTTGGTTTTCAAATCGCGCCAGCGTCAGGACCATCTCAAAGATCTTGAGAAAGTGTTCAGCTTCCTCCGGTCTCGCTGCCTGAAGATGAACCCGTTGAAGTGTGCCTTTGGGGTCACCTCCGGAAAGTTCCTTGGATTTGTGGTAAGATACCGGGGTATTGAGATCGACCCAGAGAAGATCAGGGCGATTAGCCAGATGCCTCCCCCGGGTACCGTCCGGGAACTGCAAGGGTTCCAAGGCCGCTTAGCCTATATACGCCGATTCATCGCGAATCTGGCCGGCAAGTGTAAGCCCTTTTCTCGGCTTATGAAGAAAGGTGCCACCTATGTATGGGATAAAGAGTGTCAGACCGCTTTCGAGGAAATCAAGCAGTACCTGCTTCAACCTCCGGTCCTGATGCCGCCCGTATCCGGAAAGCCGCTGGTCCTTTATGTGACCGCCCTGGAACGGTCCCTGGGTGCCCTTCTCGCCCAGAAGAACAACGAGGGAACAGAGAATAGCCTCTATTACCTCAGTCGCATGCTCCTCGATGCGGAGGTTAGGTATTCCCCCATCGAGAAGAGCTGCCTGGCGCTCGTATTTGCCGTACAGAAATTACGGCACTACTTGCAGCACCATGAGGTACAGTTGGTTTCTCGGGTAGACCCGTTGAAATATATCCTGAGCCGACCTATGTTGACTGGCCGTCTAGCGCGGTGGGCTGTGATTCTCCAGCAGTTCGACATCAGGTATGTGTCTCAGAAGGCCATCAAAGGGCAAGCGTTGGCAGACTTTCTGGCCGCTCACCCGACCTCCGCGGATCAGCCGCTGGATCTAGGCTTTCCTGATGAGACCATTCTCTCGGTTGATCGAGCCGATCCATGCTGGCAGATGCACTTTGACGGTGCCTCCCGGAGCCCCACCGGTAGAAGACTCGATAATCCTAAGCTCAATAGAGTGGGCTTGGGCATCGTCTTCATTACCCCGGAGCGAGCCGTGCTGCCATACTCTTTCCTGTTGTCAGAGGGCTGTACCAACAATGAGGCGGAATACCATGCCCTCATCACCGGCCTCGAGTTGGCTCTCGAGATCGACGTGCCCCGTCTGTGCGTGAAAGGGGACTCCGAGCTGGTCGTTAAGCAGATCAATGGCGACTACGTTGTCAGGAAGCCGGAACTTGTGCCATTGTTGGAGTGCACCCTCCTTCTGATGGCCCGGTTCCCTTCTCGGCCGGAAATTGTCCATGTTCCCCGGTCGCAGAACGGTCGAGCAGATGCTTTGGCCAGCCTGGCTGCGTCACTTGCGGAACCTGAACAGGACAACCTGATCGTCCGCGTGACGCGCCGCAGGCTCATCGCTCCCGTTATCCCGGAAGAAGATCGCGGCCCGTTGGTAAGTAACCTCACCACGGTTGCCCCTATGCCCGGAGCCCCGAGTACCCCAGATATAGCAGTCGAATCAGCCCGTGATTGGAGGGCGCCTTTGGTTGAGTACCTCCAACATGGCATTCTTCCGTCAGATCGGGCCGAGCGCGAGCGAGTTCGACGCCGCGCATCGCAGTTTGTCCTCCAGAGCAGTCCCGGTCTGGAGGAGATCCTCTACAAGCGCGGGTTTGATGGTGTTCTCCTCCATTGCCTTCAGGGAGTCGAGATCCCACGAGTCATGCAAGAGGTTCATGCTGGTTCATGTGGCGCCCACCAGACTGGGCCGAAGCTGTCCCACCAGATTCGGAGATTGGGATACTTCTGGCCCTCCATGATCCATGACTGCATCGAGTATGCCAGTAGGTGCCATGCGTGCCAGGTTCATGCGAACTTTGTGCATCGGCCGCCGGAGCCTCTCCATACCACAAGGTATTCCTGGCCCTTTGCAGTCTGGGGACTGGACGTCGTGGGACCTTACCCGCCGGCGACAGCTCGCCAGTGCCGGTTCATTCTGACCGCCACGGACTTCTTCTCCAAATGGGCAGAAGCGATTCCGCTCAGAGAGGTCAAATCCTGTTCGATCGCTGACTTCGTGACCTCCAACATCATCTATCGATTTGGAGTGCCTCACGCTATCCTCACGGATAACGGAACCAATTTCCGAGCAGCCGAGTTGAAGAAGTTGTACGCCAAGTATAACATCCGCTCGAACCATACATCTCGCTATCATGCGCAGGCGAATGGACAGATCGAGGCGTTTAACAAAACCCTCTCTAACATTCTGCAAAAGATGGTTGGTCAGAACAAGAAGAGTTGGCCGGACAAGCTCCCCAACGCCCTCTGGGCTTATCGGACGACGACTCGCAATTCCACCCAGATGACCCCTTATTCCCTGGTGTATGGAGCTGAGGCCGTCCTGCCCATCGAGATCCAGTTACCGTCCTTGAGCACTGCGGTCTACGACCAGCAAGCGCCGGACAGAGTTGCTGAAGCCCGTCTAGTCGAGTTGGAAGCACTGGATGAGAATAGACTTCGCGCTTTGCACAACTTGGAGAGGCATCAAAGCAGAATGGCTCGAGCTTTCAATAAGAAGGTTCGCCTCCGCTCCTTCCTGCAGGGTGATCTAGTGCTAGCCCTAAGAGCACCGATGATCCCCGGCAGGAAGCCGCCCAAGTTGGAGCCCAAGTGGGAGGGACCTTTTGTTGTCCACAAGGTCTATCCCAATGGCGCGTACTCCCTAGCGACTATGGATGGTGAGCGTGTCACTCCTCCCACCAACGCTAGGTTCCTCAAGCAATACTTTGCCTGAGTGTCCGTTCGTCCTGCATGACGCTAAACTGCGCTTCGTCCTGCATGACGCTAAACTGCACTTCGTCCGCGCTGCAAGACGTTAAACTGCCAAGTGCTTCGTCCCGCATGACGCTAAACTGCACTACGTCCGAGCTACAAGACGTTAAACTGTTCAGCATTCGTCCTGCATGACGTAAAACTGCCCCTCAAGAACTACGTGCGGCTTGATTCCCATCCTTATGGGATACGTAGGACCGCCTGAACATTCATGTTTCAGGCCCAGCCCCATCCTTCGGGAATTTCCATCCCATCTCGGGCCCTTGGCCCAGTTGCCCCCGGGTGTGCGGCGTATGGTGTGAGTGCGGGGCTATGCCCTCATTCACGTCGGTTTGCTCGTCACGCTGTACGCCCCCCCACGTTTGGGGATGCCTTCTGCTTCCCCCTTCTTTTTCCTCATCGTCCTGCATGACGTTAAACTGCACTTCAAGAACTACGTATGGCTTGATTCTCATCCTTATGGGATACGTAGGACCGCCTGGACATTCATGTTTCAGGCCCAGCCCCATTTCCCGGGAATCTCTATCCCGCGTTGGGCCTCTGGCCCCAGTTCCCCTCCTTTTTGTGCGAGGCGTATCGCGTGAGCGGGGGATTACGTCCTCATTCACGTCGGTCTACTGGCCGCGCCGTACGCCTCCCCTGTGTGTGGGACTACCTCACACCCCTCATCGTCCTGCATGACGTTAAACTGCCTTTCCAGAACTACGTATGGCTTGATTCCCATCCTTATGGGATACGTAGGACCGCCTGGACGCTTGTGTTTCAGGTCCAGCCCCGTCTCTTGGTTGATCACGGGGATCTGCCCCCCTTCGGTTGCTCTCAGGGTGAGTCCTCCGACCCTTTCCGGAGATCTGTTAACATGTTTTGGGTGCTTCGGTCTATGACTCGTAGTGTCAGATTCAATCCCGACAAGTCCTGTGTTGCTTGTCAGGCCCCGCGCTTCCTCTTGTTCGAGCCTTCACTCAAAGGGATCCTCGTTAGCGGTTTGGGTACGATGCCTCAGTGCTCTCCCACCGCTCCGGGTCGATTTACCGGCGGGTCTTGGGCCGCAAATCGATATGAATCCTGCGATTGAGCGGTTGATGCTCGTTTGCTTGCCCCGTCTTAGGCTGACGCGATCGGATGTTGTGTTGCGAATGCGTCAGCAACGTCCTTGATCGCCATGTCAGCTCTCTCAGGCTCTGAACATGGGTTGCGCAGTCCTCATCACACTCCGCCTTTGTGCGTTGTAGTGGAATCTTGACACTCTCTTCATGCTGACCTCCGGTACGCCTCTACACGTTAGGCAGACCAACCAGGGTAATGATGTCGTTCGAGGCTCCCATGATCTGAGCACCAAGGATATATGCAGATATCCTCCCTAAGGGCCATGCGTAGCTGGACCCTCGTCCCCATAAGGAGGAGGGAGTCGCCCGAACAATTGCGTTCTGGGCCCAGTATATCTGGAGGCTAGCATCTCTGCCCCTCGGGTGATGGACATATGCAGACCCCTATCCCAAGACTCTTCTCCTGGAATCGTGCGTGACCGCATGGCTGGGTATGTTCCCACCTCCGCCGTGTCCGCCGTACCGCAATAAGCGGATTCCTCCATGGTCCGAACCACACGACCTTAAACTGTGTTGTCTGGTCCTACCACACGACCGTAAACTGTGATCGTCTTGGCCGCCCGATGAGAAAACGGCACTGCATCGTGATGTTCCCCTCAGGGGACACTCATGTTGGGCGCTGGTTAATAACCACGCCATTCATCAATGCCTTCCGCGGCTTGATTATTGCGGCGACGCCAGAGATTTCTCAATCACGGGCATGTCGCCGCACAAAGAAAAACCATTCATCTTTAAGGACAAACAAGAAATATCAAATGCCGCTCCTTTTGTGTGCGAGGGTCAGACCCGCACTCTTCCCCGCGCTGGTGCCCGATTGTGTTGCACCGCGCTTCAAGAACTACGTGCGGCTTGATTCCCATCCTTGTGGGATACGTAGGAACGCCCGGATGTTTGAAACTTCGGGTCCAGCCCCCCACCTCTTAGAGATTCCCCCTTCTCTGGGGAATCCGCCGCCTTCAGGTCACCCTCAAGGCGTGTTCCCCGACCCCTTGCCGTGGTCCACCAGTGTCAAGAGTACTCTGGTTTATTGCCAGGAGGGTCAGGATCCGCTTGGTCAGGTTTCCTCCACTTTTCAGGCTTCGTGCTCCCTTTCATTCGGACCCATCGTCTACGCCCTGGGTGGAGCCCCCGTGAACGGTTCGGACACAATGCCTCAGTGCTCTCCCACCGACTCGGGCCGGTACCCCCAATGGCCTCGGGCAGCAAATCGATATGAATCCTGCGATTGAGCGGTCGATGCTCGTTTTCTGCCTCATTCCACCAACGGTTAGTGCGATGTTGATGCTGCTTTTCCGCCACGGTCGGCAGTACCCTCATATCGTCACGCCGGTGCTCCCGGTCCTCGAGTGAATGGCCGCATGATTCACATTTCCCACCTCCCATACTGACCAGGCGAAAACTCGACACTCTTGACACTATCCCTCAGTGCATCTTCGCATATCCAGGGGATATGACCACGATGTGGCGTGCTTTGAGGTCTGTATGGTCCGAGCTCTAAGACCTTAAACTAAGATCTAGCCCTTATGGTCTGAGCTCTAAGACCTTAAACTAAGATCTAGCCCTTCTGGTCCGAGCTCTAAGACTTTAAACTAAGATCTCCCCTTATGGTCCGAGCTCTAAGACCTTAAACTAAGATCTCTCCTTATGGTCCGAGCTCTAAGACCTTAAACTAAGATCTCTCCTTATGGTCCGAGTTCTAAGACCTTAAACTAAGATCTAGCCCCTATGGTCCGAGCTCTAAGACCTTAAACTAAGATCCTCTAGCCCTATGGTCCGAGCTCTAAGACCTTAAACTAAGATCCTCCACCCCTATGGTCCGAGCTCTAAGACCTTAAACTAAGATCCTCTAGCCCTATGGTCCGAGCTCTAAGACCTTAAACTAAGATCCTCCACCCTTATGGTCCGAGCTCTAAGACCTTAAACTAAGATCCCCCCTTTATGGTCCGAGCTCTAAGACCTTAAACTAAGATCCAGCCCTTATGGTCCGAGCTCTAAGACCTTAAACTAAGATCTACCCCAAATGGGGTCCTACGTCCTGCATGACGTTAAACTGCACTCTCAGAACTACGTGTGGCTTGATCTCCAGCCTGATGGAGTACGTAGGAACGCCCGGGCATTTCGATTCGGGTCCAGCCTCAGGGATCGATAAGTCCCGCCCCTCCTCGTCGCCGGCCGTCTGGCCTGACTTCGGGTAGAGTGGTGCAGTCGTAATATTCTCCCCGATTCAGCTCGGGATGCCCCATCGCAAGGATGGGAAGCGACGGTTTCCTCGTCAGAGAGGTGCTGTCTGAGAATTGAGGTGACTCACGGCCAGATTAGTGCATCCGCCTAATACGCTTCCCCCACGGTGGCGCAATTTTGAGAGCGTTGGATTCTGTCCGAACAAATCGTCACTTCGCCCCACGCTTCGCATGCCCTGTTGATCTGAATTTTCCACCCTTGTGTCTGAAGGAACCCCAAAGCGGTATTCATGATGACATGTGGTCCGCCTCCTGCAATATGAATGATGGCCTTTCTCGGTCCGTCTATTGCAGTTGTTATGGTCGATCCACTGTCCGCCTACCGTCTTGGGCATTTCCTGGAAGGCCGACCGTTGTGGATGTCTGGATTCGGGACACGCGATTCACCCTTTCTCATTTCCCTATGTTCGGATAAAATCTCAACGCCCCTAGCGTTGTCCCGCTCGTGTGTTGGAACAAGTTGGGGGATGATACATTGGTTAGGTCTGAGGTCTCCTTTCCTAGGAATGACCTCCCTCTTTTCTCCAGAAACCCAGGCCCAATTATGGATGCCTGATGCTTGGTTAACGCTCCCGCGAGACAATTTGTGGTTGAGCATGTTAAACCAAAAGTTGAGCATGTTAAACCAAAAGACGCAGATAAATATGGCGATTCATACAAGTGGATCAAAATATTAAGTAGCGGAAGCAAATGTTCTGGGAATGGCAAAAAACAAAGCCCCTAGGGATTAGCGTGCTGGATAAGTCTTTCTAATGCCGCTACCCTTTGGCTGGCGGCCTCCAGGGCTGCTTCTCGTTCTCTGCGTGCCCTCTCCTCGTCGGCGGTCGCAGCACGCAGTTCGTCAATCCTGGCCTGTGCACGCTCCCGCTCGACTTGGAGTGTGACCATCTGTTGGCCCGCCTCCGTCAGATGTACCTGAGCGTCGATCAGTTGTGCCGATAGTTGCTCCACAAGCTCGGTACATGCTGCGACGAAGGCCTCCTTCTCTGCCGCCTGCCCTTCGAGGCGCCTGACTTCCTGCTCTGCCGCGATGAGCGCCTGCGTGCTCTCCGACATGTCCCGACTTTGTGCGACGTCGGCACGCCGGCGGCTCTCGCGCATCTTCTCGGCCATGAAATCACGGACCGTCAGATGGAGGCGTTGAGCATCAGCTCCCCCGGCACACAGGAAGCGCAGCCAGGTCTGAAGTGATCCCATGCGCCCCAGCCATTCCGATGGGTCTCGCTTGAGGAAGCGTTGGATGCACTTCCACCCCCTGCGTCGCGTTACCCGGCTATCCTCGACCGCCTCCGCGTCCGAGTCATCCATCTCCTCGGGGTCGGCAGGCCGGTAAGCAGGGAAGGCATCCAGCAGGTCTGCTGCAGGGTCCGCCCCTGGGAGGTCCTCACGAGGGATAGGTCCCCCAACATCCAGGCAACCTTCTTCTCTCTCCCCAGCGGCGCTGACACCCTCGTCAGCCCCCAACCTCTCTCCGATGGCAGCACCACCGACATCCGTAGCCCCCTGATCAGCAGTTGGTGGGGCCGGCTCGGTTTGGGAGGTCTGTTCCGGAGCAGGCGGCTTGTCCACCACTGGTCCACTCGTAGATGGCCCAGGTTCGGCAACCCGACGAGCCTCCAATGTTGAGATCACTGCGCAGGGCATGCCATGGTTAGTCACGGATCGTCAATGGCAAGCACCAGCAGTAAAGTAGGGAGACTTACGGGAGTTCGGAGCGTCATCTTCCGCTACCCCGGTCGCCGCAGGAACAGTTGCAGCAGGGGACCCCTTAGCGCTTGACAGTTCGATAATGGGTGCCTGGCCCCCGCCTTGTCCTGCTGGCGCCTCTCCTACTCCTGCTGAGGACGCCTGACCGACATCCGTGTGCTCCTGAGAAAGATGGAGAAACGGGTTAGAAGCTGCATAAGAGAATGGATGAAGCAGGTTGAGTAGGGATAGAAGCGGACCTCGAGGAGCTCAGTGACATCGACATTGTCGGAGTCGGCCACCTCGCCGCTCTCCCGTGGGCTCCCCCGATGGGACCTTCCCTCGGAGCCTTCATCCTCCCCCGTCTCCTCCTCCTCTTTGGAGTCGCTGCTACTGTCATCTTCTCCCGGCGGCATCTGTTCTGGAGCGGGCTCGAGACCGAGCATCACCTTCACCAGAAGGGATGGCTCCGCACGCTGACCACGTTGGCGCGCGTACTCGTCCATGGTCGTCAGATATGCATATTGCCGGTTGAAGTCCACCCTGTCGGTGATCTGGAGGCGCCCGACCTCTGGCAGATAGATTCCTTCTCTGAGTATCTTTCGCCAGATGACGTCGGTCCCCAGTGACTGCCGCAGGGTCATCCAAGCCGACCACAGCGCCGGGAAGACTGCATCGTGGGAGGGTTCGAGCAGACGCCTCACCTGCTTCCCGGGCCGCTCCTCGACCGCCGCATGTGCCCCCTCTCTGGGCGCCGAGGTCGTGGCGGCAGCCTGCGATGCGCCCGCCGCCGAAGTCCCTGCCCGCGCCTGCGCCGCTGCTTGGCGCGCCTCCGTTCTCCCCCGTGTGGCGGCGCCTCGCCTCCTTCCTTGACGCCCGGACTCCGCACGGGTAGCCTCGAGCCGCCGAACTAGCTTCCGCAAGAGCCCCTCGGGGTACGCGATGGCCCAGTGTTCGGCATACTCGGTTGCCAAGCCTGCGTCGATCCCGGTAGGAGGGAGAGTGATGACGTCGCCAGAGCCGAAGGCGACGAACATCAGCCACATCTGGCGAAGGACGCAAGGGTTCGTCTCCTCCCGGACAGCGGTGAATACCCTCTTCGGCATCCGCTGAAGGCACCCGAACTGCCTGGCGAACCGGGTCGGCACGTAAGGCTCGCAGATCACCTTCCCGTCGATCCGAGTCACGAGCACCCCGCCCCGCATGTTCAGGAAGTATTCATGCTGCTCCAGCGGGCCCTGTCCGTTGTCGATCATCTGGCCGACGGGAGTGGGGAACGGGCTGAAGTTGAAATTGGCATGATTGCCAATCCGAACCCTCACGCCCTCCTCACTGAGGGTCATCGGAGCGACCCCCGCAATGTTCAGCAGGGAGGGTCGCAGGCCGTTGCCCGGAGGACTGATGGCATTTGGGAACGTATACCCACCAAGGTGAGCAGCCACCCAGCCGTGGAAGAACTGAAAGGGCCCACAGATCCTTCGTGGCGACCCCCCTCGTGAGATGCGTCCCAGAATGGCATACAGCCTCGCCAGTACTGGGACCCCGAGGTTGTACCTTTTATTGGCAGCCATGGCGCCCGCCATCGCCAGCGTCGCCGGGCGGACGCCCATCCTCGCATCCCGCACTGGCAGGAGCCACCCGCTCAGAAAGGCGGCCAGGAACGCCGCGTACCGGACGTTCGGGTCCCGGGCCTCGATGACGCGGTACCCCCATGAGCGGTAATCGCCCGTCTCCAGGACCCGCCAGTACGACCCGTTCCGGCTCCTCTGAGCTGCGGTCGGGCACCGCTTCCCCCTGCCTGGCATCTTGACCGCCGGGTCATGCTCCAGGAACTGGCCGAACCAATCCTTGTAGGCTATGTCCTTCTGGAAGTCTTGGATCCCGAGCCGCTGCGTAGCCAGGTCAAGCAGATGCCAGGTCAGAATGGGAGTCCGTGACCTGTCCTCCCAGATGTTCTTCGGTGGCAGGAACTCATCGTACTGGTAGCCCTCCAGCGGGATACCTCCGATGCAGTGGATGTCCCAGAGACCGATGCCGACCTCCCCATGGTGAAGATGGAAGGTGTTGGTATCCGGGGACCAGCGAGTGAACAGCTCCGGCCCGAGCTCAGACTGCTGGTAGAAGTGGAACTGCGACGTCCACACCGCCTCGAACAGGCCGATGTACCGCAGCTCCTCTGCGAAGTGATCGCAAGTGTGGCGTACCCAGAACGCCCAGGCCCATTCACTGGTAAAGTTGCCCCCAGATCGCAAGTCCCAGTCCTTCAGCCAGCCCTTGGTGTCGTCCGTGACGCTCTGGCGATATATGCTCGAGTAGAGGGCTGGAGAATTCTCCGCTGTAGGCTCACCCCCATCAATGGTTCGCGTCCTCGGGTTCAGGACATAGACATCCAAGTGTCTGGTCTCCCTGGCAGGATGCCCATTGTTGGTGATGTTATAGCGGAGAAGCTCGTCCTCCCGGGTCACCCAGGTCCGCGGCGCATCAATCTCGAACCCTGGCACCGGAACCTCATCTAGGATGCCGAAGTTCCAGAGCGGCAGGTTGTCTGACAGGGGATATGTCTTCTGGGCCGGCGTTAGTAAGTCGAACAAGGATTGATTGTTGGAAACAATCTCCTTGGCTCCGTAAACCTCCTCGTTCATCGCCATCTCGGCTCTGCGAATGGCGGCATCCCCTTCATTTCCTCTGTGCGCGGCCATCTCGGAAGATTCGGGAGTCGTGCGGGTTAAGGGATGAAGCGTGCGGGATCGGACGAGGCTGGTGGAAAAGTTTGAGAGGCGGCGCGCAATCCTAGTGGACGGCGCGCAATCGGGAAGTTCTTCGCGAAAAACCCCGGGTATTCGCGCAAAAACAGAGCGAAGTCCGGACGGTTTTGCGCGACGAGCGAGCGAATTCCGCGCCGGAAAAGGCAATTTCGCGCACGAGAGCAAAGAGGCTTATCGCGCGGAAGGCCAGTGTACGGCACGGAGGGACCCAGTGCCCCTATTTATAGGCGAGGCCGGGGTCCGCGCTGCGCGGAAAAGGCTTTGCGCGACCGCATCGGCCGATTTCGCGCCCGACACCCATTTTTGCGCGCCACAGTCCCGCGTCGCCCAGGACTTCGGCATTCCGGCGTCTCCCTCGGAACCCGATCGTTGCGACCTCTCGCCGATCAGATTCCGAGGGGGGGCTTTTGTAGACGCCGGAAAAGTCCGTTGTTCCCAAACGAAGCTCCGGATGCGGAAAGCGAAGTGATATTTGGAGTCGGAAGAACGTTTCGGAGGGCCCGGAGGCCTTGCGCGGAATTTCAGAGGCCCGCGCGCAAAGGTGATGTTCCGCGCGCAAGCCCCCCGGGATGCGCGCAATGCGCCGGTCCGGCGCGCTATTTTGCGCGCCGCTGGTCCGCGCGACTCCCTTGCGCGCCGCGCCCGATTCCGCGCCCGCGAGAAGAATTTCGCGCTCGCGCCTTGGATTCCGCGCCCGGGGTTGCCTATAAATACAAGGCGACCCCCAACGTTTCAAAGGTTGCTGGAAGTCGAAACGTCTCTCGTGCGCGCAATTCAACCCCTTCCGCGCGCAATGACGAACTTCAGGTAACCTCCTTTCTTTTGCGCAAGAAAGCCTCGGGGTCCGCCTTCGCGCGCAATCCCCGCTGGCTCCTTTCATTTGAATACAAACTCACCCTAAGGCCTTTGCGCGCAAAAGAACCCGCTTGCGCGCAATTGCCCCCGGGGTGCGCGCAATCCGGCCCGATTGCGCGCACCCCCCCTTCTTTCAAGTGGCCATTCGTTAAAGAATGAGCCGTTGCCCCCGCGCGCTATCCGAAGCCCGGTGTGAGCAATCTCAAGCATCCGCGCGCAAGGCGCTGGCCCAATTGCGTGCCAGCCGCCCCGATTGCGCGCCGGCCCGCAGTATTGCGCGCAAAGCTTCCTTTTTGCACGCAATCTGCCAGGGTCGCCCCCTCGACCCCCTGAGGGCACCTGCCTGCGTGGCGCCCGATGCTCCTCATCCTGGGTGCCCGCACCGTGCGTTGTCTTCCCGTGCGGCCCTCCAGGTTCGTGCGAAGTGACATGCACCCATCGTCCGGCAACCTATGCCCAGCATGACGTTAAACTGCACATTCGTCCGGCAACCTATGCCCAGCATGACGTTAAACTGCACATTCGTCCGGCAACCTCTGCCCTGCATGACGTTAAACTGCACAAACGTCCGAGCTACAAGACGTTAAACTGTTCGGCATTCGTCCAGCATGACGTTAAACTGCACATTCGTCCAGCATGACGTTAAACTGCATATTCGTCCAGCATGACGTTAAACTGCACATCCGTCCAAGCTGCACGACGTTAAACTGCCTAGCCCCCATCGTCCGCGCTGCAAGACGTTAAACTGCAAGTGTTTCGTCCTCAACACACGACGTTAAACTGTACTTCGTCCGGCAAGACGTTAAACCGTCCGCTTCGTCCTCAACACACGACGTTAAACTGTACTTCGCCCGGTAAGACGTTAAACCGTCCGCTTCGTCCTCAACACATGACGTTAAACTGTACTTCGTCCGGCAAGACGTTAAACCGTCCGCTTCACCCGATCCCGTGCTCTGCACGCAGGATCTCCCCCGGTTTGGATGTGGCCCCCACCCGCTCGTCCCTGCAGGGATGTCGGGATTGCCCCTCTTTAGGGACGATTTAATGGGAGTGGCTTTTCCCTACGGGGGCAGGGTATTACAAACCCCTAGTTTCTCGTGGGAGGCTGCACATGTGTATCTCTATTGCGCCTCCCCTCTGCCGAAGCCAGTAGAGGGTCTGACTGGGATCGAGGTGTCTTCTGCTTTCGGTCCAAGTCCCTTCCAACTGAGTTTTGCAGCATCCGGGCTGCCCCAAGTGCGTAAGTCCTGACAGAATGAACTACGTGGACTTTGATCCCTGTCTTCTATACAGGGTACGTAGGAAGCCTCCCCGAGGTTCAAGCCCACCACCTGGTCGTCCCGGTCATATTTACGTCGGTTCGTCCATCAGTGGACCCCTCCAGGGTTCACGCTTGCGTTGATTCACCTATGAATCCGCCCCTGTGGGAGACTGCCTGTGTGTATCTCCACGGTGCCTCCCCACAGCCCCCCCTTTTCCATTTCCCCTTTTATCGTCCAGCATGACGTGAAACTGTGATCCACCCGGCCGTTCCATCCCCCTCTGTGCGAGGTGGTTCGGTTCAATCCTCCGCCCGGCGGCCTAGACCTCTTCGTGAGTCGGCTTGCCGACGTCCAGCATGACGTTAAACTGTATGCCCGAACTACGTTGACTTTGATCCGTGTTAACGCGCGGTACGTAGGAAGCCCCTCTGGGGTCCAAGCTCTCCACTCCATCATCCATCCTGATCCTTACCCGGGCCGCCACATCCCGGTGGGGTCATGCCACTTCACTCCACTCCACGTTATTTGGGAAGCCGCCCATGTGCTGGCCCCAGCGTCGGAGGTTCCCCGCAAGGGGTTCCGTCATCTGATCCACTTTTCGTGTTGATCGGTCTGATGCCGTCCCCGCTGGACGTTAAACTCGCGGCATACCCCGTGTTAAACACGGGAAGCTGAGGAAAACCTCAGGTGACACAGTTCCCCGCACCTAGTACGGGATGCCTCAGGCCATCATGCCTTCGAGAAGCCCTATTAGGGACGGAAGACAGATGTGCAGAGCCGCAGTGTTACGACACGCCCCCAGCACCCAGAGCCACCCGGCCTTCTCACCGCAGGTTGCTGCCCCGCCCAGACTCCTTGGAACGTCCGGGCGGAAGCAGCGTAATTAACCGGTGTCCATGAAGATATGGCGCCGGGAATGAGATTCACGAACATTCTTAAGTCTATGAGGGAGACCCGGATTAGGCGACGAGTTCCGAGGAGACGTCCAAGGAAGGAGGAGCCGACATCCCATCATCCCGGTTTCGATCAAGGAGCAGACGCCCCTGAATAAGGGACGGATGCCGCCCGCCCTTGGAAAGCGGGACTGCGGGACCACAAGCTGCGCGCCCATCCCCTCGGGTTGATGGGTGCACGCGCGAACGCGTCCTGGCGGAACAGCGTAACCCGACGCACATCCGCACCGAAACAATCACATTGCATGATCATGTGATATCTGGATTATTTCTATGATCAGATTCAATATCATGTGAAGTCGGTAGAATTTTATCAATACTGAATTATCTATGAAATGAAATCAATAATTAAAAAATCTAAATATAATAGAAGTTACGATGTTCTTCATGTGATGTCCTGATGAATGTTGGCATGTTTTCACATGATGGAATCTTACACAATGAACTCTGGCACATATTTTATTATACATGGATGAACCAGGTTCTTCCTGTAATGAAATACTTTAAATGAAAAGATTTCATGCATGAGTTTAGGTGACAAAGCATGTATCATTCTCATTGATTTCTTTATATAATAATGGATGTCGAACAATGGAATCAATATTAGGGACCACTGGTTGTCTTGAGAATACGCAGATTCCCTTTGTATGTTTAATTTTGAAGATGATGATATGAGATGATCATGTGAATTCTGTTAATTCATCAGACAACCTATGTTCTGTTCTTATGCCTTTAATGCATGAATAGTGTCATGTTCAGTTTATATCTTACATAATACTTGAACATGGTATCAAGACATATAATAATATTCTCTTTGATAATTCAACCTTTATTTGGAATTGTGTTCACTACCCAGATATGCTCTATAAACACCACATGGGGTAAGCAACACTTCTTCCCCCATGTATTCCTTCTGTACAACCTGCAAGCATTATGCACCCACTATACTCATATGTTCCTCCATTCACACTCCTTATTTTTCATATAGAATGTTACACATTCTTCTATGGATATCTACTCTTTCTACTTCTCATCAATGGTTAAGGTTTCCCTAATAAGATCACGGTTTACTTGTCTTTGATAGTAAGTCAATGGTTGGACCATTATTTGAAGATATGTCCCAATAAATATACATAGTATATAGAATAATAATATACTAACCTCAAACAAATGTTCCATGAAAATTATAATTTCTCATACATTTATAATGCATGAACTTCTCTTAAAAATCATTCAAGACCACCCACTTATTTCTTTATACAATTAATTTCTTTTTGCTTGATCTTTAATAAAAACTCCCCATTATTGAAAATAGTGTTTAAATTTTTCAACATCATTGACATGTGTCTTTAAATATATCACTATTTCATCAATTATCACAATTACAAGGAGAATCGGTCAAGCATGAAATCCATACACATTAAATTAATCACTCATAATTGAAAAATAATCACCAAGTCATTTTAACTCACCAACACATATTGAATCATTGGAAAAAAATACTTATCTGTGTTCAATAATTTCCCACATTGAATTTTTCTTCAACATCTCATCAGATAATTAAATTCAATATCTGTTTTTACTTTTTTTTCCCGCCTTATTAAATATTAAATGAGATGGATATGTTGGATTTTATCATATCATATTTGTTATCAGAAAAACATTTATCCCATTTATGGTTCTTTCTTCAAAAATTATAAAGTTGGGATGATATCACATGGTTATCTTATCATGGAGCCTTTTGTTATTAATTTCTATGTCTATATGGGATAACCCAGTATAGATTTTAAGAGGGGTATAACCATGTTTTTATAATTTTTCTATGAATTAACATGCATATGAAATCATGCTTATAAATTCTAAATTTTCATATTAGTGATTGAAAGTAATCATTATTATCAATAAAATGTTAAATTATTCACACACTTAAACAAAAACATTATAAATTTCATGTGAAAAACCTATATCTCCCCTTATTAAATCAATATCATCTCCCCATAAAGGGATTCATCCATCTCCTTATATTCCTTGAATGTCAGTAGTATAATAAATTTATATATATTTAAATAAATAATGTGGAAACTTCTTAATATTTAGGAGTCACATTTTGGCTGATACATTCCACTCAACCTAAGAAATTATTTTCTCCCCATCTCAATTTTACCAGTTTGTGAATTATCCTTTTCCATAGTAGTAATTTGTGTATATAGAGCCTCATGTTATTTTATTCTTATTTCTAATAGATCCCACTAAATATGAATAATATTTATGTAGTTGTGTGGATCATGTATGGATTCAGCACACCTTTTTCATAGGTCACCATCAAGAGGTGGAATATCTTTTTCCACCTGAAATTATAAAGCAACTTACATTCCTTTGGTTTAATAATGTGTTTCACCATCCACTAACTTTTATTCCAATTTCAATTTATTTTTCTAAACAAATAAAAAATATTTATAAACATTTTTTCCTACTGATATTATTTACATGTATTTATACTATATTTATGTTGAATATACTTCACATTCACACAAAAAATGGAATATATCATGGTAGTCTTGTCTTGAAATTTTCAACTTGACTCCTATAACAACCCTGCTTTTATTAAACACTTAACATAATTTATGACATAAATCATTCACTTGATACAACATATAAGAACAAGATTTATACTGTATTTGGGTCTTAAGAACATTACATAACAACTTAAAACATAAAACAAAAAATTATATTGAAAACTTCCATTTCATGACCACTACATTCCCTCGTACTAAGCATTGCAGGGGATCACCTGAGGACATGCGTAAGAAAAGGTTGTGTTATAATGCCTAGTATGGGAGTAAACAAAGAATAACATGAAGATCAAAATACATGTTATTCATTAATAATATCAATGGAGTGTAAGAGAAGAATAAACACAAAGGCATGATAAAACATGATAAACCTAACCTGGAGATGTGGCAATAACATTTAACATGATATTAGCATGATCCAAGGCTCATTGCACACAGAGAATGAGTAAACCCTCATTGAACATGAAGCACAAATAGAACCACGTTAAGCATGATTTATTATCACTCAAAAATCATTGCACATGACATGTCATGATACTATACTTTACCCAATGCATTGAACCGCAATTAGGGAGCACCCTTCATGGTCATTTCATTTCATGCACAAGTGTGACACATAGATCGTACAACATGGATTCATTACCATTATAAGTTATTCCAAATTTAAGGAATGTGGAATAAATACATGAAATTACCAATAAATATGTATTTTTTCATAAAGTTAAAAACCCTTGATATAGACATGGGTATGGTATTCACTACACAATGATCTTGGTTTGGAAAAACATGGTGCAATTTCGGCAGCCTAAGAGATAACAATTCTTGAAAATGGTGGATGAGAGAGAAATGAGTGTCTAATAATATGTACATGAAATGGATAGTAAGGGGTCATATATATACATGTCCCAAAAAAATTTAATGGAATTTAGATACGTAATACAACATAATTTGTTGAATTTAAATTAAGAGAGAGAACTTCCATATAGAATTTTGATATGGTAACAGGTGCACATGTGAGGCATTAATGCGAATGAAATGGGAATATTTCATTATTCAAACATGAAGAGGAAGGTATGTGGGAGGTGAAAAATCATACCCCAACATTTATAATTTTAAATAAATGAGCATAACAATATAAGGAAATTCGAACATAAGTAAGGAAAGTGAGAAACTCTTACATGGAAGTGTGATCCCAAAGGCTTGGGAGGGGCTTGAGAGATACTTCTTGGAAACATGAGGCACCTTGAGAGGATTCTATAAAGACAAGGTAATAGGTTAGAATAACTCTAAAGGCTTTGAGTAAAGAGGAAGTGGGTTCTTGGCTGGGTTTATATAGGAAAGGAGAGGGAATTCTTTGTTATTTAGGTTTGGGACAACTCACATTAAACTATTCAAAACCAAAAACTAGCGCATGGTTTTTTCCCATGGGTTTTTTCAATGTGGAGTGTAAAAAAGTATTCTTAAGGACAATGGTCAAATGCATTAAAATAATAGGGTTTCATATGTGTAGGTTTGTCACACTCTAAGGGAAATCAATATAAAAAACAAAAATGGTTTGTAAGTCTTGAATGGTCCGCTAATGCTTCGTAAAATAAATCAAACAAACATAAAATCATATTATATTAATTAAAAAACATATATTGGTTGAACATAATGTTTATAGTATTTTATTAAATCACTATTGGGTCATTATGATGTCATAAAACACATTATATATTTAAACGATATTTAATTTTTACCCAAAGAATCAACTGTCTCTGAAAATAATGAAAAATTCACCATTGGATAATTTCAACATCCTGATTCCAAATATAATATTCACTTTATCCAAAAAAATTCCAAATATATGAATTTTCACTTTTAAATTAAAACTGACTACTATAAAAAATTCCAGGTTTTTGACAAAAATAGATTTCAAACCTTAATAAAAATTACAATTGTATTCCTAAAAAATATAAAATAATTTATAATTAACGAAAATTAATTTACTAAAAATATGTTATTAAAATATTATTTAATTCAAAAGTTCATTAAATTATCAAAATAGATTTTGTAGTTGAACATTATCTAAAAATATTATTAGTTCTTTAAAAACTATTTACAAAGTAACAATAATAAATTGAAAGTATATTTTTTATTATATATAGAAATAATGTACATAATAATAATTCTATATTATTGTTACATAAACCCTTAAAACACCCACATACGACCTTAGGGTAAGGTGCACGATGGTGGCATACTCTTGGGGTGGCTCGGATAACATCACTCGAGTGGTAATCTCAATCAACTTCTACTTCTCCCGTAGGCGATTTTTCTCAAGCTTAACATATTCAAGTTCAGCTTGGACTTGGTCAAGAGAAAATCCCAATGTCACCACCTTCTTTCCGAGCTCTGACAAATGGTCTTCATATAGGGTAAGTTTACTGGATGAGTACATTGCTTCCTTTGTCTGAGTAAATTGTATTTGGTAAAGCCCTATATTTATTCTAATCATGTGATCACTGTTCAATGGCTATATTAGAAACAGTCATAATTTGTAACTGTATTTTAAAATAAAAAACATAAAACAAAATAAGTGAATACATTTTACATAAACATAAATACACACTTAAATATACCAAGAGGAATTTTCATTAATGAATTTTTGGGTCACTACACTCTTCCCCCTTAAGAAATTTCTCCCTAGAAATTTTATTTTCCCACACTAAAATAGATGTGGGAAACTCTGCTTCATCACTTCTTATGATTCCCATGTCTCTTCATCAAAACTTGTGGTTTTTTCACAAAACCTTTATGAGGGGAATTGTACTATTTAATAGATCATTTTCTCTGCAATCTAAGATCTTCACTGGTTTCTCCACGTAAGAAAGATGATATCTAGTTGTACTATCTTTGAAGAGAGTACATGTGAAGAGTCTGGTATGTACTTCCTTAAGAGGGAAACATGAAATACATCATTTACTTTGTCTATGGTAGGTTGAAGTGTTAGTCGATAGACCACAACCCTAACACGGTCAAAAATATAGAAGGGGATGATGTACCTAGGACTTAACTTCCCATTATTTCAAAACCTCATGACCTTCTTCCATGGATATATGCATAGAAACACCATGTATCTAATTTTGAACTAAAGGTCTCATTGACGATTATCCATAGAACTAATTGTAGACATTGGGATGCCTTGATATGCTGTTAAATGGTTTTCACCTTTTCCACCATTACTTCGACCATTTCAGGTCCTTGAAACTTACGCTCACCGACTTCATACCAAAAAATTAGTGTTATGCACCTTTTCCCATAAAGGGATTCATATGCTTCCATTCAGATGCTATAGTGTAAAATATTAGTGTAAAAGATTTCAACTAGTGGAATATGTTGGTACTACTCCCCTTTGAAGTTTATTGACCCTAATCTTAACATATCTTCCAGTGTCTTAATAGTTTCCTCCAATTGGCCATCATTTTGTGGATTATAGGCTGTCGTGAAGTTCAATTCAGTTCTTAGAGCATATTGGAGACATTTCTAGAACTTCAAGGTGAATCTCAGATCACGATCGGATATAATAGATAGTGATACTCCATGCAGCCTTACAACTTCTTTGATGAAAATCTGTGTATGTTTATCCAATGAGATTTCCTCTTTAATCACAATAATGTTAGATTTCTTTGTTTTACAATCCCCAACAACCCATATAGCATTGTTTCCTCTGGATATCCTTGGAAGTCCAGTGACAAAGTCCATCGTTATTGTTGGCGCCAAAAATGTGGCCCGAAAGGAAGGAACGAAAAAACAGCCGGCGCGCTGCCTCGCGAAGCACAGCCGCGAAGCATAGCCGCGAAGCACAGCCGCGAAGCGTCCCAACCTTGGTGGCCCCGCGAAGCTCCGGAGGCAGTAATCCTCCGCGAATCCGTGTGACGTTCGCGAGCCGCCGCAAAGCGCCGGAGGCAGTAATCCTCCGCGAATCCGTGTGACGTTCGCGAGCCGCCGCGAAGCCCCGAAGGCGGCGCGCGAGCCCTGCTTCACGGCGCCCATTCCCTATAAATACTCGACTCCCCCTGAGTCCCACAGACGGACAATCCGACCTTTCGGCTTCTCCTCTCCCGAATCGCGAAGCAAGCTTTGCCCCAGGAATCATGAGCTCCGCAAGGTATTTCTACTTCGCGAGACGACTCTGATTTGTTTCGTTCTGAGCCCCTCTTCCGAGAGGGATGCCCTTCGCGAAGCCCAAGGGCGTTCGCAAAGGAAGGGGATTCCCAAGGGAACCCGGGCAGCCGCGGAGCACTCGTGCTTCGCGAAACACCCAACCCATGCTAGTAATCCCTATGCCAAGGCAGGATAACTATGCATCGCGAAGCACATTGCTTGGCAGGACCCTGCTTCGCGAACCACTCCTTCTTCGCGAGGCAGTGCTCCGCGAACAATGTTCCACTTCGCGCAGCACCACCCACTCCCACCTATGCCCCATGCTAAGGCCGAGGCATCCCACTTCGCAAAGCACGCTCCTCTGCTTAGCGATTCCTCTTTCCGTGCGACCCTCCAGGTTTGCACGATGTGATTTCAAAGTCCCATGGACAACACCTCCCGTAGCGTTGCTTCGCCCAATACTTCTTCGCATAGGCACGCTAACGGCTATTGCTTCTTCGCATAGCCACGCTAACGTGGACCCCTCGATGGTTCCTCCCTCGACCCCCCTTTACCATGGCCTTACTGGTACCTTCCCTTCCCCAAGGACCAGAGGGTACCGGTTATGTAAGCCCTAGGGGTGTGGAGTGAACCCACCTCGTCCGAGCTGCAGGACGTTAAACTGCCAAGCACCACGTCCTCGACACATGACGTTAAACTGTGACCCAACCTCGTCTCCCTCACGAAGGGTCCCCCCAGCTCGAGCATTCATTACACCGCTCGTCTCCACGGGAATGGTAACTCTTCCGCACATGGAATGAGATCCTCCTTGTCGGAGTGGTGTATGTTCGCAGGGGAAGGGTCGCCTCAGAGCGTAAATCCCTAACCTTTGGTACGGATGATTGCACCCGTGCATCTCGGTACTCCCCCACTACCAAGGTCAGTGGAGGACGTGATAGGGAACGAGGCACCTCCCATTGTCGGACCAAGGTCCATCTTTCCCACGCTTTGTCGCGCCATGGGCCTCCATCCTGGAGTAAGTCCCAACACCATGGGCCGCTCAACGCGTAAGCCCCTCTTCGCTTCTCACGGACGCACCCTTCGCGACGTGATCGTCAGGTCCTTGCAACCTCTTGTTTCTCACACCGAGCATGACTCACGTGGGCTTAGAGTGAGCACCGACCCTGACAAACCCCATTTGAACTACGAGGTCTTTGATCCATGTCAAGGCATGGTACGTAGGAAGCCTCCATGAGGTTCAAGTCCACCAACAGTGGACCAAGGTCTACTTTCACGTCGGTTCACCGACAAAACCCCACCTGAACTACGAGGTCTTTGATCCATGTCAAGGCATGGTACGTAGGAAACCTCTATGAGGTTCAAGCCCACCCGTCTTCCACGTCGGGTTTCACCCCCGTCCAGCGTGACATTAAACTGCACCCCGGTCCAGTGGTAAGCCATTGCGATCCACAAACCCCACCTGAACTACGAGGTCTTTGATCCATGCCAAGGCATGGTACGTAGGACGCCTTTATGAGGTTCAAGCCCACCAATAGTGGACCAAGGTCTACATTCACGTCGGTTCACCGACACACCCACCCGTCTCTCTTTCACGTCGGGTCCCATTCCAGTCCAGCGGTAAGCCGTTGTGACCTATGAACTACGAAGTCTTTGATCCATGTCAAGGCATGGTACGTAGGAAGCCTCCACGAGGTTCAAGCCCACCCGTCGCTTATTCACGTCAGGGTTCACTTTCGTCCCGCATGACGTTAAACTGTATTCTCCGAACTACGAGGTCTTTGATCCGTGTTAAGGCATGGTACGTAGGAAGCCTCCACGAGGTTCAAGCCCACCCATCACCCAATTCACGTCGGTTTACCGGCACCATCCCGAACTACGCGGACTTTGATTCCCTGCCACAGGGATACGTAGGAAGCCTCCTCAAGGCTCAAGCCCAACTTCACTGTCGCCCCCCCCCCCCCTGCGATGGTCCCATTTCATCCTCCTCCACTTCACTCATCCATCCGTCACCCATCCTGATTCTCACCCGGGCCGCAACATCCCGGTGGAGTCATGCCATCCATCTCCTCGCTGCCCCTAGCGGCGCCTGGGCCACTTTCCATGTGTAAGTCCCATCATATCTCCGGGTCGCTGTCCTCCGTGTACACCCCGATTCATCACCCTTTTCCCCTATAGGGAGTGCACCACCTCGGATTCGTCCTCATTGGGCATTCTGACTCGTCTCTATGGGACCATAGCCGTCTCTATGCGACACACCAATCTGATCCGTCTCTATGGGACGTTCTGATCACCCTCATCCATCTCCGCTGGACGTTAAACTCGCGGCATACCCTGTGTTGAACACGGGAAGCTGAGGAAAACCTCAGATACATGTCAATGACATATAATTCCCCGCGCTCGATGTGGGCTGCCTCGGGCTTCCACGCCCTCGAGAAGCCTTGTGATCGAGGATAACAGACAGACACGCCAGGTACCCCAGCATCCAGACACGCTACTGATGCCTCAAACGTGACTACTCCCCTGACCGAAGGTTGCTGCCCTGACTGGACCCTTTGGAATGTCCCGACAGAAGCAGTGTAATTAACCGACGTCCATAGAAACATGGCACTGGGAAGAGTTTCACGAACTACGTATTAAGTCTATAAGGGAGACCCGGACTAGGTGACGAGTTCTGAGGAGGAATCCACAGGAGGAAGAACCGACATCCCATCATCCCGTTTCGATCAAGGAGCAGACGTACCTAAATAAGGGACGAATGCCGCCCGCCTTTGGAAAGCGGGAATGCGGGGCAACAAAGCCGCGCGTCCCCCTCCCCCGCGGACGGATGCGCGCGCGCCCCGGTGAAAGCGTCAGAAACAGAAATGGTGAACTCGACGTGAAACTCTTCTCCTCAGCATGGAGATTAGTAGCGTTCGAGACACCAGTAGATTGACGTGTCACCGGATTCAGATATCCGTTGCCTGGTCCCGCCATGTAAATGGCGGGCCTGTCGTGGAACTCACCAGAATTCGGGGTAGTAGAACGTGGGGCGCTCCGCTCCGCAGCGTGTTGACGTGGATCCTTCTCACAGACATGGAGGATGGAAGAACGCTGGGGCACCGGCTGTCAATCCTTTTCCTCTCAGTACTGATGAGTTGATCCCTTCGTTTGCCAGGAACCAGGTTTCTATTTCAGAGATGCGGTCACCATCCGCTCCTCGCCCGCGCAGGGGCAGGGGCAACACCACTACGGCCACTCCACATGGCGCCACTATTGCCACGACGGCTGCCACGTCACGGGATGCGGGACGTCCACGTCCCCTTTCCCCATCAGAGGTCATCCAACGAAGGGTGATCAACAGCCTCGTGCGCAGGTATGAGGAACAAGGGGTCATCCCAACCAGGGATATGGCCCGTTTGGACCTGGAGGCTTCCAGGCCCCGCCGTCAACGCCGCCCTAACAGGCCGTGCAGGGAGCCCCCGCTCCCCACCTCGACATTCAACCGTTTCGGGAGCCTATCCCCAGAACGCCTTGACGACTCTTCGCCTTACGCCGAAGAGGCAGGCGCGGTCCGGCTCAGCCCGCTCAGGGCCCCGACCCAGGACCCCCAGGCGAGAGCTCCCGTCCGGCCACGTCAGCGCCGCCGTCCGGCCCCGCAGGAAGAACAGGCAGACTATGTCCCTGCACCACCTGCACCAGCCCGCCTGACCCGACGTCAGCGCCGGGCCCGGGCTGAGGACACTCGCCTAGCCGCGTCCACAGCGACAGCTATAGTGGCCCAAGCCACCGTCGACGTACATTATGAAGCCCCCACCTACATTGAGCAGGGGCACCCCTTCGCCCAACCAAGATTGAGACCCCATCCACCCCATGGGCAGGCCGGGTTGACTCTCCGGGTTGCAGGCCCCAGTGATGATCGTCGCGAGCTAACCCGCGGTGATGCCACCCCGTACGAAGGTCCTCCCCGTACCACTACTCCACAGAGCGTGGGTCTTCCCCGCTCCGAGGTTCGTCGTGGAGGCATGCCTCGTGCTGCCCCCATCCTGCAGGAAGACCTGCCCCGGGGCAGTGATGCTCAGCGCGGAAACATTTCCCGCGCCCGCTGTACAGGGTATGAAGTCCATCCTTCTGAAGGCACCGTCCATCCGGTCCTTCGACGTGGGGCCCCCCCTACGTCCTCTCTGCGACTGGAGAAGATCCTCCTCGCCCCAGCAACTCAAGGAGTGAAGGTCAGCCTCGCTCCACTCGCATCGACCATGGAGGCCTTCCCCATGCTCCTGCCGGTTCCAACAGAGGCCCCGCCCACGTGGGTACTATTCATGGAGGTCCTCCCCATGTACCCTTTGATATTTGCCCTGGTTCCCCTGGCACCCCAGCTGTCCCAAGTGGGGGCCCTCTCCGCCACGGCGCTAGTGCCGCCCCAGGGCTGCGTGATAGGGGTCAACCCTGTCCCGAAGAGCCACCCAGGGTCAGAAGAGTGGGTCGTCGCCGCCACAAGAAGAATCCTGGGAAGGCCCAGGGGGGGATCAAACCTGCCCGCTTCTCCGATTCGGAAGCGGAATGCGATTCAGCGATGGAACCTTCTCCCAGCTCCTCCGTATCAAGGACTGGGGCAGGAACCAGACGCGTCAGCCTCGTTCTCTCGGAATTTGAGGTCCACCGGATTCCCGTCTCTCTCCGCAGGTACATCCACGAGGAAGAAATCCTGTGAATTCCACAGGTTTCGACCGCGCAGTCACCGCCACCGTCACCCGAAACGCCCTCTACCTCTACTCGGGATCACGAGGAGCTGTTTTGGGGGTCAACGGTGGTAGAGCCACGACATGACCGGACACCGGTAACGGCAATTCCCGTACCCGAAGCAGTGACTGTTAGCCCGTCCTATCGTGACATTGTGGTCAGGTCACCTCGCTCTTCAGAGGAAGGCCCAGAGTACGGTGGCCAGTCTGCTCGCTTGCCGTATTCTCCACCGCCGAGTTTGCTATCCCAGAGGTCCGCCTCGGTACCGCTACCGGTCCCTCAGCCACCCCCGGTCGATGAGTGGGGAAATGTGGGGCCGAACCCAGAGGATGAACCCAGGAGCTTCTGGAGTATTCTTGCAGCGGACTACTTCCCAGAGAAGTTTTGGCCCACGGCGGCACTGAATTTCCGCGTACCCGAGTCGCTTACCCCTGAAGAAGTGGGATGATTTTGTCGGACCCTGTGGGCGATGCACTTCCGCCTACGTTGGGAACGGGTAGTGTACCCCAGGAGTCGAGAGCACTTCGAGGAGATTGGCAAACAGTTCCGCCTAATTGATGCAGCGGCGCTCCTTGCGGCCCAGCACCCCGAGTCGCCCGGTCACCAGAGTGCCCTCCAACGAAAATGCGTCCAGAGTTTCAAGACACTCCGCAAGATCTTCAGGGAAGCCACCCCCCATGTGCAAGTCCGTGGTTGGGGACGCTATGCCGCTCTCCTCTTCGACCCTATCCGACGACAGCCCGATTCGCTATGCGACATTGAGGATATGCCCTCAATAGGGGTCACAGTCCACATGGTCGACGTTGTGGATAAGGAAGATGAGCTTGAGTTCCTTGATGGGGAATTACCATCCGAGGGCGTACCACCACTACTCGACCCATCAGGGAGAGTCACCCGTCAGCAAAGGAACCTGCTAGGCCTCCCCGTACCCACCGAGTCACTGGCACTCGGTCGAAGCACTGGCAAGGGTAAGGAGCATGTTGGGATAGTCAAGCACTCCGACCCGTCCGCCTCTGTGCAGAAAACGGACGAAGACCCTGAGAAGGCCACGTTGAGCCAGCAACTTACTGAGCAGAAGAGGCTGGTCGACGAACTCTTGGCTGAACGCGCCGCAGAGCGACGACCCGACTATGGTAATCCCAGGCCGGGGCAGCAGGGGCAAGAACAATTTCCCCCCGGTGAGATGCCTCCGGGCAACCCTGATCATGCTACTGCCGCGGACAGGGCGGAAGCCGGAACGTACGGCAAGAGGGCGCGATATGTCTCGCCAAACCCCCCTGAGCGACGAGGCAATCTTAAGAACCCAACCTGGGTTCCCCCAGTCGCCCAACAGGTCGTCCAACCAGTCAACCCGCGAGCAGCAGAAGCCGTCTACCGTGTTGAAGAACCTGGCAATGCGCTTGTGGTTAGGGACCCCCATCAAGACAGGGACCCCCACCCGGAGGACCTTATTGCGGCACTCACATCCCGCCTCGAGGCATTGGAGACACGGCAGGTGGCGGTCCCACCGGATGGCAAGCCTTATCCCGCGTGGGTGGATGATATGCCCGCGCCTCCGGGTTTTGGGAACCCCACTTTCTCGCCTTTTAACGGGACAGGGGACCCACCCCAGCACTTGGCTCATTTCTCTTCCAGGTGTGGCCCCATGCTGGGGACCCCGGCTCAGCAAGAAGCCGCTAAGCTCCGATGTTTTGTACAGACGTTGGAAGGTCCGGCATTCGTCTGGTACAGCCAGCTCCCCATCGGATCAGTGACCGGTTGGGAGGATCTTCGCCGGCAGTTCTTGTACCAGTTCAGCTCCACCACGCGGAAGACCAGCATCGCAGACCTCTTTAAGTGCAAACAGAGGCCTGATGAGCGGGTTGCAGACTTCATCGCCCGGTGGAAAGGACTTACGTATTCTCTCGATATGCCGCTGACTCAGGAGCAATTACTGAAGATGTGTGTGGGGAACGTAAAGACAGAGCTGGTACCCTCATTGATTACCCAGAACTACCCTGGGGGGTTCAGAGATTTCTCGGATAAGGCCCAGCGCCTCGAGGAGGCCCTGCAACAGGCTAGTCAGGCACGTTTGCTGCCCCCTATGATCCCAGCCAGGAGGGCCGCCAGGGCTGAACCCGCCGCAGTGGCTCAAATAGAAGCCCCGAGGCAGCTGGAATTGTTACCGGCGGCACCACCCCCACAACCCCGCAGAGGTCCTCCACCTCAAGCACAGGCTCCTGCCCAGCAGCGGTCGCCTCAGAACCGACAGGTTCCCCCGCGCAACGCGCCACCGCCACCTAGGCGAGACAACCAGGCGCCGCCCCCTCGGCAGGCCCCTCCGGTCCCTCGACAGGACCAGGCCTCCAGGGCTCCTTACCCGGAAAGAAAGTACCATACCTATTCGTTTAACGAAAATCAGGTCCCTGGTTACTTCCGAAGTGCTCTAGAGCAAGGGATCGTGCGTCTGCCTGAGTGCAGGAGGCCGGCAGAGGCGCATCTCACTGATCACCCCAACTACTGCCCTTATCATCGGATCCTGGGGCACACCCTCAAGCGATGCTATGTGTTTAAAGACTGGCTTCAGGACCAGGTCAACAACAACATAGTCAAGTTGGGCCCAGCGCCAGCGCAGGTGGCAGGCGTCTTTGCGGGATCAGAAATCGGCAGTGACAGCGAGGGTGAGTGGCAGCAGGTCCCTAGCCGTGGGTCCCAGAAATACGACAACTGGATGGCTCGAAAAACTGTCGTCCGTGCCCAGGGTATCATCCGGGCACGCCTGAAGCAGTCGGAACCTTCAGAAGAAGTAGTTGGCGGCTCAACATCGTCTTCACAGTCGACCTCTGCCCAAAAAGGCAAGCAGCGGCGACGCAAGAAGAAGCAACGTGCACCGCCAGTGCCGTTGTCATCCCGCACTCTCGGCGACTTTATGCCTCCTGAAATGGGCATTCCCCCCAGAATCCGCCCAGCGGTGGATGACTCTTCGAGTGACAGTCAAGGGTACGCTTCGGTTAACACCGTGGAGCTGGTAAAGCCCTATATGACCCCCGACGAGGGGGAACCCCAGGCAGACCGCCCCAACGTTTCCAGCCGACGTTAACGTCAGCGGAATCGCAATCGCGCCGGTCACCGAGGTATGTCAGCAGGCACTTGTGACCAAGCCGTGCACGCTACCGAGACCAGGAAGCAGGCTCAGCGCAGATCTCAGCACGCGCAGACCCATCCATCACCCTTGGCTCTACCTCCACCGCCGTTCGTGTTGCTGGATCAGGGAGAGCCGCCTCGTTCGTATCACAGCCAGTCTCGCCCGGCGACGGGCCAGCCCCCGCTGTTCGATCTTAGCCCGGCGACTACTCTCCAGGCTTCTACTAGCAGGCAGCAGGATGTACCCAGTGCTAGCCGACCGCCAGTTCAACCGGCAGGACCCGCTATGCCTCCAAATACCGAAAAACCCCCTGTAAGCAGAGGTTCGCGTTTGGCACGCAAGTATGATGTCCTAAAGCACCTAGCCGGAATTCCGGCGAGTCTTTCCATCCTTGAGGCCCTGCGCTTGTCATCCGAGATGCGCGAGGCACTTGCCGAGGCCCTAAGGATCCCCCTCTAGTTCGAGACGGAAGTGGCAGCCGCGGAGGCCTTCTATACCGAGGTGATTGAAAACGCCGAATGTCAGGCGGTTATCTCGTTCTCTGGTGAAGATGAAGAACCTCCTATACAGGGGCACATTCGCCCACTGTATATCACTGGCCACTTTAACGGTGTGGAAGTCCGTCGCTGCCTCGTTGACACGGGTTCTGGAATCAATCTAATTCCGACCCGAACGCTGCGAAAGATGGGTTTGTCCGAAGGTGATTTGACTCCCTCTGACCTCAGGATTCAGGGGTACGACAGGACAGAGCAAACCCCGGTCGGCAAGATCCATCTGAAGACCCAGTTCGGTGGCTTAATTGCCAGCACCGAGTTCATGGTTGTTTCTCAGGATACCGCCTACAACGCATTGATGGGCAGGCCATGGCTCCATCTGCATGCAGCGGTTCCCTCGTCGTATCACCAGTGCCTTAAGTACTCGCTCAACGGTCGAGTAGGCGTGCTCCAAGGAGACGCGTCCCCTTTCGCTTCTTGTGAGGCCCGCTATCTGGATGCGGGTTATTACAAAAGTAAGGACAAGCAGATCCCGGTCAGCGAGGATGAGCCCGCCCCAATCACAAGTGATCCCTGGGCTAGCATGGACGACGCCTACATCCTCCCGATCCACCGGTTGGAGGCCACGACCCCCGACATGGGACAATGTTTCGTTGTTTCGGGTACGCAAGGAAGGCATGTTCCCGCGTCCAAGTGACGGCGGAAAATCACCTCGTACTCCTACATCAACCAGGCTCGGGTCATCCCGGAATCTCCTACCCCTGTACGGTACCGGGACGTCAAGCTCATGACAACGGCGGTGCGCCATACGTGTCTATTTCGCCGGGCTGGAATCAACCGACTCTGGCCGACACGTCACCACTACATTGATATCATCAAGCGTGGCCCCTTAGGCCGAAGGCCGGATGGGATAGGGTCAAATGCATTCATTTCTATGGTCTCCACGACGAGTGAGTCTCCTGATGTGATGACCGCTGCTGCCCAGGCCGGCACCAGCTGCCCCTCGGGTTTTGAGAGCCCAGTAGTACCTTCCGTCACGGGAAATCCCCCCACGGCTGGGGAGGAAGACTTGGAGGATGCTCCCCCAGCCTTTGAAGAAGGCGTCTCTACCACGGTCGATGAGCTGGTACAGGTGAACCTTGGTAGCGAGGCAGATCCAAGACCCACATTAATCAGTGCGGCCATGTCCCTCGAGAAGCGGCAGCAGTATGTAGACTTCCTCAAACAGCACCGCGATGTGTTTGCCTGGAGTTACGATGAGATGCCAGGGCTGGATCCCCAAGTGGTCGTCCACCGTCTGGGCCTCCCAGTAAAACATCGTGGGTTTAAGCAGCCTCCCAGGAAAAATGCACCCTTCCCATGGCGCTATGGTTGAGGCCGAAGTTGATAAGCTAATCAAGGCCAACTTCGTCAAAGAGGTCCAGTACCCAAAATGGCTCGCCAACATTGTGCCAGTCAGGAAGAAAAATGGGCAGATTAGAGTCTGCATCGACTTCCGCGATCTCAATCGCCACTGCCCAAAGGATGACTTCCCACTCCCGGTGACGGAGCTGTTGATTGACGCCACGGCCGGGTTCCAAGCCCTATCTTTCATGGATGGGTATTCCGGGTATAACCAGATCCGGATGACCCCCGAAGATGAGGAGTCCACTGCCTTCAGGGCTCCCCAGGGTACCTTTTGCTACCGGGTAATGCCATTCGGTTTGAAAAATGCAGGTGCCACTTATCAGAGGGCCATGCATCGCATATTCAAACCGATCCTCGGGACATTGGTGGAGTGCTACGTGGATGACCTTGTAGTCAAATCATATCAGCGCCAGGACCATCTCAAAGACCTTGAGAAAGTGTTCGGTTTCCTCCGTTCCCGTCACCTGAAGATGAACCCACTGAAGTGTGCCTTCGGAGTCACCTCCGGGAAGTTTCTGGGCTTTTTTGTCAGATACCGAGGTATTGAGATCGACCCGGAGAAGATCAAGGCCATCAGCCAAATGCCTCCCCCGAGCAACATTCGGGAGCTTTGAGGCCTGCAAGGCCACTTAGCCTATATACGCCGATTCATTGCGAACCTGGCCGGCAAGTGTAAGCCCTTTTCTCGGCTCATGAAGAAAGGCGCTGCCTACGAATGGGATGAGGAGTGTCGGATCGCCTTCGAGGAAATCAAGCAGTATCTGCTCCAACCTCCGGTCTTGATGCCACCCGTCTCTGGAAAGCCGCTGGTCCTTTACGTGACCGCCCTGGAGAGATCCCTCGGCGCGCTGCTCGCCCAGAAGAATAACGAGGGTACTGAGAACAGTCTCTACTATCTCAGTCGCATGCTTCTCGATACGGAGGTCAGATATTCCCTTATCGAAAAGAGCTGCCTTGCGCTCGTCTTCGCCGTGCAGAAGTTGTGACACTACCTGCAACACCACGAGGTGCAATTGATCTCTCGGGTGGATCCGCTGAAGTACATCCTGAACCGCCCCATGCTGACTGGTCGGCTAGCACGGTGGGCGGTGATTCTCCAGCAGTTTGACATCAGGTTTGTGCCTCAGAAGGCCGTTAAGGGACAGGCATTGGCAAACTTTTTAGCTGCCCACCCAACCTCCGCGGATCAATCCCTGGACCTGGATTTCCCCGACGAGACGATCCTCTCGGTCGATCACGCTGTCCCGTGTTGGAAAATGCATTTCGACGGCGCCTCCCGGAGCCCCACTGGTAGAAGGCTCAACGACCCCAAGCTCAACAGAGTGGGTCTGGGTATTGTTTTCATTACCCCGGCGCAAGCCGTCCTGCCGTACTCCTTCCTGTTGTCAGAAGGTTGTACGAACAACGAGGTAGAGTACCAAGCTCTCATCACCGGCCTCGAGTTGGCCCTTGGGATCCATGTACCCCATCTACATGTGAAGAGAGATTCTGAACTGGTAATCAAACAGGTTAATGGCGACTACGTCGTCAGGAAGCCAGAGCTTGCACCGTTGCTGGAGTACACCCTCCTCCTAATGGCCCAGTTCTCTTCTCGGCCAGAGGTTACCCATGTCCCGCGGTCGCAGAACGGCCAAGCGGACGCCCTAGCTGGCTTAGCCGCATCGCTCGCATAACCCGAGCAAGATGATTTGGTCATACACGTGGCCCACCGGAGAGTCATTGCTCCCGTCACCCAAGAGGACCGTGATAGCCTACGGGTAAGTCATCTCACCGCCGGACCCTCCGTATCGGGAGTCCCGGGTTCGTCAGACGCAGTGGTTGAAACGACCCCCGATTGGAGAGCACCTTTTGTCGATTATCTCCAAAATGGCCAGCTCCCGGACAACCGGGCCGAGCGCGAGCGAATCCGACGCCGCGCACTTCAATTTACCCTCCAGAGCGGCCCCAGTCTTGAGCAGACCCTCTATAAACGGAGTTTTGATGGTGTCCTCCTCCGTTGCATCCAAGGAGTAGAGATACCTCAAGTTATGCAAGAGGTTCACGCCGGTTCCTGTGGTGCCCATCAAGCTGGGCCGAAGCTGTCCCATCAAATCCGGAGGCTAGGGTACTTCTGGCCCTCCATGATCCACGATTGTATTGGATACGCCAAGAGATGCCACGCGTGCCAAGTGCACGCCAACTTCTTGCATCGGCCGCCAGAACCCCTCCACCCCACCAAGTACTCTTGGCCATTTGCGGTATGGGGACTCGATGTAGTGGGACCGTATCCGCCGGCAACAGCCCGCCAGTGTAGGTTCATCCTGACTGCTACAGATTTCTTCTCCAAGTGGGCAGAAGCAGTTCCGCTCAAAGAGGTCAAGGCCCGTTCCGTCGTTGACTTTGTGAGCTCCAACATCATCCACCGGTTTGGGGTCCCTCACACCGTCCTCACTGACAACGACACCAACTTCCGAGCAGCTGAATTGAAGAAATTGTACGCTAAGTACGACATCCGGTCAAACCATACCTCCCGCTACCACGCACAGGTGAATGGACAGATCGAGGCATTCAACAAAACCCTCTCTAACATTCTGCAGAAGATGGTTGGTCAGAACAAGAAGAGTTGGCCGGACAAGCTCCCCAACGCCCTTTGGGCTTACCGGACGACGACTCGCAACTCAACCCAGGTGACCCCATATTCCCTGGTGTATGGAGCTGAGGCCGTCCTACCCATTGAGATCCAGCTGCCGTCGCTACGCACAGCAGTTTATGATCACCAGACATCAGATGAGGTAGCCGAGATCCGTCTAGCTGAGTTAGAGGCACTGGACGAGAACCGGCTTCGTGCCCTGCACAATCTGGAAAGGCATCAGGACAAGATGGCAAGAGCTTTTGACAAGAAGGTTCGTCTCCGCTCTTTTCTACAGGGTGACCTGGTGCTGGCCCTGCGAGCGCCAATGATTCCCGGAAGGAAACCGCCCAAGTTAGAACCCAAATGGGAAGGGCCTTATATCATCCATAAGGTTTACCCCAATGGAGCATACTCCTTGGTGACCACAGATGGAGAGCGTGTAACCCCTCCCACCAATGCCAGATTCCTCAAGCGATACTTTGCCTAGGGAAAAAGTGGTCCTGCATGACCCTAAACTGCGAGAGGGTCCTGCACGACATTAAACTCAATTGGTCCTGCATGACCCTAAACTGCGAGAGGGTCCTGCACGACATTAAACTGCATTGGTCCTGCATGACCCTAAACTGCGAGAGGGTCCTGCACGACATTAAACTGCATTGGTCCTGCATGACCCTAAACTGCGAGAGGGTCCTGCACGACATTAAACTGCATTGGTCCTGCACGACCCTAAACTGCGACTTGGTCCCGCATGACCTTAAACTGTATCTCCATCCTCACTGCAAGACGTTAAACTGCAAGTCAGTCAGTTCTTCCTGACCGAGGCTCAGCCTCAGGCCCCTCGGCCTCTTTGGGCCCCTGGCCCCGTCTCCACCGAGGTCTGGCCCCAGGCCCCCCTCGTTTCTCTCCGACTTACCCTCTTACGGGATCGTACGGTACAGTGTAGGACTACGTTCTCACGTTGGGATCATGTACCATGCCGCACACATCCCCGAACGAGATGCCCCTCGTCCCGCATGACGTTAAACTGCATGTCAGGAACTACGTACGGCTTGATTCCCATCTTCATGGGATACGTAGGAACGCTCGGACGCCTTGTCTTGAGCCCAGCCCCAAGCTTCTCTCTTCCATTATTCCCCCTGGGAATGGTCTCCTTGGAGGATCTTTGTGTAGCAGGGCGTCGGCTTTCTTGGCCCCGCTCATGCAACCCCACTCACGCAAAGATTGTAAAGGTCGCACCACGCGCCCACTCCCGTTCTTCTACCCTCCCACGTCCTCACCGCATGACGCTAAACTGCATGGCCTTCAAGAACTACGTATGGCTTGATTCTCATCCTTATGAGATACGTAGGAACGCCCGGACATTTCGTCCGTTGGCCCAGCCCAAAAGCCAAAATCTTCCCCTCGGGTCAAGACACGGCAGGGTGCACACTTTTGCCTCGACCCACGTCGAGCAAGCCTCGACCCGGCTGCACATTCCCCCCTGGAGGTGTTTTCCCCTTTCGTGGATGGATTCACACCCGGAGGGGCCCCCAAGAACGGCCTGGATACAAAGCCCAAGGGCTCTCCTACCGATACGGGCCAACGCCCCCGAGGGTTTCTCAGGCAACAAATCGAAACAAGTCCCGCGTTGCGAATTTGGTCAGCGGTCGACGCTCATTTGTTGCCCCCATGCGGGTCACCATAGGAACGCTGTGTTTCGAATATGGTCAAAAGTGATTCATTTTGCCCCATCCTGAGGTGACAAACTTCCCCCAGGTGGTGCTAGTGATCGGGCCCACAGCCCAGGATTCCTCACCCGGAGCGTACGGTGTGGTGTAGGACTACGTCCTCATTCACGTCAGGATCATGTACCATGTCGTACGACTCCACTTCCGAGGATCAGCCTCAGGCCCCTTGGCCTCCTTGGGCCCCTGGCCCCCCGTCCTCATGTAAGACGTTAAACTACAAACCAGTCAGTTCTTCTTGACCGAGGCTCAGCCCCAGGCCCCTCGGCCTTTCCAGGCCGCGGCCCAGGACCTATCTTATAGGATTGTACGGCATGGCATAGGGCTATGTCCTCATTAACGTCGGTTTTTTGCCATACTGTACACCTTGCTTAGGGATATTTTATTCCCCTCCTCGTCCGGTATGACGTTAAACTACATTTCAAGAACTACGTGTGGCTTGATTCCCATCCTGATGGGATACGTAGGACCACCTGGATGTCCAAGATCCGGGTCCAGCCCCATCTCTCGGGAATCCTCATCCCATCTTGGCCCCTTGGACCATCCTTCCTCCATGAGGGGATCATATGGTGCGGTGTGGGATTATGTCCTCATCCACGACGGTCTCGTGATGACCACGCCATGCTCCCACCCCCTGCTGAGTTGTTTCGTCGATCCCTCTTTTTCGGCGGTTCTCCAATGTGCTTAAGAGTACTCTGGTTCATTACCTGGAATGCCAATCTTTACTCGGACACGTCCGCACCCGCTATCCAGGCTTTGTGTATCCCCGCATCAGGGCTTTCACCATCTTTCACACCCGGAGGGACCCCCAAGAACGGCCTGGATACAAAGCCCAAGGGCTCTCCTACCGATACGGGCCAACGCCCCCCAGGGTTTCGGACAACAAATCGATAAAATCCCGCGTTGCGAATATGGTCAGCGGTCGATGCTCGTTTGTTATTCCCACCTCAGGCTAACGCGATACAGACGCTGTGTTTCTGTCATGGATAACAGTTTTCCTCTGTCACCACGCCAACCCGTTAAGCCCAAATGCCGGGTACACAATTCACACCCTTCATCACTTCATCGTGTCCAAGTAGAGTCTCGGGATTCTTGGTACTTTTCCCCCGTACACGTCCGCGCATTGGGAGAACAAGCTACATCAAAGGTGTCCTTCGAAACTCTCTGCTGACTCCTCGTTAATGGATGCCCCAGGTATTGCAATGAGGATGCCCCCCTTGTTTCCCACACCGAGTTTATCTCACGTGGGCTTAGGGATTGGGCTGACATCTGTGCTTACTCGGGAGTTGTCACCATCCACCGTCCGAGATCTAAGACCATAAACTAAGACTCTCATCTAGAACTACGTTCAAGACCCCTTGTCTTTGGACCCAGCTTGAGTTCAGCAAATTTACCTCTCTAATCCTCTCTTCAGGACCCTGATCACAGGACTGCGTGGCGCAGTGTAGGACTACGTCCTCATTCGCGTCGGGTTTGCAACAACTGCACCACGCACGCCCCCATTCTGAGATTCAGTCCTCCTGTTCTGTCCTGCATGACGTTAAAAGGCACATTTCAGAACTACGTATGGCTTGATTCCCATCCTAATGGGATACGTAGGACCACCCGAATGTCTAAGATTCGGGTCCAGCCCCACCTCTGGGAGATCTCCTGATTTCCCGGTCACCTAGGCCACTTGGTCCATCCCTCTCCAGCGGGGGGTGTGCAGGTATAATACAAGGTTTTGGGCACCATGCCCTCCTTCCCCTGGGGATCTGCCATCTCTCGATCACCCTCAAGGTTGAGTCCCTTGGCTCCCTGCAGTGGTTCACCCATGTTTTAAGAGCACTCTAGTCTAGCACCAAGAGTGTCAGATTCAACTTGGTCAAGTTCCTTCCACTTGTCAAGCTTCGTGTTCCCCTCTATTCGGACTTCCATCATCTTTCACACCCAGAGGGACCCCCAAGAACGGCCTGGATACTACGCCCAAGGGCTCTCCTACCGATACGGGCCAATGCCCTCCAGGGTTACGGACGACAAATCGATAAAATCCCGCGTTGCAAATATGGTCAGCGGTCGATGCTCGTTTTGATTAGTCCTCATTTCAGGCTAACGCGACAGGATGCTGTGTTGCGAACATGGTCAGCAGTAATCCTCTGTCGTCACGCCAGCCCCTTCAGTCCTTGAATGTTGGTTTCATGATTCACATCATTTTCCACCCCATCATGTCCAGTTGAAATCTCGACACTTTTGGCGCTATCCCTCAGTGCACCTTTGCATGATAGGGGGACAAAGCTGCAATCTGGCGTCCTTTGGGACTCCCATGGTCCGAGCTCTAAGACCATAAACTAAGACCCATTCGGGACTACGTTCAAATTCCCATCCTCATGGGACACGTAGGACCGCCCAGACGCCCTGTCTCCGGGTACAACCCATTCAGGAAGCCAGTCTCTCTCCCTGTTTCCCCTCTGTATAGGCCCCTCGGCCTAAGGTTTCACCCTCCAAATGGCGTACAATCTGATGTGGGATCATGTCTCCGTCAATTGTGTTTTATAACACTACGCACATTTCCCGCCTAGCATCGTCTCTGCTACGTCTGCGCTGCATGACGATAAAATGCATGCTTGGTCCTATCATACGACCCTAAACTGTGACATTATCGTCCTGGCCGCACGACGAAAAACGGCACCGCATTGTGGTGACCTCGCTGTAGAGTACATCACGTTGGGTACTGGCCACGCGCCATGCCATTTGTCAACGCCCATCACGGCTTGATTCTTGTGGCGACATCACGACCTACAGTTCTAGGCCTGTCGCTTCACAAAAAAAAACCATTCACCTCAAAGAACAAACGAGATACATCAAATTCTGCCCCTTTTAGTGCAAGGGCCACGTCCGCACTTCCCCTTTCCCCTGGCACTGGTACCTTACCCTGCCACCTTCCAGAACTACGTATGGCTTGATTCTCATCCTCATGAGATACGTAGGAGCGCCCGGGTACTTCCCCGCGGGCCCAGCCTAACCCTGGTGTTCGGTCCCTCGACTCGAGCTCATTCACGTCAGGCTGTGATGTCATGCGTCCCCTGATCCCTTTTTCCAATCCATGGTCCGAGTTCTATGACCCTAAACTAAGATCTCCCCAAGGGAAAGGAATCTGCTCCCTCTCTCTAATACGTTTCGTTGACGTATTCGGATGTGTTTTGACAGAAATCCCGAAGCATGGGATTTTCACAGGGACATTCCCCTCATCTCATGACCAAGCTTCGTGAGCTCGCTATTTGGATCCTCATCCTCTTCAACATCCAAAGGGACCCTCAGACGACGTGGAGACTAAGCTTAAGGGCTCTCCATGAATGCTGGACCTAAGGGCCCTACACTCGTTTCGGGCCAACGTCCCCACGGATCTCTGACAACATTTGTGACACGGTCCCGTGTTTCGAACATGGTCAACGGTCGACCCTCATTTGTTTGTCCCCATTCTAGGCTAATGCGACAGGATGCTGTGTTGCGAACATGGTCAGCAGTAATCCTCCATCGTCACGCCGCCATCATTGTGATCTGAATCTCGAGCACCATGATTCACACATTTCCACTCTCACATGTTCAAGTGGAACTCCACCATACTCGGCTCTTTCTCTTCACGCATCTAGGTGCGCTGAATGATCGTGTTAGTGTCATTGGGCCGGTAGTCACCGAGCATCCCTTTGCCCCAACCTGCCCCTCTCTGCGTCGGGAAATTCCCACCACTACTACTTGTTTCCCACACCGAGAACGACTCACGTGGGCTTAGTAGTTTTGGCTGGATGTGTACCAACACGGTTAGGCTGCTCCTCGTCCAGTACGACGTTAAACTGCGCTTCCAGAACTACGTGCGGCTTGATTCCCATCATCACGTGGGATATGTAGAGACGCCCAGGCATTTCGCCTAGGGTTCAGCCCCAGGAATCACAAAATCCTGTTCCTCCCCATTTCCAGCCCTCTGGCCTGACCCCTCGGGGAGAACTATGTAGCTACAATTTTACCCTGAACAAGTTCAGGATGCCCCCAGATCCCATTGGGAAGCTATAGATCCCCTCGCCAGAGAGGCCCTGTCCCAAAAAGGAATGATCCGTGATCAGGTCGATGCACCCATCTGGCGTACTCTCTCCACGGTGGTGCAACTACCGAGGTGTTGGATTCTGTTTGAACAAACCACCACGCCATGTTCCACGCTCTGCGTGTCCCTTATTCGGTCTCTCGTCCTCTTTCATGTCTGAAGGAACCCCCTAACGGCCTGGTCTTGTGCCGCATCGGCTCACCTACCGTCCTGGGCCAACGTTCCGGAAGACTGGTCATGTCTGGAAGGACCCCCTAACAGTATGGATGTCTGACCTATGGTCCACCAACTGTCCTGGGCCAACGTTCTGAAAGATTGATCGACAACAAATTGATAAAATCCCGCGTTGCGAATATGGTCAGCGGTCGATGCTCATTTGTTGTCCCCACTTCAGGCTAACACAGTAAGGATACCGTCTGTCCGCCACAGTTAGCGGTTGTCCTTTATTGTCACGCCATCCCCGCAGTGTTCCGAATTTGGGCATCGTGATTCACACCCCCCATTTTCATCTGTTTGAACCGATTCCAGCGCCCCTGGCGTTGCCCTGTCCGTGCATAAGAGCACGTTGAAGAAACAGTGGTTCGACTATCCTGGAAGTTCCTCCTCCGATCAAGCCTTCCCCATCTTTCGGGAATCTGGACTGGTTTGAGGGAATTGTCGTCAAACGTCCCGCAAACATTGCAGGGACGCAACAAGGCAATTCAACAGTGGAAATCGTGCGTGCTACGGAACTCAAAACAAAGGAGAAAGAAAGAGTTGAAGCACAAAAGTGTTAATAAAAGTTTCTTCGGGTTCGCTACAATACTCGGGGGTTGACTTCCCCCATGGACGGGTTGACTCTGTCAAAGGAGCGTTGCAGCTCCGCCACCCGTTGACTTGCGGCGTCCGAAGCCTGTTGCCGCTGATTCAACTCCCGCTCCTCTTCAGCAGCGGCGGGGCGTAATTCCTCAACCCTGGTCCTGGCCCTTTCTACCCCGGCCCGAACAGCAGCTATCCTTCCAGAGGTCTGCCCCATGTGCTCCTCAGCCTCTTCCAGCTGGGCCTTCAATTGTGAGACCAGCTCAGACTACGCATCGAGAGTGGCTGAAAGCTCGTTGGCCCGGATCTACATCTGTTGGACCTCGCCTTCAGCCTCCTGGAGCTTCCTAATGCTGGCCGCCTTCCTCCGCTGCCATCCCACGCTCAGCCCACGATCATGCTCCCGGATCTTCTCAGCCATGAGGTCTCGGATGAGCGCGTGAGGGCGTTGGGCATCCACTCCCCCGGCACACAGTTCGCGCAACCGTGAGCGGAGCCTATTCATTTCGGCCAGCCATTGCACTTGGGAAGTGTCCCTGATAAAGCGCGTGATCAGCTTCCACGACCGGCGGTGGACTATGCTGCTGTCTTCCTCATCAGAGGCTGTTTCGTCCCAATCCGCGCGGTCAGCGGGCTCGTACACAGGATATGCCTGTAGGAATTCCTCAGCGGGATCCGTATCTGGTGTTGAGTCTGGTACGACACCTGACGCCGGCACAGGCACGACAGGACTGGGACTGACCGGTTGATCCTCTTCCTCGGAGTCCACCTCGATGACTTCAGGTATGACCCTGCTGGTGGTCCCGCCAGTGATGGTGTGCGCCGCAGCTTGAGGAGGTGAAGGGACTATCGACACCATCACCGGCATGCCCCTGGGAGGGACGCCGCCAGACATCCCAACCAGCCTAGCTGCAGCAGCCCACGCCCGTTGGAGAACTGTATGACAGAAATAGACATAAACGTTAGTTGGCATGGCCCACGTGTGGCAACGCGGAGGCCGGTGAAGGAGACTTACGAAGATCGACCTCCGAGCGCTGCTCCCGGACCGGTACCGATGGGACTCCAAGACGAGGCCCCCCGTATACTGTTGGAAGGCCTGGAGAGTCCAGAGGAGCCACCTCAGACCCCCTGGTCCCACCAGATGCAGAACTGGACGCAGCCATAGGCGCGGGTTCCGAAGGTCCCGCGACATCACCCGCCAAGGAGCGAGAACGAGGCCTACGAACAAGTTCCTCCTGCATGGCTCGAACATTGGTGAGAAGTCCATAGGGATTCAAGAACAGATCGTAAGAAGAGGAGTTCGGAATGCTACCTCGAGAGCCTCCGCGAAGTCGTCGGATTCTGAGCTTCGGTCTCCGACCTCGCCCTCCTCCAACGGGCTCCCTCCTCCAGCCTCGTCCCCCTGAGAAGAGTCCCCTGATTCCTCCGGCAAGGGGAAGCGCTCCCTCAGATCGGCAGCCGATGGCTGTGGAGGGACCGTCTGATTCAACAGTACCCTCACCCGGTCTGTCATTGGGCGAGGGACACCACTGGAGTGGATGTAATCCTCCAGCTCGTTCAAGTATTGCTCCGCCTCCGCCGGAGACACCATGAATCCAGCCCGGACTGGGCATATGCCCGGCAGTCTCATCCCGAGGTGATTCAGGTGGGCCCACATCTCAGATGGGCTGAGGAATTGCCGGTTGACGTCCCAGACGTCCCAAGCTTCCGGAAAGACTGCATCTTCTGCCATGTCAATGTGACGCAGCCGCTTCCCCGGAGCCTGAGCGGATATCCGACGGAATCCCCTCGGTGGCCGCCCCTCCGGATGACCTTTCTCTCCCGGAACCACCGGATCCGCCACTGCTGCCATACCCTCGGCCGGTGCGGGTCTCTCTGCCATGGCAGCCCCGCTGCCACGGGCGGCCCTAGCTGCCCTCCGACCCCGACCTCGAGATAAAGGAGGCCCACCGTCACCAACCCGGATCGTTGGCTGCTTCAGCATCTCCCCAGGATAAGCGGCCTCCCAGCTAATGGCGTACTCCTTCACTAAGCCGAAGGCGGTGGTGGGTGGAGGTAATGTGATCTGCATCTTTCCATCCTCACGTGTGAACATGAGCCACGGCTGCCTCATCACACACGGGTGCTCCTCGTGACGCACCTCCCAGTATACCTGCGGGGTCAGCCGCTGGAGGCACCGGAACTGCCTCGCAAAACGGTGTGGGGTGTACGGTTCACAGATCGGCTCATGATCTATCCGAGCCACCAAAACTCCACCTCGGAAGGCCAGGAGGTAAGCCCGATGCTCTTCCGTTCCCCGTCCATCATCAGTAAGCCTCCCCGTCGGCAGTGGAAAGGGATGAAAGTTGAACTCGTCCGCCCTCCACACCCTATTCAGCACCATCGGAACGGCCAGTTTGAATGGGAAGCTCCCAACTGCGTTCAGGATGGAAGGGCGAAAGTCTGATCCCGGCGGCGAAATGGGGTTTGGATACTCGTAAATCCCCCTGATATGCGCCGCGATCCACCCATACAGGAGGTGGAAGGGCCCGCATATTCTTGGCGGCTTCTTGCCCTCGCTGATACGTCGCAGCATTCTGTATAGCTTGGCGAGCATCGGGATCCCCAGGTTGATCCGCTGCCCCATGGCCAGCATCGATGCCATGATGAACGAGCTGGGCCGTACCCCCATGCTTGTATCTCTCACCGGCAGGATCCACCCACAGATGAGAGCCGCGATGAATGCCGCCAGCCTGACTATTGGCTGTTGTTCGGTGCTGACGCTGAAACCCCAAGTCTTCCATTGGCTGTCCTCCAAAACCCGCCAATACGAGTGCCCCTTGCCCCGCTGGGCTGCCCTCGGACAAGTTCGAGGCCTTGGAGGGAACTCTCGATTCTCTAGAAAGTTCAGGAAACACTTGAACCACCTCTTGAAGTGGACGTCCCTCACAGCCTCCTTGTCCTCTCCAGGGACAAGCGCCATCAGCGCTGACGCCAGCCGTGGCATCTGCTCAGCATCCCCCCACACGCTGGCAACGGGGAGGAACTCGTCGTACATGGCCCCCAAGATCGGGACCCCAGAAACCTGGTGGACATCCCACAGGCTGATGCCCACCTCCCCGTGATGCAGATGAAAAGTGTTGGTCCTGGATGACCATCTACTCAGCAGTTCCGGCATCAGCTGCTTTGGCTGGTAAATGTGGAACTGGGAGGCCCATGCCGCCTCGTACAATCCCACTCTCCTCAGCTCAGCCTCGAACTCCTCGCAGGAGGCGCCTACCCAGTAGGCCCAGGCCAAGTCGTCGGTAAAATTTCCGCCCTGGCGCAGGTCCCACTCATCGGACCATCCCTTCTTCGGATCCTGCAGAGCCGCCTTCAGCATGGTGCGGTAGAGAGGAGGGGACGTCTCCGGTTGCAGTGGCCTCCCGTCAATGTCATTTACATGATTGTAGAGGCAATCAACGGTAACGGGTGTGAAATCCTCCCGTGCATGACCATCGGCCGCCCTGAACCATTGGTGCTGGCATGGCGTGCTCCTGAACCAGCAAGCTGGTTCATCCCTTCCCGCCTCAGGGATAAAGACGTCATCCCTCAGCCCGAAGCCGTACAACGGAAGCTTTTTGCACTGTGGATAATCCTTCTGACCTTCCGACAGTAGATCTGTCAGAGAAGTGTGGTCCGAGTGGCTCCGAACCATTTCCCCCAGGCCTGGACGGTTGACCATCTCATCTCGACGAGCAGCGTCTGCAAGGACCCCCAAGGTAGCTTCTTGATGGGCCATTTTGACTTTGGCCCTCGGAAAAGAATTCTTTCTGACGGATCGCGAAGCTCGGCCGCGAAGCTCGACCGCGAAGTCGGAACGCGAAGATCGGTCGCGAGCCCAAGCCGCGAAGTCTGGCCAAGGCAGACAGAGGTTCTCTTAGCGCGGACGCGGAGTCGGAGACTCGCGGATCGCCGCGAAGCTCGATTCGCGGAGTGCTGTCGCGGAGTACGCGGAGCGTCGCGAAATCGAGAGCACAAAAGGACAAGGAAGGTGCGTAAAGACAAAAGAACGCGGACCCCCTATTTATAGGCGACGACCCCGGAGCATCGTGGCACGCCTCACCCGCGCGAAGCATCGCGGCGCGTCCGGACCCGTGGCCCCGGCGAGCAGCGTGGGTCCTCCTTCGCGATGACACATCGCGAACCACCGACAGTTTTTGGCGATTGTCCCTCAGACTTCGACCCTTCGCCCTCCGCGGCTCCAAGTCTGAGGGGGGGCATTTGTTGGTGCCAAAAATGTGGCCCGAAAGGAAGGAACGAAAAAACAGCCGGCGCGCTGCCTTGCGAAGCACAGCCGCGAAGCACAGCCGCGAAGCACAGCCACGAAGCGTCCCAACCTTGGCGGCCCCGCGAAGCTCCGGAGGCGGTAATCCTCCACGAATCCGTGTGACGTTCTTGAGCCGCCGCGAAGCGCCGGAGGGGGTAATCCTCCACGAATCCGTGTGACGTTCGCGAGCCGCCACGAAGCACCCGAGGCGGTCATCCTCCGCAAACCGGTTTGACGTTCGCGAGCCGCCGCGAAGCCCAGAAGGCGGCGCGCGAGCCCTGCTTCACGGCGCCCCTTCCCTATAAATACTCGACTCCCCCTGAGTCCCACGGACGGACAATCCGACCTTTCGGCTTCTCCTCTCCCGAATCGCAAAGCAAGCTTTGCCCCGGGAATCATGAGCTCCGCGAGGTATTTCTACTTCGCGAGACGACTCTGATTTGTTTCGTTCTAAGCCCCTCTTCCGAGAGGGATGCCCTTCGCGAATCCCAAGGGCGTTCGCAAAGGAAGGGGATTCACAAGGGAACCTGGGCAGCCGCGGAGCACTCGTGCTTCGCGAAACACCCAACCCATGCTAGTAATCCCTATGCCAAGGCAGGATAACTATGCATCGCGAAGCACATTGCTTGGCAGGACCCTGCTTCGCGAACCACTCCTTCTTCGCGAGGCAGTGCTCCGCGAACACTGTTCCACTTCGCAAAGCACCACCCACTCCCACCTATGCCCCATGCTAAGGCCAAGGAATCCCACTTCGCAAAGCACGCTCCTCTGCTTAGCGATTCCTCTTTCCGTGTGACCCTCCAGGTTTGCACGATGTGATTTCAAAGTCCCATGGACAACACCTCCCGTAGCGTTGCTTCTCCCAATGCTTCTTCGCATAGGCACGCTAACGGCTATTGCTTCTTCGCATAGCCACGCTAACGTGGACCCCTCGATGGTTCCTCCCTCGACCCCCCTTTACCATGGCCTTACTGGTACCTTCCCTTCCCCAAGGACCAGAGGGTACCGGTTATGTAATCCCTAGGGGTGTGGAGTGAACCCACCTCGTCTGAGCTGCAGGACGTTAAACTGCCAAGCACCACGTCCTCGACACATGACGTTAAACTGTGACCCAACCTCGTCTCCCTCACGAAGGGTCCCCCCAGCTCGAGCATTCATTACACCGCTTGTCTCCACGGGAATGGTAACTCTTCCGCACATGGAATGAGATCCTCCTTGTCGGAGTGGTGTATGTTCGCAGGGGAAGGGTCGCCTCAGAGCGTAAATCCCTAACCTTTGGTACGAATGATTGCACCCGTGCATCTCGGTACTCCCCCACTACCAAGGTCAGTGGAGGACGTGATAGGGAATGAGGCACCTCCCATTGTCGGACCAAGGTCCATCTTTCCCGCGCTTTGTCGCGCCATGGGCCTCCATCCTGGAGTAAGTCCCAACACCATGGGCCACTCAACGCGTAAGCCCCTCTTCGCTTCTCACGGACGCACCCTTCGCGACGTGATCGTCAGGTCCTTGCAACCTCTTGTTTCTCACACCGAGCATGACTCACGTGGGCTTAGAGTGAGCACCGACCCTGACAAACCCCATTTGAACTACGAGGTCTTTGATCCATGTCAAGGCATGGTACGTAGGAAGCCTCCACGAGGTTCAAGTCCACCAACAGTGGACCAAGGTCTACTTTCACGTCGGTTCACCGACAAAACCCCACCTGAACTACGAGGTCTTTGATCCATGTCAAGGCATGGTACGTAGGAAACCTCTATGAGGTTCAAGCCCACCCGTCTTTCACGTTGGTTTTCACCCCCGTCCAGCGCGACGTTAAACTGCACCCCGGTCCAGTGGTAAGCCATTACGATCCACAAACCCCACCTGAACTACGAGGTCTTTGATCCATGCCAAGGCATGGTACGTAGGACGCCTTTATGAGGTTCAATCCCACCAATAGTGGACCAAGGTCTACTTTCACGTCGGTTCACCGACACACCCACCCGTCGCTCTTTCACGTCGGGTCCCATTCCAGTCCAGCGGTAAGCCGTTGTGACCTCTGAACTACGAAGTCTTTGATCCATGTCAAGGCATGGTACGTAGGAAGCCTCCACGAGGTTCAAGCCCACCCGTCGCTTATTCACGTCAGGGTTCACTTTCGTCCCGCATGACGTTAAACTGTATTCTCCGAACTACGAGGTCTTTGATCCGTGTTAAGGCATGGTACGTAGGAAGCCTCCACGAGGTTCAAGCCCACCCATCACCCAATTCACGTCGGTTTACCGGCACCATCCCGAACTACGCGGACTTTGATTCCCTGCCACAGGGATACGTAGGAAGCCTCCTCAAGGCTCAAGCCCAACTTCACTGTCGCCCCCCCCTGCGATGGTCCCATTTCATCCTCCTCCACTGCACTCATCCATCTGTCACCCATCCTGATTCTCACCCGGGCCGCAACATCCCGGTGGAGTCATGCCATCCATCTCCTCGCTGCCCCTAGCGGCGCCTGGGCCACTTTCCATGTGTAAGTCCCATCATATCTCCGGGTCGCTGTCCTCCGTGTACACCCCGATTCATCACCCTTTTCCCCTATAGGGAGTGCACCACCTCGGATTCGTCCTCATTGGGCATTCTGACTCGTCTCTATGGGACCATAGCCGTCTCTATGCGACACACCAATCTGATCCGTCTCTATGGGACGTTCTGATCACCCTCATCCGTCTCCGCTAGACGTTAAACTCGCGGCATACCCTGTGTTGAACACGGGAAGCTGAGGAAAACCTCAGATACATGTCAATGACATATAATTCCCCGCGCTCGATGTGGGATGCCTCGGGCTTCCACGCCCTCGAGAAGCCTTGTGATCGAGGATAACAGACAGACACGCCAGGTACCCCAGCATCCAGACACGCTACTGATGCCTCAAACGTGACTACTCCCCTGACCGAAGGTTGCTGCCCTGACTGGACCCTTTGGAATGTCCCGACAGAAGCAGTGTAATTAACCGGCGTCCATAGAAACATGGCACTGGGAAGAGTTTCACGAACTACGTATTAAGTCTATAAGGGAGACCCGGACTAGGTGACGAGTTCTGAGGAGGAATCCACAGGAGGAAGAACCGACATCCCATCATCCCGTTTAGATCAAGGAGCAGACGTACCTAAATAAGGGACGAATGCCGCCCGCCTTTGGAAAGCGGGAATGCGGGGCAACAAAGTCGCGCGTCCCCCTCCCCCGCGGACGGATGCGCGCGCGCCCCAGCGAAAGCGTCGGAAACAGTTATGTTCTCCAACTTCCATGTGGGAATGGGAATTGGTTTCATCATCCCATTATAATTTTTCCTCTTAGCCTTCACATGATGATATACCAGGCACATTGATGTATATTCAGAAATATATATTTTTTATTGTCCCACAAAATTGTTTCTTGGAGATCTCGATACATCTCTGTGTTCTCCAAGTGAATAGAGAAGTTTTAGATATGTGCGTCATTCAGAAGCTCCTTCATTATCTATGGATCTTATAATACACAGAATCATGACCCAAATCTCACAACACCATCCTTGTCAACCAAGAACTTTGAGGATTTTCCATTTCTGATTGCTTCCACCCATTTCATAATTTCCACATCCTTTCGTTGAACATCCTTTATTTTCTCTAAGAGGGATGGTTGATCAATCATTTTAGAAATGATTGATGATGTTCCTCCCTCAATGATTCCCATGTCCATCCGCAAAACATTTATGAAGATAGGATCCTTTTCAATTCTCATCGTTGATATAGATGCAGGATCCTACTTTGAGAATCTTCCACCTTGTTTGCCTTATTGGGATGGTAGTTGATTGAGCTGTCATAATCTTTAATGTGTTATATCCATTCTTTGTTGCATATTAATCTCTTTTTGTGTGAATATGTACTTTGGACTCTTATGATAAGTATATATCTTACACTTCTCCCCAAAAAGATAACGATGCTGGATTTTCAATGAAATGATCACAACCGCCAACTCTGGATCATGTATTGGATAGTTTTACTCCGGAATTTTTAGCTGCCTTGGGGCATAGGCTATCACTTTATAATTCTTCATAAACACACAACCCATGTCCTTCTTCGAAAAATCACTAAATACCGCTAAAAGTTGTCTAGTCAGGAGTAATGTGAGCACATGCACAGTGATAAGCCTCCTTTTAAACTCCTTAATTCTTTTTCAAATTCATCACTCCAAGGAAACATTAGTCCCTTCTGAGTTATCTTGTTATGAGGGTTTGACAATCGTAAGAAATGTCTCACAAATAGGCGATAATATCTAGCTAACCCCATGAAGCTATGGATATCCGTTACCGATGTTAGCCTTGACCATCCCTCAATTGTATCTGTCTTGGAGGGATCTATAGATATCTTATTTCTTGTGATGGTATGACCCATGAATTAGACTTCCTTTAACCATAAATCACACTTTCTGTACATTTTATAGATCTTCTCCTTCACAATGTCTCTAGTATAGTTCTTAGATTCTCATAATGATCCTCCTTGGTTTTGTTGTATATTATAATATCATCTATAAAGACTACCAAAAAATTTTCGAGGTAATCCCTAAATACTCTATTCATCAATTCAATGAAGATTTATAGAGCATTAGTGAGTCTAAAAGGCATTAATTTGAATTCATAGTTCATGTATCTTCTACGAAAAGTAGTCTTGGGGATATCTACCTTCTTCACCCTTACTTGATAATATCCCGACCACAAATCTACATTAGAGAAGTATTGTTCACCATGTAGCTAATTGAACAATTCATCAATTCATGGGAGATGATACTTGTTCTTTGCCTTGATTTTATTATGATCACGATAATAAATGCAAAGGTTCATTGACCCATCCATCTTCTTGAAGAAGAGGACTGGTGCACTCCATGGTGAGGCACTTGGGTATATGAATACTTTTTCAAAATTCTACTATAGGTGTTTCTTAATCCCATCAAGATCCACAATAGCCATTCTCCATAGAGTCTTTGATATTGGAAATTCCCTAGGTATAAGTTCAATTAAGAATTAAACATCTCTTCTCAGAGAAAGACAGTGCAATTCCTCGGGAAACACTTCAGTGAATTACCTCACAATAGGCATGTCTTTAAGGATGGTAGCCTCAGTATACTTAGTTATCTGATCTAGATATGTGTGCTCATAGGGTAGTAATATCCATTCTTGGGATGATGGAGCTTAAAAACATTCATCTTCTTCCTTGCAGTTCTACAAAATCGGGGGTCGATTCTCGCCATGGAAAGTGATTTACATTTCACAAAAATTTATGTTGGATTTATATAGGGAAAGCCAATCCATGCCATGAATGGCATAAAACTATAAAAAAGGGAGTATGATGAGATTCTTCGATAATATCAATCCACCGATTATGATTGGGGTGGAGCTAAATTTATGTGTTGTAGAGATTTCCCCATTTTTCGCGCTCACCAACATCATCACTTTCGTGATTTTTGGTAGTGTTGGGATTGTTCTACTAAACATTCAGGATATAAAAGAATACATAGAACCAGAATCAAAAATTATGTTCACTATTCTTGAATGAATGACTAGGGAACCTATCACCACTTCATTTTCAGGGTTCACTTCGGCAGTAGTGATGGAAAAATCTCTCATGTGCTACCTTCGAGGTTGTTGGTTCCCTCAAAAAACTGTTGTCTTAGGGTACTGATTTGAATGGTGCCTTGGTATTTTAGAGTTGAAGCAATGAAAACGCTTTGAGAGTCGAACGGGGCATTCCTATTATCTATCACTGCCGTGGGGTTTTCTTTTTGATAGTTAACATCTAGGTGTCCTTCTCTTCCACACCTAAATCATTTCCTCATCAACTTCATGTAATTTCTGGGGTTTTTATTTATACACCTTTGGAAAGTGGGGTGTTGGATTTTCATAGCACTGATGGATTTATTAATTGGACTTCTAGAATTGAATTCCACCTTACACTTCTTATCCCCTTGATACCCCTAACATTCACTGATCTCTATTTCAACCTTGAGGTCACATCAGACAATTTTTTCATAGCTATCGAAGTCACAGATCGCCAACACATTCCGTAGGCTTGGTTTCGGCTGACCAAAGAGGTGTTAAACCTTTCATTTAGGGGTAATGTCAATGCTGGCGGTGTATCTTGAAATCCTTGTGAAGTTTTCCTCATACAATCTAACAGATTCGTAATCTTTTTTCTTGAGGTTAAGGAAGTCCCCATCCATCTTATGCTGGAGGGTGCGTAGAAAATATTTGTCAAAAAACATATTTCTAAAATCCTTTAATTCGAACACCTCATTATCTACCTCAGGCTTCGTATTTTTTTATCAATTCACAACATTGATCAACTTCACCCTCCATACGATAGGCATCCCAGAGAACCTTCTCTTTTATGTAACATTGAAGGATGAGGAATATTTTTTCAATGGAGTTGATCCATTATACATAGATTGAGGGATTGAATGATCTATTAAAATTTGGAGGCCTTTGTCTCATGAATATCTCGATAGTGGCATGTTCTTTCTTAGGGGGGATTTACCGTTCCTCTGGGCCCATGTTTAAATTCACATCTTGATTTAACTAAGAGAGTATCATGAAAAAGTTCACAATCCCTAATCCCATCAGATTAGGGATCTCATTAGAACAGTCATCGCACTGATCATCACATTAGTTGTTAGCCTGAGCTCGTATTACTGTCCACTAGCTGAAATAAAAGGAAATTCAAGGTAAACACCTAAAGGGTAATACAAAAGCAAAAAATGGGTGACTTATAAATTTTTTTTATTTCCTTAACTTATGAATCTATAAGCATCAATATATGTTATCTGAGATTTACTTTCTAACATGTATTCATCGAGCCATTTTTTTAATTCTATTTATAATGGTTCATACTATGCTTGTTAATTTATCAAAGAATATACCCCGGCTGTGTCATAACCAAGAGTTCTTCAAGGATGGTTCTCTTGTAGCTTGATACCCTGGGTCATGCTTGAAACTCCATGTCGGAGTTTTCACTCCTAGGTACATCTTTGTCAGAGCTACCTCTACCTGCTCGTATACAGACAGGGATGTATTTTCATGATAAACCACATACTCAAAACTCAAAAAAAATTAGGGATGTTTTTATTATACTTAGTCTTGTCTTTAAGGCTACGCTAGCATTTTCTAATCTTGATGAAAAAAATAACTAATCTTATCCTCCTATAACAACTATAACAACCCGGCTTTTATTACACACTTAACATAAATTATTACATAAAACCGTCACTTGATACAACATAGAAGATTGATAGATCTAGTGTCTTTAGGTATAAAGAACACTAAATAACAACATAAAACATAAAATGTAATATCTTATTCAAAACTTCCTTCACATGACCATTGCATTCCCTCGTACTTAGCATTGCATGGGATAACCTGAGGACAAAAATAAGAAAATAGTGAGAAATAAAGCCCAGTAAGGGAGTAAAAAAAGCAAAAAGTGAAGATTACAATACATGTTAGTCAATAGTAATATCAATGGAGCACAAGAGAAACATAAACATAAATTCAAGATAAAACATGATAAACATAACATGGAGATGTGGAAACAACATTTAATATGGTATTAACATAAGCCAAGGCTCAATGCACATAGATCATGAGTAAACCCCCATTTCACATGAAGCATGGGTATAACCTCGTTGTACTTGAATTATAATGATTCAATACTAATTTCATGGGAAATATAATTATACTATACTTTTTCGAATGCATTGGAATTCTATTAGGGTGCACACTTCATAATCATTTCTTTTCATGCATAAGTGTGCCACATAGATCATACAACATAGATTCATTAAAATCATAAGTTATTCAATGATTAAGGAATGTGGAATAAATAAATGAATGTACCAATCAATATTTAAATGTTTATAAAGGTTAATACCCTTGATAGAGACATGGGTATGGTATTCACTACACAATGATCTTGTCTTGGAAAAATGCGGTGTAATTTCAACAGCATAACAACATGACAAAAGAATTAATAAAAATGTTTGATGAGAGATAAAAGGGTGTATCATCATATATACATGAAATGGATAGTAATTGGGTCATATATATACATGTACCAACAAATGTAATGGAATTTAGATATGTAATACAATAGAATTGCTTGAATGTAAATGAGGAGAGATAAATTCCTTACGGAATTTTGGCATGGTAACGGGTGTACATGAGAGGAATTAATGAGAAAAAAATGGTATCTATCATTATTCAAACATGAAGAGGGAAGTATGGGGGAGGTTAGAAATTATACCCCAACATTTATAATTGAAAATAAAAGAGCATGACAATATTAGTAAACTTGAACATAAGTAAGGAAAGTGAAAATCCCAAACTTGGAAGTGTGATCGAAAAGACTTGAGAGGGGATTGATAGATACTACTTGGGAGCATGGGGAACTATGGGTGGATTATAGAGATATAAGGGCAGAGTTCGGACAAACTCCAAAGGCTTTTAGTGAAAAGGATCTCAGATCATGGGTGGGTTTCTATAGGAAAGGAGAAGGAATTCTTTAGTATTTATGTTTGGGACACCTGACATTAAACTAATCAAAACCACAAACCATCCCATGGTTTTTTCACATGGTTTTTAGAAAATGTTAGTGGAAAATACTATTTTATACAGAAAATTTCCTAACTTATTAAAATAATAGGGTTTGTTATGTGGAGCTGAGTCACACTCTAAAGGGAATCAATTTAAAAAACTAAATTGTTTTAAAAGTCTTGAAGGGTCCATTGAGGCTTTGTAAAATAAATAAAACAAACCTAAAATCACATTATTTAAATATTGAAACATATATTGTCCTAATATAATGTTTATAGTATTTTATTACATCATTGTCGGTCATTATGATGTCATAAAACACATTATTTATTTAAACGGTATTTAATTTTTACCCAAAAATTTGACTATCTCAGAATATTATGAAAAACTCACTACTGGATAATATCAATATCATGATTCCAAAAAAAATATTCATTTTATCTAAATAATATTATAAATATGTGAATTTTCACTTTTAAAATAAAAACTGTCATTTATAGAAAATTCACGAGTTTTGACAAAAAAAACTTTCAAACCCTAATAAAAATTGCAATTATATTCATAAAAATTATTTTATCACTTATACTTAATAGAATGTAATATAAAAATAATATTTTATTAAAATATTATCTAATTAAAAAATACATTAATTCATAAAAATATATTCTATAGTTGAACATTAGCTAAAAAATACTATTTTTTCTTTAAAAACTATTTACAAATTAACTATAATAAAATGAAAGTATATTTTTATTATTTAAATAAATAATATACCTAATAAAAATTCTAGGGTCTTATTACATAAACCCGTAAAACACCCACATAAGACCTTTGGGTAAGTTGTACGATGGTGATAAACTCTTAGGGAGGCTCGGATAACATTGCTCGAGTGGTAATCTCGATCAACTTCCACTTCTCCCATAGGAGGTTCCTCTTAAGCTTAGCATATTCAAGGTCAGAGTGGGATTGGTCAAGAGCGAAGACCAATGATTCCACCTTCTTTCTGAGCTCAGAAAAATGGGCTTCGTATGGGGAAAGTCTACTAGATGATGTTATCGCTTCCTTTATCTGAGTAAATTGGATTTGATAAAGCCCTATATTTATACTAATAATGTGATAATTATTCAATGGATATATTAGCAATGGTCACTATTCTTAACGTTATTTTAAAATCCAAAAACTAAAACTAAATAAGTTCATACGTTTTACATAACAATAAGAAGAAATTTAAATAGACCAATAAGAATTTTCATTAATGGATTTTTGGGTCATTACAACTCCCCCTTGATTCATGATTATTTCTTAAAAATGATATGTTATACTAGAAGGAGTGGGATTTGTTCCCATAAATTTTATATAACTTGAAAATACCACTAAATGTAGAATATACACCATGATACATATCTTCTAATTACACATATTGTTGTTATACTTATTTAAACTGATCAATCTTTTTTCTAGGGGGTAGTGAATATATTGATATATTAATTTCTCTTATTCATTTGTGGGAGGATATTAAAAAAAAATTAGTATAAATAGGTTTCTATTTATTTTTTTCACATTCATTGTTAGAACCAACTATTTTCTTTTGAGTCAAATTTAGTGAATAAATTACTTTCATATTTAGAACCTTAATTTCTATAAGGTCCCGACCTTAAAACATTACATAATCATGAATTAAATGAATAATTCACATAGATGATCTCTTCAGGTTTAGAGTTTTAGAGAATTGGGACATAACTATAACATCTCAAAAGATTACAAAGTAGACACTTATACTATGTTTCCATAAAATAAAAACTCTTAAAAAGAAACATGTCTAGTTCCATTTTTTAGATAGCATGGAATTCCTTGATCCCATCCTTGACCTTATTCATCTTTAATTCCTATGGAAAACATTTCAAAAACATGGGATGAGCATAAAAATCCCAGTAAGGGATACAAAAAGGTGGAAAACTGTTAGTTTTTTCAAAACAATAAGTAAATCATGAATACTTATCATAAGTAATACCTTTCACCTTTATGAAGTAGTAAATACTCTTCACTGAATAAAATATCATTACATACCTTTTTGTAACCAAAAGATTACCATAAAACCCATATAAAGAACAGATAACATAAAATGGTAACTTGGGACATAAACATACTTAAATGGAATAACCATCCGGTCAACTTCCATACATATCACTAAATTGAATATCCATATGGTCGACTTCCATACCCAATGCATTGTAGGTTATAACGTAACCACCCATCCTGGTATTAATGGCACCACCCTTCACTTGGTTTATCATGTAACCACCCTTCAAATTTCGAAGTACCATTATAAAACTATAAGACATAAAACAAATATAATGTAAAGAAAACATTTCCACATTTCAATCACAATATATCACTTAAATATATTGACACAAAAAATCCATTATCAAGCCCATTTTCAATACCAAAATACATAATAGAGTATATGGTATTTATTTTCTTTTAAAATCATTACATCTTGTTGAGGAAGAAAAAGATCAAATAATACTCTTGGCGGCGGAAAGGTCATTATCACTGAGTATGTTAAAAGAAACATTCCTTTTTTTTGTTTAGTAAAAAACTTCGTATAAAAATATTCCCTCTGAATGAAAAAGAAAAGTCAAAGCTGTTTATACATCATATAAAATAATGTCTTGTATTAAAACAAAATATGCCTCAATGAAAGGAGATTGAGATGAAGTCCCTTACAAAGTTGGAATCCTTAGATTAAGGACAAACCAATTACATAATTATGTGTGACAAATATAAATACACCCAATATAAGAGGATATTATGTGTAAAACAATTATAGGTCATCCACACATATTCATAGTACGTCATAATCAATAAGTAGAGGTTTAACCCAATGAATTGAAATTGGTTTAAGAAGTTCCCTTATAGAAATTTGACTACCTAACGGTGTCATTTAAAAATTTAGAAAATGAGGAGATGATAGATAAAAAGGGTGTATAATCACTTGGAAATATCATTTACAGAAATAAGGAAATATATGAACACATACCAACATAATAAGATTTAAATTAAAAGACCTAACAAAAGAAGTCTTTTAAAAAGAGGAGGGTGAAATGTTTCCTTACCGATTTGGGTAACATTCGATATGTACACCCCATGAAAGAAGGGTCATACAATGAAGATGTAAATACCCATAAATGAGATTATATTACACAAATAGTAGAATAATGGGAAGTAAATACATCACATAATAGGAAATAGTGTAAAATGTATCATGAATCTCAGGGTAATAAAAAGTAAGATAAAACCCCTTACCTCGTTGTAATCAATCGAGTCGTATGACCAATAGATAATAACGACCAAATGAATTTCAGAAAAACATGAATATAAATAGAAGCATGATAATATATATCAATTGGAAGTACAAAATAAACCACATTCCATAAATAAGTGGTGACCAATCGAAATCACATGGAATTAGAAGTCAGATAAGAAATCCCTTATGAAAATTCGGCAGCCTAACAATGCCACTTAAAAATTATTAAAATGAATTGATGAGAGTAAGAGGGGGAATATAATCATATGAAAATAAAAATTATAGTATGGTGAATATAAAAGATAATCCTCCAACATAAGAACATGGAGCATAAAATAAATGACATAAAAGAGAGTACTTGAAAAGAAAGAGAGAGGTCGGATCCCTTACCTCAAGTCTGACTTATCTTGCTTGTTTCATTATATTCCTGAATAATAAACTTTGTTCAATTTTTAATTTCTTAAGGAACTCCTTTATAGTTTATTATTGAATTAATATCACATATTATAATGTTATAATAATTTGTTAATTATGAGAGTTCATATCAGACGTTTTTGTCGATGTTCGGTACATGAGTCAAAAATGAACATGTTTGAAAAGAATTGTCCACGTAGTTATAAGTATATTATCTAAAGAATAGTATTAATGATTTAAATATCCTATATATAAAGTATAAATTCATTTTATAATATTCCAAAACATTTGGATATAGAAAATGAAATGCACCGTTCATGGAGACGATTGGTCGTACGTACGCATGAACGCTACTTTCATTCCTCTGTCATATTAATGGAATTAAAACTAAATGAGAGAGATATATATATTATAATTACAGTATAATATATATGTTATATAATTCACATTAGTTCATTAATTTCATTCTTTATACATTCCATGTATTTCATGAACGAGTCACATCACCTGAGGGGGCAGTAGTCCACGATTCCTTATATGAAATTATCGCATTTGTACAACATGAAAAGCATAAATGTATGTTTTAAATATAACATAAATTAGAATATAAAAAATATAAATACCATATATATATATCATATATAAAATATAGTGACGTCATAATGGCCACCATGATAGGCGGTAGGAGATAATTGAACAATCATCATTTCGTGAGGCAGTTTTTCGCCATCCACGAAAATAGTATGTTCTTTAACCATTAGATGGAGGTGTGTGTAAGTGTAGCTAGAATGATTCTCATAACAACATCCTAGTGAATTTAAAAACTGTTGTGGTTACAAAATAAAGTAATAAAAAGAGTTTAGGGTGTTGGAGAAGAAAAATAATACAAAAGAACATAAGATAACACATTACCTTTAAATCGGGTAACTCCCCTTGGTTTGGACCAAAATAGTTTCTTGAAGAGCTTTCTGCATAAGGTAAGGCTTTTAAAATGAATATTGGTATGTGGAGAGATAATTATAGAAGGGTTTGGATGATCCAAGGGCTTGAGAGTTGTGGGTAAAGGAGTAGAGGTGGGGGCCTTTTATAAAAGGGAGGAGGGGCACTCTTGGAAGGTCATGAAATGTTACTTTATTATGAAATACTTTTCGGATTTTAAAAGTCCCACAATGATATATTTTGATGATAAGGTGATATGGGTTCGAACTAGACCAATATAATATGTTTTATACAAGTGTATGTTATATATTTTACCTTATCGTTTCATTTTATTTAAATCCTTCATTAATGAGGTAATCGCTGCATCATCATGGTGTCATAAATAAATTTATTTATTTAATGTCTAAAAATTATATAAAAATTACCATGATGTAGGAAATGTTTTTAGATTTCCAATTAATATTTATAGTCGAAAAGATAACTTATATAACCCCATGTAAAAATTGTTTTAGTAGAACAATACATGTTTGTGACATTTTTATTTTAACTTTAAATAAAAAGTTATTAATGTAATTTTCTTACCCAAGTGGCTTCATGGGGTCCCCAAGTTGACCCATGGATTTTTTGGGACGGACATGACTCATAAAATATGGGTAGGACATGTTTCAAGGTAATTTCATATTATTGAAACATTATTTTTACCTTAAATTACACTAATTGCCTCTAATCGCAATTAATAAAACTCAAAAGTTACTATTCACCAAAAATTATTTTCATCCCATTGAACCAAATTTTACATAATAATGACAACCATGTATGTTGGTTTTTTAAAATTCAATTCATAGATGCGGTATAATTTTATTTACATGAAAAATCAGTTTTTTAACTACCACTTAGTGGTTTCACTATTCATCAAAAATTGAAGTTTTTCTGAAAATACCAAAAATTCACCCTAAGTTATATTTGATATTCTGAATTCAAAAATGATTTCTATTTTAAAAAATTCAAAACATATAAGTTTCATTAATTAATTTTATAATCAATTCCCATTTTCAAAACAAATAGAGTGTTTTTAAGAAACAATATATATCAAAAGATTGACACTTGTTTATGTCCAATTTCAAAGTGAAATTAATTCCAATGTCCACCATTGGATTAAATGGTAAAAATATATTCTAATTTAACTTTAAAACCAATTAAAAATATAATCTATCCATAGAAATAAATTATATTAAAAATGAGGTTTTGAATTAAAATACAGCATCATTCACTATTCATTAAAAAATGAACTTTATCGGAAAAATACCAAAAACATACAGAAAGTAAATGTTGATGACCCTATTCTAAAGAAGGATATTATTTTGTTAAATATAACATATAAAATTTTCAAAAAGTAAATTTAAAAATGGTTCGCCATCAAAAGGCGGTTAATCGATCTTTTAAATAATATTATAATATTTACGCTTGAAATTGGATTCATTCTCATTTTAAGCCACTATCATTTATTGGATAAAAGTAAAAATATTTAACAAACATATATAATCATTTTTTAGTTAGTTCTGTTCATTCCCGCCAATAAAATGGCTAGGCATTAACTACCATTTAAAATAATGCTATTTTATTATCATTTTGCAACATATGATTTCAAAGAAACTCGTTGTTGCGTATTGGGTACGCCATCAAGCATAACATTCCCTTTAAAGTAATATAGAAATTTTATTCTCAAATATGGATAAATATGATAATTTCATATTCTTTATTTACCCAGGATGTTACAGCCTTCCCCCTTTTTGGAATTGTGTCCTCGCAATTTTAAAATTTGGCTCGAAAACTTCATTAAAATCCCCACATCGGAAAAGGAGTAAATTAAACTATCACTTTAAAAGAAAGAAAGAAGAGTAAAAAGGTCACCTGATACAACAGATACTAGGATTCCATGAAAACATGGATATGAAGGAGAAAACAAACCATCATGTTCTGATGGAGAGTGATGGGAAAATATGTCTAGGAGAAAGTTAACCACCAGAAAATCACAAACTCGTGATGGGTTAAATGGTATTTGATTCCCTAGTAGGAAACGTTAATAGACAAATTTTTTGTTTTAAGTTACATTTCAATGAGTAATTTAATTATGAGCTTAACTAAAACATAAGGAAACATACTTACTTGTCATGTAGACTTTCATCTCTTGCTAGATTTCTTACACAAACCCATATTTTCTCCAAAAGGTGGGTATTTATAATGACTTGTTCACATTAAGAGCACTATAATCAACTTTTAGAGAGTAAACTAATCAAAAAAGGAGAAATATATATTTCCCATATCATTAGACAGTAACTAAAACCAAAATTGTTGGAATAAGATTAGATAATCCCAAAAAAAATAATCTTTTACAAAAATAAAAACAACTCTTAATATCTAAAATTTTTCCAACAACACAAAGTTCAACAAAGACCATTCAAAACAAAATTACCCTTAAAATTATTCAAAAATAAAACAAACTATGATTGAAACTCAAATCTATAAAGGATTTACTCACATAGTCTTCCATGGTAAATCTTAACATTTATCTCAAAATAACATCGGTTACTCTTAAAGTATCATGCTGAAAATTAATTAACCTAATCACATATCTTTCCTAATCGGTTAATAATCTCCAAAGATAACCCAAAATAAACTTATTATTGATTCATATGATCATATAATAGAAAATAATTAGTCATACTAACTTGGGACTTCACGTAGTCCAGTGGTAGGTGATAAATTCGAGTCGCACTTTGGTTGTGGGTTCGATTCCCGCAGCTTCGTCCGACGTGACGGGTTGTCAGACGGTCTGTGTGTTGTCCTTTCTCAAAAACTATATAAATCATAAAACATTCCCCAAAAATAGATAAAATCATCAAAAATAACCATAATATAATTAAACTCAAGTTTATCTCTTGCCTTTCATTTTCCATCATAACATATAGTAACCCATAATTACCTCAAAAGTAAGGATCATATAAACCCTAATGGTTACCTTTATATTTATTACCTAAACTTCCACATCGATTTGGTTATCTCGTACATGATGCATTATAGAACTCACTAATGTTCATGTTGTTAATCATGGATCCTGATAGTTGGTTGAAAATAACCACAAGAGTTCTCATTGCAGCTCCCATATCATTCAGTTGTTCTTTGAGAAAACCGTCATAGTTTTCTTCACATCCACTACTAATTTGGTGCCTGCTAGATCCATCCATTTACTAAAACCAAAAAGGTCAGTGTGAGGATATCATTAGAATCATCATATATTATCTTATGAGGAGGGTATATATAAGATATAATTATTCATGTTATCTTTAACCCATTCACTTTATCTAGAAAAATGACTGTTTCTTAAATCCTAACCATTATTATAATGTCACTTGTGCATAGAGAATACCCTAACCTCTAAAGTTATCTAAATTGGCCTCTGATACCAACTATAAGGACCCGACCATAAAACATTACATAATCATAAATTAAATGAATAATTCACATAGGGGATCTTTTCAGGGTCTGATTTTTAGAGAATTAGGACATAACTATTACATCTCAAAAGATTACAAAGTAGACACTTCTACAAAGTTTTCATAAAATAAAAACTCATAAAAAGAAACATGTCTAGTTCTATGTTTTAGAGAGAATATCATTCCTTGATCCCATCCTTGACCCTATTCATCTTTATGTCATGTGGAAAACATTTCAAAAACCTGGGATGAGCATTAAAATCCCAGTAAGGGATACACAAAGATGGAAAACTATTAGTTTTTTTAAAACAATAAGTAAATCATGAATACTTTATCATAAGTAATACTTTTCACCTTTATGAAGTAGTAAATACTCTTCACTGAATAAATGATCATTACTTACCATTTTGTAACCAAAATATTACCATAAAACCCATATGAATAACACATAACATTTAAAGGTAACTTGGTACATAAACATACTAAAATGGAATAACCATATGATCAACTTCCACACATATCACTAAATGGAATAGCCATACGGCTGACTTCCATACCCAATGAATTTGAGGTTATAACGTAACCCCTTATCCTAGTATTCATGGAACCACCCGTCATTTGGTTTATCATGTAACTACCCATCAAATGTCCAGGTACCATTATAAAATCATAAGACACAAAACAAATATAAAGGAAAGAAAAATTTCCACATTTCAATCAAAATATACCAATTAAATATATTGACATAACAAGTCCATTATCAAAACCATTTTCAATACCAAAATACATAATAGAGTATATGGTATTTTTTTTAAATCATTACGTCTTGTTGAGGAATCCAAAGATCAAATAATACTTGTGGCGGCGGAAAGGTCGTTGTCACCGCGTATGTTAAAAGAAACATTCATTTTTTTCATTTAGTAAAACGCTTCATAGAAAAAGACTCCCTTTGAATGAAAATAAAATTCCATGGTGTTTATACAGCATATAAAATAAAGTCTTTTATAAAAAAAGTATGCCTCAATGAAAGGAGATTGAGACGAAGTCCCTTACAAAGTAGGTATCCTTAGATTAAGGATAAATAAATTACATAATTATGTGTGACAAATATAAATACACCCAATATAAGAGTATATTAAGTGTAAAATAATTAGAGGTCATCCACACACATTCATAGTATGACATAATCAAGAAGTAGAGGTTTAACCTAAATAATTGAAATTGGGTTAAGAAGTTCCCTTACAGAAATTTGACAGCCTAACCACGTCATTTCAAAATTCCAAAAATGAGACGATGAGAGATAAAAAGGGTATCTCATCAATCAGACATATCATTTACAGAAATAAGGATATATAAGAACAAATCCCAACATAATAATATGTAAATTAGAAGACCTAACAAAAGAAGTCTTTTAAAAAGAGAAGGGTGAATGGTTCCCTTACCGATTTGGGTAACTTTTGAAACGTACACCCCATAAAAGAAGGGTCATACAATGAAGATGTAAATACCAATAAACAAGAGTATATTACACAAATAGTTGAATAATGGGTAGTAAATACACCACACAAAAGGAAATAGTGGTAAATGTAGCATGAATCTCAGGGGAATAAAAAGTGAGATAAAAACCCTTTACCTCGTTGTAATCAATCGAGTTGTATGACCAAATGATAATAACCACCAAATGAATTTCAGATCAAAATGAATATATATATAATCATGATAATATATATCAATTTTAAGTACACAATACACCACATTACATAAATAAGTGGAGACCAATGGAAATCTCCCTGAATTAAAAGTGAGATAAGAAATCCCTTACGAAAATTTGGCAGCCTAACGACGCCACTTAAAAATTTATAAAATGAATTGATGAGAGTAAGAGGTGTATCAAATCATATGAAAATAAAAATTACAGTATGGTGAATATAAAATAAGATCCTCTAACATAAGAACATTGATCATAAAAGAAATGACATAAAAGAGAGTACTTAAAAAGAAATAGAGAGGTCGGATCCCTTACCTCACGTCCGACTTGTCTTGCTCGTTTCTTTATATTCCTGAATAATAAACTTTGGTAAATTTATAATTGCATAAGAAAATTCTTTAATGTTTATTATTCAATTAATATCATATATTGTAATGTTATAATAATTATTTAATTATGAGAGTTCATATCAGACGTTTTTATCGATGTTCGGTACATGAGTAAAAAATGAACTTCTTTGAAAAGAATTGTCCATGTAGTTCTAAGTAAATCATATCCAGAATAGTATTAATTATTTAAATATCCTGTATATACAGTATAAATTAATTTTATACTATTCCATATCATTTGGAGACATAAAATGAAATTCACTGTTCAGGGAGACGGTATGTCGTACCTACGCATGAACGCTACAGTCATTTCTCTGTCATATTAATGAAATTAAAACTAAATGAGAGATATATATTATAATTCCAATATAATATTTATGTTATATAGGTCACATAATTTCATTAATTTTATTCTATATACATTCCATGTGTTTCATGAATGAGTCACATCACTTGAGGGGGCGGAAGTCCACACTTCATTATATGAAATTATCGTATTTGCACAACATGCAAAGCATAAAGGTATGTTTTAAATATAAAATACAGAAGCACATAGAAAACATAAATACCATATATATCATATATGAAATATAGTGACATCATAATGGCCACCATGAGAGGTAGTAAGAGATAATTGAACAATAATCGTTTCGTGAGGCAGTAATTCACCATCCATGAAAATAGTATGTTCTTTAACCATTAGAGGGAGGTGTGTGTAATTGTAGCTCAAATACATCTCATTAAAACATCCTAGTCTAAGATACAGTTTTGGTTAAAAAATAAAGGAATAAAAAGAGTTTAGGAGTTGGGGAAGAAAAATAAAACAAAATAAAATAAGAGAAGACATTACCTTTAAATCGGGTAACTCCCCTTGGTTTGAACAAAAAGGTTTTTTTGAGAAGCATTCTGTCTAAGTTAAGGCTTCTAGGATTAAGAAAGGGATGTGGAGAGATAATAAGAGCATGGTTTGGACGATCCAAGTTCTTCAGAGGTGTGGGTAAGGTAGTAGAGGTTGGGGCCTTTTATAAGAGGGAGGAGGGGCACTCTTGGAAGGTCATCAAGTGTTAAATTATTATGAAATTATTTTCGTATTTTAAAGGTTTCAAAATGATATATTTTGAGGATAAGGTGATAAGGGTTAAAAATTCACCCATGAAATTAGTTTTATACTAGTTTAAGTCTTATATGTTACCATATCATTTCATTTTATTAAAATCGTTCATTAATGAGGTAATCGCTGCATCATCATGGTGTCATAAATAAATTTATTTATTTAATGTCTAAAAATTATAAAAAAAATTACCATGATGTAGGAAATCTTTTTATATTTTTAATGAATATTTATAGTCAAAATGAAAAGTTATATAACCCCAAGTAAAAATTTTTTTAGTAAAATAATACAACTTTCTGACATTTTTATTTTAACTTTAAATAAAAAGTTATTAATGTCATTTTCTTACCCAAGTGGCTCCATGGGGTCCCCAAGTTTACCCATGGATTTTCATGGTCATCCATGAATCGTACAATAAGGGTTTTACATGTGTCAAGGTAATTTCATATTATTAAAACATTATTTTTACCTTAAATTACACTAATTACCTCTAATCGCGATTAATAAAAATTTAAAATTACTATTCACCAAAAATTATTTTCATCCCATTGAAGAAAATTTTACTTAATAATGAAAAATATGTATGTAGGTTTTTTAAAATTTAATTCAATGATGCAATAAAATTTCATTTAAACAAAAAATCAGTTTTTTAACTTCCACTTAGTGGTTTCACTATTCATCAAAAATTGAAGTTTTTCAGAAAAATACAAAAAATTCACCCTATTCTATATTTGATATTCCGAATTCAAAAATGATATATATTTTACAAAATTCACAACATATAAGTTGCATTAATTAATTTCATAATTAATTCCCATTGTGAAAAGAAATAGCGTGTTTTTAAGAACTAATATATATCAAAATATTGACACTTGTTTATGTCCAAATTCAAAGTGAAATTAATTCCAATGTCCAACATTGGATTAAATGGTAAAAATATATTCAAATTTAACTTTAAAAATAATTAAAAAGATAATCTATCCATATAAATAAATTAGATTAAAGAGGAGGTTTTGAATTAAAATACAACATCATTCACTATTCATTAAAAAATGAACATTATTGGAAAAATACCAAAAACATACAGAAAGTAAATTTTGATGCCCCGATTCTAAAGAAAGATTTTAATTGATAAAATATAACATATAAAATTGTCAAAAAGTGGATTTAGAAAGGGTTCTCTATCAAAATGTGGTTAATCGACCTTTTAATGAATATTAGAATATTTATGCTTGAAATTGGATTCATTCGCATTTTAAGCCTCTAACATTTATTGGATAAAATTAAAAAAAATTAACAAATATATATAATCATTTTTTTAGTTAGTTATATTCATTCCCGCCAATACAACATCTAGGCTTTAAATACCATTTAAAATAAAATTATTTTATTATTACTGTGCAATGTAAGATTTCAAAGAAACTCATTGTTGCGTATTGGGTACACCATCGAGAATAGTATTCCCATTAAAGTAATATTAACATTTTATTCAAAAATATGGATAAATATGAGAATGTCATATTTTTTATTTACCCAGGATGTTACATCCTTCCCCCCTTTTGGGAATTGTTTCCTCGCAATTTTAAAATTGGGCTTGAAAACTTCATTGAAAGCCCCACATCGGAAAAAGAGTAAATAAACTATCATTTTAAAAGAAAGAAAGAAAAGTAAAAAGGTCACCCGAGACAAAAGATACTAGGATTCCATGATAACATGGATATGGATGAGAAAAAAAACCATCATGTTCTAATGGAGAGTGATGGGAAAATATGTCTAGGAGAAAGTTAACAACCAGAAAATCACAAACTTGTGATGGGTTAAATGGTATTTGATTCCCCAGTCAGAAAATTTAATAGACAAAATTTTTGTTTTATGTTTCTTTTTATTGAGGAATTTATTTATAAGCTTAACTAAAACATAAGGGAACATACTTACTTGTCGTGTAGACTTTCATCTCTTACTAGATTTCTTACACAAACCCATATTTTCTCCAAAAGGTGAGTATTTAGGATGACTTGTTCACATTAAGAGCACTATAATAAACTTTTAGAGAATCAAATAATCCAAAAAGGAGAACTATATATTTAACATGTCTTTAGACCTTAACCAAAACAAAATTTCTAGTATAAGATCAGATAATCCCAAAAAAAGATAATCATTTACAAAAATAAAAACAACTCTTAATCTCCAAAATTTGTCAAACAACCCAAAGTTTAACAAATACGATTCAATACAATATTTCCCTTAAAATTATTCAAAAATAATCCAAACTATGATTGAAACCCAAATCTATGAAAGATTTAATCACATAGTCTTCCAAGGTAAATCTTAGCATCTCTAAATAACATCTGTTACTCTTAAAGTCTCATCTTTAAAAGTAATAATCCTAATCACATATCTTCCATGATTGGTTAATAATTTCCATAAATAACCCAAAATAAACTTATTTCTGATTAATAGGATCATCTAACTAAAAATAATTAGTCATACTAACCAGGGACCTCACGTAGTCTAGTGGTAGGTGATAAATTTCAGTCGCACTTTGGTTGTGGGTTTGATTCTCGCAGCTTCGTCTGATGCGATGGGTTGTCACACGGTCTGTGTGTTTTCCTTTTTCCAAAACAATATAATTCTTAAAACATTACCCAAAAAGAGAAAAAATCTTCAAAAATAACCATATCATAAATAACCTCAAGTTTATCTCTTTCTTTTCATTTTCTATCATAAAATATAGTAACCAATAATTACCTCAAAAGTAAGGATCATATAATCCCTAAAGTTTAACTTGATAATTATTACCTGAACTTCCACATCGAGTTGGTTCTCTCATACAAGATGCATTAGAGAACTCACCAAGGTTCAAGTGGTTAATCATGACTCCTAATAGTTGGTTGAGAATAACCACAGGAGTTCTCATTGCATCTCCCATATCATTCAGTTAGTATTTCAGAAAACCGTCACATTTTTCTTCACATCCACTATTACATTGGTGCCTACTAGATCCAGCCATTTATTAAAAACAAAAAGGTCAGTGTGAGTATATCATTAGAATAATCATATAATATCTTATGAGGAGGGTAAATATAAGATATAATTATTCATGTTATCTTAAACCCATTCACTTTATCTAAAACAATGACTATTTCTGAAATCCTAACCATTATTATAATGTCACTTATGCTTAATGAATAACCTAACCTATAAAGTTATCTAAACCGACCTCTGATACCAACTATAAGGAACTGGCCATAAAACATTACATAATCATTAATAAAATGAATAATTCACAAAGAGGATATTTTCAGGTTTAGAGTTTTAGAGAATTCGGACATAACAATTACATCTCAAAATATTACAAAGTAGACAATTCTACTAAGTTTCCATAAAATAAAAACTCTTAAAAAGAAACATGTCAAGATCCATGTTTTAGAAATAATGTCTTTCCTTGATCCCATCCTTGACCCTATTCATCTTTATGTCCTTTGGAAAACATTTCAATTATCTGGGATGAGCATTAAAAGCCTAGTAAGGGATATACAATGAAGGAAAACTCTTAGTTTTTTCAAAACAATAAGTAAATCATGAATACTTTATCATAAGTAATACCTTTCACCTTTATGAAGTAGTAAATACTCTTCATTGAATAAAAGATCAATACTTACCCTTTTGTAACCAAAATATTACCACAAAACCCATATAAAGAACACATAACATATAAAGGTAACTTGGTACATAAACATACTTAAATGGAATAACAATACGATAAACTTTCACACATATCACTAAATGGAATATCCATACGGCCGACTTCTAAACCCAATGCACTGGAGATTATAACGTAACCACCTGTCCTGGTATTCACGGAACCACCCGTCATTTGTTTTATCACGTAACCACCCGTCAAATGTCTATGTACCATTATAAAATCATAAGACATAAAAAAATATAAAGGAACGAAAACATTTCCACATTTCAATGAGAATATATCACTTAAATATTTTGACATAACAAAACCATTATCAAAAACATTTTCAATACCAAAATACATAATAGAGTATATGGTATTTATTTTCATTTAAAATCATTACGTCTTGTTGAGGAATCCAAAGATCAAATAAAACTCGCTACGACGGAAAGGACATTGTCACCACGTACGTTAAAAGAAACATTTCTTTTTTTTGTTTAGTAAAATGTTTTGTAGAAAAATATTCCCGTTGAATGAAAATAAAATTCAAAGGTGCTTATACGGCATATAAAAAAAAGTCTTGTATTAAAACAAAATATTCCTCAATGAACGGAGATTGAGACGAAGTCCCTTACAATGTTGGTATCCTTAGATTAAGTATAAATGAATTACATAATTTTGTGCGACAAATATAAATACACCCAATATTTAAGGATATTAAGTGTAAATCAATTATAGTTCATCCACACATATTCATAGTATGACATAATCAAGAAGTATAGGTTTAACCCAAATAATTGAAATTGGGTTAAGAAGTTCCGTTATAGGAATTCGATAGCCTAACGACGTCATTTTAAAATTATGAAAATAAGATGATGACAGATAAAAATGGTATCTCATCACTTATACATATCATTTATAGCAATAAGGATATATAATAACATATCCCAACATAATAATATTTAAATTAAAAGACCTAAAAAGAATTATTTTAAAAAGAGGAGGGTGAAAGGTTCCATTACCGATTTGGATAACTTTCGAAACATACACCCCAAGAAAGAAGGGTCATACAATGAAGATGTTAATACCCATAAATGAGAGAATATTACACAAATAGTAGAATAATGGGAAGTACATACACCACACAAAAGGAAATAGTGGAAAATGTAGCATGAATCTCAGGGGAATAAAAAGTGAGATAAAAACCCCTTACCCCGTTGTAATCACTTGAGTCATATGGCCAAAAGATAATAACCACCAAATGAATTTCAGAAATACATGAATATAAATAGAATCATGATAATATATATCAATTGTCTGTAAAAAAATACACCAAATTCCATAAATAATTGGTGACCAATGGAAATCTCATGGAATTAAAAGTGAGATAAGAAATCCCTTATGAAAATTCGGCAGCCTAACGGCACCACTTAAAAATTCTTAAAATGAATTGATGAGATTAAGAGGGGGTATATCATCATATGAAAATAATAATTACAGTATAATGAATATAAAAGAACATCCTCAAACATAATAACATGTAGCATAAAAGAAATGACATAAAAGAGAGTACTTGAAAAGAAAGAGAGTGGTCGGATCCCTTACCTCAAGTTCGACTTGTCTTGCTCATTTTTTTATATTACTGAATAATAAAATTTGGTCAATTTATATTTTCTTAAGGAAATTATTTAATGATAATTATTCAATTCATGTCACATATTATAATGTTATAATAATTAGTTAATTATGAGAGTTCATATCAGACGTTTTTGTCGATGTTTGGTACATGAGTCAAAAATGAAATTTCTTGAAAAGAATTGTCCATGTAGTTATAAGTACATCATCCCCAGAATAGTATTAATGATTTAAATATACTATATATTTATTATAAATCCATTTTATTCTATTCCATAGCATTTGCAGATAGAAAATGTAATGCACCATTCATGGAGACGGTAGGCCGTACGTACGCATGAACGCTACATTCATTTCTTTGTCATATTAATGGAATTAAAACTAAATGAGATATATATATATATTATATTTACAATATAATATATATGTTATATAGGTAACATATGTTCATTACTTTCATTCTTTATACATTCCATGTATTTCATGAATGAGTCACATCACTTGAGGGGTGGTAGTCCACACTTCCTCATATGAAATTATCGCATTTGAACAACATGAAAAGCATAAAGGTATGTTTTAAATACAAAATATATAAGAAATTAGAAAACATAAATACCATATATATCATATATAAAATACATTTACAACATATTTTCCACCATGAGAGGCGGTAGAAGATAATTCAACAATCATCGTTTCATCAGGCAGTAATTCGCCATCCGCGGAAACAGTATGTTCTTTAACCATTAGATGGAGGTGTGTGTAAGTGTATCTAGAATACTTATCAAAAAAAATCCTAATATATTTAATATAATGTTTTTGTTACAAAATAAAGGAATAAAATGAGTTTAGGGCGTTGGAGAGAAAAATAAAACAAAAGAACATAAGAGAAGACATCACATTTAAATCAGGTAACTCCCTCTGGTTTGAACCTAAAGGGATTATTGAATAGATTTATGCCTAAGGAAAGTTATCTAAGATGAAAAGAGGGATGTTTAGAGATAATAGGATCAATGTTTGGATGAGCCAAGGGCTTGAGAAGTGTCGGTAAAGGAGTAGAGGTGGGGGACTTTTATAAGAGGGAGGAGGGGCACTCTTGGAAGGTCATGAAATGTTACATTATTATGAAATGGTTTTCAAATTGTAAAGGTCCCACAATGATATATTTATAGGATAAAGTGATATTGTTTCCAAATCCACCAATACAATAGGTTTTAGACATGTGTACATCTTATATTTTACCTTCTCTTTTCATTTTATTTAAATCGTTCATTAATGAGGTAATTGTTGCATCATCATGGTGTCATAAATAAATTTATTTATTTAATGTATAAAAATTACCATGATGTATGAAATCGTATTATATTTCTAATGAATATTTATAGTTAAAAAGATAACTTATATATCCCCATGTAAAAATTGTTTTAGTAAAATAATAGATGTTTGTGACATTTTTATTTTAACTTCAAATAAAAAGTTATTAATATCATTTTCTTACCCAAGTGGCTCCATGGGGTCTCAAAGTTGACCCATGGATTTTATTGGTCTGTTATGACTCATACAATAAGTGTAGTACATGTTTCGAGGTAATTTCATATTATTAAAACATTATTTTTACCTTAAATTACACTAATCACCTCTAATCGCGATTAATAAAACTCAAAAGTTACTATTAACCAAATATTATATTCATCCCACTGAACAACATTTTAATTTATAATGAAAACCATGTATGTCGGATTTTTTAAATTCAATTCATAGATGTGGGAAAATTCCATTTAAACGAAAAATCAGTTTTTTAACTACCACTTAGTGGTTTCACTATTCGTCAAAAATTGAAGTTTTTCTAAAAAATACCGAATATTCACCTGTAGCTATAATTGATATTCCAAATTCAGAAATTATGTCTATTTTACAAAATTCAAAAAATATAAGTTTCATTTAATTAATTTCATTATTAAATCCCATTGTCAAATCAAATAGCGTGTTTTTAAGAAACAATATATATCAAAGGATTGACACTTGTTTATGTCCAAATTCAAAGTGAAATTAATTCCAATTTCCCCCATTGGATTAAACGGTACAAATATATTATAATTCCACCAATTAAAAAGATAATATATCCATATAAATAAATTAGATCAAAAAGGAGGGTTTGAATTAAAATACAACATCATTCACTATACATTAAAAAATGAACTTTATTTGAAAAATAAAAAAAACATAAAGAAAGAAAATTATGATGTCCCGATTATAAAGAGGGTTTTTATTTTATCAAATATAACATATTAAATTTTAAAAAAGTTTATTTAAAAAGGGTTCTCCATCAAAAGGCTATTAATCTACCTTTTAAAGAATATTAGAATATTTACACTTGAAATTGGATTCATTCGCATTTTTAAGTCTCTAGCATTTATTGGATAAAAGTAAAAATATTTAACAAACATATATAATAATTTTTTAGTTATTTATGTTCATTACCACCAATACAATGGCTAGGAGTTAACTACCATTTAAAATAATCTTATTTTATTACTAGTGTGCAACGTATGATCTCAAAGAAACTCGTTGTTGTGTATTGGGTATGCCATCGAGCATAGCATTCCATTTAAAATAATATTATATTTTTATTCACAAATATTGATAAATATGAGAATGTAATATTCTTTATTTACATAGGATGTTACATCCTTCCCCTCTTTTGGAAATTGCATCCTCGTAATTTTAGAATTGGGCTCATAAACTTCATTGAAAGCCCCACATCGGAAAAGGAGTAAATTAAACTATCACTTTAAAAGAAAGAATTGAAAGTAAAAAAGATCACCCGAGACAACAGATACTAGGATTCAATGAAAAACTGGATATGGAGGAGAAAACAAACCATCAAGTTCTGATGGAGTGTGATGGGATAATATGTCTAGGAGAAAGTTAACCACCAGAAAATCACAAACTTGTGATGGGTTAAACGTTATTTGATTCCCCAGTAGGAAAAGTTAACAGGAAACATTTTTGTTTTAAGATACTTTTCATTGAGAAATTTATTTATGAGCTTAACTAAAACATAAAGAAACATACTTACTTGTCGTGTAGACTTTCATCTCTTACTAGATTTCTTACACAAACCCATATTTTCTCCAAAAGGTCAGTATCCTTAGATTATGTATAAATCAATTACATTGTTATGTGTGGAAAATATAAATACACCAGATATAAAAGGATATTAAGTGTAAAAAAATTAGAGGTCATCCATACATATTCATAGTACGACATAATCAAGAAGTAGAGGTTTAACCCAAATAATTGAAATTGGGTTAAGCAGTTCCCTTACATAAATTTGACAGCCTAACAACGTCATTTTAAAATTCAGAAAATGAGACGATGAGAGATAAAAAGGGTATCTAATCACATGGACATATCATTTGAAGAAATAAGGATATATAAGAACATGTCCCAACATAATAATATTTAAATTAAAAGACCTAACAAAAGAATACTTTTAAAAAGAGGAGGGTGAAAGGTTCCCTTAACGATTTGGGTAACTTTCAAAACGTACACCCCATGAAAGAAGGGTCATACAATAAAGATTTAAATACCCATAAACGAGGGTATATTACACAAATAGAAGAATAATTGTCATTATAATCATCACACAAAAGGAAATAGTGGCAAATGTAGCATGAATCTTAGGGGAATAAAAAGTGAGATAAATACCCCTTACCTCATTGTAATCAATTGAGTCATATGACCAAAAGATAATAACCACCAACTAAATTTCAGAAAAAAAAGAATATAAATAGAATCATGATAATATATATCAATTGTCAGTACACAATAAACCATATTCAATTAATAAGTGGCGACCAATGGAAATCTCAAGGAATTTAAAGTGAGATAACAAATCCCTTACGAAAATTCGGCAGCCTAACGGTGCCACTTAAAAATTATTAAAATGAATTGATGAGAGTAAGAGGGGGTATCTCATCATATGAAAATAAAAATTATATTATGGTGAATATCAAATAACATCATCCAAAATAATAACATGGATCATAAAAGAAATGACATAAAAGAGAGTACTTGAAAAGAAAGAGAGAGGTTGGATCCCTTTCCTCAAGTCTGACTTATCTTGCTCATTTCTTTATATTACTGAATAATAAACATTGATAAATTTATAATTTATTAAGTAAATCCTTTAAAGTTTATTATTCAATTAATATCACATATTATAATGTTATAATAATTAGTTAATTATGAGAGGTCATATCTGACATTTTTGTCGATGTTCAGTACATGAGTCAAAAATGAACCTGTTTGAAAAGAATTGTCCATGTAGTTATAATTACATCATCTCTAGAATAGTATTAATTATTTGAATATCCTATATATCCAGTATAAATTCATTTTATACTATTCTATAGAATTTTGAGATAGAAAATGAAATGCATCGTTCATGGAGACGGTAGGTTGTACGTACACATGAATGCTACTTTCATTTCTTTGTCATTTTAATGGAATTAAAAATAAGTGAAAGATATATATATATATTATAATTACAGTATAAAATATATGTTATATAGGTCACATAAGTTCATTAATTTCATTCTCTATACATTCCATGTATTGCATGAACGAGTCTCATCACTTGAGGGGGCGGTAGTCCACACTTCCTCATATGAAATTATCGCATTTGCACAACGTGCAATGCATAAAGATATGTTTTAAATATAAAATACAGAAGCATATAGAAAACATAAATACCATTTATATCATATATAAAATACAGTGACATAATAATGGCCACCATGAGAGGCACTAAGAGATAATTGAACAATCATCGTTTTGTGAGGCCGTAATTCGCCATCCACGAAAACAGTAAGTTCTTTAACTATTAGATGGAGGTGTGTGTAAGTTTAGCTCAATTAAATCTCATAAAAACATCCTAGTATATTAAATATAATGTTTTTGTTAGAAAAGAAAGTAATAAAAAGATTTTAGGGGGTTGGAGATGCAAAATAAAACAAAAGAACATAAGAGAAGACATCACCTTTAAATCGGGTAACTCCCTTTGGTTTGGACCAAAAGGGTTTCTTGAAGAGCTTTCTGCCTAAGGTAAGGCTTCTTGGATGAAGAGAGGGATGTGGAGAGATAATATGAGTAGGTTTTTGATGATACAAGTGATTTATAGGTGTGGGTAAGGGAGTAGAGATGAGGGTCGTTTATAAGAGGGAGGAGGGGCACTCTTGTAATGTCATGAAATGTTACTTTATTATGAAATTATTTTCGGATTTTAAAGGTCCAAAAATGACATATTTCGAGTATAAGTTGATAAGGGTTCTCAATCCACCCATAAAATATGTTTTAGAGTGTAAGTTCTATAGATTACCTTATCGTTTCATTTTATTTAAATCGTTCCTTAATGAGGTAATGGTTGCATCATCATGGTGTCATAAATAAATTTATTTGTTTAATGTCTAAAAATTATAAAAATAATACCATGATGTAGGAAATATTCTTAGATTTATAATTAATATTTATAGAAAAAAATATAACTTATATAACCCCAAGTAAAAATTGTTTTAGTAAAATAATACATGTTTGTGACATTTTTATTTTAACTTTAAATAAAAAGTTATTAATGTCATTTTCTTACCCATGTGGCTCCATGGGGTCCCCAAGTTGACCCATGGATTTTTTTGGGTCGGCCATTACTCATCCAATAAGGTTAGGAGATTTTTAAAGGTAATTTAATATTATTAAAACATTATTTTTACCTTAAATTACACTAATTACCTCTAATCGTGATTAATAAAACTCAAAAGTTACTATTCACCAAAAACTATTTTCATCCCATTGAACCAAATTTTACTTAATAATGACAACCATGTATGTATAATTTTTAAAATTCAATTCATAGATGTGTTAGAATTTCATTTAAACGAATAATAAATTTTTTAACTACCACTTAGGGGTTTCACTATTCATAAAAAATTGACGTTTTTCAGAAAAATACCAAAAATTCACCCACAGCTATATTTGATATTCTGAATTCATAAAAGATGTCTATTTTCAAAAATTTAAAACATATAAGTTTCATTAATTAATTTAATAATTAATTCCCATTGTCAAAACAAATAGCGTGTTTTTAAGAAACAATATATATCAAAAGATTGACACTTGTTTATGTCCAATTTCAAAGTGAAATTAATTCTGATGTCCACCATTGGATTAAATGGTAAAAATATATTCTAATTGAACTTTAAAACCAATTAAAAAGATAATCTATCAATATAAATAAATTAGATTAAAAGGGAGGTTTTGAATTATAATACAACATCATTCACTATTCATTAAAAAATGAACTTTATCAGAAACATACCAAAAACATACAAAAAGTAAATTTTGGTGTCCTTATTTTAAGTAAGGATTTTATTTTGTCAAATATAACATATAAAATTTTCAAAAAGTGTATTTAAACAGGGTTCTCCATCAAAATGCGGTTAATCGACCTTTTAAAGAATATTAGAATATTTACACTTGAATTTGGATTCATTTTCATTTTAAGACTCTAACATTTATTGGATAAAAGTAAAAATATTTAACAGACATATATAATCATTTTTTTTAGTTCTATTCATTCCTACCAATAAAAAGGCTAGGCATTAACTACCATTTAAAATAATATTATTTGATTATTATTGTGCAACATAAGATTTCGAAGAAACTCATTGTTGTGTATTAGGTACGCCATCGAGCATAAAATTCCCTTTAAAGTAATATTAAAATTTTATTCAAAAATATTGATAAATGTGAGAATGTCATATTCTTTATTTACCCAGGATGTTACAATTTCACTATAATTTAAAGATTCACCTTTAACCTTAATTAGATTAGTGAAATATTCCTTATTTGTCTTCTTTTTATCATTTATAAACCATTATTTTTGGAATTATACTATTATAAGGAATTGATATGATATTTAAATATTCTAGAGATTTCTATCTACACTTACACTAACACCTAAAATACCCTTTGAATATTTTTCTCTTGTTTTATGATGTTTTCTGTCCATAATTCACATGTTGAGAACCTTTCTATTGTTGAGTGAAACCACTAATTATTTGGTCACTTATTGTGTAATAACTCTTCGAAAATCTTATATCTTCACCATTGATGGGTTGTTTTTATTAATTTTTTTTCACAATCCATGTTTTCCATGAGTTTTGTTTAAAACATATTCCAAAAATCGGAACACCATTAATATATTTGATAGTTTTCAGGTAATAGGAGGCCTTCTTCTTGAAGGATGTTTCCATTTGGTTAGAAGATTATCCCATACCCTTCTTGGTTTCATTATCCTGAATGAACACATATGTGTAAGCATAAATTTTTTAATTATTTTGGGAAGTTCTGTCTTATAGTGATTCTTGATTCTTTAATCTCACCTCCAACTCTAAGCACTTCATGTTGAGGGAGTTATTCTTATCCTCAAATATTATCACATTGTTAATTTTTTATTCATTAGATTTTCTTTATTATTATAAATAATTTTCAAGATCGTTTATCCATATTTATTTATCCTATATTTGAGAATTATTTTAATCTATATAATCTTTATGTAATTTTTAAAGATCATCAGAGGGTTATATGAAAACATTCTCAAACAAATTTTTCTCACAAAAAAATTATTTGAAATTAATCAATAACTCTATTATATATTTAATTTAAATGAAAATCTTTTTAATTATTTTATTTTATAGGTTTTTTTGAGAGTGTTGGATATCCCAACATTTTATCCAAGCATTATCCTCTTCATCAATCTGTAATTTTTCATTACGAAGAGCATTGAAACCTTAATAAATTAACATTATGAATTATTTGAGAAATTTATTCATATTTAATTGGAATTGCAAATGAATATAACTTACTGATACATCAACTTCACATCTTGATAAGGATTGTTTCAAATAATCATGATCAAGATAATTATTATTATATTACCACTTTGATTGCCTAATGTCTCTTCCATTACTATATGATTTGTGTTAGCCACACTTCTTCTTTTTTCATTCTATTATTTTTATTATTATAAGAAATATCCATATTTGTATCCTCATGAGTAATTTTTTTTTCTCCATCTAAGTTACGTCACTTATTTAATAAATTATTCACTTTATTATATAATTTTTGGATATTTAGAGGTAAACTTTCTCTGACACCAATTGTATATTCTCAAGATAAATTGATGACTTAGAGGGGGTTAATCAGTGGTTTACTATTTAAGATGTCTTTATTTTTAATTAACCATATTTATTTTTTATGGTTATCAATCTACTCAATGATATCTCACAGTATCACTTCATATATTGAAATAATGAGAGAGGTCCCAACACATGAAATTTACATGGATCGATACAAATACCAACTCATTTACATGTTGTTTATTCACCTTAATATGGATTCTCTACTACAATCATATTATCAATTATAATGTTTTACGTAGCAACTAGTAATACACCCCAATAGTAAATCCTCAAGTTGATACTAGTTATACCTCCATGAAATCTAACATTTCTACCTCGGTTGGTTAGAACCACCAACTATCATATCATCTCCACGTTCATCTTCAATAACTAGTTATACCCCCCCCCAAGTCAAAATCTCCTTACTCTTCAGGATTTTGATCCTTTGATAGAATGTAAATTTTCTCCCCGTCTCTTCTACACTAGTGGATGATAATTCTTATCCATATGATTCTTATATCAAATAGATAGCTTGTGTAAACGTCAATACCTTCAATAGTTATAGATCATGTTTTCTATTATTGATCAAGTTGTTCTGATCTTCCGTAGATGTTCAGGACTTAGTCCGTCAATCAAAAAGATTTGGAAATAATTCTTCCCTCTTGTTAATGAAGTCAAATCCTTAATAGTATTTCTACAATATATTCTCACATTTTCTTCAATTATTATTCTGTGAAATAATATACTTTAACATATCAATATATTTGTATTAAAATTTTCATTATAATTCATTTGTGCATACAAAAATTCATACCACATTGAAATTTCACATAACCATTGATATTATGATATTTTATATTCCTACTCAATATAATGCAATAATTTTATTATCAATGTTGTTCAATGAAAATGGATCAGATATCTTAATTTATTGGGAACCTTCAATGTTTTTATTTTCTTCATTATAAACACATGAATTTTTTCAATGGTGAGATGTTGGGTGTTTGAAATACATGTACTGTAAGCTATATTAGTCACCTGTCTCTATCATGTGACCAAGTAGATTTTATGGGATCTCAAGAATATATTGTGTATAAAAAGTATATTATGTGGTTTATGTATTTTAATAGTTAACTATTTATTCACATGAATACATTGTCACCTTCATCAAATTAATGAATCATTTTAGCCAATTATGTTTCCTTTTCCAATAAAGATTCATGCCTCTTGGTTCCCTCACGTGTCACAGGACATGCAATATCTCATATAATTTTCATAACCCTATTTATTTCTGGATCAGAAGTAGTGTTTCTCAAGATAAATTTCATTTTTTGTGAAATCAAGGTAAGTCTCTTGATATACTCTTCTATGTGAATTGATGACGTGGAATTCAATGATTTTGTGTGAAGGGATCATGCAAGTGCTCTGCTTCTTTAGAAATGAGGGACCTCTCTTGAATATTCTTAATGGATGAAAAATAAAACTCTTGAATAGGACTATATATTTATATGAATAATTAACAGACCTATACACCTGTATTCAGTGTGATTAAAGTCCCATTGAATGCCTAAGGATCTCATTGTATCTCATTTATTTTTAATGCCGAAACATTTGTCTTCTTTATGCGATGCCGATGTGGATACAAAATCTCATAATCACTTTACATAATCACTTTACATGATCATTTGACACATGTATTCTTCTTATTATTGGGTTCATATTAATTTGAAACATAAGTAGAACGAAACTTGAAAATTACGAATTATTTACATGATGGAAGTTTTAAATGGAAGAAGCTTCAAGTGATGGAAGTTATTCTTTTCTTTACGTGATTCCATGATGACTGTCAGTATGAATTCACTAGAATGAGTATGTTCATGTTATGGATTATTGATATAAAATCATGTGAAAAATTGATTACCTCTGGGTGAATCATCTTATTCACGTAATGAAATTATTACAAGATAAATATTGCTTGCATGGGTTTGGGTGATTGAGAATGTCTCATTCTCCATGTTTACTCTCTAGAAGAATGGATATCGAACGATGGAGTCGATATCAATGATTGTAAATTTTATTGAACACACACAAATTCCCTAATCATGTTAAAGGGTGAATATGACAATGTGTCATGATCAAATAGATTTAACTAATCCCATCATAAGTATTGTGTTATGCCAATATGATTGTAATGCATGGATAATGTTTCATGCAGTTTCTTTCCTATATAGAAATTGTGTGCGGTCTTGGTATAAAAAATAAAATCCTTCATTAAAATCCACCCTTGATCTAGCATTGCGTTCATTACCTAGATAAAACTCTACGCACACCACATGGGGTAGGCCACTCCACTTACCCACATGTGCACCTTCATGCAAACCCTATGAGAACTATGAAACCAATATACTATTGTGAACGTCTTTGAGAAATCCTACCTAACCATGAAGGTGCTTACCCATGACTATATGTATGTTCTCCCTTATAGGTTCCCTTTTGTAGTTGATATTTCCCCTATAAGAGAATGGTCAAACTGGCCTTGTTATCCAATCAATGGCTGGCCCATTTTTTAAATTTAAGGCCTAATAAATATACTTAGTATATAAACTAAAATAATTCCAACATAAAATAAATGTGACATGAAAAATATAATTTAAAATTCATTTATAATAGATATAATCCTTGTTAAAATGAATTCATGGCCACCATTTCTATTCTACATGGAAGTGATTTTTTTGGCACGGTATTTAATAAAAACTCCTCATTATTGAAAAAATATGTTAGTTTCTCAACATTATTAATATCTATATTTAAACGTAATACCATTTCTTCTAACACTGCAATTATAAGAAGAATTTCTCAAGAATTAAATCCCTTTATATTAGTGGAATCCATTAAATGTCTCTAATAATATGCACATCCTCTTCACTAACCAACACATATAGACTCATTGAAAACAAATTCAATACTCACTTAGGATCAACACATAGATCACGTAAGCGTACTGGATCATGTAAGGGTAAGATTCAAATTTCCTAAAAGTAAGTTGATGTTTTCAATACCCATGTAAGTTTAATCTGATAGTTTCATTAAGGTAACATAAGGATCCTTCCACTTGAATAAGGGTGGTCCACACCTTGTGTAAAGGTAATCTAAATCCCACATATGGGTAACCATGAGTTTATAAAAGACTCTACCAGTGTCCAATAAATTAATTCTACTCATTTACGAATTAACATGAACAAAAGGGAAAATCCATGTTACACTTATGTATTGAATGTATCCTTCGTATCAGTAATTGGAATATCTTAAAACACTATTTTCACATCATGGAACCTTCTTTAATTAATTCCCAACACTAATTAATAGTAATAAATGATGAATCAGTGGTTTTTGTATTGGTTAAAATAATTCAATGTAATTTTATACTTTCCTTAAATTTGGATGATTTAAATGAGTATTTTTTAAATGATGGCATATATCCTAGGTGGGATATTTATTAATGTTAAAGTGAATTTCATTTTCCAATTTGAGTTCCCCTATGTTTCTTTAGAGTCTATGTGATCTCAAATCATTATCTAGAGTATTAAAAACCATATAAATTAAATCTGAACCACTTCCTTGTTTTTTAATCCTATATTCCCATGATGAATGATTCTCTATCTCCCTCTTTCCTCTATCCTTCTTGGTGTAGTGATTTAAACTATTAAAGAAATACCAATCGAAGGATATATGACTTCTTTTTATTTTCTTATACTATGTAAGTTAAAAATTATCATGATTTAGACTCCTAAATTTATATGAATGTGATTAACCATGAGTAGATATTAACCTATAAAATAATCTAGAAAATTATCACTTTAAAAATGAATATGTGATAATCTATAAATTATAAAATTGATTGATAAATTAAATGTTTTTTAAAACAATTAATTATAATGGAATTTTATTGATTCTAGAATTTTAAATAAAATACTAATTATGTAATTTAATGTTTTCTTTTATTAATACTAGAATTTATTGAAACTACACTAATTGGTTATATCATATAATTATAAAAATTTTTACTACTTTCTACAAAATGGTTAACTTGTCATTTTATAAATTTACAAAATTATTATTGAAATAATATTTCACTTCAATGATAAATAATGTTATCCACGAATCTAAAAATCAATTATTCAAATGAATATTATTAATAATAAATTAAATAATGGTGCATAATGATTTATTACATGTAGTATATTATTATATTTTGTAATATTTTATATTATTAAAAATAAATAGAAATAAATTAATACATATTATAAAATAATGATAATTATTTGGGAATTATTCAAAAGGTATTGTGAGATAATTTAGTACTTATTTCTACTTAATATTTGATAATTCAAAATGATGGTGTGTTATAGTGTTAAACTACCTAAATAACATTGGTAAGAATTATTTGATAGTTCTATAGTTTAGAAAATGGAATAGTGATTGTGGTTTTTTTATTCTTGTTGTTAATGAATATTTGTTTCTTTGTTGAAATTTATTCAAGTTAGTAATTGAATCTCACTAGTTATAATTTTATTAAATTTTGCAATGGAAAGTATTATTTCATGTGCAAATATTATTATTCACGTCTGAATAATATGGGATGTATGATCAATTATTTTTGAAATATATTTTGTTCCATATAAGAGTTAATAAATTCTATGCTATATATTTTTAAAGTTATTAAACATATTTTATATCCATGGAAGTTAAATTAAAACATAAATTTGATAATTTTTTGTTTATAACAAATTAGGTAGGTTGAAAACATTTTCATAGAGATTGTTTTTTTTAGAAAAATAAATTAAGGATGAATTCCAAATTAAAAAAATATTATTAATTTGCAATGGAAATTGTATGCCAAGTTATTATAGGATTTATGAATTAAAAACCAAAAAATTAAATACTGTAATGATAATTTTGGGGTTTCTTAATTCATTTTTTATTCTTATGAATATTAATCTTTTTGTAAAAATAAATAGATGTGATGATCAAGGATGTGATGGGGTTATAGGGATCTAGTTATGGTGGTGATATAGGTAGGGATTTCTGAAGCTGGGATGGGTGAACGGGATGCCAGTTATGGTAATAATGTAGGTAGAGATTCTTGATGTTCTAATGATACAAAATGTTTTTGGTAATTATGATGATATCATAATTGGATAACGGATAAAACATTATGCGCAATGGGGTCGTGGATAACATTATGACTGATGTAACGAGTTGATGCTAGGATTTCCAATTACTGTTGATGTGATCAATGATGGGATGCTTTAATTATAAGGAATACTATAGTTTAATGGCCTCAGTTGTTTTATATAACTATTTTCTAACTATGATATGAAATTTGATAGTAGTCATTGTACCACCACAGTCCTTTTTATAATTTTATTGAAAATCTACTTTAAGGGTAAGTCTAATCCTACAACACCATTCCTCTAATTGCCATACACAACCTCATCAAAAACCCATTAATTAGATAAATTTAAAAATAAGAAACCCAACCATTCACCACTCCTTGACTATTAGATGCAACCTATTGCAAAATTCAAAATATTCCATGCAAAACCCATAGACTCGACAATACCGCCACCGAAACAACCATATAAAAAATGAAAATCAAAAGGATGCAAAAAGTCATCATGCTAATGTCAGAGTCACCTTGAGATGCACACAATTTCATCGATTCCATCATATCATTGTACCAAAATAGACCCCCGTCATTGCTGATAACACTGACATCATCACCATGGAGCACCACAAGAATCACCAATGAAATATACCATTACAGACCATCATCGCTGAGGAGAAGTCCTCATCGTCGCCACCGAGAAGAAACCCATTGTCGATGTTGAAACCAAACTAGAACCACAACACCACTAAACATGCATTAAATAGATAGACCACTAGGAATAATCATAAAAACCTTCACTGATAGCATTAGGAAATAAACTAAAAAAACCAAATCCAACGTCGAGGTGATCGCGCCTGGAACATTGACGATCGTCGAACCAGACATCCCAAAACCCCATTGTAACCCCCAATCAAAATCCAAACAGGATCAGAGTAGTGAAACGTACGGTCAGAGCAATGGTTAAAGCGACTGAGGGCTCTGAATGAAGGCATCATCAATGAGGCAGATGAACCAGGGACCATCGAAGTAGAAGCATGGAAACCCTGTTATTAAAAGTTATTTTGGGAAATAAATTTGGATGTTTGGTGGTTCAATAGTGGTTACATATATTTGGTAAATTGATTTATAATTATTTTGAAATTTAATTAGTGTTTTTAATTTGTTTTTACAAATTATTGAAGTGATTCCAGTTATTAAAAGTTATTTTGGGAAATAAATTTGGATGTTTTTAAATTTATTCTAATATTTTATAAATTTTTATGATTATTTATGTGATAATAAATCATTTACATTATTATTGTAAAATATTTTTGATTTAAAAGATAATGTTTTCTAGAAAATGCATACCCTTACACGTGATGTTGGAGATATGTAAAGGTAATGGGAGTTTGTGCATGTTTAACAAGGGTAATTGGTGGTTTGTTTTTCTTTCATTAGGGTAAAATATTCTTTCCAAAGGTTTCTTAAAAATAAGATTATTTTTATATAGGTTACAAAAGGGAAACATAGATCCCACATGTCTTATTTAATGGTATCCTATAGTATTATAAAGGTAGTGTTGAAATATTTAAGACCGTGTAAGGGTATTCACATGAGGGTGGAGCTAATTAAGGGTAAAACTGAGATTCCTCATCTTGTATACGGCTACATGATAAATTAAGAGTATGAGTCAACTGGATTATAAGTAATCTAGTATTTTAAATACCTATGTAATGGTAATTTGATATTTTCATAAGGGTAATAATATGATCCTTCTACTCACATAAGGGTAGTCATCATCGTGTATAATTGTAATTTAAATCTCACATAAAGTTAACCATGAGTTTTTAAGGCCTGAGTTAGGGTCCTAGAAAATTTTTTCTACTCACGTAAGGGTAACCACTTGCACAAGGGGAAAACCATGTTACCCTTACCCAATACATGTCTTCTGTGTATGGGTAGATGAAATATCTTAAAACCCCATTTTTCCTCTCAAAAACAATTTATAATGTTTATTCAGTTTAAATTAATGGGAATAAATGGGGAATTATTGGTTTTTTTCTAGGTTATTTGTTTTAAATATTATCATTTAATTTCAGTAATTTCTAAAATTTAAATAAATATTTTAACAAAATTTTATGGAGTATCATATACGGGGTGTTTATGAATGTTAAAATGAATTTAATTCTCTCGTTTGAGTTACTCTTTATTTATCGTGAGTCTTGGTTATCTCAAATCCATCATTGAAGTCCTTAAATACATTTTTAAGTAGATTAGGGAATCTTCCTCACATGTCGTGGATATATTTATAATAGTAATGATTCTTTTTCTCGCATGCATTTATCTTTCTGGGTTCGGTGATTTATAGTGGAAAAGAAATACCATTTAAGGGATCGACGACTTATTCTTATTTTCATATATTGTTCAAGTGTGAAATTTTCAGGATTTAGACTCATCTATTTAAATGAATGTGATTATTCATAATCATATAATAATCAGTAATATAATCATATGAGGAATGAATATTTGAGAATTTGAGAATTATAAAAAATACAGAAAAATTGAATGATGTGTAGTTATATTATTGTTAATGGAGTACTAGTGATTCTATAATTCTAAATAGAAGATAAATTATAATGTATAATGCTTACTTCTATTAAGAATGGAATTTCATCCAACAGAATTAATTTTTTATTTCAATAAATGAAATATGTGTCTACTACATTAAAAAATAGTTAATTATTAAATGTATAATTCCTAAAAAAATATAGACATAATATTTCATATATACAATAAATAAATTTATCCTAGAAAACAGAAATTTGTTTTTAAAATTAATATTTTTGATAATAAATTCAATAATTGATTATAATGATTTACAATATACAGTAGATAAAATTATTTTATAATCTGTGAAATTATCTGAATAAAATGGAAATAAATAATTTTATGTTTTAGAATAATTAAAATTATTCTATAATTATCCAATATAGAGAAGGATATAATTTCATGTTGCTGTCTAATTTATATTTTATAAAATTGAAATAATAGTTTCCCTTGGGGTTAAACATCCTAATTAATTTTGATTAGAATTATTAGATAATTATATAATTTAAAATTTTAATATAGTTTATTATAACTGATGTTTTTGTTTCTAAAGTATATTATTCCCTAGATAAAACTTTTATCATGCTTGGAGATGATTATCACAAGTTATAATTTTAATAAATTTTGGAATTGTAAGTATTATCACATGCATATATATTAATATTCCTATTTGAATATTTTTATATGTGTGATTGAATTTTTTTGAAATATACTTTTTTCCCTCAAAGATCAACTAGATATTGTGTAAGCTATAGTTAAAGATGTTTAGAATTGTTGATATTCTTAGATCATAGATAAAATTTTAATTCTAGAAATGAATTGTTTATAAAAAATTAGAATGTTGAAATTATTACAATTGAAATTTTTGTTACGTGAAGAATAAGAATAAATAGAAACACTAAATTAAATATGTTTTATTTGTCCATGGAAATTTTATGGTAGTTTTATTGGTATTTATTCTTTAAAAATTGAAAAATTAAATACGATAATGTAAATTTAATGATTTCTTAAATCATTTCTTTGGGGCTATGTGAGGCTGAAGATTCTTTATAATGGATGGAACGCCATAATGGTTTTGTCAATATTTTCCTATGAAACTTTGTAGAGAACATCACATTAACTATTTATTTTTTATAATTGGATTTAAATCATCGATGTGGCTGAATATTAACCTAGTCTGGATAGAATAATCGATAGGTATGATAGAGGTGGTGATGGTGGCATGGGATACCAGTTGTGGTGACGATATGGGAAAGGATCATTTAGTTTTTGATGGTAGAATGGGGTTTTAGTTAAAGTGATGTTTTGGGTGGAAATTTATGACGGTGTGATGGTGGAATTGGATGTAAGTAGTTATGATAATATTTTAATGGGAGGCCAAATGTGATATTTTGTGTTGTGGTGTTTGGGATAAAACCAATGGATTAAAGTTGGGTATATTTCTATTGTTATTGTGTAGAAATATGGAATTATAACTATGTAATAAATATTATGTTTTAATGAATTGATAAGAGTGTGTTTTTATATAATATATTTCAAACTATAAGAATTTTTTTGATATTATGATCTGTGAGTGAGAATTTTATGTTGTAGCTTGGGTTGAGTCTAATATTACATATATGTTTGAGAACTGATAAATAAATTAATGAAAGAACTGGTATGGTTATTAATGTTTTATTTATTATTATGACATACTTGAGAATACAAGAAAATAAATAATATTGTTTTTGGGAACATGGATTAAAATATTTAAAATTTAATAATATAAAGGGTAATGTAAATAATTAATTAATGGGGAATTAATTAATGTTGAGCATGATTCTTATATTATTTTGATACCACTCTATCATGCCACCCCCCCAAAGTTACCCTTTTTTGTATTGAAATGAGAGAAGATAGATAATGGTGCCTACAGTCTGCCTCCAATTGGACATGGGATGTAGAATAGAATTGAGTGTATAACATACATGGATATGGGAGGTATTATCTTATATGATTTTATAGATAAGATATAAGATTATATAAACTACAAAAAACCTCCTACTCATAACAAAAGAATAATTAATCTTAATACTTGATATATATGTAATGACATACAACTAAAACAACATAAAAGACTAAAACAGATCCTTATAAGTGGAAAAGATGTTTCAATAGATCATAAATAATTCCTCAAACTAGAAAAGTAAATCTTGATCACCAAGAAGATAATGATGAATTAAAACTATTTTATACAAATATATTACACCAATAACAAGTATACTCTGTAGGATCCTCCCCAAAACGACTCATGAAAAAGGTTAAATAATCATACTAAAGCCCAGTGAGTAAACAAATGAAATCAAAATATCACCTAAACATGTTTATTATTCTTTTTCAATCCACACAAGGTCTTTCTATTGCCATTTTACATTACATGGGAATGAGATCAACTAACATGATCCAAATATTCCAATTTTTTTATTAATTGATTTTTTTGGTATAAATTATTTGATCTCATCATGATATGTGATATTGTTTCTCCCCTTTATGAAATCTTTTATTAATGGTATTCCAATAATTGAGAGGTATCCCACCATTAGAGATAGTTTTATTTTTTGTATATCTATACACTTCATTCTTTTAGTGTTTTTTATTATAAATATATAGAGAAACTTGAAAGGTATCTCAAGGGGTGGTTTATTTTTTATTATCAATTACCTCACCTTCTCAATTTTGATTTAATTCTCCAGTATTGTAAAATTTTGAGGGTTATTTTATGTAGGGGTCTGAAATATTCCCAATACTTCCTATTTTATTTTAGGGTGCCTGGTTTTTTGTAGTGGTTTCTGGTATTCTTAAAGTTATTTTGAATTATTTTTATAGTTTTTTAAGTGGTTCTAATATGGATTTATAATTTATAAAATTAAGATTTTGTTTAAAAATTTTATTCGGTAAATTAATTTAGATGTTTTGAAATTGATTTTAATATTTTAGAATTGTATTTTGGATTCTATTACTGATAATAAATACCTCACATATATTAGTTGAGTTTGGGATTCTAATATTTTAGAATTGTATTTGGGATTCTTACCCCTATGCCGGATTTTTGAGAAGTATAAAGGATAGAAGATTTTTAATAACCTATATAAGGGTATTTTAGGATTTCTATTTTTTAAGGATAATGGAATCTTTATATAGGTTATATCAAGGTAAAATTGATTTTATATAGCATATATAATGGTAACCTAGATCTCCCACACATTGTGTTAGGATACCCTTGGTTGTGTACAGGTGGTATTGAAATCCTTAAGGATTCATAAGGGTATTTGAGTGAGAGTAGAGCTATGTATGGGTGCACATATATTGGATAAACTCACATAAGGGTACATGAACACATAATGGTAATATTCAATGTAAAGGAAAGATAAGATTTGAAATTACCATATAAGGGTAATCTCATAGTTGCAAAAGGGGTACATGTGTATCCTTTTTCTCTTATAAGCGAAGTTATCACCTTTTGTATAGGTAATCCAAATATCACGTAAGGGTAACCATGAGATTATAAACCCTACGCAAGGGTCCTACAAAATTTATTCTTCCCACCTAAAGGTAACCAGCTGCATAAGCGTAAAACCATGTGACCCTTACACAGCACATGCCTCCATCATATATGTAGTAGATATATCTTAAAACCCTTGTTTTCCTTCAGAGGACCATATATATTGCATATTTAGCATAAATTAATGGGAATAAATGTTAAATAGGTTATTTTATCTTTAGTTAATCATACAATATGATCCTTGACTTCCATTAAATTTGGAATATTTAAATGAATCTTTTATTAAAATTTGATGGAGTATTAGAGGAGGGATATTTATGGATGTTAATAAAAATTTCATAATCTAATTTTTTTTCTAGTTGTTTTATCTTGAGTACAGGTGATAGAAAATCCTTATCTGGAGTCTTGAGATATGTCTATTTTTGATATGGTACTCTTTCTTATGTGACATGCTTATGTTTCCAAGAACAATGATTTTCATTATTTGTCTCATTTATCCTTCTAGGTGAAGAAATTTACATTGGAAAGGAAATACCCTGTTAGAGATTTACACCTTCTCCTTATTTTATTATTTTGTTCATGTGATAAATTAACAACCTTAAGGATTCATTATTTAGATGAATGAGATTAACCATAACCATAAAATAATCGGAAAAACAATCACATGAGGAATGAATGTGTGTATAACAACCCTACCCTTTATTACACACTTAAACATGATTTATTACATAAAATTTCACTTAATACAACTGTGAGGATCGATAGTTATAGTGTCTTGGAATATTAGTATCATTACATGAAAACTTTAGAAATAAAAATATAACATCTTATTGAAAACTACTTTTACATGGCTTCAAAATTCCTTCGTACCTAGTATTATAAGGGATAACCTGAGGACATACATAAAAAGGGTGAGATATAAATCCTAGTAAGGGAGTAAATAAGGAAAAAAATTAATAATAAAATACATGTTAGGAAATAAGAATATCAATGTAGAACAAGAGAAAAATGAACATAAAGGCATGATATATCATTATTATCATAACATGGAGATGTTACAACAACACTTAACATGATATTATCATGAGCCAAGGCTCATTGAACATGGATCATGAGTAAACCCTCACTGAACATGAATTTTCATGAGTAAACCCTCATTTAAATGGAAGTATCATGAGTAAACACTCATTTCACATAACATTTAACAATTCCATTATTTACCCAATTCATTAGAGGGCTATCAGGGAGCACCCTTCCTAATCATTTCATTTCATGCATAAGTGTGTCACATAGATCATACAATACGGATTCATTAAAAATCATAATTTATTACATGAATAATAGGTGTTGAATACATAAATGTGATTCCTTAATCAACAAGTACATGTGAATAAATGTGAATACCCTTGATAGAGAAATGGGTATAGTATACACTTACATGATGATTTTGGCATGGGGAATTTTGGTGTAACTTCGGTGGCATAACGATGTCAAATAGAAACCCAAAAATGGGTTAATTAGAGAGAAATAGGTCTCTCATCATTTATATGTGAAATGGATACTAAGGGTGTCATAGAACATAATATACCAACATATTTCATGGAATTTAGATGCATAATATAATAGAATTGCTTGAATATAAAAGAGGATAGTGAAATCCCATACATAATTTCGGCATGGTATTGGATGTGCATATGAGGAATTAATGATTGAGATAGGGGTCTCTAATAATTCAAACCTAAGGTTGTAAGTATAGGCTAGATGCAAAATCATACATCAAAATTCATAATTGAAACTAAAATGCCCATAACAATATAAATAAACTTGTACGTAAATAAGGAGGGAAGGAAAGTGAGGATCCCTTACTTGGAAGTGTGATCCCAAAGTCTTGGGAGAGGCTTTAGAGAGGATATTTGGGATATTGGGGTGCTTTTGGAGGATTTTATAGAGATTAGGGAAGATGTGGGTCGAGCTCCAAAATATAATTTAACTATGTAAATACATTAAATGAAATTAATGTTTCCAATAAAAATTTGTATTTTTCAATATTTATTGAAAAAAACAATTATTTTAGAAAAATAAAAAACATTCACCTAGATATAATTTATATATTATTATTTCATATATGAATTTAATTTATATAAATAAATTTTCTAAAAGTTTCAAAATTTAATTGTAATATTTTCTCACAAAAATTAATAAAAATCTTTTTTAAAGATACCTTTTTTAAGAATAAAATGACTTCATTAAAAATTTAATTCATATATTCAGAGAAATAATCAATACATTTTTATTCAGTATGGATTATTTAAATATATTTAATATTTTGGTTAATCTTATTCATATCGAACAATTTTATAATTTGGTTATAACTATACTAATATTTAATTGTTTGTTTAAACATGTTGTTGCATGCTATATACGCTATCCAACATAGTGTTCTTTTAAAATATTAGGGTGTTACATGAATTGGTTATATACTAGATAGTTCTTCAAATATTCAAATTGATTCACTAGAGTTTCAGTGTTTTTGTTGTAATAGCCCAAGTTACTTCCACTTCCCCTATTTTTTATGGATAAAATTGACATTTCTTTTCTGTATATGTATTTTTTAGGTAAGTTTGGATGTTCCATATCCTTTATTATTTTTTCACCTTTTTTGTATTTGTTTTACAAGATGTAGAATATATGATTTTGTAGAATTTGTTGTTTGTATTGATAGAAAATTTTGGTTTTTTCTTGATGGAACATGAACATGAAGCAAAACCAAATAAAATAATGAATTAAAAAATTTTCACAAGCAATCGATGTAACTGCATCATCGCTAGTGAATAACAGCCCTGGAAAAGCTTGATGATCTTATCGTGATGAATTTTCAGCACAAAAAAATAATCCAAAATTAACTGGTTTAATTTGATGTCGCAGTTGACATTTACTCATCATCAGTGATCTATGCATGAATGATTTGATTTGGAATTCTTCTAGATCAGCCACATATGAATAAAAAATACATAGAATCTTTGATCAATGAATTGTGGGTACTAATGTGGTGATATGATGATGAATTTCACGTCCCAATGTTTACTAGGTCAACTTTAATTCTATGCAAGAATAAGATTTCAGTCTAATCAATTAGATCAATATATTCTCTCTATAGTTTTCAGAAAACGATATATAATCTATGGTAAAATCATTGTGAATATTTACATGTGTGATATCCTCTCCTCCTATATATGATGAGTTACAAAAATAACCAAGAAAGTATTCCTGACCGTAGAATATTTATTACACACTATATATGTTATAATTGATGCGACATCACCATATAACTATCCAATATATGTCATTTATATTTTTATCTCATGTAATATAATAAATATATTATATGATATAATTGAGCCATTAATTCAACCCTTTATTCCAACTAATATTACATAGAGCTTGAATAAAAAAAATAATATTCATTCATATAATATTTTCCATGTATTTACTTTAAAACATATAAATAAATTTAATAAACAAATGAAATCCAATTATTCTATAGCCAAAAAACATGAATTTATTTATTCCATTTTGATCATATAACCTTGGACATATCCTGGACCTCATGGTGGGTCCAATTATGTCTTATACTCCAACTCATCACAATAGGGAAGGATTTTAAATACACTATTATGTGTTACCCTCTATGACCTTATCTCAAAAATAGTGAATAGTATTCATAAATAAAGAGTAGATTCTAGCAACCCATCAATGCCCGAAAATATATATGGAGTACCCATAGAAATGACCACCTTCCTACGAACACACATCATGTAATATAATCTCTTTTTATTCTAATAACTCATAATATGTGGTTCCCACATAGTGTTATCATCATTTCACTCTTTATGTTCCATTAACCTTATTGTAAAAACATAACTTCTTGTACTATGGTCATGGATTTTTTAAAGGAACTACCATCCCAATCAATTAGGCCTGGGATATCTCTTCATATCAGATGAAAAAAATTCTATCTTGATTTTTCCATCAATTTCCTACCAACAATGATAAACCCAACACCAGCTTCCTCACCATAAATACAATGTCATGGTTTCTTCCATGCATCAAGGTACACAATCAAATTACAAATGTAGATAACAATTTTAAATCTAGAGACCAATATATGTGTTCATAAATAGTAACTACCAATTTCACATGAATCATGTGGTGTTCCAATTGGGGGGTTAGTTCATAAGATCTCATCTACTCTACATCACCAAATGCAATCATCATTAGAAGAAATCCCAATGTTTATGATCCCCAAATACTTGATAGTAATTCATCATCTATTTCCTATTAGAATGATGTATATTGACCATAGTACAATTGTTTACTATTAATTTCATAGTATCTTGAGGTTCTCAATATAGTATGGGAACTTCTTTAACATTTTGATGTAAAAATTAGTCTATGTACAATAATATATAAATATTAGACACGTAAATATCAGCACTATAACGGTATGTAAGCATCATGCATAACTCACTATATATATGATTTTGTAATAAAAAATTAATATTCAATTTTGTTCTAGGGAACCCACTATTAAAACACTCATACTTTCATTGGACCCAATGTGCTAATGAATCCTATTATATCTCACTTGAGAAGATCTTGTTTCTATAGAGTTCTGTTTTTAGTAATGTGCATACCATGTCTTTGATGAGCGGCTATTCTTCTATCTACGACCTCACCTCATTGAGTAAGATTCCTCAAGATATGATATCCTTGAGTATATTCCACTTTTCCACTGTAGAAACATGACATATTGGATAATAGATTTATAATTATTTATATTATGTTAAAACATCTCTTAATAGGTGTGATTCCATGAACGTTAACAAATAATTTCATATTTTTCATTGATTATTTAGGTACATTAGAATCCATGACACAATAATTATTTTTATATATGGATACCACTATATTAAATAAATGTCTATTGCCCATAATCATATCGTGGATGTGATATTAGACCATATTTATCAAAATGATAAGTAGTTTTGATCCCCTTTAAACTATTATCCCTTTATCTCTATCTACTGTGTTCATATCCCTTATACATTCTAGTGTACTATTGGATAGTTCTTATTGCTTCTTGTAAATTTCTCTTGTATATAAATGATAATTTCATGCGATTAAGTATATATTGGAAATATAAATTATAGTAAATAACTTGAAATATGTGATAGATACATAACTAGTAGTTTATTAAATTTTAATCACCTATTTAATCCTTGTATATGACCCATTCATGTCTCGATGGAGGGGTTTATGTCATGTGAAAATGGTAACAATTCTCCCTAAAAAATGTTCTAGCTTGTATTTATCAATACTGCGTTAGTATATATACTTTTGACAATCCCTAAGATATCTATGAGATCTACTTTAGTTGATATTATTCCCTAAAACATTGGTTGATACTTTAAGTCAATATCTATTGAGTTTCATTCCTTCTTTTCATAAATAAATGTATGACCAATAGTAGTTTTATGTATGTTTGTAGATATATTTCACTTTTAAAACATTAGGGCTCCCAGTAACCATTTGTAGACACATAGAAAAATTAATTCTGAATGAATATTCGATGATCCTTTTCTTTACATCAATCCAAAACTGTATTTCAGTAACCTTCACCCCTTTTTAGAAATCTATGGTGTCACCATCCCTTTCTGATTGCATTGTTTAGGAACCTTCCATGATTTGTGGTCATGACATCCAAATTTAAATAAAATGATCATAGAAATGTTCAATGTCAAGTAAAAATTTAATGGATTTATGAGTAAGAACGTGGTATTACTAATTTATCCCCATTGTTGTGTTGATTATACCACCCATGTATACTCTCACTTGAATAACCACCATGGTGATCAAAATAATATTTCCCGTGTGCTATTATAGATGGAATATATTGTTGATTTTTAATAAATCATGTAAATATTTTATTTTTTCTATTTATTACTTACTTAAAGGATTCATTATTCACAAAGTATAATGTATCACCATCCATGGTGAATATAAAATCTATACTATGGATTTAACTGTCCTATACATTATGTGTCTCTAAAAAATTCCTTTTCCAGAAGCTCTTGTGGAACTTGTTCTTGTGTCAACCAATTATTAATCTATGGAATTGACAAAACAAAATTCATCATATTTCCACTATATCAAACATTTATATACACCCTTTTATAGAAATATAGTCTATCAATTAACTATAAATTTTATATCTTATTTATTTCCATAATATCATAAGAACCATTTATGATAATTACTATAAATTCACAATGTGATTTATATGATTCTATTTTTATTTGTATCCTTATAAAACTCTATGCATCTAAACACATTCTATTATAACATGATGGAATTATAACATACTATAACTTTCATGTTATTCATTTATCATAAAATTTGGAAAGTGTTTATGGGATTACACCGTTATTTGAAAATCATGTATATAAATTTAATTGAATTTTCTACAATGTATATAAGTATCCACATTGATTCTATTTACTTACATCATGACTCTGAAGTGTATAAGAAAAATTTGTTTTTAGGAATTACTCTAAACTACATTTTCTTGATCAATTTTTTCATGTAAAAATTACTATTTATCCTCCATATTATTTTCACTTCTTTGAAGTGGATAAGTTAATGTGAATTTTGGATTTACTCCATGCTACATTATAATAATTTATGAATTCTTGCTCAAAATATAATTTGGCACACAAGCCCTAAGTAACTCATATCTTCAAACCATGTATATTTATTACTTCACATTTACATTCCCTAAATTTTTTTAGGTAATCTTAGGAATTTTATTTACAACTAGCTTTAACTTTTAATAGTTCAAACTCTATAACTAAACTAATTCCAAAAGTTTTGTTGATTCCATTTATTTCTAAAGGATTTTTACAAAAAAAAACTATGTACATAAATGTGATGATAATACCTATATTCTATAACTCCAAAGAGTATAATCCCTTACTATTTATATCCATTAAAACTACATACTTTTTCATGACAAAGTATTATCATTCCATAATAGGGTACATGATAATTAGATTTTGTATTCATCATGTACTGAAAATTATTCAAACATTTCCAAACTGTTAGTTTACTATTACACACAAAAAATATATTCATTCCAAAATTGAATAATGTATACTTGTTTCTTATTGACACAAGAGTTAAAATTTTTTGTTATACTCAATAAAAGTTTAATTAGAATCATTAATCTTAGAAATTTGAAGATTTGTACTTCTCACTGCTGACTTAGGAATTACCCTTTATCATCCACATAGAGAATTCACCTCAATTATTGTAATGTTTCTATACATACATGGTTATTTTATTTAAATACACATATGTGATTGGAATATTTTATTTAATACCTACTAAGTAAAATATTATCATTATTTATAATTTATGAATATACCTAAAGAAGAAGTGACTACAATCTTATATAAGTCAGTTCATCACATTTTAAATTTCATGCTCTTATTTAAAGACATGAGAAGAAAATAAACTAATTTTAATATATATTTTCTTTGTTGGATGTTGTGAAGGTGCCATTTACATGATGCTTTCCGTAGTCCTTTTTCATTGAACATTAACTGGTTCACTATATTAACTAAAGATTAGTCTTTCTTTAGCCTTCTATTTACTTGGTGAACCTTAAAAAATGGTAATAAAGCGATTTATTCATGTTGTTCATTTTGTAATATTAAATAAGAATATATTCATTAGTTTAAAAAGATGTAATAATTGTATGCATTTAAATATTGTGATCCAGCTTTCAACTTACACATAACCAGTGTAAATGTCACATTATTCATATATCAATTCACTTTCCCCTATCAAGATTTTCAGAGATGAGACTACATGTAAAATAAATCATGTATTGATGTTTTATCAACAGAACACAACATAAATTGATTATATCATAATGAAATAACCATCAAATGTGTCATACACGAGTCTCATGTACGTTTTTATCACAGCCTTTCTTTCTAAGGAGGCTTAATAGGTATTCGGGACTCTGTAACCTTTAATTTTATATATTGTAGTATTGTGTGGAAGCACTTTTACTCTCCTATAAATTCATTCTAGATATGATATTTACATTTTTAGGTATTTACTGAATTTTACTAGTTTTATTAATTTTCATTTTAACAAAAATTAAAATGTAGTATATTAGAAAATTTATCATAATTACTAATTACACATTACTGATTATTTTAATCATCAAATGTAACCCACTATTTTATTGAATTTTAGTATACCACAATACTAGTCTCAGAATACTCATTCTATTGAGTGTTCTAATAGAAAATATTCTTGAACTTATCCTTATAATTTATAAACATTGGATACACTATTACTCATAGAGTTTCAAGGTTGGCACTAAGCTAACAAATCTCATACGCTTGTAGCTCCTTTATAAATTGATTGAAGTCCCAGGTTCTAAAAATCATAAACATGATTTAAAAAACATGTACCACTAAATTTTAAATTAGTTATCATTGGATAATTTATTCTCCTAAATTCTGTTAATTCAACCCATCACTCTTATAATAACTCCCCGATAGTAGGAGAAACCATTAACTTTGGATGAAGATCACCTTGTACAACCAGTTTTGTTCAAATTTTATGAGCTTAAGGACTTCATGAAAATCATTTTATCTAAGAGTATTTATTAGTTATTGGAAAATGAAATTATTTCTGTCTAATACGCAAGTAGTAAGTGATCTCACTGACAATTGACTTTGTAATAAATAGAAAAACATCATATATTCTTAGATTGATTAAATCTAAGATTTTATGTTTATTATTTTATGTGATTGTGTAATATTTCAAACATTCACATTTATAAATATAATTAACAATTCATAAGTTAAATATACTACCCATATGATCTGGATCATTTTTTATTGGTTGATCCTTTTAAACTCAGTGGGTCAACTATGACCATGGGGTGTAATGACTTAGTTGTTCCTTAACTCGTATCGTAGCTCTCTACCTAGTTCAATGATTCCACATTCATTCTAGGATACCACCTTGTCTTAGTGTGGTTTGTATCTTATACCATCCACATCATAGAGCAAAAATACTTCCACACAAGTGAGGGGGTCTCGTAAAAATAGAATACAAATAAATAACCTTTATCAGGGTGTGCAAACCATTATAGATATTACACGAGAGATTAAAATGAAGATACCTAGACTATATTGTTTAAATAATTAATTACACTCAACTAAAAATATTAATTAAATAAATAAAATTCTAGAAAAACATTTTCTGGCCATGCTCATGATTAGTCGACACACAATTAAATTCAAAATAAAAATTAATTTTACAATAATTTTTATGTTGGGGTGGAATTTGGGATAATTTTTTTGTTAAAATTTTAATTCAAATAAAATAATCCCTATATTCAAATTTAATTTTATATATATTTAAAAATTATATCTTATTCTATAATACCGACATATATATACCCATATATGAATGTATAATTTTTTGTGTGGGCCCTATATAGCCCAAAAAATACTAGGTAGGTTGGGCAAGACCATCCCAAACCCACTCTGGGTCTGGCAAGACCCTCCTACCCTATCTTTTGTAGAATGAATCATGGTTGGAAGGAACCCCATGGGGGTTGTGATATAGAGGTTACCTTCATAAGAGGGAGAAGGTTCCACAAAAATTTGGTATCCATGCTTGGTTTACAAGATCTACTGTACTGGATATGAAGGACGGTGGTGGCCCCTTCTAGATACATAAATTTTTATGGGAGAAGTCCACTAAACTAGGATCTAGGTTCATTAGGTTATTATATGAGACCATGAGAAAGGTGTTAGTCATGATGGGAATCATATCTGGTCAGGTGGTGTCCAGTAGTGGCACGCGTTGCACCCGAGGTACTATTTGGTCGGCAGTGCGAGGGGTGATGTCAGGGTTAGTGATCTATCAATCAGGGCTAATAAAGTGATATTTGTGAGGTGGTAAGGGGAATTTTAGGATGAGGATCTTAGTGGAGTGATGAGGTGAGGTCGTGGTGGATAATGATGATAGATGGCAGAAGTGGCCGATAAAATAGAGGCTAACGGGCCGAGCACAGAAGGACGTCATGGGTCATATGGGGAGGAGGTACTTCGGGGTGAAATACATTGGGAAATGTTGTGTGATTTGAGGATAAGGGGGATGGGGATGGCCAGAGGTTGTTAAAGTTTCATACATCCCCTCTTATGAAAATAATTTTTTTGTTTTTCTATCCACTCATGAGTCCATCCATTATATTTCTCTTTCTACATTTGGCCTTTTTCTGAACAAGTCTTCATCCCTATATTTATTTAACCTCTACCTCTTTATATATATAAAATTTTTATTTGATTCATCCAATATTACCCAACCCGTATTTATTTTTTATTTTTTTTAAGCCCATCAATTCGGATATTGGATAAAAATAATAATAATAATGTATTGTTATTTTGTGGAAATGATTGCAATACTAGAGATATTATTCTGATGACTACTTAAACAAAATGATCTCCTTTTAGAATACAACAGTTCACTAGAATTATTTATTATAGATGTTTTTAGGTAAAAATTCACATATATTTAAATATATGTTCAGCAAATAAAACACATAAAAATATTTTAATATGTATTATAAATTATTATGGCCCCAATTTGGCCATCCAATTTGGGATTGAAATATTTTATGTGGCATTGGGATAGTTTTGATTCCCTCTTCATAAATATAATAAAAATTTTATTTATTTTTCGTCACTATAATTTTTTATTTGATTCCTAAGATACCAAATGAAGGCACTAAGGAGCACATCTAAAGATGATGGGATAAGGATTTAAAACTTTTCACTAGCGATTGATGTAACTATATAATCACTTGAAATTTTCAGCCTTGGTAAATCCCAATGATCATTTTATGATGATTTTTCATCACCAAACACAAACCGAAAGAAAACTAGTATAATATGAAGTTATACTCTACATTTTCTCATTACTAGCGATCACTACTTAAAGGATTCGGTGTTAAATCCCTCTAGATCATCCACACATGCCTCAAAAATCTACCAAAGCATTTATCATCAAATTTTGGGTGCTAGAATAGAAATCAGAAGATTAGTTCGACATCCTAATAGTCACCAATCATATTTCATTCAATATGAGAATAAGAGATCAATTCGATCACATGGATTGAGTGCTTCTCTCTATGGGTTATGGGAGAGGATAGAGAATCTCTGATAAACTCCAAATTGACAGATACATGGGTAACCCACTATCCTCATATATATAGTATGTTACAAAAATGTCTAGGAAAGGATCTCTGACACCTGAATATTTATTACTCACTGTATAGGCTATAAATTAAATTTCATGACCAACTAACCATTCCATATACTTCAATTATATTTTTATCACTTGTAATATAATATATATATTATGTGATAAAATTGAACCATTAACTTGACTTGTTATTCCCTAAAATAACAAACAAACTATGAATTTTAAAATAATATTCATTCACATAATATTTTCCATATATTTAATTTAATACATGTAAACACATTTAAAAAATAAACTCAATACAATTATTCTATACTCAAATAATATGAATTTATTTATTCCTTAGTGAACATATATCCAAAGGCATATCTCAGACCCCATGGTGACGACCACCATGTCTTATACTGCTATTCATCAGAATAGGGAAGTCATTTGAATATTCTATTTTTTATAGACCTCTAGGACCTCGTCAAAATATTAATTAATAAAATTAAAAAATCAGGAGTATGGTCTAGCAACCCATCAAGTACCCTATAATGATAAAGAGTAGTCATAGAAACGACAACCTTTCCATGTATACAAGTCATGTAATTAAACTATTTTTCATTTGATATCTTATAATTCAAGAGCCGTACTTTTTTATCATCCTTACATACTTTATTATTCATTGATCTTACTGGGTGAACATACCTTCTTCAACAATTTCCATGGATTATTAAACATACTACCATCCACATATACTAGGCCCAAGATACGTCTTCTTGTCTAAAGATAAAATTTTTATCTTGATTATTCAATCAATGAAAAACCACTTATTACATACCAAACACATGCTTCCTCACTAGGATGTCAATTTCATTGTTTTTTCCTTTCATCAAAATATGTGATCAAATGATACACATAGATAATAATCTCAATTATGGAGACCAATACATGTGTTCAGAGATAGGAAATACCAACAACAACTAAAACATGTGGTGTTCCTATTATAGGGTCAGTTCTTATGATATAATATACTCAATATCACAATGTGTGAAATTTATGAGAAGAATTCCCAATGCTTTTGGCCCCCCGATACATGATACTATGACATCATCTATGTCTAGTAAAAATGATATATCTATCCCATATGATATTTGTTTAAGATTAATGTCATAATATCTTAGGTTTCCAGTTATATCATAGGAACTACTATAACCTTTTTAAATGAATAATATTGTATGGAAATTACCATATAAATATAACAAATAGGAATATCAAAACTATTATGGTATCTAATCATCGTCTATAACTCTCTGTATACTTGATATGGAAATAAAAAGGTACTATTAATGTTGGGTCTAAGGAAAAAACTATTACAATATGTTCTTGATTGAGTGTCTCAATTGAGTTCTTTTCATTCAGTGCTTTTCCCATCCAAACTGTTTTTCTTGTGGTAACCTCTAATTTCTTATTATTTTTAATTAATGAAATTCTTATGATGGAAGGACCTTATATCAGCCTTGATTTTAATTTTTTTCTCTAAGGGATATAGTTCTTATGTTTGGGTTTTAATTATAATCTGAATAATTGGGTGTTCGTGCATTTGTGGATTCGTTTTGATCAATGTGTGTGTTATGACTTGGGAATATCTATGGATGAGTTTTAATATGGGGGGAGATCGCCATGTTTGGTTTGATGTTGTTTCATTTGATGATTCAGTTTAATTTCCATCGTCGATGCTCATTTGGGTGAGGGAGTGTTTTATTGTTGATTTTATAGGTTATTTTGGGAGACGAGTTGAGTTTGTGAGGTCATAATGTTTAATTTTTATTAGTCTTGTGGGTATTCTCTTGGAGTGTCCATGGTTTTGGAGAATCATGGTTTTACTGAGGAGGTATGATCTTCTTATTTTATATGATCTTTTGAATTAGTTTAAGAATTATGGGGGGAAAGCGTTATCATTGGGAGAAGTTTCTCACACTAATAAAGTTAATTTCATTTTTATTTTATTTAACATATTATTTAATCCCATACTTGATTTATAAATTAACCTGGTTTAAATTTTTTACTTTTGAATGTTTCTATATAGGAACATGGTTTATTCATGGTTAGGGGAAACCATGCGTCGATCGTGTAAAAGATTATACAATTGGGCATAACAAAAATAAATCATTGTTTCATGGTTTGTCCAACTAAGCACCATACTCATGTGTTTTTCCCTAATCCTTCTAGTAGGGGGTTCCCAGTAGGCATACAATTTGGAAAATTGTGTGCGATTCATGGTGTTACTATCACGACCCGTCCTTGGGGCCCGTGTCGTGACTACCCCAAGCCCGCCTTCCATAGGCCAGGGGCTGGAAACTAGCCCCAAGGCGTAAATCCCGGAAAAAGGGAAGGAGTCGCCTTTGAAAAGTAAAAAAGCACCATAGAGTCAGCAAGCGGAAAAGTGCACACTATGTAAAAACTGTAACAAGCTGTGCTGAAAGTAAAAGGGGCCGGAAATACAAGCCCAACTGTAAAGTACCACTGAATGGGGAAAACAACAACAGAAAAGAAAAGTCACAGCGTCGAGCCGTCCTCCGGAAGTCCCACCTGAAGGGTGGGTACAGATAGCCTCCACAACTAATCGGTCCAGCCGTCCGCTCCGAGTACGTCCCGCCCAGTGGTCCACCTCCAAGTATCATCCTGCTCCGCAAGCCTCCACCACGATCAGCGCTGTCCATCGTCTGCAACCAACACAACTAAGTGGGGGCATAGCCCGTGCAGGGGTGAGTATAAGCTACTCAGTAGGGACCCCGAGACCCCCGAAGGTCTCCCAGAATCCACAAATGGTAATCCACAAAGGAAAGATACAATCACGAAGTAACAACCGACACTGCTTAGGTATATGCCCATACATATACCTAAGTCATCAATTCTTGTTCGCCTCCAACCTCCGAGCCCAAGCACAACCCAGTCCACACAGGAAAAGCAAACGTAAACCCACACAGGGTAGTACAATACAATCCACGAAGGAGAGAAAAGGAAATCCACATAGGATAGCTCAATACAATCCACAAAGGAGAATAAATAGTAAATCCACACAGGATAGCTCTACACAATCCAAAAAGGAGAGTAACACATGATTCAGCTCACACAGATATTCTTCTTGTATGACGATAAAGATGATCACTGATCCATCTAAGTCGTCGGACCCACAAAGGATCTAAAGGTAATAACCCCCGAAATGACCCACACAAGATCGGACCCACACAGGATCAAAAGGTAACTAACCCCCGCAAAGACCCACAGAGGATCGGGCCCACACAGGACCTGTAGGCGCTGGCTCACACAGAACCGCTGAGCGCTGACCCACACAGGATCGGATCCACACAGGATCTGTAGCACTGATCCACATAGGATCGCTGAGTGCAGTAGTCTTCGTAGTCCACTGAGGACCTCTGCACAGTCTTCGGAGTCGCAGTCCACTGAGGATCTCTGCACAGTCGTTGTCACAGTCGCAGTCCACTGAGGATCTCTGCACAGTCGTTGTCGCAGTCGCAGCCAGCACTAGGGTTCCCGCACACAGCAAGCTCGTTCGGGAGGGTCCGCTCCACGAGCCGTGATTCTGATACATCAACTGACACAAAGTCCGAAGTTGATTTATCCAAAAGTTCTGTATCGTCAACAGGAACTCAACGTCGCAGACGGCGCGTCAATCGGACGCCCGGTCTGAGAGTTATTGGCTTTTTCGTCCCAGGGGCCCGGTTGGTTTTAAGGCAAAACCAACCCGACCGTACTCCACCTACGTCCAAACCTCAATCGGGGTATGCCAAAAGATCCATATCACTTAGAATAAAACAACAAAGTCGACGGCACGTCGATCGGACGTCCGAAGCTCAAGATATGAGTGTTTCCGCTCCGAGGGCCCGGTTGGTTTCGTATACGAACCAACTCGGCCAAACTCAAAGTATTCCGAAACCTTGAGTGTGATATACTGAAACGACCGTCTCAATCCAAGGATCGCATTTCCGCTGACGGCGCGTCGTTCGGAGGCCCGTAGCTCAGGTTAAGGGTAAAATACCGAAAACTGTCCGAAGACGGGGGGTCTGGGCCCGGGCCGACCTGGCCCGACCCCCCTTGGGTCGGCCGCACCGGGTCGACCCGACCCGGTCCGACCCTGCTGAACCCGGTCCGGCCAGGCCAGGGCGTGGCCCTGCTCGGCCAGCCGGTCCGGCTCGGCTCGGCCAAGCGGCCGAGCAGCACGGGGGGGCCCGCTGCCCCCGCGTGACAGCACCGCGGCCCCCGCGGGGGGCCGCCCTGGTCAACGAACGCGGCAAAGGCCGCGTCCCGCGTGTGCACCGGAGCCGCGCGGCTGCGGGTCCACTGGCACCGCCGCCGCCGCAGCTTCAGCCGCGGTGGCCTTGTCTGGCGGTGCGCCGGGGTGCCGCCGCCTTCGGCCGCCGGCGCCGCCACGCCGCCGGAGACTTCCGCGGGCCACCAGAGTTGCTCCTATGGTCCGTTTTCCTTATCGTTTGCGCCACTATCCCTCCCGGGTTCCGTTCTTCACTGCGGGATTATCAAATCACCCTTGCGCCACGTTTTGTCGTCGCCCGCCAAAACCGCACAACAACGAAGAACTGCGTAGGGATGTCGGGTCGTGTTCGTTTGGCCCGCACCCTCCGCGTTAGGCGATAACAATTGGGAGGATTAAATGACACATCAAACAACAATTTTAATAAATTAAAATTATTCTTATGAAACCAGTTCTTTAATTTAAAAGAATCGTTCATAGGAATATAAAAAGGTATTCCCAAAATAAAATCCCTACCTCGTCAAGTGTCGCACGCGCGTTCTTCGCGAAATTGATCGCCGCGGAAGGAGGCGATCGTCGCGTCGCGGAAGACGTCGCATCACCACGGAAGGGCGTCGTGTCATCGCGAAATACGGTGCGCGTCGACGAACTCTGAGGTTCAAGAACAACAGATTTAATTTCAATAATTAAATCCATCTTGAGTTAAAACCCACAAAGGAATTTAAAGAATCGAAAACTCTCACCTCACGGATGATCGGAGATTTTTGTCGCGGAGGAAGGAACATCGCCGAAGAACGTTGCGGGAGAGGAAACGTTGGCATTGCGGCCCACGGCGTCGCATCGTTTATTTCTACGGGTTCGGCGTTCTTCATCGGAGGCCGGCGTTCTTCGCGTTCTTCGCGTTCTTCATGAAGGAGGATTAAGAATTCTTAGAGGTTCTTCAAAGGTTTAACACAACATTTCAAAAGGAGGGTGTGTTGGCCTTATTTTATTAACATGCCAACAAAACGAAAAACCTGTTAAGAAACGAATGAAATTAATTAATAGAATTAATTTCAATGAATAAACCGGCCATTTAATTCAACGAAAAAAACTGCCCAATTAAATGGTGCGTTAAGATTTTAAGAAAACGCGTTAGTTGACTTTCATAATGACGGGTTTTCACGGGTGCGTTACTTAGCAGAAAAGAAACGGTGGGGATCGTGTGGGCTCCACCCCACAAATATCCTACCAAGAGGGTAGGTTATTTCTGGATAGCACCCTATCCGCATCAACTCATCTTAAGCTGCTTTAAGTGGCTTCCAAGCGGCTTAAGTGAAATAAAATAAATTTGTCGTACAATTTATTTTATTTCTTAACATTAAGCCCAAAAAATTAAAAACCACACCCGAGCAAACGAAACTCCGGAAGAGGCGTTTCTAAGCAATTACCAGCACTGTGATTCCATCGGTGCCCTCAGAAATTGATTCTGAGCACCGGTTCAAAAGTTAGAAAAACCCGCTCATCCGTTCACTAAACGTACCCGAGCCAAACTTCGGAACATGATTCCGGGCACACCGGGCCTCGGAATCAGGTGCCGTCAGAAACTGCGTTCTTGTAAAAATCCAAAGAAAATTAAGAAAATAATTTTCTTGAATTTTTCGGGTCTTTACATCACTCCCACCTCAGGGCTTTACGTCCCCGTAAAGATACATCATAAACTAGGGAAACAAATGTGGGTACTGAGCATGCATCTGAGACTCCCGCTCCCAAGTGCTCTCCTGGAGGTTCTCGTGCTTCCATATGATGCACACAACAGGAATCAATCATCCACGTAGGACCCGCTCCTGTCGATCCTCGATCTCCACCGGGACCTCCGCAAAAGTCTCCCTATCATCCACGTCTAGCTTCCCATGGTCAATGATATGCGTCGGGTCATGCACATATCTCCTCAGCTGAGATACGTGGAAGAAGTCATGCACCCGGTGCAACTGAGGTAGTAGAGCCAGGCGATAAGCCACCTCGCCAATCCTGCTGAGGACCTAGAAAGGTCCGATGAAGCGTGGAGACAACTTGCCGCCTCAGCCAAATCTCTGTAATCCACGTCGAGGTGAGACACGCAAGAAGACGTGGTCTCCATCCTCGAACTCTAGTAGCCTCTGCCTCCTGTCACCATAAGACTTCTGCCGGCTCTGAGCTATCCTCATCCGCTTCTGGATGACCTGGACCTTCTCTGTCGCGGCCCGGACCATCTCTGGTCCCACAAGTGCTAACTCCCCAGGGTCTGTCCAGCACAAAGGAGATCTGCAAGGTCTGCCGTACAACGCCTCGTATGGTGCCATCCTGATAGTGGAGTGGTAGCTATTGTTGTACGCGAACTCCACCAAGGGTAGGTGGTCCTCCCAGCTATGACCAAAGTCGAGGACACATGCGCGGAGCATGTCCTCAAGAGTCTGAATGGTCCTCTCCGTCTGACCATCCGTTTGAGGGTGAAAGGCGGTGCTCAGACGTAGACGCGTCCCAAACACCTCCTGAAACCCCTTCTAAAGATGGGAAGTAAAGTGATCGTCTCGATCAGAGACTATATATGATGGAACTCCGTGAAGCCGTACAATCTCCTGAATGTAGAGACGCCCCATGCTCTCCACTGAGCCCTGCTCTCTAATGGGTAAGAAGTGTGCCGACTTGGTGAGTCGGTCAACAATCACCCAAATGGAGTCATGACCTCTGGAAGTGCATGGAATTACAGTCACAAAGTCCATAGATATCCCGTCCCACTTCCACTCTTGGACCTCCAAGGGCTGTACCAAGCCTGCTGGTACCTGATGCTCCACCTTCACCTGCTGGAAGGTGAGGCATCGAGAAACGAACTCTCTCACAGCCTTCTTCATGCCCGGCCACCAGTGCTGTTGTCTGAGGTCCTGGTACATCTTCGCCACTCCAGGATGTACCGCCAAAGGAGAAGTGTGAAACTCTCTCAGCACCTCCTCCCGTAAAGAAACTGGTACCAAGGTACGTCCTCTGAATAGAAAGTCGTGCTCTTCTCCAAGGGAGAAACCATCAGGTGCCTGTCCCGAGGCTATCTGTGCACGCTGTGTCTGACAGTCAGCGTCCCCACACTGTGCCTCTCTGACCTACTGCAGTAGTGGAGGGGTGACTATGAGAGACTGAAGGAAGGCTGCTCCATCTCTATCCACAAAGGATAGCTGCAAAGCGGCTAGCTGCTCTGTCGCCTCATCAAGTAGCTGGATGCCCGTCCTCCTGCTGAGGGCATCGGATACCACGTTCCCCTTCCCATGAGTATAGACTATCTCAAAGTCATAGTCCTGGAGGAACTCGAGCCATCACTGATGTCTCAGGTTCAGGTCCTTCTGCGAGAAGATGTACCTGAGACTCCGGTGGTCAGAAAAGACTGTAAAGCGCTCGCCCATCAGATAGTGCCGCCATGTCTTCAGAGCGAAGACCACTGCTGCTAACTCCAGGTCATGGGTAGCGTAGTTCTTCTCATGCGGCCTCAACTAACGTGATCCATAGGCAATCACAGCCCACTCCTGAATCAGGACACACCCGAGTCCGGTCCCTGATGCATCGCAGTAGACTACGTATCCAAATACCTCCTCAGGAAACCTCAAGATAGGTGCGCTGGTCAATCTCTGTCTCTGCTCTTGGAAGCTCTGCTGACACCTGTCTGACCACAAAAAGTGTTTCCCCTTCTTCTTCAAAGCTGAGAGTGGTACCGAAACTCTGGAGAAGTCTGGCACAAACCTCTGATAGTATCCGGCTAGACCCAAGAAACTCCGCACCTCCATCACGCTCCAGGGTGGCTCCCAAGCTAGCACTGCCTCGATCTTCGCGGGATCCACTGCAACTCCCGCCTCAGAAATAACGTGCCCCAAGAATTGGACCTCACGTAACCAGAACTGGCACTTCGATAGCATGCCATAAAGCTGGTGCTCTTGGAGCGTGTCTAGCACAACCTGCAAGTGGTAGGCGTGCTCCTCCTCCGTGGTCGAGTACACCAAAATGTCGTCGGTGAAGACCATGACAAAACGATCGAGGAATGGCTAGAAGATCCTGTTTATGAGGCTCATGAACACTGCTTGAGCATTGGTTTTTCCGAAAGGCATAACCAAGAACTCATAGTGGCCATACCGACACCTGAAGGCCGTCATCTGCACGTCCTCGTCTCGATCTCTGAGCTGATGATAGCCTGACCTGAGGTCTATCTTTGAGAACCACCGTTCTCCCTTGAGCTGATCGAAGAGGTCATCAATCCTCCGTAGCAGATACTTGTTCCTCACTGTCACCTAGTTCAGGCGACGATAGTCGACACACAGTCTCAAGCTCTTGTCCGCCTTCTTGGCGAACAATATCGGGGAAGCCCAGGGTGAAACACTGGGTCGGATGAACCCCTTTCCCAGCAAGTCCTCCAACTGTACCTGCAGCTCTCGAAGATCAGCGGGGGCCATCCGATACGCTGGTGTGGATATCGGGGCTATCCCGGGGTACAGATCAATGTAAAAGTATACCTTTCTGCTATGAGGTAGTCCTGGAACGTCATCGGGGAAGACGTCCGCATACTGATCCACCACTGCAAGAAAACATGGACTTCACACGTCCACTGCTCCTAGGATGAGGATAGCCAACAGATGAGTGATGGGATGTCCCCTCCTCTGCGAGAGTCCATCCTGTGCTTCGAAGGCTCCCTTCTCACCGGTTAAGGTAAACCTGCTCCCGTCGGTGCGCACACATCGCACCTTGCGCCTAAAACAGTCAATCTGATCATGGACTGTAGATAACCAATCCATGCCCAAGATGAAGTCGTAAGGCCTCGACGCCGCTACAAGAAGATCCCAGCCGAAGCCCTCGCCTCATAGTGTAAGCTCACACTGCCGGCACCAGTGTGTAATCGTCGAGTCTGCTCTCGTAGGAGTCTCTAACCATAAGGATCGAGGCAACGGCTCTGTCGGAATCTCCGAGCTCCGAACAAGGGCAGCGGCTATGAAAGAGTGACTCGCTCCTATATCTATAAGAGCTGCAGCAAGGGTGGAATAGACACAGATCGTACCTCGAATCATCTCTGGCGCGCCGTGGTCGTAGGCCTCCGCTGCCTGGAGTTGTGCATGTCTCTGCCCGCCAGCTCCCTGTGGTCGGGGCGGGCCTCCTGGTGGTCGTGGTGGCAGAGCCTCAAAGCGTCGCCCACCACCTGCTGCTCGTCCAGCTCCTCTTCCTCGTCTGCCTCCTCCCTACGGACCGCCACGGTCGACCCTCTACCTCTGCCTGGGTGGCCCCTCCACCATCTGCTGCTCCTCAGCATGGCGGGTTGGGTAGTCACGAGACATGTGGCCCTGCCCGCCGCAGGCATAGCACTGCCTGCCTCTCAGAAGACTAGCTCTGCGATGTGTGCCCTGCACTGGTGAGCCAGTGTCCCGAGGTCGTCTGTCGGAAGGTCTGGTATGCCTGGAACCCTGAGTCATCCATCGGCTACCTGCTGCCGAAGACTCCGCTACCTGCCACCCTGTGGTAGGTCTTGCTGCTGAAGTAGACTCAGCAAGAAATCTCTCGATCAGAAGGGCTTGATCCAGTACTCCTGCCTGGGTCGGGATGCTAAGGGAGATCAGTGATGCCCTGATCTCGTGTCTCAAACCCTGCTCAAAGGTTCGGGCCCAGAAGAATGGGTCCCGTACCATATATGTCGAGTAGCGAGAATGATCGGTAAACCTCGCCGCGTACTGGGCGACCGTCAAGCTGCCCTGCCGCAGTTGAAGAATCTCCTGAATGCGCACCGCACGGAGGGTGGCCAGGACGAACTCTGAGCGGAAGAGGCTCTCGAAGTCCGTCCAGATGAGAGAGGCCTCATCGTGCACTTGGAGCATCATGCTCCACCATCGTCCTGCTGCTGCGTGCAGTAGTCTCGCCGCGAGGATCACCATGAGGTCTGTTGGTGTCCTCACTAGCCTGAAAACTAGTACGACCGCCTCCAGCCAGTCCTCGGCTGCCTGGGGGTCCGTCTCCCCACAAAACCTATGTGGTCGTTGGTGCTAGAACTCGTGCAGAGCTCCGAGGTGACGTGCATCGTCATCGGTCGGTTCTAGAAGCATCGGGGGCTCGGCAGGTAAAGGTACCGATGGTGCCTATGCTGTCAATGGGCCCTATACCGAGGCCTCATCGCTCGGCGGGCTGTCGTCGTGCTCTACTCTCGGAACCCTAGCTGGCTGCCGTCGTGGGGCCATCCTGAATAGGAAACAAGTGCGCCACGGTCAGAAAAGTATACCTGGTGAGCTAATATAAAGTAATCACGAAGAAAACTTGAAAACACACATGCAATCAATGTTTTCGTGCATTAAGTCGGAAATCAGAAGTCAGGGTCCTGGTGTACGGATACGTCGGCCGCCGCACCAACACTGGACTCCCCGGACTGATAACCACACCCAATATGCTAAACACTATTGCTTCACATAGAAGAAAGATCAGAGTCCGCGGTAGAACCGACCACCCCTGATACCAATTTGTCACGACCCGTCCTCGGGGCCTGTGCCATGACTACCCCAAGCCCGCCTTCCATAGGCCAGGGGCTGGCGACTAGCACCAAGGCATAAATCCCGGAAAAATGGAAGGAATTGCCTTTGAAAAGTAAACAAGCACTACAGAGTAAGCAAGCGGAAAAGTAAACACTAAGTAAAAACTATAACAAGCTGTGCTGAAAGTAAAAGGGGCCGGAAATACAAGCCCAACCATAAAGTACAACCGAAAGGGGAAAACAGCAACAGAAAAGAAAATCCGCAGCGTCGAGCCGTCCTCTGGAAGTCCCACCTGAAGGGTGGGTACAGATAGCCTCCACAGCTCCTCGGTCCAGTCGTCCGCTCCGAGTACGTCCCGCCCAGTGGTCCACCTCCAGGTACCGTCCTGCTCCGCAAGCCTCCACCACGATCAGCGCTGTCCGTCGTCTGCAACCAAGACAACGAAGTGCGGGCATAGCCCGTGCAGGGGTGAGTATAAGCTACTCAGTAGGGACCCCAAGACCCCCAAAGGTCTCCCAGAATCCACAATGGAAAGATACAATCACGAAGTAACAACCGACACTGCTTAGGTATATGCCCATACATATACCTAAGTCATCAATTCTTGTTCGGATCCAACCTCCGAGCCCAAGCACAACCCAGTCCACACAGGAAAGCAAACGTAAACCCACACAGGGTAGTACAACACAATCCACGAAGGAGAGCAAAGGCAATCCACATAGGATAGCTCAACACAATCCACAAAGGAGAGTAAATAGTAAATCCACACAGGATAGCTCAGCACAATCCAAAAAGGAGAGTAACACAGGATTCAGCTCACACAGGTATACTTTTTGTATGACGATAAAGATGATCACTGATCCATCTAAGTCGCCGGACACACAAAGGATGGAAAGGTACTAACCCCCGCAATGACCCACATTGGATCAGACCCACACAGGATCAAAAGGTAACTAACCCCCGCAAAGACCCACACAGGATCGGGCCCACACAAGACCTGTAGGCGCTAGCTCACACAAAACCGCTGAGCGCTGACCGACACAGGATCAGATCCACACAGGATCTGTAGCACTGATTCACGTAGGATCGCTGAGTGCAGTAGTCGTCGCAGTCCACTGAGGATCTCTGCACAGTCGTCGGAGTCGCAGTCCACTGAGGATCTCTGCACAGTCATTGTCGCAGTCCCAGTCCACTGAGGATCTCTGCACAGTCGTTGTCGTAGTCGCAGCCAGCACTAGGGTTCCCGCACACAGCAAGCTCGTTCGGGAGGGTCCGCTCCACGAGCCGAGAGGCTGATACATCAACTGACACAAAGTCCGAAGTTTATGTATCCAAAAATTCCGTATCCTCAACAGGAACTCAACGTCGCAGACGGCGCGTCAATCGTACGCCCGGTCTGAGAGTTATTGGCTTTTTCGTCCCAGGGGCCCGGTTGGTTTTTAAGGCAAAACCAACCCGACCATACTCCACCTGCGTCCAAACCTCGGGCGGGGTATTCCAAAAGATCCGTCTCACTTAGAGGAAAACAACAATGTCGACGACACGTCGATCGGACGTCCGAAGCTCAAGATATGAGCATTTCTGCTCCGAGGGCCCGGTTGGTTTCGTGTACGAACCAACCCGACCAAACAAAAAGTATTCCGAAACCTTGAGTGAAATATACCGAAACGACCGTCTCGATCCAAGGATCTCATTTCCGCTGACGGCGCGTCGTTTGGAGGCTCGTAGCTCATGTTACGGGCAAAAGACCAAAAACGGTTCGAAGACGGGGGGTCTGGGCCCGGGCCGACCCGGCCCGACCCCCCCGGGGTCGGCCGACCCGGGTCGACCTGACCCGGTCCGGCTCGGCTCGGCCGAGCGGTCGAGCAGCGCGGTGGGACTCGCTGCCCCCGCGTGACAGCACCGCGGCCCCCACGGGGGGCCGCCCTGGTCAACGGACGCGGCAAAGGCCGCGTCCCGCGTGTGCCCCGGAGCCGCGCGGCCGCGGGTCCGCTGGCACAACCGCCGCCGCGGCTTCAGCCGCGGCAGCCTTGTTTGGCGGCGCGCCGGGGCGCCGCCGCCTCCGGCCGCCGGCGCCGCCGGAGATTTCTGCGGGCCATCGGAGTTGCTCCGGTGGTCCGTTTTCCTTCTCGTCTGCGCCGCTATCCCTCCCGGGTTCTGTTCTTCACTGCGGGATCATCAAATCGCCCTTGCGTCACGTTTTGTCATCGCCCGCCAAAACCTCACAACAAAGAAGAACTGCGGAGGGTTGTCGGGCCGTGTTCGTTTGGCCCACATCCTCCGCGTTAGGCGATAACAATTGGGAGGATTAAACGACACATCAAACAACAATTTTAATAAATTAAAATTGTTCTTATGAAACCAGTTCATTAATTTAAAAGAAACGTTCACGGGAAAATAAAAACGTATTTCCAAAAAAAAATCCTACCTCGTCAAGTGTCGCACACACGTTCTTCACGGAATTGATTGCCGCGGAAGGAGGCAATCGTCGCGTCGCGGAAGACGCCGCGTCGTCGCGGAAGGGCATCGCGTTGTCACGGAATACGGTGCACGTCTACGAACTCCGAGGTTCAAGAACAAAAGATTTAATTTCAATAATTAAATCCATCTTGAGTTAAAAACCACAAAGGAATTTAAAGAATCGAAAACTCTCACCTCACGGATGATCGAGGATTTTTGTCGCGGAGGAAGGAACGTCGCTGAAGAACGTTGCGGTAGAGGAAACGTTGGCGTTGCGGCACACGACGTCGAGTCATCGATTTCCGCGGGTTCGACATTCTTCGTCGGAGGCTGGCATTCTTCGCATTCTTCACGTTCTTCACATTCTTCATGTTCTTCGCAAAGGAGGATGAAGAATTATTAGAGGTTCTTCAAAGGTTTAACACAACATTTCAAAAGGAGGGTGTGTTGGCTTTATTTTATTAACATGCCAACAAAACGAAAAACGTGTTAAGAAACGAATGAAATTAATTCATAGAATTAATTTCAACGAATAAACCTCCCATTTAATTCAACGAATAAAACCGCCCAATTAAATGGTGCGTTAAGATTTTAAGAAAACGCGTCAGTTGACTTTCATAATGACGGGTTTTCGCAGGTGCGTTACTTAGCGGAAAAGAAACGGTGGGGCTTGTGCGGGTCCCACCCCACAAATATCCTTCCAAGAGGGTAGGATATTTCTGGATAGAACCCTATCCTCATCAACTCATCTTAAGCTGCTTTAAGTGGCTTCCATGCGGCTTAAGTGAAATAAAATAAAGTTGTCGTACAATTTATTTTATTTCTTAACTTTAAGCACAAAGAATTAAAAACCACACCCGAGCAAACGCAACTCCGGAAGAGGCGTTTTTAAGCAATTACCGGCGCTGCGATTCCATCGGTGCCCTCAGAATTCGATTCTGATCACCGGTTCAAAAGTTAGAAAAACCCGCTCATCCGTTCACTGAACGTACCCGAGCCAAACTTCGGAACATGATTCCGGGCACACCGGGCCTCAGAATCAGGTGTCGTCAGAAACTGCGTTCTTGTAAAAATCAAAAGAAAATTAAGAAAAAAATTCCCTTGAATTTTTTGGGTCTTTACAGTTACAAAATTTTTCTTTATTTTTCCCCCTATTTACATTATTTCCTGAACAAGGAACTCACACTTCACCTTATTCATTTTATGCTCCCTAGGGTGGATGATTCATGCCTTCCCTTCTCCTCTTCTCGTCTTGTCACAATATCATGGGGTTTCATTATGATTTTTAGTCTTATTCTTCATGATAAGTCTCCCTCACCCCACTTTCTTCTTTTTCACCCCATTTATATCTTATCCTTCACTAATAACATTCCAAGGACAAACCCTATACTTATTTATGGATTATTTTATGTCGGTTGTCGATGTCTAGGGTTCATGATACTTGATTGTGGCATGTTCTAGTTGTGTTTCTGGAAGGTGATGAGTTCTCCATCATTTTCCAGTAGTTTTTCTTCTATTGTTATTTTGCCTAATTTGAATTAGGTATTTTATGATTTTTAGGTTTTTCTATATTTTCTAGATAGTTTAAAACCCAGTTCATGCGGAGCAGTTTTTTTGTTTTAAAAGGTAGAAAGTTATAGGTACATTTCCCCATGTTTTATTGAATTAAATTTAAGAAACTTAATTACTCTTATTTTAAATATTTTTTTGATATAAATTAACATTATTAAGTATATCAAAAGAGATAATAATGGAAAATCATGCTTTTCATGATTTTTATTTCAATTTATAATATTCACCCCTAATTTATTGTTCGTTGAGAATCTATTTTCGATGAATTGATCTGGGATAGTTTTGAATAAATCCCAAATGGCCCAAGAAAATTTCATATGTTTTCCCTAAAATTTTCTTGGAATGTTAAATTGAAATTTAAATTCCCCATTTTGTAGTAAATTATGTTTAATTATTAAAATAAAAAGTGTCAATGAATTATTTCAAGGTTGGTTTTAAATTAAAATTGTGTGTCTTGTTAATATCGTTCCTCCCGTAGGATAGTTATACCCATATACCTAAGCATGTATACATATAAATATGTATATAAAAATTCATATGTGAATATATGAATTTTTTTAGTGGATGAAATATGTATATATATATATATATATATTAGTATATACGAGTCTTATAGTAAAATGGTAACTTTGGCGATATAGATGGGAAACTAAATCATGAATTCAAATTGTTATTTAAGTTGATTTATTTATAAAAAAATAAAATGGTAAGGTTCAGTGGAAACCATGAAAATATGGTTTTATTTTTCCTTTTTTGGAATTTTATTTTAAAAATAAGGATGATTCGTTGGAAAATAGTAGGAGTTTAAAAATGTTTTGTCCAAGTTGGTACTTTTAAAAACTTTGTCTTGAAAGTGCACACCTATATAGAATTAATATAGTTTATAAATGGTCTTCGCATAGATAGTGTTAGGATGTTGTATTAGCCATTATTATGGATTATAATGAATCATGATTAAGATGTTGTATTTGTACATACTTACTAACCTACTCTTTACTATTATCCTGAGATCCTAGGTGTATTTGTGGGGGATGAGATATTATTTGTATTTAGTCTTGATTAAATAAACTAGATACCCAATGGTAGGGAATGGTTGTGGTGGGTATTGCCACATGTGTGTCTAGTTGATATAATTCAGGGAAGTTATAGTCTTTGGATCATATAGATAGGATAAAAGATGGTTTTCAACCATGTACGCCTAGGTATTCCTCACATGATTTTTAATATTCTACTATGATTGTATACTTTATGTCCTATTATGCTTGATTGAATGTGTTTTAATTGATCTTGCTATCATTTTATACCATGTTTTTCTTATAAAATTGATATTTTAATGTTCATTAAAATGAAATTTCTTAAATAATTTTATAAAGGTGGTTTTCAAAACGTTTTTTAATATAAAGAGTAGTTATCTAGAAATCATATTCATAGAAATTGTTCTGATTCAATAATAGAAAAGGGAATGTTTTTATATGATTAATGATGTTTCATTTTCTTGGATTAAATTAAAAACTATTAGAATTATTTTATTTAAAATTATCATAATATGGATCATGTATATAATGTTTTTTACTTGGGTAGTGGTTAAATAGAATTCCTACATTGATTATTTCTTCCACCCATCTTTATCATTATTAGTTGCAAGTTTCATCTTATTTATTATCACCCATGGGAAGTTGAGGTTATATTAGATAGATTTTGAATTTCATGGTCTTGCAAAGTATTATTATAGTTTACTTTAGTATTAGTTTCTTCAATGTCATTAGCCACATTGGGATTTACTGAAATCTATGGATAAAGGTTAACTAAAACAGTTGTTGGACATTGAAAAGGAAACTGGTGACTGATTTTGTGCAAATTTACCTTGTAGAAGAAGGAGACTGGGGTGAGGGAGGGTTTTTTCCTCATGTTGTTTACTGAGTTATTATTTTATTATTACTTTATTATTTCTTTAATTTTTCTTTTTTGTCCGGACTTCTGACGTATAAATGGGGCATGTTGAAATTTTACTTAAATAATGTTTTTATATTTATTAATTTTTTTTGGTGAAATCATTACCAAGTAGTGATTTCTTTATGCCCAAACACATATGTCATCTCATGTGGATCAGAGATTCCCTTTGGGGCTTATCATTAGAGGAATCAGGCATCCAACGGAGGGATAATACATATTGGTTCATGAAAATTATATATTAGCTTTCATTATTGTTATAATACATGTTTTAAATTTTCTTTATGATTCTATATTTTAAATAAACGTGGTTTAATGGAACATCCCAATTTATAGTTTCATATCAAGTACCACCTCCTTCATGTGTTTTAAACCATGAATATATTTTTAAAAACCTACATTATTTTATGGAAACACTCAAGGTTCAATTATATTATAAAATAAAATAATAATCTCATTTATTTTTTAAAATAACCATTACTAATTTCATATAGTGTCACTTAAGTGTGTCTTTTTTATTCTTTTTTATTAAATATTTTGGATGAAGTTTTTCTTAATTAGTACTCAATGTTCAATAAATGAGATTTTTTTTATAATATGAACACTCAACATAACCTAATTACTTATTATCTCGGTAATTATTATGATATATCCTTCAGTTTTTCCTTGGGCCAATATTATGAAACACACTTCTTTATCATCGGTTTTATAATGATTACGATTCATGTATTGTTTAATTTCGTATTATGGAACAGATATCATTTTTTATGCTTTGAATATAAAGGTTGTTCCCTAATATCACTCTACTGAACTAGGTAATGTTTTCATCTCATGTGATACCATTTAAGGGGCATGGGTTGTTAGCCTTAGCGTATTGTGTTATGATGTCTTAGTGGTGAGCCTTGGCTTTGGTGAATGGGTATTTAGCCTAAGAACACTATGTTATGATGTATGGGTGGTGATACATGACTATAGTGTATGGGTAGTTATCCTAATGACACAATGTTATACTGTCTTGGCAGTGAGCCTCCACTAGTGTACATAGGTGATTAGCCTATGCACACTATGTTATGTTCTCTTTATAGTGATCATTGGCTATAGTTCATGAGTTATTAACCTAAGAACACTATGTTATATTTTATTTATTGATATCATTGAAAATAGTTCATGGGTATTTAGCATAATAACATAATGATATTTTTTCACAGTTGTGATCCTAGATAATGGTTCATAGGTGGTTTACCAAAGAACACTATGTGATGTTTTCTTGATGGTGAGGCATGACTATTGTACATGTGCTGGTATACTAAGAGCAGTATACTGTATTGTCATTGTGATGAGTCATGACTTATTCTTATGATGTTATGTTTTATGTTTCATTCACATATTTACAATTCCATAAAGTTATGATATCATTTTTTTTCATGTTTCCATGCTTTTATCACACTCTTATGAATCGGAACATGTTTTTTCATTTGATATTTCATGTTCCACTTTCATGACATATGGAAAGATCTTATTGTTTCATGTTTTTAAAATATGATATTTCTACCATGTCCATGTTTTCTCATATTCCTATGGTATAAACCTTGAAGAAATATTGATATGTTTTACTTTACTGAGCATATAATCTCACCAATTTCTTATGTTTTAATTATCAGGGTTGTGATGATGAGTTTAATTATGATAAGACTAGAAGAGAGTCAATTTTTACTCCATTATATAGAAATGTTTAATGGACTTTTGAAATAATTTTCTTATGTAAATACTCTTTAAAGACACTAAACCTTCTGTTCAGGGGGTTGTGAGAATATTGCACTATTTATTGTTTAAGATATTAAAATAATGTGAAATATATGTATTATTATTTTGGGTAATATCACATTCTATCAAATATTGTTTTTAAGTAACCTTTTTTAGCACATAACTTGTCATTGTAGGTCTGAGGTGTATAATAATTATTTCATCAATATATAAAATGTTTATTGATAAAATATAATGTTCTATTTCATACTCGATGAAAACTAAAATGTAGTAACCATAGAGAATAATTTGAAGAACAAGACATAAGGGGACTAAGGAAAACATTTTTGACACCAAGCAGGTGAAAATTCCAATGTGGGTTAACATTCATAAATATAAATAAATGAACATGGATTATATTTACAACTAGTAAGAAAATGTCAAAATAATAAACATTATATATATTTATCATGTATTTAGCATCAAGGAATGATTTAATATAGTGAAAATTACCATTTCTACCCAACTACCAGCTTCTCTATTGGAAGATATATATGGTCTCATGTTTGATTGTCCTATAGAGCCTACAAATAATCCAGTATTACACGGATTTAGTCAGGATAAGACCCGATCTTAATAACCATATAAGGAAACAATATAGTATCAAAATTTAAAATGTGTTTTCTTATTACTAATGGTATGTTTTCCAGGTATTTTACATACAGTGAAATTTATATTAATAGTTTTCTCTAAGGAAATGGGAAAATAATATGTGTTTTTTTGGAGAGAAACAAAAAAAGTTAAGATAGTGGCATCCTTGGTCATATTGATGGGAATGTCAATGAATGGATATAATAGAAATTACTAAATAAATGATCATAATATATGAGAAAATATAGTTTTATTAAGTAGATGGTAAGAGGAAGATATTAATTGTGATTATATTTTAAGAAGGTTCAAAAAATTACAAGAATTGATAAATTTTAATAAATAAAAAATAAGAATCTATGATATGTCACTCCAGGTCAGTACAGAAATAGATATATCCTCATTGGGTGTGAAATAATCCTAGAAATATATAGTTTATAACCCATAAAACAAATTTAGATTGATTAGGTCATTTATTTTAAACAAAACAAAAATAACCAAAATAAGAATATGAGAGGGTGAGACGGGTGGCATTGAAATGGCTCATAAAAGGGAATAAACACTTGAAGAATGGACGATGGAAGGGGAGTAATGAGATATGTGGTCATAAGAATACCATCACCCTAAAACTAAAAGGGGTATATATATAATATTATAGCCCAAATGGCCATATGTTTTTGATATTACTTATTCTCAATCACACAGGTATACTAAGAGGTGTCATGGTAAGACAGCCGATGAATGATATAATGTTTTATAATGAAAATTAAAATGAAAAAAATAATGACTAGTAAATATTATTTTATCAGAAACATTTAACAGTGGTAAAGAGCCGATTATAATTTAATGATAAAATTATTTGAGAATATTAAATACTGTAAATCAATCATAAATTTATTAATCATGGTCTAAATGGAAAAAACATCAAGAACTAATACATAATAACAATAACATAAATGACATGAAACCACACAAAGACCCCACACATCAGAATGAACTTACTCAAAAGATGATGATATGTGAAATATTAACTATGGAATATAATATTTTTGATTCTCTTTTTTAAACTAATAAAATTAAAAATAGAAAAAAATAAATTGATTGGGGTTTGAAAAATATCTTATAAAATTGTATGTGTGGATTTTTATGGTGGAAATGATGTTCTACATCACATATAGAAGTGGGGGAGTGGGTAGTTGAAATATTATCATCAAATATGTAATCACATTTGAAATAAAGAAATTTACGAGGACCTTGATTCATTAAAGGATACTAAAAACATCAAATAATTATAAATCAAAATATAATTCAAATCATGTGTATGTTAATTAATAAACAGTTTCTGAAAGAGGTTGTGGGAAACATGATTCACTGATATCAATGTAATGTGTGGGGTCAATACCAACTGTCAAAGACCAGACTAGAAACATTGGATTTATCCATTACTATAATATCAACAATATCATTGTATATAAGACAGGTGATATGAAAACCAACCTCACATGTAATGAGACCATCAACAACAAAATCCGACATCCAAGAAGTGGTAGGTTTGCGAAATGGTTTTTAGAACCACTGATCTAGGATAGGAAAACCAATCAATAATAAATAATTAATGTGGTCTTATGAGATTATACAAACTTTAATATCTTTTTAAAAATAACAAATTTGTGATAAAGGTTTTTTGATCAGTTTTTCATGATGAATATAAACATTAGTAACTGTGGAAGGATCCTTATTGAACCAATAACAATAGTTGATAAAAAGAATATATTTAAATTAATAACCATATATAGATTATATTTTGAGTCTTAGTAAAATTAATAGGTTAACATTAAGTAATTTGAGAATTTCGTGCAATATTACATTGAAATTTTTGTTCAGATTCCATATATTGTGAGTTCGGATGGTTGCAATGATAGAAGCTATCAGGGGATAAAGAGACATATTTGTGTGTTGTTTTAAAGATAAATTATCACTAAATAGCATATCAAGTGGCTATAGTTGGGTAATGAGTATGTATCATTATAAGGGGGGTTATGATTGGGTGATTGTATAAAAAATGGTGGGTGATGTGATAATATGTGGTGTTCAACTAGGGTGGCATGAAACCCAGGTTACTTGTGAATTGGTATAACCTAGAGAAAGGGGTGGAGCCAAAAACTTGATATAAAAAAGAGGAAAGTGAGTGAGGTGGGACTATTTATTTATACCACTTATGGTTAAAAATCGTTCTTTTTTGATAAGTATGGATGTTTATTTGTTGATTGATCATTGAGATACATCATATACTAAATGTGGTGAATAGTATATGACTATGGTTCAAGTCCTAACTTCCTTAGGATAAAAAACATAAATAGAGGAATATATTAAGCCAAAGTATTTTCAATCATTGATTTAGAGTTGATAAATGGAATGAAGTCTTTGTTTTGTTTAACATGTTCATATCAATGTGCATACTTTGATTTCCTCTTTTGTTAATCTGATTCATAAATAATGTTGAATTGAAAATAATATTCAAAACATTAAGACTTAAAGTAAAACATATTAGTCATAAATCATTATAAGTGACACTGAAACAGGATATGGAATCATCATACATAGTTGGGGTTGTAATCAATGTTTGTTTGACTCTCCTCTATACCAAAACATGAGACAACATAAACACATGCCTTCAAATTAATTTACATTAACAAACATCATGATTAAAATCGACATTTGAGCAGCTAATAACCTCCAAATTTCCTACTTATCAATATATAAACATGTAAATCATATAGTATACTCCTAAATTACTCTGATATCATAATTTAATTCCTACGAGGTTCTTTTCTTTTCTTTTTTTCACTATCACATTAAGTAAGATTATGAACACCTTTTATTTTAATATTATCATTATATGTGTCAGGACCCCTCCCCCCAAAGGCACTCATCTTTGGAGGGTAATGGATAAAATGAGGTAATAGACACTGAATCCTGCCTCTAATAGGCCATGGGTTAATGACAAAAAATGTGGGTATTAACATGCTCAAATTAGAGGCATTACCCACTTAATCCCCAACAAAGAAGATATAAACAACAACATATCCAACACTATATAATTAAAAGGAAACCATAAATCAATCATATTCATTACGATAACCTAAATTTCATGTAAAAACCACAAAATAAACAAAAAATTCATGAAAAAAATACGAAAAATACTAAATAACATATAAATCTCACCATGGCCTCTGAACAATAGCTATCATCCCTATTGGGTTATCCTAAAAAAACTAAACAACTATGGTGGGGTGATCACATGATATTACTCGGTGTGTTCATTCTTCTAAATAGATCAGAATCAATGTGATATAAATATACAAGAATAAGAGTGAAATCAACCAGGTATGTTAATATAAAACAAACCTGTAAAAGTAAAAAAGCATAAATACTCAAGAATAAACATTATTGTATACCCAACATCAAATATCAGCATCCTTTCCGAGAGTAACATCAATACCACAACTTCAATTACAACAATCAACATCCTCAGGCCTGAATGAAATTCATCTGAACTCAAACATGTAAAATCAGTTATTCTCCAACTCAAACCATTTGAGAGTTGGTACGATTACCTTCCTCTTAAGTGCAAGGATGTGAGTATGAAGAAACATCAGAAACATGTCGTCATCTACCAGGATTATAACTAACCATACTTTACATACATTGTTAATACTTCAAAATTGAAGCACACTTATTACAACATATGACAAAACCACAAAGGACCGTATAGGTATAGTGTCTTTAGAAACTGGGAAACATAAACAACTGGTTCATAAATCTTCTACAGTGTCTCCCATTTATTTCATCATATATAGGGTCCCTTTTATCATATTCTACTTAATATCCATCTTCCTGACCTGGGGAAAAGAAAACATAAAAGGGTGAGCTCAAATGCTCAGCAAGGGCAAAAAAAAAGGAAATAAAAATAATATCATATCTTTTTGAAAATCATATCCTGCAAAAGAGATCATAATATCTTAACATGGAACAAATCATAGAAGTGAAAATGAGATCCCCATAATCATAACATAAAACTTGAAACTTTGAGGCATGCACACATAATCATGGAAAATCATTTCTTGTTAGTCATGACTCATTGCCAAGACTATCTTAGTGGACAAAGTCCTTTTCTGAACCGAGTCACCCTCGTTCCAGTCCTGTTTCACTGAACCGGTATAACCTACCGTTCCATCCATGTCTATCTCATGAGATATAAAATCTTTACCCAATTCAATGGAGGGAGATATAGGTCCCACCCATCTTATAATGAATCTTTTCTTAGGTGTTCCACATAATCATAAACCATACATCATAGTGTAACCCACGTAATAAAAATGGGATTCTTAAACAACATGACATCATAAAACAATTCATATAAGATAAAGGAATTCATAAAAATATTTCCATCACAACATAATCAAATCCATGTAATAATAGGGATAAAAACAGAACCCTTTTATTATCTTAGATGGAAAAAATTTTGATAAAATACTTGAACTCTATTCTTGAGGAAAATATCCTTTCTACTTCAAAAACACATTTCCTTTCATAACATGTCATACAATTTTAAACTAAAAGAAGTTGATTAAAAATAAACTTGAATACTTATAAAGGAATCTTCTTGGAAATAATTTTTTAGAAATCCATTCATGTCGTATAAGTTAAAAAAAACATTCTTTGTACTTTTGTCGGAAAAGTCAAAAAGTACCTCGTACGAAAAACGACAAAAGATTCCTTTCATATCTTTTACTAAAAACTCACAGAAGGGTAAAATTGGATTTAAAAAATTGTACGTGGATGGAAATAATATTACATATTGAGGAAACATGGATGTGGATGATAAAATACTCCCCAGTAAATACCAAAGTATAAGCAATCTCGGATAAAAATGAGATTGTGATATTTCCCTTACCTTAGGTCCGATTTGCTTTGTACATGTCTGAAGCTCATGTATAATGGTTTAAATAATGTTATTGACTTATTCCAGAATCATACATATTGATATGATATCATATATGCCCATATTCTTAGCTTTTTGTTAGTAATATTTCATTGTTACTTGTTACTCAGGTCTTTATTACCTTTTGTTCTTATGCGTGTTTTGCTGAATAAATTCTTATTCTTATTTTAAGGTTATAGATACCTTATATACATAATGGTATTAGTGTAACATATATCATATTTATTCATTCAATTAATTTATATAATTACTATGTAATGATGATCATGTAGAACGAGTCGCATCACATCGTGGAGATGGTATTCCGTACGTACACACGAGTGATGATATCGTTCCTATGATCGTGGAATTGTATTGGAGTATATATATATTATTTAAGCATAAATATTACTTTATAATAATCATAAATAGTTACTCATTACACCACTATACCCATCCTTGTAAGGTGATGGTGGAAAATAGATTAGACCACGGCATGGAGACGGTATTCCGTACGTACGCACGCGCGGTGATTTCATTTTTCCATAGGATGGATAGAAGGTGAATTAGGGTTGTATCATATTTATAATAACATATCAGTATGTAAGAAATACTGATGTTATTACTTTATCATGAAACAACTAAAGAAGAAGAATATGAAGAAGAAAGAAATTGAAAAGATCAGTAATGGATATTACCTCTTCTTTGGAACGCTTCTTTGAATCCTCCACTTAGGGAACTAAGATTGGTCATTGAAGAAGACCAGGACCTCTAGGATTATTCTAGGGAAGTGGAGAGGAGAAAATGGCAGGGGTTGGCCGAGCTTGAGTGCTCAAATTGGTGTGAGGAGGAGGGGGACGAGGTGCCCTTTTATAAGGGAGGAGAGGGGCACCTTAGGAATATCTCAAAATATTATTTTATATTAAAGTAAAAATCGGTTTATAATGGTTCCAAAGGGTCTTATTTCGAAGCTAAAGTGGGGATGGGTCGAAATACTATCAACCAATTGGATTTAGACAAGTTTAGGGTATTATATTAACCTTATCAATTAGATTTAACTCTAAGTTAAATAATTTAACTTTTACCGTGTCTTTTTGTTTTCTTTCACTATATGGTTAATACACTTACTATAATATGCCAAACGAACCCCAAATTATTTATTATTAATATATATATCCTTATCTAAGTCATTTGGCCGAACCTTAGATTTTTAGGAATAAAATAACAATTAATAATATAATATTTTATTTAAAAACTATTTTGTGTCAATTTTGACACTATTTGATATATGATTTTTGTGAAAGTCATAACAGAATTATATGTTCGAACCAAGTTGATTAAATAAACACTAATATATCATAGTAACCTAGAAAATTAGTGGAATTCATAAAAAGTCTCAAATTACATTTATTTTGGTGTTTATAACATCAATTATGTCAGTATTTCATAAATAAGATAATTACTGCATCATCATTGTGTCATAAATAAATTAAATTATTTAATGTTTAAAAATTATAAATAAAATACCATTATGTAGGAAATCTTTTTATATTTCTAATTAATATTTATAGTCGAATCTATCTTATGTATAACCCCATATTAAAAATTATTTACTTATTAAACTTTGATTTTAACTATTTTAACCCTTCTTTAAATAAATTAATAATAAATGTCCTAATCTAACCCAAGTGGTCCTAAATGGTCATATTTTATTCATAAGGTTGTTTTTGGTCGAATTACACTTATCCAATAGAATTAGGACATGTTTTAGGGTAATAGTAATATCATATTTACCCCTATTTACTATTAACCGCGGTAAAAAAAGTAAAAAGTTACTATTCACCAAAAAATATTTTTATCTCATTGAACCACATTTTACTTACTGATATCAACCGTGTCTCTCAGATTTTCGAAATTCCACTCAGAGAAGCGGTAAAATTATGTTTTATGCAAAATTCAGTTTTTAACCTACCACTTAGTGGTTTCTCTATTCATCAAAAATTGAAAGTTTTCAGAAAAATACCAAAATTTCACCCTAGGCTAATTTCTGTATTCCGAATCCAAAAATGAAGTCCATTTTGAAAAATAAAATTTATAAAATTTCAAAAAGTTGTTATTACTATTCATAACGGCTTGTTTTAATAATATTTTAATAGCATATCGTTGTTTAGTGAAACTCGGTATTGCGTACGACGCAAGCTATCGAGGAAGGTCGCGATTGCGTGTAAAGTAAGCCAAGATAGTATGTAGTGAAAGATTCCTTTGATGATATATAAAAACAAAATATTACTCATAAAAATCTCGGTTGTTACATTCTACCCCCCTTAAAAAGAATTTCGCCCTCGAAATTCGTCACTTTGTAACAAATAGATGAGGATACTTCTCCCTCATCATATCCTCAAGCTCCCATGTAGCTTCTTCAAGTTGGTGGTTCCTCCATAAAACTTTCACCAATCGAGTGGTCTTTTTTCGTTGGACTTTTTCACTACGATCCAGAATCTCTATCAGTTGTTCTTCATAAGAAAGATCTTGCTCCAGCGGTACAACTTCTGAGCTGAGTACATGTGAAGGATCAGGTATATACTTTCTCAGGAGAGATACATGGAACACATCGTGAACTTGAGAGAGATTCGGTGGAAGCGCCAATCGGTAAGCTACCTTTCCAACACGATCTAGTATTTCAAAAGGACAGATATATCTAGGGCTCAACTTCCCCTTCATTCCAAATCTCATAACCCTCTTCCATGGAGATATTCGTAAGAACACTTTATCACCCACTTCAAATTCTAGGTCTTTTCTTCGGTTGTCGGCATAACTTTTCTGTCGACTCTGAGCTGCTCTTATGTGTTGTTGAATAGATCTGACCTTTTCTGCCATTTCATCAACGAGATCAGGTCCTAATAGCTTTCTTTCCCCAACTTCATCCTAGCAAGTTGGAGTCCTGCATCTCTTTCCATAGAGAGCTTCATAAGGAGCCATCTGAATACTGGAGTGAAAGCTATTATTATAAGAAAATTCCACCAAAGGTAGGTGTTGATCCCAACCTCCTTTGAAATCCATAGAGCAAGCTCTCAACATATCTTCTAGGGTTTGAATTGTTCTCTCAGACTGACCGTCTGTCTGGGGATGATAAGCAGTGCTGAAACTCAACTCTGTATCCAGAGTATGCTGAAGACTTCGCCAGAACTTCGAGGTAAATCTCGGATCCCGATCAGATATAATAGAAATTGGTACTCCATGCAGTCTTACCACTTCTTTTACATATATCCTGGAAAGCTGATCTAGAGAGAAATCCTCTCTAATAGCAATGAAGTGTGCAGACTTTGTAAGACGATCAACTATGACCCAGATAGCATTATTGCCTTTGGATGTTTTAGGAAGTCCTGTGACAAAGTCCATAGTGATGTTTTCCCATTTCCATTCGGGTATGGGTAACGGTTGTAACATACCCTCAGACTTTTGTCTCTCAGCTTTAACTTGTTAAAAAACCAAGCATCGAGAGACATATTCAGCAACATCTCTTTTCATGCCATCCCACCAGAAGTACTCTTTCAGGTCCCTATACATCTTAGTGATTCCAAGATGAATAGAGAATGAAGAACTATGAGCCTCATCCGGCAGCTCCTTCTTTAATTCAGGGATGGGAGGAACACAAACCCGATTCCTGAACTTTATTATCCCATCACAATCAAGGTTGAATTCATGAACATTTCTCACCTTCTTTTGCAACTCGACATCTTCTTTCTGTGCCTCTGTAATCTTCACATGTATAGATGGTTGAACATTCATTTGAGAAAGATAAGATTTTTCCCCTTCCATTATAATTCCATGATCCATCCTTTGTAAATCCATAAATATTGGATCTTTTGTGATCCTCATCATGGATAAACTAGCATGTTCTTGTCGACTTAATGCATCTTCCACCTTGTTTGATTTCCTAGGGTGGTAATGGATTGAGCAGTCATAATCCTTAATCAGATCCAACCATCTTCTTTGACGCATATTCAACTCCTTTTGTGTGAAAATATACTTTAAACTTTTATGATCAGTATAAATATCACACCTTTCACCATAAAGGTAATGCCTCCAAATCATTAATGCAAAGATTACCGCTGCCAACTCCCAATCATGTGTTGGGTAATTTTTCTCATGGATTTTCAACTGTCGTGAGGCATAAGCTATCACCATATCATTTTGCATAAGAACACTCCCCAATCCCTTCTTGGATGCATCACTGTAGATCACAAACCTTTCTCCACTACAAGGCAGTGTGAGCACAGGTGCACTGGATAACCTTCTTTTTAACTCCTTGAAATTCTCTTCACATTCCTCTATCCAAACAAACTTAACTCCTTTCCGGGTCAACTTGGTGAGTGGATTAGATAATCGTGAAAAATCATTTATAAAACATCGATAATATCCAGCCAAACCAAGAAAACTTCGGATCTCAATTACTCTTGTTGGTCTTGACCATATTTCGATAACCTCTGTTTTTGCTGGATCCACAGATATCCCCCCTTTTGAGATTATGTGACCCAAAAATGCAACTTTTTGAAACCAAAATTCACACTTGGTAAATTTGGCATAAAGCTTCTCCTTTCTCAGGGTCTTCAATATAATTCTCAAGTGATCTTCATGCTCTTCCTTTCTCTTTGAATAGATAAGAATATCGTCTATAAAGACTACCACAAATTGATCAAGATAGTCTCTAAAGACTCTATTCATTAGATCCATGAAGATAGCAGGGGCATTAGTAAGACCAAATGGCATCACTATAAATTCATAGTGTCCATACCTTGTACGGAAAGCCGTCTTTGGTATATCCTCCCTTTTGACCCTTAATTGATGATACCCTGAATGAAGATCAATCTTGGAAAAGTATTGAGCTCCGCATAGTTGGTCAAATAATTCATCAATGCAAGGGAGAGGATATTTTTTCTTCATAGTGATCTTGTTAAGTTCCCGATAATCAAGTCAGAGTCTCATTGATCCATCTTTCTTCTTAACAAATAGAACAGGTGCTCCCCAAGGTGACGCACTAGGGTGTATGAATCCCTTATCTAGATTCTCTTGGAGTTGCTTCTTCAATTCCTGCAACTCAATTGGGGCCATTCTATAAGGTGTCTTTGAAATAGGTAAAGCACCTGGTACGAGTTCTATTGAAAACTCAACTTCACGCTTTGGTGGAAGACCTGGTAATTCCTCCGGAAAGACATCATCAAACTCCCATACGATGGGAATATTCTTAATCGTAAGTTTCTCACCAACCATTTGAGATAAATAACCTTCATTTAGTGGAATCAAGACCCATAAGATGGAAGGAATTTCCACTGGAAGGTTATATTCATCCTTGCATCGATAGACGATCGTAGATTGATCTGGAATATGAAATGTGACTTCCCTTCTTTGGCAATTGATATGAGCTCCATGTAGAGAAATCCAATCCATGCCAAGAATCACATCAAATTCCACTAAAGGAAGGATCACAAGATTTGCAGGAAGCACTTTCCCACAAACTTCGATCGGAGAAGAATTATAAACTTTTGATGCGACTGTTGTGCCATTAGGTGTTGTCATAGCTAACTCAACATCTAATTGTTGAGGTAATACGGTGATACCCTTAGAAAATTCTTTATAAATAAAAGAGTGGGTGGATCCAGAATCAAATAAAACATTTTCTACTTTAGAGTGGATGGTAAGTGTACCTTTCACCACTTCGTTATCGTACTCCACATCGCTGATAGAAATTGCATGTGACTTTCCTTTGTCTTTAGCCTTATGATTTTGTTGAAGTCGACCATCATCATCAACCCTTGGATTTGGGCATTGATTGGCATAATGCCCCATCTCCATGAACTTGAAACATTGAAGTGTAGTAGGTTCATTCTTTGTATCCCTTCCTTTGTTTGCATCATTAGACATCTTCTTCCCATTATCACGGCATTCAAATGCCCGATGACCTTCCTTTCCACATTTGAAACATTTACTTGTCCCTTTAAGACAAATCCCTCCATGTTTCTTTCCACACTTTGAGCATAAGGGAAAGCTCATCTTCTTTTCAGTGTGCTCTTTAGATTTTCCTTTGAATTCCATCTTCCTCTTCTTATCGAACCCATGTGACTGATGGGTTACTCCAATCTCCATCTCGACTTTGAGAGCACATCGAACGATTTCCTCGTAGCTATTGAAGTCCCTTATGGCTAACGCCCTTCGAAGACTTGGTTTTAAGCCACTAAAGAATCGATCGATCTTACTCTCAGGTTGGATAATAATACCAGAGGCGTACCTTGCAAGTCTTGTAAAATTTGCTTCATAGGTACTAATAGATCCATCATCCCTTTGCTTCAGTTCAAGAAACTCTTTCTCCATCTTTGTTCGGAGAATATGAGGGAAGTACTTATTGAAAAATAAGTTCTTGAACTCATCCCATTCCATAGACTCAATTTCATCCCTTTGCCTCGTATTCTTAATAAGATTCCACCATTGATCAGCATCTCCTTCCAAACGATACACTGCTAGGATGACTTTATCATGTTCAGAAAATTGAAGAACTGAAAATATCTTTTCATTAGTACTAATCCATTGTTCAGCAACTAATAGATCAGTAGACCCGCTGAAAGAAGGTGGACGTTGCCTCATGAAGGATTCAACAGAATGTTGCTCCTTCCTTTGCTCGTTTGGAAGTCCTGCATGATTCATAGCTTGAGAAAGTTGTGTGAGCATGGCTACAAGATTTTGCATTCCAGCTCACATATCGTTTGGTTTCTCAGGGGGACAATCATTGCATTGCCCATCGCATTCCGCATTAACACAGTTCCTTCGGGTTCCAGCCATTGACTAAAACCAAGAAGAATAGTGTGAGCAACACTAATTATAATAGGAAAACCACATAATCAAGGATAAAATTTCACACTTAAGGTCTTATCCTAGGGTATTCATGGCCATTTCTAAAACACTAAGATTGTGTTCTATGCTTAGACTTATCCTTAGGGTTCTTACTAAGACTTTCACATCCTAGTTTACAAAGGTTGACTATACCTTTCCTCTGATACCAACTATAACGACCCATACTTTACAAACATTGTTAATACTTCAAAATTGAAGCACACTTATTACAACATATGACAAAACCACAAAGGACCGTATAGGTATAGTGTCTTTAGAAACTGGGAAACATAAGCAACTGGTTCATAAATCTTCTACAGTGTCTCCCATTTATTTCATCATATCTAGGGTCCCTTTTAGCATATTCTACTTAAAATCCATCTTCCTGACCTGGGGAAAAGAAAACATAAAAGGGTGATCTCAAATGCTCAGCAAGGGCAAAAAAAAGGGAAATAAAAATCATATCATATCTTTTTGAAAATCATATCCTGCAAAAGAGATCATAATATCTTAACATGGAATAAATCATAGAAGTGAAAATGAGATCCCCATAATCATAACATAAAACTTGAAACTTTCTGGCATGCACACACAATCATGGAAAATCATTTCTTGTTAGTCATGACTCATTGCCAAGACTATCTTAGTGGACAAAGTCCCTTTCTGAACCGAGTCACCCTCGTTCTAGTCCTGTTTCACTGAACCGGTATAACCTACCATTCCAGCCATGTCTATCTCATGAGATATAAAATCTTTACCCAATGCATTGTAGGGAGATATAGGTCCCACCCATCTTATAATGAATCCTTTCTTATGTGTGCCACATAATCATAAACCATACATCATAGCGTAACCCACGTAATAAAAATGGAATTCTTAAACAACATGACATCATAAAACAATTCATATAAGATAAAAGAATTCATAAAAATATTTCCATCACAACATAATCAAATCCATGTAATAATAGGGATAAAAACAGAACCCTTTTATTATCTTAGATGGAAAATAATTTTGATAAAATACTTGAACTCTATTCTTGAGGAAAATATCTTTTCTACTTCAAAAACACTTTTCCTTTCTTAACATGTCATACAATTTTAAACTAAAAGAAGTTGATTAAAAATAAACTTGAATACTTGTAAAGGAATCTTCTTGGAAATAATGTTTTAGAAATCCATTCATGCCGTATAAGTTAAAAAAACATTCTTTGTACTTTTGTCGGAAAAGTCAAAAAGTACCTCGTACGAAAAACGACAAAAGATTCCTTTCATATCTTTTACTAAAAACTCACCGAAGGGTAAAATTGGATTTAAACAATTGTACGTGGATGGAAATAATATTACATATTGAGGAAACATGGATGTGGATGATAAAATACTCCCCAGTAAATACCAAAGTATAAGCAATCTCGGATAAAAATGAGATTGTGATATTTCCCTTACCTTAGGTCCGATTTGCTTTGTACGTGTCCGAAGCTCTTGTATAATGTTTTAAATAATGTTATTTACTTATTCCAGAATCATACATATTGATATGATATCATATATGGTCATATTCTTAGCTTCTTGTTAGTAATATTTCATTGTTACTTGTTACTCGGGTCTTTATTGCCTTTTGTTCTTATGCGTGTTTTTACGAATAAATTCTTATTATTCTTTTAAGGTTATAGATACCTTATATCCAGAATGGTATTAGTGTAACATATATCATATTTATTCATTCAATTCATTTATATAATTACTATGTAATGATGATCATGTAGAACGAGTCACATCACATCGTGGAGACGGTATTCCGTACGTACGCACGAGTGATGATATCATTCCTATGATCGTGGAATTGTATTGGAGTATATATATATTATTTCAGTATAAATATTACTTTAGAATAATCATAAATAGTTACTCATTACACCATTATACCCATCCTTGTAAGGTGATGGTGGAAAATAGATTACACCACGGCGTGGAGACGGTATTCCGTACGTACGCACGTGCGGTGATTTAATTTTTCTGTAGGATGGATAGAAGGTGAATTAGGGTTGTTTCATATTTATAATAACATATCAGTATGTAAGTAATACTGATGTTATTACTTTATCATGAAAAAACTAAATAGGAAGAAGTTGAAGAAGAAAGAAATTGAAAAGATCGGTAATGGATATTACCTCTTCTTTGGAACGCTTGTTTGAATCCTCCACTTAGGGAACTAAGATTGGTCTTTGAAGAAGACCAGGACCTCTAGGATTATTCTAGGGAAGTGGAGAGGAGAAAATGGAAGGGTTTGGACGAGCTTGAGTGATCAAATTGGTGTGAGTAGGATGGGGAGGAGGTGCCCTTTTATAAGGGAGGAGAGGGGCACCTTAGGAATATCTCAAAATATTATTTTATATTAAAGTCAAAATCGGTTTATAATGGTTCCAAAGGGTCTTATTTCGAAGATAAAGTGGGGATGGGTCGAAATCCTATCAACCAATAGGATTTAGACAAGTTTAGGGTATTATTTTAACCTTATCAATTAGATTTAACTCTAAGTTAAATAATTTAACTTTTACCGTGTCTTTTTGTTTTCTTTCACTATATGGTTAATAAACTTACTATAATATGCCAAACGAACCCCAAATTATTTATTATTAATATATATATCCTTATCTAAGTCATTTGGCCGAACCTTAGATTTTTATGAATAAAATAACAATTAATAATATAATATTTAATTTAAAAACTATTTTGTGTCAATTTTGACACTATTTGATATATGGTTTTTGTGAAAGTAATAACAGAATTATATGTTCGAACAAAGTTGATTAAATCAACAATAATATATCATAGTAACCTAGAAAATTAGTAGAATTCATAAAAAGTCTCAAATTACATTTATTTTGGTGTTTATAACATCAATTATGTCAATATTTCATAAATAAGATAATTATTGCATCATCATTGTGTCATCAATAAATTAAATTATTTAATGTTTAAAAATTATAAATAAAATACCATTATGTAGGAAATCTTTTTTTCTTTCTAATTAATATTTATAGTCGAATTTATCTTATGTATAACCCCATATTACAAATGATTTACTTATTAAACTTTGATTTTAACTATTTTAACCATTCTTTAAATAAATTAATAATAAATGTCCTAATCTAACCCAAGTGGGCCTAAATGGTCATATTTTATTCATAAGGTTGTTTTTTGTCGAATTACACTTATCCAATAGAATTAGGACATGTGTTAGGGTAATAGTAATATCATATTTACCCCTATTTACTATTAACCGCGGTAAAAAAAGTAAAAAGTTACTATTCACCAAAAAATTATTTTTATCTCATTGAACCAAATTTTACTTACTAATATCAACCGTGTCTCTCGGATTTTCAAAATTCCACTCACAGAAGCGGTAAAATTAAATTTTATGCAAAATTTAGTTTTTAACCTACCACTTAGTGGTTTCACTATTCATCAAAAATTGAAAGTTTTCAGAAAAATACCAAAATTTCACCCTAGGATAATTTCGGTATTCCGAATCCAAAAATTAAGTCCATTTTGAAAAATAAAATTTATAAAATTTCAAAAAGTGGTTATTACTATTCATAACGGCTAGTTTTAATAATATTTTAATAGCATATCGTTGTTTAATGAAACTCGGTATTGCGTACGACGCAAGCTATCGAGGAAGGTCGCGATTGCGTTGAAAGTAAGACAAGCTAGTATGTAGTGAAAGAATCCTTTGATGATATATAAAAACAAAATATTACTCATAAAAATCTCGGGTGTTACAAGGATTTCCCTAGACAACACCTTCCATTTTCACTCACTAAATAACCAACAATGCATCACATCTTGTGACATGAACCACATATCTCATATCACAGAACAAACCATATATCTCATCACATGACATAAACTACATATCTCATCTTGTGGCACCAACCACATATTTCATCACATATAAAAAATTATATATCTTATCTCATTAATAATTAATTGATAGGGTAATGTGATAATGGAGGAAATCAGCTTCATTACCTCATCAAACCAGTTTTATCCCATTCCCACACATTCTATATTTTTTGAATGGTATTTTGAACCTATAGGTAATCAACCTTGTGCCCTCACTCTACCATTCACAACCCTCACCAAATATCATTAACACCCTATGAATTTATATCACATAAATTAGCCTTTTTATCTGTATTAAATCATCACCACCAATTACATTTTATAACTACAACATCATAGATAAAGACACACATCAATTGCATGATATCATCATAGGAACAAAAAATATCGGGTAAAGAAGAAGTCCATATAATGAATAATTCACATCATCTAAATTAATCTCATAACGTAATTTAAAATTTTACCAACTTCATTCAGTTATTTATTCTTTTCATTAACCAATGTGCTCCGAATCATTTAAAAAAAACTACCACAATCTATGTATTAGTCTTACAATACTATTATCTCATCAATTCTCATGAATTTCATACATCAATAATTTTCAAACAACCAACCATAAATTTAATTTCATACAAATATATAGTTCCCCAAAAATCCATTATTCTTTCGAGAAACACATGAATATTTTTTTTTCATTACCCATTTAAACCCATGAACTGATCATATCAAAAATCAATGGAAATTTAAAATCATAGTATACTCTATATAAAAATCAACATCAACATTATTATCCCAAAATTCATATTTTATCCCACCCCTTTATCCTTTACTATGTTTAGTAATTATCCTTTCTCAATGGTGAAAAGGTTATTAGGTAACACTAATAATAAGAGTATCATAGTTGAAACACATTAACCAATAAGAATCATCTGATGGTAATATCATGAACATAATAAATTACACAAAACATCCCATCACATTTTTTAATAATTATGTTAATTTGTTTCCATCTTTATTTATTTCTTATTTTCCATTAATGTTGTATTTTTATATATTGTATCATTTCCCAAAAATATAAACGACCAAAAAATCATAGTATCATAATAAGTAGAAAAAACCAATAAAATTAAACATATTAATTACAAGTGATTAATTTTAAATAACTACATCCCCTACCTCAATCGGTATATCCAAGAGAACCACTACTCACTATGGAAGAATAAAGGGACCAAACTTTACCATGTTGGAAGCCAAACCCATCAAAATTTATCCATTGTAAGAAACTATCAAAACACACTTATAAATTATCCAAAAAATAGAGGAACTCTCCATAAACACCTAAAAAAATAAGAAGGAATGAAAAATGGGGGAGAGGGAAAGAGAAGGTACCTTGAATCAATGTCCATCAATATCCACAATCCAAGGGGTTAGCATTCTTGAAAGAGAAAATCAAGGGATACCAAGGGGTTTTGGATTTGGACAATTCTATAATAGGAAGGAGGGAAATAAAGATAATGTATTTCAGAGTATTTATTTATAGAATAGTCATAAATGGTCTCACCATTACATGGAAACAACCACTAAACCATGGTATCCCTCATTTAAAATAGATTTCAATCTCTCGTAACTGTTTTAACCATTCTATGTTTTTTAAAACATCATTAAAAAACTCAACCATTACCTTAGAGAACCTCTACAATGTGGTTAACATTCATTCATTATTTTCACCTCACCACACTAAGGACTATGGTATTGTGAGCATTAGTTCCCAATGTTACATAGGTGATCCCCTAACGTGGCAGGCTCAGCACCACACCTATACCAAGAATTTTCATGATTCCCTTTTTATATAGGGTGAAATCCAATTTAATATTCCTTCCAATAAAATTTTGGAAGTTGTTTTTCTAGTTGTTTCAAACAAAAAACCACATAGCCATACCCTAAAATGACCACCACATCCACAGAACCCACCATGCCCAGTGCCATGGCATGGTGACGCCTAGAATTGACCAAATCTCAACTCCCACCTCCAAAACACCTAAAATATCCACCCAAATGACTCAAATCACCCCAAAAATATAAAGAATGAGACCATAAAGGTCTGACTTTTACATCAGATACCTATCAAATAATTCTCATTCTAAATAATCAAAAAAAACTTTATCATGAAAAAAACACTACACCATCAACACTCCCATGAAATATGCCTCCAAAATAGAGCTCCATTACCGGAAGAAGCCAAAGTGGAACCATCCTCCTCACTAAAAACCAAATATCCCTTACTAATCCTTCCACATTTACCATGTTTTTAGATATCCACACCTTCGTAAAATATTTACCTAGGTAATTTAATAAATTCTATTCCATTTGAATAGATATGTTCTAGAAGATTCTAAAAAACCTAAATAATTATATTTACAAGTTATCCAACAGGATTTGAAATTAGTATTCATAATTTACTAAATGGTTAAGGTAAAAGGTGTAGAATTCAACCAAGACATTCCCCCTCTACTAAATCTCTTTTAAAAAATACGAATCATGATGAATCAAGGGACAATCATACTGACGGTGCCCTACAACATCACACATGAAACCAAACAACTCAGTAGACACATGACTACAAGAAACACTCAAACCCATAGCAATAAGTCATTATATACCATTAATTGACCACCCAACAAACTTCATCTAAAAATTTCAAGACATGCAACCCATAGAATTCAACATTTCCTTCCCAACCACTCTGAAGGGATCTTCATCAAAACCATCCTTCACTTATATCCCTTTATCTATTATATCAATCTATTATCTCTACAAATCCCTAGAAGATAACTGAAAAGAAATAATGGACTTTTAGATATATGATCATAAGGTGGATTTAGAATTTTTTTCTTGTTCTCTATCCTCAAAAATAAAATGAAGAAACTAATTAATAAGATCTAAAAATAAAACCCCAAATTCGTGCATACTCTCATCTATTTATCAAATATCTATAATCTCTTTCAAATTATCACGTTGTTTCACTCAGGAAATAAACCCCCCTCCAATAATTCTTAAAATATCTATAATACATCTTCCCTAGAACATCATACATCTTCTCCCAACATCTTCAAGACACTTTCTAAAACAAGACATCTTCTAATAAAAAATGGAACACATCTTGGGTATTCATAAAGAAAAAATACACCTAAAACTCCTCAAAACCATACTCAACATTGGTGTTGAATGATGCATTGATGAACATCAACACTTACTACCCCCCTATAATTTCAACAAGGATCTATCAGAATATCTCTACACCATAATAAAGAATTTATATTAGAGAGATTGATAAATCACAACAAAGAACTACTGTGAATCATTAGTGTCTAAAAAATGAAGACCATGTGTATCCCCTATAATAATATTCCCTCACTTACAAGGAAGAGAACCTTTAATGGTAATAGAATAAAAAGAGTTATCATGGGAATCCCTAGAGGTTATATATTTTATACCTTCATTCCCCTAATTCCACATTGGAAGAATATCCATCTGATCTATAATGAAATTATTACATTGTGAATTTTATAAATAATAGACCAAGTAATAGACATATTCCCTTTTAGTAACACATGAATGACATGATATATAGTTTCAATAGTATATTGTTAAATGTTCTTCTAGCCACATGACTACAAACCCTTACGTGTGGGGAATTACTCTATCATGAGGGAGTCTCCTATATTGAAAGTAATAATGAACGATATAAGAACATAAACGTTTTTTATAGGACAATGCTTCCACCCTACATATCTCTTGAAGAATAGGATCTATCAACATTGAATTTGAAACCAAGGGTAGAATGATTTCAGTAAATCCACAAGCCCTATAGGATGGTTGTGGTGGTGCAAGCATTGATGGTATTGTTCTCCAAAATGGTTATAAGAGAGGGAGAGATCACATCATCTGAGAAGGCTGGCTAAATCCGCCACCAGAAATCTAGTCCTCATGGAAAGAGCTAGCCTCAAGCTTCAAAATCCATCAATACGGGAAATATTTTTCTCATTTAATATGCATCGGCCCCCAGATGCTAATATAATGTACCTCACCTTCATTTCATGGTGATTATTTTTGATTCCGTGAAACAAATGATGAATAATATCTCCACTGTTTGTTTTTAAGATCGCTAAACCTGCAAACTCTCTTATAGTATGCCACACTGTCAAATCCCACTCACCTGCAAAGAATAAGTGGAATGATGATTTATCTTTGGGATTGTTGAAAATAAATAACATATATAGAAGAAGAATTCATTTCCATTTAAGGTATTATTTCATGGATGGAACTTCATTATAAATGAAGCAGAATAGAAAATAAATTTCTTTCAGGATCCTCTTACAATAGATACACTCATCCTAGATATCAGTGGAACTATTAACCTGTGACAATTCACTACATTCATAGGAGAAACAAATCCAATAATATAATCCTGTGAAAATAAATTTACCCTTCTGGAAATTCAATGAAATAATATTGAATAGAACACTTTGATAATTTCTATAAATGGAATGAATGATGTTCGGATACACATAATATTGTATGAATGGTCAGTTTAATGTAAGAATATAAGAAAACCAAGCCCCGTACCCACCCAGTCATCATCACAAAATTTAATATCACCCCATCCAATAATTCTCTGGGAATAGAATTATAACATTGATATATTGTTTTCAAGCACAGACCATCCTTACCAGGAAAATATTTATCATCACACCCAACATAACCACATAACTCCCCTCAATCATGAACGACACCACACCATCTCACATCAACCATAATCCATTTATCTTCCACATAACCATTCACACTACCACACCAACTTCTATAGATCCCAACACAAAATCTACCATAACTATTAGAGAAAACTTTTTCATGCACATAAATCAACGAGATCCATTCACTACATCAAGATATTATCTAATTTAGGTGAACCTAACTCACTTAAATTGTCATCAAATGTATCATTAATATAATGTGTCTTGGTGGAGAAGGGGATTTAAATCTCTTTATATGATTTAATCTGTAACATATTTTACTAGTATAAGATCAATCACCAAAAACCTCGACAACAAGATATAAAATCCAATCACTTATCGTCAGTTCTTTATAACTGTTCAAGTATCACAAGCATTATTATCTTTGTCAATTTCAATATTTTATGAAAAAACTTTTCATTACTATATTTAAGTGAATATCCTTTTATGTTAGGTGGGTTATCCAATCAATACAACCGAAACACAAGACAAAATCATATCAGGAATACATGTTCACAATAGAAAGGAGTATCATCCCAATGATCACATACTTCCTAAGTTAAGAAACATAATGGATTTGTTTCTTAATCTTTATTATGGAACATATTTTTCGTAAACATAATTTAAAACATCATTTTATAATTCATAAAATATTTTTACAACAATTCACATAAACACTTCAATGTAAATAATCAACAAACAAGGAAATCACATAGAAAAGACAACATTTCCATGTCATTTTCAGGGGAATTATCATGTATTTAAGTTGAATAAATCTAAAATGATGCCAAATTAAAGCTAAAATTTTTATATTATTTGAAACTATAAACTAGGAATGATATAATTAAACAACACATTTCACTACTAAGGAAATGTGATTTTAATAGAAAAAAACTACACATACTGCATTCTCTTATATCATGTAATCCATAACCAAATTAAACATTACTTAAACATTTTATCACATTAAGAAACAAGCAGTCAAATTCAAAATATAATATACCTTCATATCACAAAATAAAATTACTCATGTTCTATAACTACATTTCATTCTTGACATGATCAAACTAAAAAGTATTTTAACATTTCATCACTCATGAAAACATTCCTACACACTTAAATAAAGGTAACACGGATTTCATTCAATATTTTAAATAAAATATGATTAGTACATAACATTATTTCTAATTATGAATACAATATAATAAACATGATATATGATCAAGATTTATATATTATAAATTTTATAGTAACCACATACAAGGTTTTGCAACATTAGACAAGCTCGCAACAATAAACTACCCATGGATTAACATTTAAGGCATATTTATTTAATAACTATAAATTTTCCAGTCTTGGAAGGAATGGGATCATTTATGTAAAGAGTTTTGAGTCTCAATAAGTTACTAAAGAGAATGCTAATCATTTTATATTAATATAAAACAGAAAAAAATCAACCTCATAATAAATCCCAAAAACATTATTGACATATATCATGAGAATAATGGTAACACATGTCATGAAGTTCATATTTCAATGTTAAATATACATGCATAAAAAATATTGCATTATAATTATCTTAACCACTTATAGAAGGTGAGACAGATTTATTGATTTGGAAAAAAATTAATTTGTTAACAGTTATCACTAATCATGTTTAAACTTTCTAAAATTCACAAAAAAATGATATAAAATTTCAATTATTTATTAAATTTTTAGACAAAGTCTTAAAAAAATAATGAATTAATATTAAAATATTTCAGTCATTCCAAAAAGCAATGGATGGTTATTGATGTCCAATTTATTGAATTTAAATGAATTACCAAAAAATGTGATGATAATTTTTTAATAATTTTAGAATTAGAAGATTGAAAAATAAATTTATAAAAAATCCATAACACATGCTTGTGATATATCACAGATGAAAAATAGTGTATGGAATATCAACTTACATGGGAACCAGAATACATTTAAGAATTTTTTCCAAACAATTCATTCTATCATGAATGTGTGAAATCAACATAAGGTAACATGTTTTAGGTATGTTTTAAAAACTCAAAAACTATTTATAAAAAATACATTATGAATTATTTGGTAACAACTCTAAACATTCATATAATAAGTTACCATTCTATGAACATTAATGATTGAAAAAAAATATGAAGAATAATGTTAAAATATTAAAGATATTAACATATTCAATAATCAATAAGGTTTCAAAAAATAGATCATTCTATTTAACCAATATTTTAATATCCCCTATCATGTTTTATAAAAGATTTAGAAAAAATAATATATCATAAACAAATAAAAAGTTTGTATAACTTGACAAACAGACATAGAATTAAAAAAGTAAATTTTAATGCAACTAAGGACCATGATTCATGTACTTGGATATAATTATACCCCAAATCAATTGCACTTCCACCTAAACATGGTCAATATGATTTCAAATCCCTTACATCAGATCATAGATGGGGCCCAAAATATTTGTGTCTTAACTAATCTCCTTAGCCTACATCACATGTTAGGACTAATTTTAATCATTTACATATCCTTCCCATGTAGTTCTCACGTGTACCTAAATAAAATATCCACTTTATCACTCAACCAAACCTATGATACCACATTTTCAGAACCGCCTCCCTCTAAAGGTATCACTTCTAGGCCAAAAATGGAAAACAATGGGTAATAACCCTTGAATACCACCTCCAATAGGACATGAGTTAGTGACTAGCACAGATTATAATAAATTGATCAAATGGGGGGAATTACCCTCTTAATTTCAAGGAATTAAGACATAAACAACCTAAAAAACTCAATATAAGTAAAAAAGCAACCATAAATCCTTCATCTTCATTCTCATAACCCTAATTCCATGTACGTGAAATTAAATAAATAGAACTTACATATATAAGAATTATGAAAACTACTAACATCTTATGATTCTCACCAGACTACCCAAAAAGTGTCTTATATCCCTAACAAGCCATCTTTCAAAAACTACAAAACTGTGGTGGGATGAGTACTTTGGATTACTCAATAGGATCATCCCTCTAAATACAGCAACGTCATGTGCAATTATAACATCCAAGGTAATTATAAAATAATATAATTTCATATATATTAATATCTATGAATTAGATATTTATTTTACTTTAAAAGGGACTCTTTTCTGAAAGTATACCTGACACACAATAAATGGTTTCTCCAAAATCTTATGTTTCACAGAACACTAATATATTTCGAAAATTAATACATTATTAATATTATTATTTTTAATGGTATATGATGCCTAAAAATTTTAGAAAATTAACATAACCACCTATATTATGCTTAAACATGTTTAAGGAATGTTTTTACTTTCTTTTAATAAATTTTAGAGGCATAAAATGCGAATAAATCCAATTTTAAGAATAAAACACTAGTATTTTTAAAAAAGTATTTTTACAACCAATTGATTGAGAAGTTTTTTTAATATATTTTTATAACATTTCTATGTTATATTTGACAAAAATAAAATACTTTTTTAGAATAGAGACATAAAAATTCACTTTGGTTTAATTTTTGGTTTTTTTTTGGTAAAATTATTTTTTAAGGAATATTGAAATAAAATTTCATTTAAATTCAAAACGTCATTTTCATATATTTTAATTATAAGGTTATATTATCATTTCACATGGTTTTAAGGTATAATTATATGAATTTACTATCATTTTATCCAGTTTTTGCCATTGGAAGAAAATTCAAATTTAAATTGGATATAGACACACATCAATCTTCTGATGGTTTTTTCTTTTTAAAAACTTGTTTCCTCAATATATCAATGGTATTAACATGAAATTAAATTTTAATCACTTTTTTGAATTGAATTTTCAAAAATTGGCATAAATGTTTTTAATAAATATGAAAAAATATATCTAATTGAATCAAAATAATATTTGGGAAATAGTAATTTTAGTATATTATTTACTACAGGTAAAGGAAAATCATGTAATTGAAGATAAAAAATTTTATAATAACATAACACTAACCTAATAATTGTCCTAATATTTATGTATGATTGATGTTTGACCAATAATTTTTTTCCAAAATTGTGGCCTTTGGATGACACTTTAGTGTGGTTATGGAATTAATAACATTTTATTTAAAGTAAAACAATTATCATAAACATGTCTCTTATTAATAAAATAATTTTAATATGGTGTTATATAAGTTATCTCTTCGGAAATAAATAGTAATTATAAATCTAAAAATATTGGGTACAATGTGGACATTTATATATAATTTTTATGAAAAAAAATATAAAAAATAATTTTAACACAATGATGTTTCAATAATAGATTTATTAAATGCAGAATAAAATAAATGATACTAATAATATTAAAATAAATATAATTTCAAATATTTAAGTCCATATATTAATTTTCTAGGTTACTATGACATGTGACAATTCTATTTAAAGGATTTTATGAAGTTATCTCTATGTTTGGATTAAATTTAAATTCAATAAAATTTATAGTGTCACAGTTGACATAATTGATATTTTATAAAAATATTAAATTATTAAATTATTTAAAAAAACATATTTTTTTTAAAATTAGAAAGTCTATATAATAAGGTCTAAAAGTTTATAAATATTCCAATTATTTGAAATTTACCCCCTCAAAGTAAAATTTATAGCCTTTTAATATTAAAAATGTTTTTCCACAATTAAAATTGAAATAGAAAAAATAAGGGTAAACTGAAATAATAAGGTTTAAAATAAAATTAATACATTTATAAATATTATTTAATGAGAGGATTTTGAACTATCATAATATTATGTTTTAAATAACTAAATTTGGAGTAATATGAATTAAAAAAAATTCTATTAATTTAATGTTTAAAGAGTTTCCAAGGGTTCCCCACCCCTCTCTTATAAAAAGGTACCCACTATTATACAAAAATCACACATCATGAAAATTTTTGATTAGTCATGATCTACCCAACTGCCTTCCTATAATCATTCCCCAAAATCTAAAGCCCCTATTTTAGTTAGGAAACCTTTCTAAGAGGTGTTAAGGTGTTCTTCAAATCTGATTAACTGAAGAAGATGTATCGTTTTATTTAATCATTTCAATTTTATTTAATCTTTCACTTCCTCCAAATATAATTCATACAATATTAAATAATAACTATAATTTTTTTAATATTCTGATATACTAATATGTCCATATCATCATTGAAATCTATCACCACATTCATTAAATGAGAAAGTAATTAATGATTCGTTCATACGTGTGAACTATTACCTCCACGAATTGATATAATTCATTTTCCATAGCCATATCTCATGACTTGTAATAATAATATAATTTATATTCATAAGTGATATTAATGACATACTAATCATTATAAGATAATAATATATCAATTATGTTCTTACTTTCCATAAACATAAAAATGATAATGTCATTCATTTGAATGTGTGAACTATCACCACAACGAAGTGATGTGACTTATTTTTGTTTATTATATCACTTTTATGAAATATATATGTATAATTATATTATTATTATGATTTTAATTATATTATGATAATTTTGGAAATATAAAATATTAATTACCTTATTTCCATAATGATCAATGAAAAATAGAAATATTACTACATCGTACGTACGGCCTACCGTCTCCTTGATTATAACATTGTATAAATTTCCTACCATAAATGAAGGATTTTATTTAAAAAGTATAATTTATGTAAAAAATTGATTATTATGTCATGACGGTTATTCTGGATATGATGAACTTATGGCCACATGAACAATTTACTTTATAACATGTTCATTTTGGACTCAAGTACCAAATATCAACTAAAAATTTGATATAAACATAAATGATAATGTATGTTTAATAACATGGTAATAAGTCACAAAAATTAGAATAAAAAACTTGAAATTTTTTTTCATGAAATTAAAATTTTAGCTATGTTTGTTATTCCAGAAAATAATAATTTTATGTGACAAGTCAGACTCAATGTAAGGGACTTCGTCTCAATATCCTTTTATTGAGGAATATTTTGATGTTATACACAACATTATTTTATACGGTTTATAATAAATCACATTTAATTTTAATTTCATTAATAGGTTATCAAAAGGATAATTGTTTACCAAGTCTTTTACTAAATGATAAAAGGAATGTTTTTTAACGTTCATGGTGATATCACCCTTTCTACCGCCATGACCATTCTAAGATATTTGGATTCTTCTACAATCAATAATGTTTTTAAAATTAAAATAGAATCCATATTCCATTTTTATGTATTTTGTATTGAAAATGGTTTTGATAAGGGATTTATTGTGTCAATGATATCTTGTGATTGAAATATGGAAATGTTATTTTTCATTAATGCTTGTTAATGTGTTATTATTATGGTTCTTTGGCATTGCATATTTATATTGGTGGGTCCATGGTAAACTGAGGGTAAGTGAGACCATAATATCTCTCCAATTAATTCATTAAGAAGGTGGAGTTAAATAATAAGGCTTCTCCTATGATATTTAGGGAATATACTATGATGGGTATACCAAACATAACCATGATGGTTACTCCCTATGTAGCTATGAAATCTTCAATGTATGTATGAAATGGATTCCACAAGTTAGCTTTATGATTTATGATTTCTAAGAAGTTTTTTAGGAATCTTATAAACTCATTAAGTATGTTAAATAATATTTATTTTAGGGGTGAATGTTATGATTTCATGGGATTATAATTACTAATGGACTAATGTTTTCTTTGCTTACCTTATTTACCTTACTAGTATTTTTATCCACATCTCAAGTTTCTAAAATGTTATCCCAAGGTGTAGGGTTGGGTAAGAGAAATTTGGATTTAATGATGAATAATAATAATATTTTTATCAAAAAAAGGAATCAAGTTTTATTTTAAGGAGTTTTATTTTGTTAAAAAATGGATATTGAGTATTGTTGTATACTTTATAATATTTTAGTAGATATGTAATAGTTATGGCCTAATTCTATGAATATATAAAATTGAAAATTCATTTAATGTGAATTAATGTAAATTCTTAACATAACTCAATATTATGTAATGTTTAAGTCTAGGTACTTATAGTTTTTATGGTAGGTTAGTTTAGATAAATTTAGGGTTACATATTTTGTTAATAAAATAACCTTAAATGATTTTCTATTTGTATTAAATTTGAAATGATACTGAATTTGAAGATTTCGATTTTTCTTCATCTATGATATGTATTATTAGAATTACTCTCCATAGAGGAATCATGGAATCCATGATGGGATGATATCAATAGGAAAACAGCCTTCCAAATCAGCAACTTGAGATGGTCAGAATCAGAACTAAACTGTTTCTTTCTGTGTTGGTAGAGCTGACTCATGCTGAAAATGGTAGTGGTATCAATGTCCAAGATCAGTCAGATCAACCATAGGGAAACATATAATTAGTTTTAAATTTAATGAGGCAACATACCCTATCATTTAGAGTATCATCTGGCCTCGTGCTAGCTGAAGTGTGGATTAAATAACTAGAAAATATTTTTAATGTCATGGGGTACTCAAAAAATTAAAAGGCATGTAATTATTTGTACCATTTTGAAGGTGAAGTCGTTCAATACTGGTTAGAGGTTAAGAATATCATAGATATTTAATATATTGATTCCATGGATTGGGATTACTTTATGAATATAATTCTTGGGAAATATATTCCTACTTTGGTTCGACTTGTGATAGAAAACAAATCATGGAATTTAGGCATGAGGATGATTCAGGTTCTTCTTACGAAGAGAAATTCACCTAATTGGCATGGTATTCTCCCAATTTCATTTGGGATATTGATAGTAAATTCAACCATTTTTACTCATAATTGAAGCCAATTTATCTAAGGGGGTTATTTTCTTGTGAGTTCAAAAAGATACAAATAATTGATTAGATTTGTGTAGAAGGTGGGTATGAGTTTTCTGGCGATCAGGTGTTCTTCTGAAAACATCATAATTAGAGGATGAGGTGGAAGGAAAATTGGAAGAATTATTTAAAAAAGGCTGATTTTATAAATTTGTAGTAAAAACACACTGGGGAATGTCTTTTGAATCATGATAAATTCTTACAATTTGGTAAGATGGGAAATAAGGCTTCTAAATTCACTGAAAAAGATAAAGGTAATGTTAAGATAAAATCTTATTTACAATGAGTAAAATATTTAATGAGCAATGAGATGGTTTATTATGTGAATGAGTGTCCGACGAAAAACTAAAATGATGTAAAGAATTCAAAATATAAGCAGTAAGATGCGGTGAAATCCATTGTATCTACTTCAGTAGATGTTGGTCTATCAAATGATGTGTTATCCGGTACATTTTTTGTTTATTCAGATTATTCCAATGTGTTATATGATTCTGGGTCTACACATTCTTTCATTTCGTAGAAATTTTCTTGTAAATTGGGAATTCCTCTCAATAAATAAATCCAAAACTTATTGTAAAATTAGTTGGGGGAATTGATAATGAAAAAATAAATTATAAGAATATTCTTATCTATGTCCATGGAAATAATTTTCCTTCAAATCCAATTTTTTCCCTTTAGTGATGTTTGATATTATTTTGGGTATAGATTGGATTTTTGTTTATTATGATAAGATTATTTGTAGATATAAAGAGGTTTCTTTTCTGAAAGTTTTTTAGTTTGTGTACAAGGATGAACCCATACCTTAGATAGCATATTATGTAGTTGAGATACTATTGAAATATAAAAATGAATTTTATATTTCACATTTTGTTTATAATAAAAATAATTACTGATATTAATGATTTTACGGTGGTAAATGAGTATCATGATGTTTTTTCTGATGAGTTTTCTGGTATTATACCTGATTGGGATGTTGAATTAACTATTAACTTGGTTTATGATGCTATGCCAATTTAAAATTTCCCTTATCACATAGATAAAATTAAACTTTTATTGTTACAGAATCAATTACAGAAGTAATTTGACAAAGTAACCATTGGACCTAACACATCACCATGGGGTTCTCGTGGTTTGTTTGTTAAAAAGACATAAGGTTTAATGAGAATTTTATTGATTATAGTCCCGGGAATAACATCACTATTAAAAGAAAGTATCCTTTGCCTCATATTGATGATTTATTTGATCAACTATATGTAGCATAATATTTTTCGATGGTTGAAATTAGGTTGAGGTGCCATCAATAGAATGTAACGGAATCATACATTCAGAAGACCGCATTTTGTACTAGATATGGATGTTATGAATTTGTAGTTATGCCTTTGGGGATACCCAAAGCACTTACTGTATTCATGGATTCTATGAATAGATATTTCTATGAGTTATTGGATATGTGTGTGGTTGTTATTACTAATGATATTTTGGAATATTCTAAAAGTAAAGAGGATCATGAAAGTCATCTAAGTGTTTTTTAAACCTTAATAGAAAATAAATGTTTTTGTTAAATTCAACAAGTCTATGTTTTAGTTACAAAAAATTCATTTCCATGGTCATATTGTTCTTAAATATGGCATAATTATTGATTATGCTAAAACAAAAGTTTTAATGAATTTCGAAGAGCCACAAATATAATTAAGATTCATAGTATTTTTGGTTTATCCGAAAATTACAAGAGTTTTGTGGAAAATCATTCATTTTTATCTATATCAGTGACTAAATTATCTCGAAATGGTGTTATATTTATCTTGATAATAGAATGTGGTGATTGTTATCACGGATTGAAAATAATACTGGTGAATGCCCAGTATTGGCATTACCTTCTAGAAATGGGAAATTTTTTTATATACAATGATGATTTATTGAAAGAAATCAGTTGTTTTATAATGAATAATGATAAAGTAATTTCTTATGATTTACGTCAGTTGAAAACTCATAAGTTAAATTACACTACACATGATTTGGAATTAGCTATTATAGTTTTTTCTTTGAAATTTTTTTTGGCATCATATTTGTGGTGTAATGTTTGAAATATATATGGATCATAAAATTTTGAAGTATATATTCACTCAAAATTAATTGAACATTAGACAGAGGAGATGGATTTAATTAATCAAGGATTTTGATTTCCCGATACATTACAATCCTAGAAAAAGAACACAATGTGTTTTATGATTTGATTCAGAAAAGTAATGATACATTAACAATGATACATTTAGAACATGACTCTTTGATTAATGATTTGATGAACATTAACATGGATGGTTTTGGTGTATGAAATATCTCTGATTTGTTTCAGGTGTCACTGAAATCATCTATATCAAATAGGATTAAAAAAACATGGATGGAAGATAGTGAGTTGCATAAAAATGTATAATTAGTTCAGAGGGGTAATATACCTGAATTTAACATGGATAAAGATTGTGTTTTGAGGTTTAGAAAGAGGTTATGTGTGCCTTGTGATTTACAGTTGAAGAAAGAGTTGTTATGTGAAGATCATATTTCTCTATTTTCAGTTCATCCAGGTAGTACTAAGATATATAGAGACTTCAAGATTATTACTAGTGGGGTTGAATGAAAATAGATATTGATGACTTTATTGTGAAGTGTTTGATGCGTCAACAGGTGAATGGAGAATCACAGTTTCCAAAAGGGATGCTTCAGCCTTTGGCAATACCAGAGATGAAATTAGAAAAATCAAATATGATTTTCATAGTGGGATTACCAAATATTTGTCGAATTAACAATATGATTTGGGTTATTGTTGATATATTTACTAACTCTTATCATTTTCATCCTATTCTACATACAATGACTCTATGTAAACATTCTTAATTTTATCCTAAATATATAATCAAGTTACAAGGATTTCTTCTCTCCATTGTATCATAGAGTGGTCATAGGTTCACTTCTATCTTTTGAAAATTCCATCATAAGTCCTTGGGTACTGAATTAAATTTTAATACAAGATTTCATACTCAGTCAGATGGTCAGATAAACTAAACAATTAAAACATTATAGGATATACTACGTTCTTTTTTAATGGATTTCAAGGGATGTTGGGACCAATGTCATTCTTTGGTTATGTTTTCTTATAATAATTGTTTCCATTTGACTATACTGATGGCACCATTTGAGGAATTATATAGAAAGTGGTGTTCAACTCCTTATTTTTGGAATAAATTAGGTGAAAGAAGTTGATGGGGCCATAATTAGTAGAAGAGATGGAAGAAAAAATTCAGTTGATTTAAAAAAACATGATGACAGCCTATAGAAGGTAGAAAGGTTATGTGGATAATAGGGGGAAGGATCTTCTTTTCGAGGTACATGGTCATATATTTCTCAATGTTTCTCTATTAAAATTTTTGAACTATTTTGTTATGAAAGAGAATATTAGTCCATAGATCATTGGACCATATGAAATTATAAATTTATTTGGATAATTTTCATACCGAGTGGCTTATCCTATATGTTTATCCCGGATACACATTGTTTTTCATGTTTAAATGCTAAAAAAGTATCTCTTTGATCAATCTCATGTTTTATGTCAATTATTAGAACATTTCGAAGTGAATATTTCTTATGAGGAAATGTTTTTCTTGATTGTAGACCATAAAGAACATGGGTTGTGTAATATGGAGATTTATCATGGTAAGGTTTTTAAAAAAAACCAAATGCTTGAATATGAAACCTGGGAATCTTAAAATTATATGAGGGAGAAATGCCTCCAATTATTTGATAGGTTAATAAAATTTCGAGGATGTAATTTCCAAAATGGGAGAAGGATATAACATCTCAGGTAATTATAGAATAATAAATTTTAATATATATAAATATTTATGAATTAGATAATAATTTAAATTTAAAAGGTATTATTTTTCTTATAGCGTACCCATCACATAATAATGGTTTCTTATAAATCTTAGGTTGCACACAAGACAGATATATACTGAAAAATAAAACATTATTAATAATATTATATTAAATGGTAGTTAATGCCTAATCATTGTATTGGCATGAATGAAAATAACAACATATATATTTATATATGGGTTTATTAAATATTTTTTACATTCTTATAATAAATGTTAAAGGATTTAAATAATAATAAATCAAATTATAAGCATAATACACTCAAATATTTTTTTAAAGGTAGTTTTATCACCTTTTGATAGAGAAACCTAATTAAATATAGTTTTGATCACTTATATATTTTTTATTTTACAAAATAAAAATATTCATTAAAAGCGTGACATCGAAATTCACTTAGGTTGAATTTTTGGTATTAAACTAATAAAATTCATTTTTAAATGAATAGTGAAAAAATACTTCATTTTAAATCAAAACTGTCATTTCATCTAATTTAATTATATTGTTATATTATCCCATTACATGGTTTCATTGTATAATTAGATGATTTCTTTATCATTTACTCTAAAGTTATACATTTGATGTAATTTCACATTTAAACATTATATAAAACCATGTCAATCTTTTGATGGTTTTTACTTTTTAAACAACCATTTCATAAATCCATTAATGATATTAACATTAAAATAATTTTAGTCTTTTTTCATAATTGAGTTTTAAAAAATATATATACATTGTTGGAATCAGTTTAAAAAATGTTCTCTAATAGGATCAAAATAATTTTTAGTGAATACTGACTTTAGTATTTTATTTACACTGGTTAAAGGTAAATCGGGTAATTAATGGTAAAAATAATATTATAAAAATATAAAACTACCCTTACACTTTTCATAATATTATTGGATAAGTTATGGACATCTATGGAAATTGTTGGGCTGAATATTTGGTCTATGGAAGCCACTTGGGTGTGATTAAGACATTAATAACATTTTAGTTATAGTAAAAATAAAAATATCATAAACTTATCTCTTATTTAAATTTTTTTTAACATGATGTTAAATAAGTGATATATTAGACTATAAAAATTTATTAGAAATATAAAAATACTACCTACATCATGTTAATTTATTTTATATTTTTTACAAAATTAATAATTGAATTTAATTATGGATTAATGATGATGCAAAAATAGATTTATCAAAGGAAGAATAAAATAAATGATACTAATAATATTAAAATAAATATATTTTAAATATTTAATTCCATGAACAACATTTCTAGGTTACTATGACATTATATAAGCTTATTCAATGTTTTTTAGAAGTTATCTCTTTGTTTATATTTTATTGAAATTCAATAAAATGAATATTGTCAAAATTGACATAATTTATATTTTTTAAAAATAATTCTTTATTAAATTACAGAGTATTCATAATAAGGTCAAAAAATTCATAAATTGTCCAATTATGGAGAATTTACCCCATATAAGTAAAATTTATAGCCTCTTAACATTTAAAATGTTGTTTCCACAATTAAAATTTAAAGAGAAAAATTAAGGTTAAACCTAAAAGATAAAGTTTAAAATAAAATTAATACATGAAAAAAATTATTGGATGAGATGGTTTTATTTTATATTCATAGTACTATTCATATAACTCATGTAGGAGTCATTTGGATTAAAAAATTAAATTATATTAATTTAATATTTTAAGAGTTTCCCAGGGTTCTCCTCCCCTCTTCTATAAAAATATACCCACTCTTCTCTAATAATAATGCTTCAAGAAAACAATTTCCTCCAATATCTAATGATACCCCATCCTATAATCCCTACCCACTTTCTGGAGACCTTAATTTAGGTATAGCACCCTTCTAGTGTTTTTACAGTGTTCTCTAAAGGTGATCAACCAAAGAAGAGGTATCATTTTCTATACCGATTTCTATTTTATTTCTTCTTCCACATCCTTATAATCCTATTATTACTTGATTAAGTGATAAATAAATATTTTCAAATATATTTTGATGTTATTATGAAAATATAATCACCTAAATCTATCCCCACTTCTCTTAAATGGGAAATGAATTAATCGTTCATGTGTATGTGTGAAATATAACCCCCATGAAACGATCTAATTTATTTTTGATAGCCATCTCTCATGACATGTTATAATAATGGAATTAATGTTAATATTTAATATTAATTACATATTAATCATATAAATTAATAATATTTCAATTATTTTCTTACTTTCCATGAACATAAAAATGATAAAATCTTTCGTGTGTATGTGTGAACTATCACCTCCACGAAGCGATGTGACTCGTTTTTTTCATTATACTACTTTAATGACATATATATAAGTATATTTAAATTATTATTATGATTTTAAATATTTTCTGATAATTATTAAATTATAAAATAATAATTACGCTATTTCCATAATGGTCAATGAAAAATGGAAATTTTATTCGTGTGTATGTATGGCCAACTCTCTGCATGGCTATAACATTGTTAATTTTTCAAGCCATAAATGAATGGTTTGATTTAAAAAGTATAAATTATTTATAAAATTTTGTTTTTATATCATGAATTTTATTATTTTGAAGATGTACATATGACCACATGTACAATTTAATTCGCAATAACTTCATTTTTGACTCAAGTACGAAATATCGACAAAACATGTGATAAGAAAATAAATAATAATGTAAGTTTTATAACATGGTAATAAGTTTAAAAAATGATATTAAACATTAAATTGGCTCTAAAAAAAATTAAATTTACATAAGTTTATTATTCAAGAATTCAATCATTATACGTGATGAGTTTAACTCAAGGTATGGGCCTTCATCTCAATCTCCTTTCATTAAGGCATATTTTGATGTTATACACCACCATATATTATATGGTGTATAATAAAACCCATTCAATTTTAATTTCATTCAAAGGATTCCAAAAGGAATCTTTTTTTACAAATATTTTAACTAAATGAAAAAAGTGATTTATTTTGACGTACGTAGTTACAACTACCTTTCTACCACTATGAATTTTTTTTGTTAGTTAGCTTTCTATAAAAGCCATAATGTTTTAAAAAGTAAAATAAATATCTTATTCCATTTTAATGTATTTTTTTATTTAAAATTTTATTGATGATGGATTGATTTTGTCAATTACACCTTTTTATTGCAATGTGGAAATTATATTTTCCCTTTTTCTTCTTAATGTGTTATGATTATAGTTCTTGGGAATTGCTTATGTATATGGGTGGTTACATGATAAAATTATTGTGGGTGAGCCTGTGATAGGTCTCAAATTCCTTAGGTAATGAGACAGAGTTAGACAATATGTTTTCTCCTTATATATTAAGGTAATGTTCTGTGATGGGTATTCCAAATGTAAGCATGAAGGTTACTCCCAATGTAGCTGTGAAATCTATAATGTAAGTAAAACATGGATGCCACAAGTTACCATTAGAATTTAAGATTTCTAGGTGGGTTTTTCATGAATATTATAAATTAATGAGGTATGCTATAGTTATTATGTTTTTTGGGGAAAATTATGTTTTCATGGGTTTATAAGTATTAATAGACCAACTTTTCTTTTCCTTATCGTATTTCCATTACTGAGATTTTTGTGCTCATCCCATGTTTTTAAAATTTAATCACAGGTTGTAGGGATGGGTAAGAAAGATATGGATTCCAAGATTAATTATAAGAATATTTTTATCAAAAAAAATAAATCATGTTTTATTTTATGGAGTTGTATTTTGTGAAAAAATAGAATTATTATAGGTGTGTACTTGGTAATATTTGAGTTGTTACATAATAGTTATGGACTAATTCTCTAAATCTCTAAAACTGAAAAGATACTCATTTTTATCGAATGTATATTCATTAAATAAATCCAGATTATGTAGCGTTTAAGTCCAGGGCCTTATAAAAATAGACATACATGAATAAAAAAGGGTGAAATTAGATGGGTTAGAAAATAAAGCATGCATCCATGAGAAAATAATAATAAAATGAAAAAGAAACAACATTACTGAAACCCAATTACCACAAAACCAACCATATCCAATACCCACTCTAGGAGTAACATTAACACTAAAACTTACATTTAAAAATTTCAACATCTTTGGGCCTAGAAAAAATTCATCTCAACTCCAGCCTTTTATCTCAGGGGATCTCCCAGTCAAATTAGTAGTATAATTGTAAGATCACCTCCTCGTTGAGTGTATGGGTAAAAATATAAAGCAAAAAATAGATAAATATTATTTTCCACCAAGATTTAACATTTCACTACCTTCAATGTTCACCAATAATGGCTCCAACTGTGTATTGAATCACATACCACCAACAAAATTTATCTTCTCAAAACACCAACCACATATCTCATCTTGTGGAACTAACCGCATATATCATCTCATAAAACCAACCAAATATATATTATTTATATATGAAGATCATGTTCCACCTTATATTACAGCTCCATAGGCATATCTCACTCATGAAACCAATTTCATATCTTATCATATGGCATGAGGTAACCTAATATTTTCATATATAAATATCCAAAAAATATATATGAATATTCAATAGATAACATTACAATCCACACTTGAACCATGATTGTTTAGTTTCTTTGGAGACTATATAAATAATCATCTTATTTAGGTTACTTTTATTATAATCCCTCGTAAATATTTTCTTAAATTATAAAATTCTTGACATACCCTACATAAAATCATTATTTATTCCCTTGGGAAAGGAAATATAAGATGTGGTGAGCTTAGATTCTCAATACGGGTTAATAAGAGATATCAATCTAGGACAATAATAAATAATAAGATATGTATAAGTTTGTGATATTAGGATTCTAACTTAACAAGTTTATACCCAATTTATCATTGAGTATAATAATGAGTCATCACATAAATATTTATAATTTTAATAAAGGAATAACAAGAGTGATAAATCATCCTCAATCAATCATGAATAATGATTTAAATCACAAGCGTAAAAATATTTCATAAAAGTTTGGAACAATAATAGGTATATAAACCATTTAATATATCAATTTCAACAACCAATACCAAAAAATAATTGTTTTTTATCTATAAACACATTTGTCACATATCATAACTGATCAAGAATGATCACATGTTTCTCATAGTGGATCAGGAATCCCTAACTATTTTCAACAGTACATCCAGATTATCAAATTGTTTCCCATAATTATATCATTATATATAAAACCTAACTCAATGCATTAACAGGTTATATAATTTTAGTATCAACCGTCACATAATGAAAACCATACAAATGTTATCTATGGGATTATACAAAGTCCATCATATCATAAACCATGCATAAAAAATAGGATTCATAAACATTTCATATATTCAATATAGCACAACCCATTGAAACTAAATGGATTTTGAAAAAATAACATAATCATAATCATAAACCATCTATAGATATAATAACGATGGTATAATTTTATCATATATATAGTAAATCAAAATTTCCACCAAAGGATGTAATCCTATATGATAATTCCTTTAAAAGATAACTAAAATATTCCGTGTCAAAAATAATCTTTCATTTAAAAATAACATAATGAAAAACCAAATATTTATAAAATATTAAGTAAAACATTTCCTTTGAAAATAAAAACAAAATATTGTAATGTAATATTCAAAAAATTGAGTGGTCATGGTGATGGGAGATTTGATTCATATCGTGTACATTAAAACAATGATTTCATTATCACTTTTGGTCAAAAGTACCTCATTCAGAAAATAAAAAGAATAAAACATTAAATTTTCATTATATAAGTAAAAAAAGGATTAATATTAATTTTTTAAAAAAACATTTGATAAAAGGAATAACATTATTTAAAATGTTTTTGAAAATTTCGACATATAAGAAAAATGTTTTATAATTGAAAGAGAAAGAATAAGGATGATTTTTAATAAAAATATTTTATAAAACATTACGAGTTATAAAGAGAGTAAAATTTTTATAAAACATTACAATTTCATAAATAACCAGAGTAAAAGAAAAATTAATGGAATTTATCTGATATTTATCATATAAATTTATCAATATATATTGAAAAATAACAGATCCTAGTTACAATGGGATTAAGGCATAAATCTCTTACCTCAGGTATCGTATCTCTTCATACATGATCGAAACTCATGTATAATAAATATATATTTATTATATACATATTCATGAAAATAAATAATATATATCCACAATCTATAATTTACTTATAACATCTTACCACTTGTTTATTGACAATTTTTTAATAAAATCATTGTACCAATTTATAACTATAATGTTTGTAGTGCATGTTTTGTTTTGGAAGTCTCAATACTTATATATTTATCATGGTTATATAATATTAATAATATTAATTATAATAAAATTATCATATATATTAACTATATATATATTTATATCCATCCATAAAAGGTAGATATAGAAAAATAAATTACACTGTTCATGGAGCCGACATTCCATGCATACGCATAAAAAGTATTATTGATTTTCTATGGATGAAACAAAAGAAAAATAAATAATAATTAAAATTAAAAGAATCATTATTATATCATTTAATTCATATATGTTCATTAAACATATCCTTATTATCATTCATGTGAAGAAGAAATGAAAATGAGTCGCATCACTTAATGGAGGATGTAGTCTACTCGTAAGTGTGAGTGACTTATCGTTTTCCATAAAATAAGAAGGTAATAATAAATATATGATATTATAAATATATAATAATAATTTTCTCCTATATATAATATATAAACATTAGTCTTTTAATAATAACCATACATGAAATACGGTGATGGAAAAATAATTTTATCGCTATGTGGAGGTGGTGATCCGTATGTACACACGATTGATACTTTCACTTCCCATTCGAGGGAGTAGATGTTGGATAAGGATGATTACATAATCACAATAAAATTTGAGAATATTTAGTGTAATTAATATATAATGTTTTTATGAATAATTCTTATTTTGAGGTGGTAAAAGAAGAAATAATTTGAAAGAGGTTGTGTAAGACAATTACCTCTTCTTTAGTAGGCCTCTTTGAGATCCCCTATTAAAGATCCTTGGATTGGTCATTAAAGAAGAAAATTAAATATAATTACTTTAAATGGAAATTTATAAGAGAATTGAGATGTGTTTTTCAGATAGATATGGCTAAACGGGTTGTAAATAAATGTGTGATGTGGGGTTCTTTTATAAGGGAGGGAAAGGGAAAACTGGGAATTACATAAAAGATTTAAAATTAATTAATGTCTTTGTCATGTATAATGATTGTAAATAAAAATAATTACTATAAAAATTGTATATTGTAGAAATATAGTTATAAAATAAAATTTATATAGGTTTTGGAGCCATTTTAAATCTTGTCTTTTAGTTTAACACTTTCTTTAACCAATTTTAAACATCACTGTGTTATTGACTTTTTCAATCATAAAGGGTTGCAATTTTACTTATAATGTAACACTTGGCTCGTAAAAATCCAAAGGATGAAATTTATTACCATTCACCACTATAAATATCGTATTTTATGTTTTTTATTATTTTTATTTATTTGAATAAAATATTTTTTCATTAAAAATCATTAATTTTATTTTTGACACTATTAATTTAATTTAACTTTAAAGACATCGTGACAGTAATGTGATTATAAAATAATGATTTAACACATACCAAATATGTTTTATTCATCAATAAAATTTATGGGTAACTATAAGTCACCAAAACAATATTACTTGAATACTTTTTAAATTTATTTATTTGATTTTTCTACTCTATGAACATACATTTTTTTCAACATTGTGCAAGAATTTATGGTAATTATTCCATCACAAAAAACTAAAAATAAATTTTTCAGGATAAAAAATAATTAATTTATATTTAAAATAAATATTTAGAACTAATCTTATCTTATTTTTATAAAAATGTTATAAATTTAGAGATATTAATGTTAAGAGAGTGACATTTTGGAATCTTCTTTACTTAAAACAATATATATGTCATTATCAATGTAAATTAGAACCAAAATTCCATATATTAGACCTTGAGATTATTATGGTCAAATATATCCTATATTATGTAACAAAATTAATTTTTGGGTTGATTTTCGTACCTTATTACAATATTTTAACCATGTTTTACCTATGTTACCCATACAATTGTGACCAATATATACCACAATTACAATTCATAATGAAAAAATAAAAGGAATATATTTATCAAATTTGAACCTTCTAAATGAAAATATTTAATCTATTTATTTAATATTAAAGTAGTAGAACTGGTAGAATTTAATTTAAAATTAAAATTTAAAAACATGATGAAAAGGTAGTTATCTATAATTTTTTTTCCTAAAATGTAAAATATTTTCATACTATAATAAATTATAAATTAATTATAATTAACTTAATTTTACTTTTTATAATATAAATTGACTGATTTTTCTTTTAAAATCATTTTTAAATAAAATTTAATTTTCTAAATTCATGAAACAAAGATGATGTTTTCAATAAAAATTAATCTTTTTAGAGAATTCTGAATTATTTAGTCTAAGATAATTTTGACATTCTGATTTTAAAAAAAATATGTTTTTATTATCATATATATATTTTTAATGTCTCATAAATTAATTATTTTAGTTTCTCACAAAATATAATAAAATCCAATTTTGAAGAAAATGTATTTTAAAAGTATATAATATCTTTACTGAAAAATATTTACTTCATCACATACCATTATAAATGTCTTTTAAAAATATGGTCATTCCAATTCATTCCACTAATTTAATAGATAAGTTACTATAGTATACTATATTATGGTTAATTTAGGTTTAGAGTTATGTGTGTCATAAGATATCGATGAAATTAAACTTATTTAAAGAAAAATGTTTCATAAATTATCAAAGAGAGTCATTTTACAACCTTAAGATGAATTTTCTCTTAAAATAATGTTAGTTTGACTCATGAAAAATAGGATATATTTATTTCATCACATCCCTAGGTTACCACATAACTTATTTGAATTTATTATTCCTACAGATAATGTTAACCAGATGAGTAGTCTTGTAATATAGAAATTTGTCTCTATGATATAAGATTTATAAAGGTAGTTCATTATTGGAAAGATCATGTTTTTATGGTAAAAACTCTTATTTCCATATATGTGAAGGATCAATTATGTACTTTCTCAAGATAGATACATGGAAAACATCATGAAAATGAGAGATATTTGGTTGAAGTGATAAACGATAAGTAAACATCCTAATGTGAACAAGAATCTCAAAAGGAACTATATATATAGTTCTGAGATTACCCTTATTTCTAAATCTCTTTACCTTTTCCCATGGAGATATTCATATGATTACTTTATTATCAACTACAAACTCTAGATCTCATAGATGATTGGCAATGTGAATTTTATATCGACTATGAGTATCCCATGTCTATTTTTAATGTATTTAACCATCTCTACGGTCTCCTCAACCAGATTAGGTCTAATTAGATTTCTTTCATCAACTTCATCCCATAACTTTTGAGTTTTTCACTTATTAATATATAGGTCCTCATAAGGATCCATATAAATGCATGAGTAAAAGCTATTATTATAATAAGATTCAAACACATAAAGGTTTTGACCCTAAACACCTTTACAATCCTTATAATATGCTATCCATATATTATCTTTGGTTTATATAGTCCTTTTGAGTAACCATCCAACTAAGAAAGTTATAGTATTTAACCTAAACTATGTATCCATATCTAACTAAATATGTTTCCAGAGAATAAAGGTAAACCTCAGATCCTAATCAGTTGCAATTGAGTGTGGTCCTGTATCCAATATCACCACTTTAATAATGTATATCCTTGAAAATATATCAAGAGATAAATCATCTCTGACAGAAATGAATTGGGTTGTGCTCATAAGGCGGTCGACTGTGACCAAATTTCATTATGCCCTTTAGATGGTTTGTGGAGTCTGATGATGAAATCCATGGGGACGTTTTCCCATTTCTATCATGTTCTATGTAAGGGTTGTGACATCCCCTTAAAAATTTATCTCTTATCCTTAACATGTTCATATACTGGGCATCTACATACATACTCTTTAATCTCATTTTTATGTTTCCCCTCCATATATATTCTTTTAGATTGTTATAAATATTCATACTTCTAGGATGAATAGATAATTATGAACATTAAGTTTCATCTAATAGTTCCTTATTCAATTTCTCTATTGACTAGACACATACTCAGTTCTTGAACCTTATCATTCCATCAGAATTATGGTTGAACTCATGACCATTTCTGACCTCCTTCTATAGTTACACATCTTCCATCTATACCTCATTAATTATTACAAGGATATATGTTTAAACAATTATTTTAGAAAAATGGGATTTATCTCCTTCAACCAAGATTTCCATATCCATCCTTTTATAATATATAAACATTGGATATTTTATGGTACTCATCATAAATAATATACTATTATCCTTTAAACATAGATCATCATCCACCTTGTTTGGTTTCCTCAAGTGGTAATGTATTGAGAAATGATAATAAATAATCAACTTTAAAATTATTATATGTCATGTATTAAACTCTTTCTAAGTGAATATATACTATAAACTTTTATAATTAGTATATAAATCACTCATTTCTATTCAAATATAATTTGTTTATACCTTTAATGAAAACAATTCCACATCTAACTCTAAATCATGATTTGGGTAATTTTTCTAATGAACCATCTATTTTCGTGAGGTAAAATCTATCACTATATCATTATACATGAGTATACTTCCTAATAACATTATTGATACATCAATATAGATAAAAAATCCAACTCCAATATTGGGTTATGTGATCACAAGTGCATTGATGAACCTTCTATTCAGTTCCTTGAAATTCTCCTCACATTCATCCATCTAAAATAACATAAACCCATTTCACGTAAACTTTTTTAGAATATTAGACATTCATGGGAAATATTTCACAACATTTTGGTAGTATCCATCTATCCAAAAAAACTATGGATTTAGTTTATCATATTTTTTTAGTTCATTACTCCATAAATTTTCTCATTGAAGTATCCATTTATATACCCTCACTTGAGATTATATGACCAAAAAATGAAGCTTTCTAAATCCAATATTCACACTTTAAATTTTTTTATAGAACATATTTTTAATTGGGGTCTTCAAAACAACTCCAAAATGATTTTCATGTGATTTACCTTTTAATATTTAATAATATCATAAATAAAGAATACCATAGACTTCTCAAGGTAATATTTAAATGATATATTTGTTGAATACATAAAGATAGTAGAGGACTTGTTAAGTCCAAATGGTATCACAATAAATTCATAATTCCCACACCTCTTACAAAATGTATTTTTGTGTATATAATCCTTCATATATCTTAAGTAATGATATCTAGAATGAATTTAAATCCTGAAAATGTATTAATAACCTCATAATTGATTAAAAAAATCATTGGTAAAATGTAGAGGATATTTTTTCTTGATAGTGATCTTATTAAGTTCCCAATAGTCAATGTAAATACACATTAACCCATCTTAATTATTAAAAAAGAAAAGGTGCACCCCATTGTGATACACTACAGAATATTAATCCCTTATCAATATTCTCCTAGATTTTTTTATTCTAAACCTATAACTCAATTTGGTTCATTCTATAAGGAGTCATTTAAATAGGTGTTTCACTATGTATGAGTTCCATTAAAATTTCAACATCACATTTCAGAGGAAGAAATGGAATGTATTAAAAAAATACATCCACAAAATCATATAAAATAGGCATATTCTAAATGTTAAACTTCACCAAAACCATTTAAGATAGATTCTCTTCATAGATATTAATTAATACCCATAAAATTGAAGTAATTTTAATTGGAATTTCATATTCATCTTAACACTAATAAATGAGAATATTTTCCTTTAAAAATGAAATGTGACTTCCCTTCCTCATTGATTGATATGGGATATATATAAACATATTAAATCTATGCATATAATCATATAAAACTCCACTAAATTTAGGTTAAAAATATTTGTGGGAATCACATTACAACAAAATTAAATCAATGAGGAACTATAGACTTGAGATAAAACCATTAGAACATTATAAGTATGAATCTCTGACTCAAAATCTTATCTTTATGGATATGAATTAATGTTCCTTGATACTTTTCTTGATATATAGGAATTCATATAACAAATCTCAAAAATGGAATTTAATATTTTATCATACCTATTAACACCTCAAAATAATCAATCAATCATCAATCCCATAATAGGACCAAAATGGTTTCCATGATAATCAACAAATTTTAATAAGAGTGACCAATCATATAATCATGAAATATAATTCAAATGATGCCTGAATCAAGGAACTTTATTCTATGTATATAGAACCTTAGGTTCAACCATGGTTGTCCATGGACATTACCCAAATGTTAGTATGTTATCCTATACTTGAGCTTATCCTTTAGGTTTCCACAGAAGTTTTCAAACCCTAATCTCCAATGTTTAACTAAAATATGATCTGATACAAACTCAGGAAACCCATAATTTTCATAAAAAAATATTTTCTTGTTTTAGTTGAATGTTCAAAACATAACATTATAATCAATCTCATAACCATATAGGTTTAGTATCTTTGGATACTAGATACAAAAATATATTATTTAGTGTATATTCTTCATTATCTCTCATAATGTTCTTCTCACTTTGTAAAATTCCTAGAATACACAACTTAACATCATTCTTCATGACCTGGTAAAGGGAAACATAATAAATAGTGAGATCATATGCTTAGTATGGGTAAACAAGAGATATATCAATCAGTGATCATAAAAAAGAAAAAGATAATAATAAGGGTATGAGATTATGATCATAACCTAAAAATTTCACACCCAATTTATCATGGTTCATAATCATGAATCATAAAATTAATCATTATCAATTTTAATACATTAATTAGTATAGTGATAAATCCTCACTAATAAATCATGAACCACGGGTTCAAAGACTGAGCATAAAAATATGACATTAAATTGTGGCACAATAATAGGTATAAAAACCATTTCATAAGTCAAGGTTAACAACTGAGACCATAAAATCATAGTGGACCAGGCATAAACAATTATTTCCTATATCATAATAGATTACAAATCATCACAGGTTTCCCATTGTGGATCGAGAAACCCTACCAGTTTCCCATAGTGTATCAATAACATCATATTTTTTCATGTAATTATCTAAAGAGATATAAAGCATTAACAAATGAATTGGTGGGCTATAGAATTTTGGGTATACCTATCACATTATCAAAACCATACATTTGTGTGTCACAAGATCATAAAAATTCACCATATCATATTATCATAACTCATGAAATGAAAATGGTTTCCATAAACATTTCATATATTCATTCCATAATACATGTACAAAAATGGGATTCATAAACATCTCATTATTAATGAAATAAAACATACTAAGATATTATAAACATGTTTTCAGTGGAACATATCCTTAGTAAAACCTAATTAACATCAAAATACATTATCATAGTTGAAAATTGTTTTAAAAATACATTGGAGTATTTCATAAGAAAAATAACCTTTTAATTCTAAAATCCCATATTTAAAATCCAAATATTTATAAAATATTAAGGAAAATATTTTCTTTCAAAATAACCATGATAAAATTTATTGTATTATTCTAAAAATTGAGCGATCTTGATGGGGGAAATTCGATTCATGTCTTGTACATTAGAACACATATTTCATTCTCAATATTTCTAAAACTTACCTCATTTGGAAAATTGAAATAATATTCTTTCAGAACATTTTTATAGAATGTAAAGCATGGGTAAAAATGACTTAAAAATCATTGTGTAATAGGCAAAAACATTATTTATTTTTTTTAGAAAATACGTATATGGAATTGAAATGTTTTTCTACCGAAAGAGGTGAAATTAGGAAATTTATTCTTAAAAACACTTTTAATCCATTTTGAGTTACAAAAATAGAAAAATGATAATAATACATATAAATTCTATAGATAATGAGTGAAGAAGAAAAATTAATGTAATTTATCAGATATATATCATATAATTTCCTCAATAGAAATTCATTTGTAAACAATCCTGTTTAAAATGAGATTGAGACATAAATTCCTTACATTAAGTCTCAACATTATTTTCATGCATTCAAACCACAAATAATATATATATATATATATTATAGTTCAATTCTATAACCTTAATCATATATATCCTACCATATATGATATAATTATAAAATATTATCACTCTTTTTTAATAATTTGTTATTAAAATAGCTTTTCTATGTTAGAAATTCGGTGTGGGATTGAGGGAATATCTTGTCAGATGTATTGTTCCCAAAGAGCAATGATATCGCTTAAAGATGCTTAAAAATACAACATTACATGTTATTCTATCATTGAGTTGGGGTTTTTAGAATTTTGAGTCTAAGGGAATAAAAAAGAACCTATTAACAATTTCATCCATGTGTGATGATCTTGAGGCATCGAGTAAAGGTATGTAAAGTAGGGGACATGGGGGTCATATTCTCACCACACCACCCACATCGCACCATCCACTGAAACTCAACATCCATTAGGTATATTTTAACCAAGAACCTTGGGAATCAACCGTGCACATCAATCATCATCCCATCTATGTGATGTTTTCTAGAAATGTGATACCTTTTTAGAAAGACATTAGATAAAGAAACTACCATTATACAAGGGAATTAACCCCAATCATAAATGGGGATATTACTATAGTACCCATGAATTACACCACCACCAGGGAAAACATTGAATGGACAAGTGAGGGTCTACCATGTGGTGATCACACACCTGTGTTTTCATCACTTGAGGAATGACCAAGGATTAATCCACCACTCCCAAAAACCCCAAAAGATAGATAGTGTATGTTACACTAGTTTGTATCTATATTCTAGGTATTTCTAAGAAGTGAATGATCTCTAACAGGGTCAAAAAATCAAAGCATCATGTACCAATAATTTTAAAATCCCATTAAATCCATGATATAATAAGTATTTCCTTCCCACCATTTTATAGGGATTCATGAAAATATTTATCACCTCCAAGGGATACAACTATATCACCTTAGAAGGATTCATCATTTGCGCTTGATACTCATCCACCACCCTAAAAAGAGACACCACCTCTGCATGATGCTCATCCACTTCCCTACAAATATTCTCCTCCCCTTCAAAATTCTCATGGTGCATTAAAATTGTTTCTTGAATTAAATAAATTTCTCAAGACTCGGATCCATCACATGTGGCCCAGACTATGCATTTGGTAAAGAACACCCTCCAGTCATGGCCTACTTCATTTGTTATGAATTTTTTGGTTCAGAAGTCGTGGTCCTTGTAATTTGTTAATGATTACATCATCTTTTGAATTATAATTATGATATAAATATTATAAATATTCATAATATATATATTTATATATTTATATTTATCCATAAATGGTAGTCACTGAAAATGAATTACACCATTCATAGAGATGGTAGGTTGTACGTACGCATGAACGTTGTTTTCAATTTTCAGTGGATAGATTGAAATAACGGAAAATAATAATTCAACCTAAAAGGTTCATTATTATATCATATATATTCATTAAATATATAATAATTACCATCCTAGTAATGTGGAAATAAAAAATGGATCACATCACTTCATGGAGGTGGTAGTCCACACAAACACATGAGCGATGTTCATTTTTCAACAAATGGGAAGGAAGGAAAGAATGTATGATAATATAATTCAGGATTCATAATTATACCATAGATATAATATATAAAAAAATAAAACCCATGATAATAACCATCCATTAAATATGGGGATTGAAAATTAATTTTATCACTACGTGGAGGTGGTAGTCCACACGTTCGCAGGAGCGATGATTTCACTTGCCATTCGATGGAGTATATAATGGATAATGGGGATTACAGAATAATAATAAAATTTTAGAGTATTAAAGATAATAAATTTATTATTTTATGATGAATACTATATATTTAGAGTAGTTGGATGAATAAATAATTTTAAATAGGTTGATTAAGGCAATTACCTATTCTTCGATATTCATCCTTTTGATCAATTATTAAGGGCCTTCACGATGGTCTTCCAAGAGGACCAGCACCTCCACTTCATATATATGGATGTCAATAAGAGAATTGGATAATTTTTTATGAGCTATTTCACTCAATGGGGTGTAAATAAAATAGATAAGGGGTGTCCTTTTATAAGTGTGGGAAAGGACACGCCTAGAATTACGTAAAATATTTAAACGTAATTAATGTCGTGGCCAAGTATAATTCTTCCAAATAAACGTGAATTCTGATAAAACGTGGAAATGATAAAAATATAATTATATTATGAAATTTATACAGGTTTTTGTGTCATTTTAGAACTTAAAACTTAGTTTAACGCATTTGTTTTCCAATTTTAACCTCAACTGTAGCAATGACTCATCCAATATTAATGTGTGCTAATTATTCTTATAAGGTAAAACTTGTCTCCTAAATGGAAAATGGATTAAATTTTGGACAATTTATAATCATAATATTTTTATTTCAAAATTTTTATTATTTTTAAATTATTTAATTAAATATTACTTTATAAAAAAATATCATTAATGTCATTTTTACACAATTTACATTATTTGAATTTAAAGACATAAAGAAAGAAATTAAATTAGAATATAAACCATTTACACATCCCTAATTTTTTTATTCATCAATAAAACTAATTTTTAAAATATAACTCACTCATAAAATATTGCTTGTAGAGTTTTAAAAAATATTTACATCATTTTTCAACTAAGTGTACAAACACTATGATAGTATTATGTAAGAATTTAAGGAAAGTTTTTAATCACTACAAATAAATAAAATTATCATGATAAAAAATTATTTTATTTTTCAAAAAAAAATTTAAAACCAAAATTATACTATTTCTTTTTATGTTTAGTTTTAGTTATATTAAAGTCAATAGATGACAATTTTGGATTTTTTTTACTTAAAATAATATAAATATCATTATAAATATAAAATATAAAAAAAAATTTATATATTATAATTATTCCTAGATATTTTCAAATTTAATCCATAAAATTAAATAAAGGAAGATTTTTGTTGATCTTGAGAACTTATCATATATTTTGAACCCTGTTTTACTCATTTTACCATTACCGAAGTGACAACTATTTTCAACGGTTATTATTCATAAAAAAAATTAAAGGAATATATTTTTGAAATTTTATCCTATTGATTAAAAATATTAAATAACTAATTTTAATATTCAATTCACATAATTAGAGGAATTTAACTTAATGGTAAACCCATAAAACCTAATTAAAAGTAATTTTCTAAATAAAATGTTTTATAAAGTATAGAATATTTTTATACTAAAATCCAACTTAAAATTAATTACAATGACCTTAATTGGATTATTAATAATATAAATGAAATAATTTAAGTTTTAAAACTACTTTAGAACAAAATTAAACTCTTTAAATTCTTGAAATGAAAAAGTAATATTTCAATAAAAAATATTATTTGTTATTATTCATTAAAAATCATCCTTTTTAGAAAATTTTAAAAAATATAGTATAAAATAATTTTGACATGATTATTTCAAAAATTATGTTTTATTTTACAAATAAATATTATAAAATTGAAAGTAATTAATGACATTATTTTCTCACAAAAATCAGTTAAAACCATTTTTGATGGAAAATTGTATTTTAAAAGCATAGAATGGATTTACAAAAATGTATTTTCATTATCTAAGAAATTTAAAAATATTTTTTAAAATGTTTTAATTCCTATTAATTATAATAATTTAATGTGTAATTTTTGATAGTATAAAATATTACATTTCATTTAGGTTCAAGGTTTCATATATTTTAAGATATCGATGAAATTAAATTTATTTGAAGAAATTGTATCTTAAAATATTTAGGATTCACAAAAAAACTACATTATATATCATCCCTGTAAAGACCCGGAAATTTCATGGAAATTTTTTTTCTTAATTTTCTTTGGAATTTTAAAAGAACGCAGTTTCTGACGGTGCCTGATTCCGAGGCCCGGTGTGCCCGGAATAAATTTCTGAAGTTTGGCTCAGGGACGTTCAGTGAACGAACGAGCGGGTTTTTCTAACTTTTGAACCTATGCTCGGAATTGAATTCCGAGGGCACCGATGGAATCGCAGCGCTGGTATTTTCTTAGAAACGCCTCTTCAGGAGTTGCGTTTGCTCGGTTGTGGTTTTTAATTTTTGGGTTTTAAGTTAAGAAATAAAATAAAGTTGTGTGACAATTTTATTCTTATTTCACTTAAGCCACTTGAAGCCACTTGAAAGCCACTTAAACTGAGTTGAAACGGATAGGGTACTATCCAAAAATATCCTACCCTCTTGGTAGGATATTTGTGAGGTGGGGCCCGCACGAGCCCCGCCGTTTCTTTCCTGCTATGTAACGCACCCGCGAAAACCCGTCATTATGAAAGTCAACTAACGTGTTTTCTTAAATTCTTAACGCACCATTTAATTGGGCGGTTTATTTCGTGAATTAAATGGGCAGTTTCTTTCGTCGAATTAATTCTACGTATTATTGGGTCATTACTTACCTCTTTTTCGTTTGTTGGCATAATAATAAAATAAGACCAACACGACTTTTGGAGGATTGCACGTTGAGAGGCTTTGACAGAAATCTTGAGCCTTCATCCTCCTTCACGAAGAATGCGAAGAACGCGAAGAACGCCGTCACCCTCGGAGTTTGGCGACGCTTCATCCGAGACGTTCTTCCCCGCCCCTATCTCCGATCACCAACTGTTTGAGGTAAGAGATCTCGGGTTTCTTTTTAAACTTCCTTTGTGGTTTTTGACTCAAGAAGGATTTAATTATTATTAATTAAATCTTTTTTTTTTGAACCTCAGAGTTCGTCGACGCGACACCCTTCCGCGACGACGCGACGCCGGATGCCGCGACGACGCGACGACCCTCAAATCCGCGAAGAACCCGCGAGCGATGACTTGACGAGGTAGGGGTTGTTGTGAATATTTTATATTCCCATGAATGTTTCTTTAAAATTAAAGAACCCGATTCGTATGAACAATTTTAATTTATTAAAATTTTTGTTTCATGTGTTGAATAGTTCTCCCGTTGTTTTTATCTAACGCGGAGGGTGCGGGCCAAATGAACACGGCCCGACAACCCTCCGCCGTTCTTCGTGGTTGTGCGGATTTGGTGGGCAACAAAAAAATGTGAAGCAGGGGCGTTTTGATGATCCCGCAGTGAAGAACGGAACCCGGGAGGAAAAATGGCGCAGACGGGAAGGAAAACGGACCACCGGAGCAACTCCGGTGACCCGCGGAAGCGGCCGGCGGCGCGGGCAGCCGGAGGCGGCGGCGCCACGGCGCGCCTCCAGACAGAGCCACCACGGCGGGGGCGGCTAGTGGACCCGCGGCCGCGCGGGTCCGGCTCGCCTGCACGGGACGCGGCAGAAGCGGCGTCCGCTTGAACCAACGCTGCCCCACGCGGGGCCGCGGCACCTCCAAACCGCGGGGGCGGCGCCCCACGGCGTCCAGCTGCTCGGCCGCTCGGCAGAGCCGAGCCAGGTTGAGCCGACTGGCCGGGCCGCACCCTGGCCGGACCGGATCGGGTCGACCCGGTGCGGTCGACCCCGGGGGGGGGGGGGGGGGGGGTCGGCCCGGGCCCAGACCCCCCCGTCTTCGGACTGTTTTCAGTCTTTTGCCCGTAACATGAGATAAGGGCCTCCAAAAGATGCACCATCAGCGGCAACGCGATCCTTGGATCGAGACGGTCGTTTCGGTATATCGCACTCAAGGTTTCGGAATACTTTGCGTTCAACCGGGTTGGTTCGTACACGAAACCAACCGGGCCCTCGGAGCAGAAACGCTCATATCTTGATCTTCAGACGTCCGATTGATGTGCCATCAACTTTGTTGTTTTCCTCTAAGTGAGAAGGATCTTTTGGCATACTCCGCTCAAGGATTGGATGCAGGTGGGTATGGTCGGGTTGGATTTTCCTTAAAAACCAACCGGGCCCCTGGGACGAAAAAGCCAATAACTCTCAGACCGGGCGTCCGATTGACGCGCCGTCTGCGACGTTGAGTTCCTGTTGACGATATGGAACTTTTCTATACATCAACTCTGGACTATAAGTCAGTTGATGTATCAGCCTCTCGGCTCGTGGAGCGGACCCTCCCGAACGAGCTTGCTGTGTGCGGGAACCTTAGAGCTGGCTGCTACTGCTGTTGTGACGACAATGACTGTACATAGATCCTCAGTGGGTTCGACTGCGACGATGATGAAAACCGTACGGGAATCCTCCGAGTTTTCGGAAGTGACCACTACGGTACATCTTGTGATACATCAACTCCGGACTACATGTCAGTTGATGCATCTACCTCTTAGCTCGTGGAGTGGACCCTCCCGAAACGAGCATGCTGTGTGCGGAAACCCTAGAGCCGGTTGAGACTTGACGACTGCTGATCGAACGACTCGGTGTGTTATGGATAGCCCGGCGGAGGAGCTCTTGGTTGTAGTGGCATATTGGAGTGCTTGGGTGTAGAGGCAGACCCACGACAGAGGTGCGCTTGGTTGTAGCGGCACAGAGGAGCGCTTGGTTGTAGCGGAAGACCCACGACAGAGGTGCGCTTGGTTGTAGGGGCACAGGGGAGCGCTTGGTTGTAGCGGCAGACCCACGACAGAGGTGCGCTTGGTTGTAGCGGCACAGGGGAGCGCTTGGTTGTTACGGCAAACCCACGACAAAGGTGCGCTTGGTTGTAGCGGCACTGGGGAGCGCTTGGTTGTAGAGGCAGACCCACGGCAGAGGTGCGCTTGGTTGTAGCGGCACAGGGGAGCACTTGGTTGTAGCGGAAGACCCACGACGGAGGAGTGCTTGGTTGTAACGGCACGGGGGAGAGCTTGGTGGTAGTAGCAGGCCCACAGTACCTGATAGGTGGAGAACTACAACAGTCCAAGGTAAGAGGGAAGCGCTTGGTTGTAGCGGCATAACCACTGCACTTGATGGAGAAGGAGTTTCCCAATAGCTTTGGGTTCCACTTCCTGATCGAAACTGTGTGAGTTGAATCCTGTTTATTCTCCTTTGTGGATTGTGTTGTGCTATCCTATGTGGATTTACTATTTACTCCCCTTTGTGGATTGTGTTGAGCTATCCTATGTGGATTACATTTACTCTCCTTTGTGGATTGTGTTGTGCTATCCTGTGTGGATTTACTATTTACTCTCCTTTTTCGATTGTGTTGAGCTATCCTATATGGATTAATTTTACTCTCCTTTGTGGATTTTGATGTGCTATCCTGTGTGGGTATACGTTTTACTTTCCTGTGTGGACTGGGTTGTGTTTGAGTTCGGACGTTGGAGACGAGCGGGAATTGATGACTTAGGTATATGTATGGGCATATACCTAAGCCGTGTCGGATGTTACTTCATGATTGTATCTTTCCTTTTTGGATTATCCTTTGTGGATTCTGGGAGACCTTCGGGGGTCTCGGGGTCCATACTGAGTAGCTTATACTCACCCCCCCACGGGCTATGCCCGCACTTCGTTGTGTTGGTTGCAGACGACAGACAGTGCTGATCGTAGTGGAGGCTCGCAAAGCAGGACGGTACCTGAAGTGGACCACTGGGCGGGACGAACTCGGAGCGTTCAGGTGGACCCGAGGAGCTGTGGATTCTATCTATACCCACCCTTCAGGTGGTACTTCCAGAGGACGGCTCGACCCTGCGGCTTTTCCTTTCAGTTGCTGTTTTTTTTCATTCAGTTGTACTTTAAAGTTGGGCTTGTATTTCCGGCCCCTTTTACTTTCAGAACAGCTTGTTACAGTTTTTACTTAGTGTTTACTTTTTCGCTTTCTTACTATGTGGTGCTTGTTTACTTTTCAAAGGCAATTCCTTCCCTTTTCCGGGATTTACGCCTTGGTGCTAGTCTCCAGCCCCTGGCCTATGGAAGGCGGGCTTGGGGTAATCACGGCACGGGCCCCGAGGACGGGTCGTGACAAATTGGTATCAGAGGTGGTCGGTTCTACCGCAGACTCTGATCTTTCTTCTATGTGAAGCAATAGTGTTTAGCATATTGGGTGTGGTTATCAGCCCAGGGAGTCCAGTGTTGGTGTGGCGGCCGACATATCCGTACACCAGGACCCTGACTTCTGATTTCCGACATAATGCACGAAAACATCGATTACATGTGTGTTTCAAGTTTTCTTTGTGATTACTTTATGTCAGCTCACCAGGTATACTGTTCTGACCATGGCGCACCTGTTTCCTTTTCAGGATGACCCCACGACGGCAACCAGCTAGGGTTCCGAGCGATGTGCGTGGCGAGAGCCCACCGAGCGTAGAGGACTCGGTACATGGCCCTTTGACAGCTGAGCCACCGGCGGTACCTATACCTGCCGAGCCACTGATGCTACCAGCCCCAGCCGCTGACGATGCACGTCACCTTAGTGCACTGCATGAGTTCCAGCGCCAGCGACTGCCCAGGTTCCGTGGGGAGACGGACCCTCAGGCCACCGAGGACTGGCTGGAGGCAGTTGTACGGGTTTTTAGATTAGTGAGGACACCAGCAGACCTCATGGTGATCCTCGCAGCGAGCCTCCTGCACGCGGCAACAGGCAGATGGTGGAGCTTGATGCTTCAGGTGCACAACGAGACATCTCTCCTCTGGACGGACTTTGAGAGAATCTTCCGCTCTGAGTTTTTCAAAGCCACCCTTCGAGCGGTGCGCATCCAGGAGCTACTACAGCTGCGGCAGAGCAGCATGACAGTGGCCCAGTACTCAGCGAGATTTACTGATCTCTCGCGCTACTCCACAGATATGGTACGTGACCCGTTCTTTCGGGCCCGGACCTTCGAGCAGGGACTGAGGCACGAGATCAGGGCTTCGATGATCTCCCTCAACATTTCGACTCAGGCAGGGGTGTTGGAGCGAGCCCTCTTAGTGGAGAGTTTCCTTGCTGAGCAGTCTCTAGCAGCAGGACCCACCACTTGCCGGCATGCGGCAGAGTCTTCTGCAGTGGGCAGTAGACAGGTGACGCAGGGGTCCAAGAGGACTAGACCTACAGGTGGTCAACAGCATGACTCTGGATCGTTTGTGTGAGGCACTCGGGATGGAAAACGACTTTCCATGAGAGGGCAGTGTTACTCCTGCGGCGGGATTGGTCACATGGCTCGTGACTGTCCGACCCGCCATACGGATGACCAGCTGATGGAAGAAGGACCCCCCAGGCAGAGGCAGAGGTTCGATCAGGGTGGGCCGCAAGGAGCAGGTGGCCATGGCAGGGGAGCTAGCCGTGCAGCTGGAGGTGGACGACGCTTCAGGGTGTTTCCACCACCACCACCAGGAGGTCCACCCCGACTGCAGGGGACAGGAGGACATGGGAGAGATCAGCTTCAGGCAGCTGAGTCCTACGATCATGGAGCTCCGAGAGCAGATGTACAAGAGCGGGACTTGCTCCAGACCTAGAGACTTTTGTTCATGTTGCTTCTAGTTTTGTTGATGTATGTTTGTAGATGCTTTGTGTCTTTGTACTTGAGATGCAGTAATAAAAGACACATTTTCTTGTGGCATTTACTTTCCTGTCCTCTCTTGTGTTGTTACTAAGAGGTTCCGATTTAGACTATTGACTTGACCCTCACTTGAGAGGTATCTACTGGAGGAGACCCAGTTACGACACACTGATGCCGATAGTGTGACTCAACCCTTGGAGGTGAGAGTAACTGTTGGATCTCTTGGTAGTAGCGTCGAGGCCTTACAACGTCATCCTTGGTATGGGTTAGTATCATCCATGTCGGGATTGACTGTATTAGGAAAAGAACGTGGTTCATCCCGGGGATGAGACCAGATTTCTCTTATCGGCAAGGAAGAAATCATAGCAGCTCTTGTGGACCAGAGGTGGCCTAGGCCACGATAGAGAAGGTACAGGTCATTCAGGAGGCGGAGGCCACTGGGGTTTGAGGATGGCGACCCCATCTTCATGCGGGTCTCACCTCGACGTGGATTACAGGGTTTTGGCCGAGGTGGCAAGTTGTCTCCATGTTTCATCGGACCCTTTCAGGTCCTCGTCATGATTGGCGAGGTGGCTTACCACATAGCTCTACCGCCTTTGTATCCCTAGTTTGTGTTGAAGATTTACGGGGATGTAAAGCCCTGTGGTGGGAGTAATTTAAAGACCCGGAAATTTCATGGAATTTTTTTTTCTTAATTTCCTTTGGAATTTTACAAGAACGCAGTTTCTGACAGCGCCTGATTCCGAGGCCCGGTGTGCCCGGAATTCATTTCCGAAGTTTGGCTCAGGTATGTTCAGTGAACGAACGAGCGGGTTTTTCTAACTTTTGAACCGGTGCTCGGAATCGAATTCCGAGGGCATCGATGGAATTTTAGCCCCGGTATTTGCTTAGAAACGCCTCTTACGGAGTTGCGTTTGCTCGGTTGTGGTTTTTAATTTTTGGGTTTTAAGTAAAGAAGTAAAATAAAGTTGTACGAAAATTTTATTTTTATTTCACTTAAGCCACTTGAAGCCACTTGAAAGCCACTTAAACTGAGTTGAAACGGATATGGTAATATCTAAAAATATCCTACCCTCTTGGTAGGATATTTTTGAGGTGGGGCCCGCACGAGCCCCACCGTTTCTTTTCTGCTAAGTAACGCACCCGCGAAAACCCATCATTATGAAAGTCAACTGACGCGTTTTCTTAAATTCTTAATGAACCATTTAATTGGGCGGTTTATTTCATGAATTAAATGGGAAGTTTCTTTCGTTGAATTAATTCTACGAATTAATGGGTTGTTACTTACCTATTTTTCGTTTGTTGGGGTAATAATAAAATAAGACCAACACGCCTTTTGGAGGATTGCACATTGAGAGGCTTTGACAGAATTCTTGAGCCTTCATCCTCCTTCGCGAAGAATGCGAAGAACGCGAAGAACGCGAAGAAAGTCGTCACCCTCGGAGTTTGGCGACGCTTCATCCGAGACGTTCTTCCCCGCCCCGATCTCCGATCACCAACTGCTTGAGGTAAGAATTCTCGGGTTTCTTTTTAAACTTCCTTTTTGGTTTTTGACTCAAGAAGGATTTAATTATTATTAATTAAATCTTTTTTTTGAACCTCGAGTTCGTCGACACAACACCCTTCCGCGACGACGAGACGCCGGATACCGCGACGACCCTCAAATCCGCGAAGAACCCGCGAGCGACGACTTGACGAGGTAGGGGTTGTTGTGAATATTTTATATTCTCGTGAACGTTACTTTAAAATTAAAGAACCAGATTCATATGAACTATTTTAATTTATTAAAATTGTTGTTTCATGTGTTGAATAGTTCTCTCGTTGTTTTTATCTAACGCGGAGGGTGCGGGCCAAACGAACACGGACCGACAACCCTCCGTCGTTCTTCGTGGTTGTGTGGATTTGGAGGGAGACGGCAAAACGTGACGCAGGGGCGTTTTGATGATCCCGCAGTGAAGAACGGAACCCAGGAGGAACAACGGTGCTGACGGGAAGGAAAACGGACCACCGGAGCAACTCCGGTGACCCACGGAAGCGGCCGGCGGTGCCCCGGCGCGCCGCCGGACAGAGCCGCCGCGGCTTCGGCCGCGGCGGTGGCGGCCAACGGACCCGCGGCCGCGCAAGCCCGGCTCACCCGCACGAGATGCGGCAGAATCCGTGTCCGCTTGAACCAACGCGGCCCCACGCGGGGCCGAGGCACCTCCATACCGCAGGGGCGGCGCCCCGCGGCGTCCAGCTGCTCGGCCGCTCGGCCGAGCCGAGCCAGGCCGGTCCGACCGGCCGGGCCACACCCTGGCCGGACCAGACCGGGTCCAGCCAGGTCGGGTCGACCCGGTTCGGTCGACCCAGTTCGGTCGACCCCGAGGGGGGGGGGGGGGGGGGGGGTCGGCCCGGGCCCGGACCCCCCCGCCCGTCTTCGGACCATTTTCGGTATTTTGCCCGTAACATGAGCTACGGGCCTTCGAATGATTCCCCGTTAGCGGAAACACGATCCTTGGGCCGAGAAGGTCGTTTTGATATATTGCACTCAAGGTTTTGGAATACTTTGTGTTCGACTGGGTTGGTTCGTACACGAAACCAACCGGGCCCTAGGAGAGGAAATGCTCATATCTTGAGCTCCGGACGTCCGATTGACGTGCCGTCGACTTTGTTGTTTTCCTCTAAGTGAGACGGATCTTTTGGCAAACTCCGCTCGAGGTTTGGACGTTGGTGGAGTACAGTAGGGTTGGATTTTCCTTAAAAACCTACAGGGCCCCTAGGACGAAAAAGCCAATAACTCTCAGACCGGGCGTCCGATTGACGCGCCGTCTGTGATGTTGAATTCCTGTTGACGATACAGAACTTTTGGATACATCAACTCTAGACTTTAAGTCAGTTGATGTATCAGCCTCTCGGCTCGTGGAGCGGACCCTCCCAAATGAGCTTTCTGTGTGCGGGAACCTTAGAGCTGGCTGCTATTGCTGTTGTGACGACAATGACTGTACAAAGATACTCAGTGGGTTCGACTACGATGATGATGAAAACCGTACAGGAATCCTCCGTGTTTTCGGCAGTGACCACTACGGTACATCTTGGGATACATCAACTCCGGACTACATGTCAGTTGATGCATCGACCTCTTAGCTCGTGGAGTGGACCCTCCCGAAACAAGCATGCTGTGTGCGGAAACCCTAGAGCCGGTTGAGACTTGACGACTGCTGATTGAACGACTTGGTGTGTTACAGATAGCCCGGCGGAGGAGCGTTTGGTTGTAGCGGCATATGAGAGAGCTTGGTTGTAGCGGCAGACCCACGACAAAGGTGCGTTTGGTTGTAGCGGCACCGGGGAGCGCTTGGTTGTAGCGGCAGACCCTCGACAGAGGTGCGTTTGGTTGTAGCGGCACAGGGGAGCGCTTGGTTGTAGCGGAAGACCCACGACAGAGGTGCGCTTGGTTGTAGCGGCATAGGGGAGCGCTTGGTTGTAGCGGCAGAACCACGACAGAGGGGCGCTTGGTTGTAGCGGCACAGGGGAGTGCTTGGTTGTAGCGGAAGACCCACGGAAGAGGTACGCTTGGTTGTAGCGGCACAGGGGAGCACTTGGTTGTAGCGGCAGACCCACGATGGAGGAGCATTTGGTTGTAATGGCACGGGGGAGCGCATGGTGGTAGCAGCAGGCCCACAGTACCTGATAGGTGGAGAACTACAGCAGTCCAAGGTAAGAGGGAAGCGCTTGGTTGTAGTGGCATAACCAGTGCACTTGATGGAGAAGGAGTTTCCCAATAGCTTTGGGTTCCACTTCATGATCGAACCTGTGTGATCTGAATCTTGTTTACTCTCCTTTGTGGATGTTGTTGTGCTATCCTTTGTGGATTTACTTTTTACTCTCCTTTGTGGATTGTGTTGAGCTATCCTATGTGGATTACTTTTACTCTCCTTTTTGGATTGTGTTGTGCTATCCTGTGTGGATTTACTATTTACTCTCCTTTTTGGATTGTGTTGAGCTATCCTATGTGGATTACTTTTACTCTCCTTTGCGGATTGTGTTGTGCTATCCTATGTGGGTATACGGTTTGCTTTCCTATGTGGACTGGGTTGTGCTTGAGATCGGACGTTGGAGGCGAGCGGGAATTGATGACTTAGGTATATGTATGGGAATATACCTAATCTGTGTCAGATGTTACTTCGTGATTGTATCTTTCCTTTGTGGATTCTGGGAGACCTTCGGGGGTCTCGGGGTCTCTACTGAGTAGCTTATACTCACCCCTGCACGGGCTATGCCTGCACTTCGTTGTGTTGGTTGCAGACGACGGAAAACGCTGATCGTAGTGGAGGCTCGTGGAGAAGGACGGTACCTAGAGGTGGACCACTGGGCGGGACGTACTCGGAGAGGTCAGGTGGACCTGAGGAGCTTTGGATGCTATCTGTACCCACCCTTCAGGTGGGACTTCCAGAGGATGGCTCGACGTTGGGGCTTTTCCTTTCAGTTGCTGTTTTTTCCTTTCAGTTGTACTTTAAAGTTGGGCTTGTATTTCTGGCCCCTTTTACTTTCAGCACAGTTTGTTACAGTTTTTACTTAGCGTTTACTTTTCTGCTTGCTTACTCTGTGGTGCTTGTTTACTTTTCAAAGGCAATGCCTTCCCTTTTCCGAGATTTACGCCTTGGTGCTAGTCGCCATCCCCTGGCCTATGGAAGGCGGGCTTGGGGTAGTCACGACACGGGCCCCGAGGACGGGTCGTGACAATCTCATAAACACTTAATTGGTAGTGTAATGGAAATATGGAATAACTCTACCTCATTCCTTTTTATTTTTAGGTAAAACCTTGATAATTACCAAAATAATTTCATTTTAAATTTTATCTCTTTGAAAGCTTGTGATACACGCAACCCTGAGTCTAAAAAAATCATAACATATTATATCATTATAATATAGTCATTAAAATTGGTGTGTATTAATAGGGAGAACAAGATTTGGAAAATTAAATGTTTTAAAAATTAATATATAAATTCATTTATTATCAATTCCTTAGAAGAATAAAGTCATTTTAAAGTAAAATAAATCTTTTCATAAAAAACTATTTTTATGCACGCAATGAGTTTTTATCCTAATAAATTAAATTAGACACTATTTATATATGATTTTAATATAAGTTATTTATTATATATTCAATAATATTTTTACCATTCATCTAATATTTTTTTGATGGGATAATAATAAATCTATTTTTATGCATAAAAATTACATTTTTTTAAAAACAATTTCATCATGTTTTCCACACTTATTTTGAAATTTATTTATTTTTTCTAATTTTTTATAATTTATTTGAAGATTTTAAATTTATTTTTTAAATCATCATTTCAAAATTATCTTAGAGTAAACTGAAGATATTTTTAAAAAATGATTATTTTTCGATGAATAGTTAAAAATAGTGGTTTCTGTTGAGAACTACCTTTTCATTTTAATTTTTTTAAAGTTATATTTTGTTTTAAAATTGTTTTAAAAGTAAATTTAGTTTAATTATATTATTTTTCATCCAATTGAGTTCATTTTAAGCAATATTATATTTTTTTTGATATAAAATAAATTTTTACTTAAGAAAACATTTCCATTGGAAAACCATTTTTTCGATGTGTAGCATGATAAATTTTAAATTAAATTATTCTATTTCTGTGAATAATATTTTTTAAAATGGATTCCATGTTTTTAATCGAAATGATTATTTTTAGGTAAAAATATAAACTCATGTATTTTTATTAATGAATTTTAAAAAGTGTAAAAAAATAATCATTACAGTTAAAGTTAAAACAAATTTATGGAGGTGTTAAACTAAAAGGATAAAGGCTGAAAGTAACTAAAATATTTTCTAATCTATATTAGATTACTATATTTTAAAATATTATCATCAATGATTCAATAATGGTATATTTTACAGCTAGTTAGTGTGTGTAAACCACGGTTATATTTTATTCTGTCCAAAAAATTCAAATGTGTCTTTTGCCCCACATATAAAAGGACACATTATCTCTTCTAATCTCCTCAAAAAATAGAAATATCCCTTCAATTCAGACATGATATATCAAAATAAATTCCTTAAATCTATCCAAAATACATAGAGTCTATGTTTTGATCATATAATCATCATAAGAAGGCTTTAGGTATAACCTAAATAGGTTCTCAGAAGAAGAGGTACAGTTCTTAATCATGTGTCTTATATTTATTTTATCTTATTCCCCATTAAAATATCCTCCAAATATGATAAAATATTTACCCCGGTACCATCCATTTAATGAGATTTTATTATGTAAATTTCAAAAGCTCTATTCATCTCGTCTTCCATCAAATGAGAAATGAACCCATCAAGTTTATGTACAGTGGACTACCATCTTGAAAACCGACATAATTAATTTCATATCAACTAATATAATGGATTGATTTAGTGATATTTATTACCCAGTTACTCTTCTAAAATTATAATGTTACATCTAAATTCTATCTTTCTAATCATGGGAAAACAATGACATTTCTCATGTGTACGTGTGGATTTCCGCCTCCACAAAGCGATGTGATAAATTTCATTTTATGTATAATTGTATGATAATAAGGATATATTTAATGAATATATTTGATTTAATAATGATATTTAAAATGATAAATGTTATTTACATTTCTTTTATTTCATTTTAAAAAATAGAAACAATGGTCAAGTGTGTGTATGGCCTACCATCTTTGTAAACGGTTTAATTCATTTTTTCTATATATCATTTTGGAATTTATCTAAATACATATATAATGAATATATATAATATTATATAAGTATTAAAATTATTGAAATTATGGAACTATGATCAATGTACAAGGACCAAAACAACCAAAAAACATATATGAAAAACAAAGAAATTATCACTCGGAATAATATTTTTTATAAAGAATTATTAATAAATGTGTGATAAAAAATTATAAATTATTCATATATGGTATGACATATATGAGTATGGTTCTATAATAAATGTATAAAAAACACTATTTATAATGTAGGAGGTTCAGACACATATGAAGGAAGTTAAATTTATGGTAGGGGTTTATTTCACAATCTCATCATTATTTAGAATTACTTATTTTTATATAACCAATAAATAAGTTATTGTCTTTTTAATTTAATTTTTTATTTTTTTTTCTTCTACTATAGTTCTTCCTAGGAATTATAAGTTTTAAATTCAAATTCATCTCTTTATATAATCAGTCTACCAAAATAATGTTTTTAACTAAAACTGACATTGTTTTTTACTCATACATAGATCTTTCTATTCTATGATCATGTTTTATTAAAATGTTTTTTATTCACCTTTAATTGTTAAAATTTATTTATAACCCAAATTTATGTTTTTAAAAATATTTTAAAAATAATATTCTTTATATTTTCCAAAGGTGGTTCTTTTTAACCTTTTTTATAACAGTGAAAAAGGATTTTTTTTAATGACTAGTGAAAAATTAACCACCATCTTGACCACTAATTTTTTTAATTTTAAATTTAAATGTGCTGATGATTCATTTTAAAAAAATCCCTAACTTTCTAAAAAAATTGTTTTTAAAATTGATTTCCAAAGTTAAATAGGTATTTTTCTTATGAATTTTTAATGAAATTTTATGGTTTTTATATTAATCAAAAGAAACAAAACTTATTTTACTTATAATAAACTATGTTTATGTTTTAATGATGTAATACTTATTATTTTTATGGATTACATATGATCATTTTGATCTAGAATGTGCTATTTTGATAATATTTATCATATTAATATGGAAGTATTATGAATATATTTATTAATTGGGTAAAATACCATTTTATATGCATGTTTTTCAATACATATATTTATGTTGATTATGATTCGTTCCCTTTATATGAGGAATTCATTATACTTAGTAAGTGATGGGTGGGTCCCAATATATCTCCTTGATACATCGGTAGATCTCATGATACAAACTAAATTATGTATTTGGTCGAGTCCTTACCCATTTATAAAACTTTTATTACCACGAGGCAATGACAGTATATATGCGATGTTCAAAATTATGCATTCTTTCATTATGATATTAGTTATTTATTTCCATGTGATTATTTGATTATTTAAGATTTTCATGGACAAGTTTAAGACTCATGCGATTATATATATACATAATTATTTTATCATTTTTTATTTTTGTCACATTGTTATTTATTATCAACTTAATGATTAAATGGAATGTGTTTTCAATTATTGACCTTTTCATGTTGATTATTTCTTATTTATTCATGATCTCTTCTGCTATACACATACCCTTCATAAGAATATGAGATAACCCTTCTTATGTTTCCTTTATCTAGGATTCCAGAAATTTTATTATGATTGGTTTGTATGGATATGCTAAAGGGGATAATAGTGTACTCCATGAAAATACTATGTTTTATTTTACATTTTTAATTGTAATGTGAGATTCAAGTATGTATCTAGATTCCCTAGACTATGACACTATTCAGTCCTTTATAATGTGATTCTTTGTATCAAATTTCTATGTATTAAAGTATGAATAGACTATGATCTATTAGGGTTGGGGTCTTTACATTTTATGTACATGCCTTACCAAATAATATTCTCCTTTACTATAGGGTATCATGAACATGTAGAGCCTCAACCCTATGCCTTAACCAATCTATATATAACCCCCACCATATATCATTATCAACATATGAATTTATATAAAAAAATCCATTTTCCATATAACACATATTCACCACCTCTTACATCATATAACAATAACAACATTGATAAAGGAACACTATCCATAGCATAATACCATCATAAGAACAACCAACACTAGGTGATCAAGGCCACATAATCAATAATTCAAACTAACTATATTAAAATTACAACATTATTAACCATTTTCCCATCTATATTTAGTTCATTATGTTATTCAATAACTCTACAACCTAATAATTTATCCCACAAAATACCAAAAACATTGTATTCCTCATACATCATTATTATATCATTCATTATTACGCATTTCAAAAATATTTTTTTTAAGCAACCCTTCATGTATTTAATTCCATCCCAATATTTAGTTCCCTAATAATTAATTCTTCTTCTTAAAAATACATTAATTTTGTTTTATCATTACCCGTTTACACTCATGAACTATACATATCAAAAATTAAGGTGAAAAAATAAATTCACAACATATCATGTATAAGGAATTATTATCAATATTTTTAATCAACAATTAATGTTTCATCCAATCCATTTATCCTTTACACAGTTTTAGTAATTATCCATTAATGGTGGAGTAAACGTATATAGGTAACAAAAATAACAAACCAATCATAGAAAAAACATATCAATATATAAGAATGAAACCCCTAAAATATCTTGAAAATCGTAAAACATTCAACATATCAACTCATTTTTTCCACACATATTGAATCGGTTACCGAATTTATTTAATTAACATTCTATATTAAATGTTCATTTTTATATGTTATCTCTTTTCCTATATCCCGTAACACCCAATAAATCATAATATAATACTAGGGAGAAAACCCAATAAGAAAATAATGAATATTAGTTAAATATGGCTAAAGATAAGTCCCGAGATCCACTTCCTCAATCATTGATTCAAATAGAACAACTCCACACAATGGAATAATCAAGGGATAAAACATCACTATGATTGAAGGGAAACCTATCATAATCTATCCACAATAATCTATTATCAATCTAGACTCAGAACACATACCAAAATAGATAAACTCACGAAAATAGACCTCAAAAAAAGAGGAAGGAATGAAAAGGGAGAATAGAGAATAATAAGTTACCTTAAAGAAATGTAACATGATATCTTCAATCCATTAGGTTAGAATCCTCATAAGAGATGATCAAGGGGAACCATGGGGTTCTCGGTTCATTCAATTCTTTTTTAGGAAATAGGGAAATCGTGATAAGGGAGGATGGTCCCTAAATTTATAGAAGGATCCTGAATGGTCTAACCACAACATGGAAATATCCAACCACACCATGATCTCCGACAATTAAGGGATATCTAAATCTCTTATGGTCATTTCCCACATTTCTATGTGTTTTAAAAACTATTTAAAAAACACCTTGACAAACATAAAGAAAAACCTCCATAACGTGGGTATGATTCTTTCATAGTTTTTACCACAATAATATAAGGACCATAGCATGGTGAGATTCAGGTCCCTGCATTACATGGGTGAGTCCCTAGAATTCCACACCTGAAACTATGTCCACACTAGGAATTTTCAGGATTCTTGTTTTACATAGGGTGAACTTCCAATTAACACACATTCCAAAAAAAAAATTTGAATCAGTTTCACTATCCTTGGAATACATAGTGCTGCACAACTAATCCCCCAAATTAAAAACACAGCCACATGCTCCACCACACCGAATTACATGGAATGGTGAACCTAAAATGGCCCAAAGATCAACTTTTGTCTCCAAAAAAAATCTAATATCCCATTAAACATATCCTTGAAAATTTTTGGGATAGAAAAATCTCATCCATTATAATTAATAAAAAAAATTATTTCCACACATCCCATGGAACATGGTAGAGATTTTTTCAAACATTGTTTTAGTCATGTGAGAATAGATGGGACACATTCATCACTGGAGTTAAATTGTTAACTCATACCCCATTGATATTAAAATATCGTATTAGGTTTCAACCCAGCATTATTCACAACTATCTTCACCCAATGGGCCATGAAAAAACCTCGAACATTATTTTTGGATTGTGGACCCAAAATTGTTCACTTGTTTTAGTCTTAAGCACATCAAAAAATAGGCTCACGAAGTTATATTGATTTAGAAGGAAGAAGCACAGAGTGATCTTAAAAGTATCAAATTAGTTCTATGTAATATCCATTTAACTAATGTATATCCATCACATTATAAGTATTATGAATATACAAGATATAGAATCTTTCCTAGGAAGATAATATCCCTCTATACAGATTTGAATCATGTGAAATAAAATATTTATAGGTGTATTTTGTCATGGAAAATATAATAATCATGAAAAAACCATCCTCATGGGTCTTTAACAAGGAATTGAATGTATCTCCAATAATTTTTCTTGGAACAAATATATGGTGATCCCCCAATGATCTATTACAAATCCTCCTCCTCCACCTCCTAGAGTAAAATAATCATTACTCTCTGAAATCTGGCCTCCTCCCATTTATGTAGGAATAAAAAATTTATGGCAAGGCCCTAATGATCTATTTTGGATCCTCCTTATTACAACTGGGACCTTCTAATAGCACAGACACCCTGCCTTAAAATGATCATCAGGTCCTAGCATGCCAGGTACTACTAGTTTTCCTACAAGCACAGGGTGCCTTGACTGGGGACCAACCACAAGCTCTAACATGTCATCATGCTAATTGCATTCCCCATAGGCCAAAATATGTTCTTATCAGTTTAATTTTTCATCACTCAGACCCCACTGGGAAACATCCCAAGATGTTACTCATCTTAATCACAACTCTAGGACAAGTAGTCTTAACTTAGAGTTTTAATCAGGTGGGTTCTTAAAAATAATTGTTCAATTTTTTAACATGAGTCGTATCATTTATTAATTTACCAATTTATCATTATGGGGTATAACCATATCCTTTTACATATATAATTACATTATTTTAAGAATAATTAATCATCAGTTAGAAACCAAGGATCATAAATTCTAGTATAATAAAACTGAAAACATTGAAATATAATAAAAAAATTATATTAATCATCCATAATAATATCATAACTTCCATTGAGCTCTTAAATATTCATGGGATAACCTGGGTATTACATTAAAAAATGATGAGATAAAAATATCAGTAAGGAAATAAACATAGGAATAAATAATAATATATGAGTTAGAAGGAATACCATGATGACATAACAAGGAATGGCACAAGAATAAACATATTGAACCATAAAATCTAGAACATTGGATAATGTGATCATATAAACAAAGGAATTTTTAAAAAACAAACATCATGACATAAACACGATTCTAGGATAAATGTTAAGACTATATAACATGGTGTACAAAGACCCATAATGGAATTAGTAATACTCATTATCCCAACTTGAATTCTCATGAGACTAGACATTACCCAATGAATTGGATTTCTATCTAGGTGAACCCGTCATAACATGTCTATACATATGTGTTCCACATGAAGAATAAAACATAAGGAATAAAAAAAGTTAAAAGTGGAATGAAAAGGGTACCCAAAACATGTCATAATTCACAACCAAAGGGAATATCAAAATAGTGTCCATTAGATAATTTATTTAAATCATGAATGAAAATTAACAAGATAAAATAGTAATATATCCTGATAAATGATTTCTAACTGAATTTAAATCATGTAAATACTGGTCAAGAAACATTAGAAATGAGCCACTTTATTGCGGTTTAAGGGAAAATATTAATGATACATTACAGAGGAAAAAATAATAATTGTTTATATAAAACCAGAAAAGAACTATGATTTTTTTTCATGATAAAATTATTGATTTTATAAAAATATTGTTCAATTAAAATAGTTTTTTGAGTGCACTTAAAAATTGAAATGAAATGGTGAATTTCATATTATTTGGGCTTGCTTATCAAGAGGAATTGAGAATGGAACCTTTTTAAAACGCATATTTCTAATCAAATAAAGATGAATTGATTTAGATACATATGTTTGGAATATAAAAATATAAATTAGAAAAATTTAATAAGAAAATTTAAGAGATATATTGGGTTAAATTGAAAGAAATCATAACTGAAAGGGAAAAATGGAGGTTTGGAGAGAATCCCCTACCTTACCATCATCATGATCATTTTATATTTATTCAAAGGAGAAACTAAATGAGACAAATATTCCTAGAAATAAAGGAAAACCAGGGGCTTGGGAGGTCTAAAATAGTGGATACCAAGGGCATCCCCCTGAATTAAGTTAACTCTCTAAGGCTTATAGAATGTATCATTTGGGAGGCAAGTGACATTGAAGCCTTGGACTATTAGGGAAGTAAGGTGATCCATGACTTTTTTCAACTCTCTCAAGGTGTGGGTGACCTAAATATTTCTGTTAAGGATTAATTTACATTTCATGATGATGTACGATATTGACCACGGTATGGAGCCTCTTCCTAGTAGGGAATCAGGAATGATCCTTGAGTTGGTTTCCACTTGAGAGAGGAAAATGTTCTTCCCTTAACAAAGATTCTGCCCGGTGAGGAAAACATTATCCTTATATGGAATTGCATTTCAATTATAAATTTTTTTTGAAAGTACTGACACACTCCCACGTATTTTTTGATCTACTTCTCTACCTCAGATGTCACTTGAGATGCGAGATCCATTTGTGTTTAACATGCAGTGCATGGCCTTACCTTTTGTTCAATAGTGTTCTGCAAAGGAACTTAATGTTTTGGATAATGAAATTAGATTCATTAATAATTTAATCCTGAACCTCTTCATCATTTATTTAATTTATTATAGTTTTATTATGTTCTTTTATGGAATTTTTGAAGATTCATAAAGATTAATTTTGTTGTTCTGGGAGCATTCATTTCATGATTTTATTATAGGTTCCCCTAAGTTTAATTAGGTGAAATCTTGTAAAATTAGAATAATCTTATATAAGTGAAATAATATGGTATTAATTCAATTACATAAATTTAAATAGTCTCATATATCATTTTGTTTTCATATTTGAGAAGGATTATTTATGTGAAATGTTAATGAAAAACGATTAGTTTATTTCAGTAGTTCTTCAATCATCACAATTAGTTTTGTTTTAATATTTAATATTATGTTTATATTTTAGGTTCTGATCATAATAAAATTTGTCCTATAAATTTTCCAATTTTTTTATATATTATAATAGTTTTATTTCTATCTTTCAAAAAATTACTTGAAAACGAAAACTCGTCATCCATGTTGGCAGTGAGTCGCCACCACACAGATGATGTTTACATTTTTATAATAAACGAAGAAGAGAAGGGATTTGATGATTGATATTTTATTAACACAATATCATTAAATTATATATATGATACCAGGGTTATAAATTATGTTGGGATAATAGATGAAAGGATGAAGTATCAGAAAAAAATTAAGAAGAGAAAGGTGGTGGATTTTACCTCTTGTATATCATCTCCTTGAAAACCTCCTTATGGAACATGGTTTTTGTCTTTTGTTGAGACTAGAAGCCTCTGGACCTAGAAAAGAGGATTGGTAAGGTAGTTGGGAATAATTTAGATAACCTTTATGGTTTTTTATATACGAGGAGAAGAGGTTATGAGGGGAGGTATTTATAGTGGGAGGATAAGAGCTTTTTTATTATTTAATTCATTTTATTATTATTTTGGATCAGAACAATCAATAGTATTGATTAAAATAACTAAATATAGTAAATGGTTCATTATAGTTTTAACCCATGGGTTCTTAACTCATCTGTACATCACTCATGATTCATTAATTCAGGTATTTGTTAAATATTATAAATTACAATATTTCACTATTCACCAAAAATTTAACATATTTATAAAAAAAATAAAAAATTTACCTCAACCATTTTTTGATGTGTAGATTTAAAAAATGGACACCATTTTATGAAAATAATTTTATAAATATGATATATTTAATTTTAAATTAGAATCGTCATTTATTAAAAAAAATAAGTATTTTGATACCATATACATTTTTAGGACACATTTAAAAATTAATTAAGGTCTCATAAAATTATCTTATAATTTTAATGAAACAAAATCTTAATATATGAATCTATTTTAAGAAAATAAATTTTATTTAATATCATTTTTTTAATTATAAAAATTTAAACAAATGTTTCTGTTTCATAAAATATCATCACTTTCTTTGTCAATTTTAAAACATTTATTTACTTATTCTGTGATATAAATTTGTTATATTTTAATATATAAGATGCCTATAATTTATATACACTTTCATAGGTGGTGTTACTATTTGAAAGGTCGGATTACTATTCATAATGGACACAATAAAATTCCAATATTCATATTCCTAACAGTCAAAGGGGTTTACTACTTCCTATAAATACAATTGATTTCATTCATCATTCACTTCTATTTTCTCCAAATTTATATATAATTTCATATTTTATATGAATATTTTAACATTATGTTTTATTTCTAAATCTGTGTTTATAAGAATGGTCATTCTAGTTGATTAATAAATTCCAAATTTTTATATTATTATAGAATGGTTTGTTCAGTGATATTCGGTGTAGAATGATGGATCTTATAGCAAGCTCGGAACCAATCCAGGTTTGAAGGCTATGTTCCTTTGGTTAGTTCCATCATAGTGCGGACTCATTTCCTTATATTTGAATTGGATTCTATCATCACGGACTAGAAGGAGTCCCCCTATTTCATTATTCTGTATGTTAGTGTCCCTTTGGATCTACCCTCTCGAGTCATTCAGCAGGGGAACTGGGTGTGTTGTAAACCCCCTGGATCTGGTTTCAAGCTGAACATGGATGAGTCATGTTCTATGGGGGTGATTAAAGGAGGGGTATTGGTTCATTTATGACGGGGGGTGTTCATAGAGTTCATGTCCTTCTTTGGTAATGGTACTTCTTTCTTGGATGAGGCCAAGGCCATGCTCACGGGGCTATCCCTCTACATACAGGAGAAGCTAGAGCTAACCCTGGTGGATTATGATTTTAGGATTATTCACAACTCCATGCTTGGTAAAGTATCCCCCCTTGGTCTATTTCTTTCATAGCTAGGAAATGTATATCCATTCTTGGATCCAACATCTATGTGTCTCACACTTGGGGTGAGGGTAATAAAGTTGTGGATCACTTGGCTTCATTGGTAGTCCAGTGCTCCATCACAACTAGTCTTCTCCTTATCAATAGTTTGAAACCAGTGTGTGTATTTTTACATAGATGGGATTCACTTAGCTTGCACTATTTTTTACATCCCTATATTCTGGGGTCCCCTAGATTATGTGGCTTATTTTTTATTGAATAAAAATTTTATTTGGATAGAAAAAAATTCTACAGAAATATCTGGCATTCTTATTGGTCATATACTGACTAATGTGATGTTTGATCTTTTTACTACATGAAATAATTATAATAAAATAAATTTAATTAATAAAAGTATGGATCATTACACTCCACCACCTTTTAGAGTAAAATTATCATTACTCTTGTAAATCAATCCTCCTATTCCCCCAAAATCCAAGTGTGTTTCCTCATCGATGGGTTAATTTTATTAATAAAAAAAAGAAAAATATGTTGTCATATTAAACTTATTACACCACTTGATTTTATCAATTATTCCAAAATACTTACCATTTTTTCTATTTTGGTATCATATTTTTCTTTCTTTGGTATCAATCTACTCAATTTTTCATTCTTTCCGCTAAATATTTCATAGAAATGGAATTAGCTGTTAGAACCCATCATAGTATCCCTCAACCACACAATATAGAATTCCAATAATTACTCACAAATTAAAATCAAAATTAATAAATAAAAATATACACAATAGGATAGAAAAAAAATTTACAAATCCACGGATTAGAAGTACCGATTTGTGCCAATTACTCACCACTTTCTTCACTTCTCCATTATTTTTTACACAGGGCCTTTTATGCTTCCTCCCCCTTTTTAAATAAAATTAACCAACTATTTTCCATGTTCTTTCCACACTATTTTTCCATCCCATTATTATTTTCCTCTAAAAATTACATCATTAGACTATTTGGGTCATGGGCCTCATCATGCTATTTATTATAAAATCTCTTAAAATATGTGTTAGGATTATGTCAATGAAATAATATTTTGAAGCCTAGAATCCCTTAATAATTGAGTATGGAGGACATCATAGAATTAAGGGAAAGAAAATTATGAACTATATAAAAGAGTTTTAAATCTGTATGATGATTAAGAGATGGTGAAAACTTCACAGTTTTCATTGAATTGTAAAAAAAACTAAGGTTACACTATTCTGAATTTATAGAATCTAGATTATATAAAAAATATTATAATTTTTCTTGAAATATTTTAATCAATTATTTAGACTTTTTTAAATTCCAAATATCATTTAAATATTATCTAGATAGGGTTTTTAAATTATTTGTAGGCTCAATAAAAAATGATATTCTAGAGTTTTTAAGGATTTTTTGAAGGTAAATTGGTAGCCAAGTTACAAACATACAATAGCTAGAATGTAAAAAGAAATAGTAATATGAAGATATATTCAGTGTAGATTCTACCAAATTAAATGAATGAAATAAAAACAACATTACCCCTTATAACCATTGTAAAAAAGTCATCCACCCTTAAACTGTTATATATAACCTGATTCCACATGTGAGTGTTTTGAAAATGTGGAATCATAAGAAAATTACTAATGGAAACGTTCAATAAAAAATGTTCCTCAAATTTCTAGTGAGGAAGATTCAAGGAAACTCTTTATATTTATTTTCATTTAAATATTCCATTCAAGTGGAAAATGACTCATTGATAGTGGTTTCACCAACCATATAACCTTTTATGGTGATATATTTAGGTAATTTTACTTTTTATTAGATTCTAAAAATAAATTTTTCTAATGGGATGTAAATTTTAGTCAAGGGAAAAATAAAATTATAAATTGAATATATTTTTGGAACTCCACTTATCAAATATGTGTTATTTATAAGAAAAATTATTTAAAATTTGATATTTCTTGTCCAATTAATTCAATAAAGTAACTAATATTTATTTAAAACAATTGTTTAATAAAATATTAGAATCTCAACCATGTATTCAAAGTAAAAATGAGAGGGAAAATATTTCTACTTGATCCATTGAAGGAACAAGAAACATTCTCTAAAACAAAATCTCATTCAAAAGTTTAACATAATAGGCTTAGACTAAACAATCATGTAGTTGTGGTGAATTTATAATGAAAGGACTTGGTTCTAGGTCTCTATTTCCTAGAATCTCATTTTTCATTTTTTAAATTTACACAATAAGGAATATAGTAGATACATCCAGTAAAGCTATCAATATACATATTTTTAGTTTAGAATATAAAATATTGATTATTAGATTTTTCATATATAAATTTTGTGAAAACAAAACCCTAACACTTTTTGAGATATATCCTAGTTATATATCTTTGATTTAATCTTACTTCATAGATTAATTATTTCAACCACATCATGACTTAGATGATCAAAATTTGGCATATTACCATAATCACTATTTCCTCTAAATTTTTTTGTTCACATGAGTGTTAAATGTCACATATTTTTCTAGTTTACAACATCATATATTGAAAAGTGTAAATTATTACTTCAACACTACTTTTTGGATTATCAAAGATTAGTTTTATGGGTTATGTAAACACCCACACAAAATCCAATCTAGGAGCCGTCATTAGATAAAAAATAGTCACAAGAAACAGAAAACCTAGAATCAAAAATAGAAGACCCACAACACATAAGGCCGAATTAAAAAATATATAGTAATCATTATAATTTCCTTGATAGGTTATCTTAATTCAAGGTTGGGATAAATAAATTGGTTCTTTTTAGTCATAAATTATAAAAATTCCACAAACATAAGTTAATCATTAATGGAGACTTATTTCTTATAATTCAAAAAAACATCTAACTTCATGTCAAACCATTTCTTAAATTCATCTCCAAGTTTAAATCCAACATACTCGTGCATCTGGAACCAGTAAAAATAATTATTTATGTTTTTTTGATAAAAATAAATAAAATTATATATTCCATTATAAAACTAAGTAACATTTCCAATCTACTCTATGGTGTAAAGGGACATCTTTTAAAGATTACCAAATTTAAAACAATAATTAAAAAGTACACTATTTTATTTTTCTTGTTCTAGCTCCTTATTCAAGCTATCCTCCTTCAAACTTCTAAATGATAATAAAAACATTATAAAAAACATAGTTTTAGCATTATTGTCGAGTAAGGGGTTTTAAAAAATTAGTCAAACCCTTTTTTGAAAATGTATTTTTGAAAACTCATCTGAATTTATTTTAACTATAATGGTAGAGTTTTCAAAATATAGTTTTGGAAAACACAATATAAAATATTTTTAAAATACTTATAATTTTGAAAACATCATTTTAAAAAATCTTATTCAAGATATAATATATTTAAAAATACTTTTATAAATCCATTGAAAACATTGATTTATGTTACAAGGGTAAAATTATTTATTGAAGGTAATGAGAAATCCCTCCTTGAAATAATTCCCTTATTTTTTTCACCGAATAAAAACCTAATGTTCTCATAATCTAAAAATGCTCCATCATATTTTGATAAAACATTAATGTAGTCCCCCGCCTCCTTAACAGATTTAGATAGACCATTTAAGACCTATGCCAAAGAGGCCTAAGGAAAATCAGAGGTCTTTGGGGGTACAATCTTCTCAAAAACATAATTCTTTCTATAGAATATTCATCATCCAAAACCATATTATTTTAATAATACTACCTCCATTATGTTTTATGTGTATTTTCTCAAGTAGGTATATTTATTTCTGAATAAAATACCTATATTTACTTTATAATTGGTTAATATCGTCCCTATCGTGGCATGTGTCTACTGTACAGGTTATGGGCATAGTAGATGTGTGCAATGGGTGGTTCCCAACTTGGATTTTTATCATTATTTATGATCAAAATAAGATATATATGAAGATAAAATCGGTGATCTAAGGAATTGTATCAAAACATTTAGACATGATTAATAACATTGGAACTATAGATAGGATCATCACATTTTATTAATAATAATGTTCAATTAATTAAAGAATTAATTTTACTGGAATTATTTCATCATTAATGAATATGGTGATAGATCTATGATGAACCTTTTTTACAATGTAGTAATCAAGTGTATATTCCCACTAGTAGTGATCCGCATGTGTTTCTCGAATCTCTAGTTTTCACGAAAGGAAACTTCAAGTTCTATCAAGATAGATTCTAGGGCTTATGTCGTCTGTCATTGATTGCTATGAGAACCACTTCCATAGTGTTCTCCTTAATCTACTAGAGGAAGGTTTATCACTATTCTTTAGAGTTTTCTTAAAGAAGGGAGCTCTCTATGATCGAGAAGATTCTAAAAATACATTTTGCAGAACCAAAAAAAATGAATTATCTCTCTTGAGAAAATAATATAATTTATTTCTTATATAGATAGGTTTAAAATAATATAACATCACATGTGACCTTAAATATTTATTTAATTATAGTGAAACTCCATGACATATAATAGTATTTTTATTATTTCATGATATTCACATAACTTGTGAATTAAAATTAAATATTATTTAATAAAATTATATTCAATATTTATTAATTCTTTACCAGACCATTCAAACTCAGTTCGGAATTCCTCAACAATATTTATTAGCCCTTTAATAATGACAATTATTTTATTAGACAAATATCACTGCATTATTTTTCAATAAATAAAAAAATACTATAATCACTAAATAAGAAATAAATATTTATTGAATATTCCAATCACATTGTATTCCTTCAAAAAACTAGTGACAAAATATAAGTGATCAAGCATAAATGAATAGTTATTAAACCAAATTTGGGAATAATTTACATTCAACTTGTTAAATAATAAATAATAATATATTATTTAACAAATACTTTTGTTACACATAGTGTGTGACCCTTTAAAACTTTTTCTCAGTGGCATTAGGTGATGTAGCCTAATGTCCAAGGTTAGAATCTAGAAACATATCAAGGAACTCATAGAGAAATAAGTTAATACTACAATGATATTTTACCTCATATAGATTCATATTGTGTAATATAATCCATTTATGAAGATATATCAAATCAAGAAGGTTGCATGCTGGTGCCATCAACCTATGTTCTCAATGTATCTTTCTTTGACTTCCCAAGAATTGATCTTTCCTATTAGACCCTATGGTCATGAATTTATTTAAGATATATCACTTCCATTAAAGGGCCAGAGATATATAATTTTATGAATAAAATTAATCTTTTCTATCATTATTCATTTATGAAATATTAATTATGATGCACCCAACGTACCCTACCTCACGACGAACATATATTGTCATGGTTTCCATCAATATATCATTATAAAAAACTCATAATATTCATTAAAAATAATCATATTGTTTAAGGATCAATATACACAACTGCTTCTCGGAATATACAATGACACATCAATGTGTAGATTTCCTACTAGGAAGTCTTGTTCTCAAAATATCCTACTAGATATTACCAAGGGAGTAAACATTTAAAAGGTTCCTAAATGTCCTATGAGTCCCCCCCTGATATCTTGTGTCATGTTTATCCCTCAAGTGATATTATTCAACTATATAACATTAATATTTAAGAATAGTTTTGTAGCACTTCCCGGTTCTCATCATAGTGGGGAACCGTCATGACCTTTTACTGTGATAGCTATTTTTAGGAAATTTTCACATAATCTGTAATGTAGAAGAAGAATCATGAAATGTTAAGGAGTTTATCAATATTCAGAACTATGAATACATATAATCATAAAGTATACACAATTTTTTTCTTGGGAACCAACTCTAATAGAGTCCCACATTCACTAGAGTCAACTTCTAACAACCTTTAGTCCGCTACCTCTCGCATGATACGCATTATTTTGTTGAGATAGGAATTTAGCCAAGGGATCATCCATGTTCCCTTCCATGGTTACTCTTCTTACTACAACTTCACCCTTCTGATTGAAATACCTCAAGAGGTGATACATCAAAAGTATGTCTTTTTTCTATTGGGAAGACCTTGGCTCTTCTGCAGGATCCACTATTGTAGTATTATCACAATAAAATGTGATAGGGTATTTAATTATATGTACCATTTGAAGATTATATAAAAAGTTCTTAATACAAATTTATTCATTGGCATCATCAAAATCATCCATATACTTGGAATCCACTATAGAATCAGTGAAAACTGGTTTCTTTGAACTCTTCTAGCTCACATCTCCTCCATTGAGACTGCAAACATATCCTGATTACAACATCAGATCATTATTATCTATCTGAAATCTATCATCAATGTAACCCCTAATGATCATATCCTCATCTCCTATATACACCAAGAATATATCCTTATTTAATCTCAGATACTTAATGACATCCATAATAAAAATACAGTTTTGTTCTCCTATAACTTCATGTTATCTACCTACCATGTTCAATGCATAGGACACATAAAATATAGTATATAACATGGAATGAATGATTGATCCTATCACTGGATAACATGTGATCTTGCTCATTATCATTTTCTCTAGTTATGTATGATGATGCATTTTCATTCAAAAATGTAAACCATGTGACACTGGAAATAATCCCTTGTTAGATTAATCCATACTAAATATTTTTTGTATCGATTCAATATATGTACATTGACTTCATCCAAGAAGACTCTTGTGTCTATCACTAATAATATTCATCCCTAGAATATATAAGGTTTCATCTAAGTCCTTCATAGGGGAATAAATGTTTAACCAGTTCATAACAGACTATAAGAATGGTATATCATTTCCAATAATTAATAAGTCATTAACATATACTACTAAGATAAAGACCACATTTCCACTAAACATACTGTAAAAACATATCTCACATTCATTCTTAATGAAACCAAATTCTTTTATGGATTCATCGAATCAAATGTTCCATTTCCTAGATGCTTGATTCAATCTATAAATGAATCTCTAAAAATTTCAAATCCTTTTGCATCACATGGAGTAATAAACCATTGTGGTTGTTCCATATAAACATTTTCCTAAAGGTCACCATTATAGAATGCAGTTTTGATATCCAAATTCCAAATCTCATAGTCATGGTAAGTTTCTATATAAAGTAAAATTCTAATGTATTTAAACATGGAAACTATAAAAAAAAGGTTTCATCATAGTCAATTCCATGATGTTGTTAAGCCATTTAGCCTCTAGAAATTATTTTTACATATTTATATTACCTTCCACGTCCAATTTCCTCTTGAAAAACAATTTTCACCTAGTAGTCTTTACATCAAATGGTGCATTGACCAAAAATCAAACTTAGTTCTCATTCATGGAATTCATTTCATAATTCATGGATTCTTTCCATCTTGCATCTTTTGAGTTATGTACTTACTCCTTGTAGGAGAGATGATCATCATTTTCAACAAATAATGTGTAATAATATTTTTTACTAGAAAACCATATCACTCTGGTTCTCTTACCTCTCTTAGGATCCTACACAGAACATGGGATTCCGGAACTACTTCTTCTATAGGGAGTTGTGGAACCAATTCTCTAACAACCCTTCTCTTTATTACACACTTAACCATAATTTATTACATAAAATATTCACTTTATACAACATAGGAGATCTAGAGGTATTGTGTATTTGGGGCTTAGGATCATTACATAACAACTTAAAACATGAAATACAACATCTTTATTGAAAATTTTTTTACATGACCACTATATTCCCTCGTACTTATCATTGTGTGGGATAACTTGAGGACATGCATAACAAAAGTGTGAGCTACAAAGATCAGTAAGGGAATAAACATGGAATAACATGAGAAATAAATTAAATGTTAGACAATACTAATATCAATGGAGAACAAAATAAACATTAACATAAAGGCATGCTAAATCATGATAATAATAACATGGAAATGTGGCAAGAACACTTAACAAGGAATAAACATGAGACAAGGATCATTTCCAATGGAGAATGAGTAAACCCTAATTGCACATGAAGAATGAGTAAACCCTTGTTGAACTTGAATTAGAATGAGTCAAAATTCATTACAAATGATGTACCATGATACTATACATTACCCAATTCATTGGAGCACTGTTAGGGTGAACCCTTCTTAAACATTTCATTTATTTAATAAGTGTGCCACATGGATCATATAACATGGAATAGATCAACATAATAGGTTATTACACTATTAATTAATGTGGAATAAATATATGAAAATACAATTAAATGTGTATATGTTCATAAAGATGAATACCCTTGATAGAGACATGGGTATGGTATTCACTACAATGATCTTGGCTTGGAAAAACACGGTGCAATTTTGGCAGCATAACAGTGTGACATAAGGATTCATGAAAATGGTTGATAAGAGAGAAATAGGAGTCTTAATATTTTTACATGATATTAAAGGTAAGGGGTTCATATAGACACATTTTCCAATAAAGGTAATGTAATTTAGATGCATAATACAAAATTATTACATGGATGTAAAAGGGAAAAGATAAATCCCTCACGGAATTTCAGCATGGTAACGGGTGTACATGGGAGGCATTAATGGGAGACAAAGAGGTATCACATAATAAAAAATTAAAGAGGAAAATAAGGGGGAGTTTAGAAATAATACCCCACCATTTGTAATTGAAAACAAAAGGGCATAACAACTAAATGAAAATTGGGAAAAATTGAGAAAAGAAGAAATCCCTTACATGGAACTGCGATCCCAAAATCATGGGAGAGGCCTGAGAGAGGATTCTTTAGAGCTTTTATGAACCTTTAGAGGATATTAGAGGGATGAGGGTAGGGGTTTGTTGAACTCCAAAGGCTTTTAGTGAATATGAAGAGGGATCTTGGGTGGGTTTATATAAGAAGGAGGGGGAATTCTTTATTTTTTTAGGTTTGGGACACCTCACATTAAACTAATCAAAACCACAAACCATGCCATGTTTTTTTAACATGGTTTCTTCCATAGTGTAGTGGAAAATAAAATTTTATAATGATAATGGCCTAACCTTTTAATGTAATAGTGTTTCTTATGTGGAGGTGAGTCACACTCTAAAAGAAAACAATTTAAAAATACAAATTGTTTTATAATCCTTGAAGGGTCCACTAAAGCATTGTAAAATAAATAAAACAAATGAAAAATCAAATTATTTTAATGTTAAAACATATATTGGCCAAACCTAATGTTTATAGTATTTTATTACATCACTATTGGGTCATTATGGTTTCATAAAACACATTACATATTTAAACTGTATTTAATTTTTACCCAAAAATTCGACTGTCTCAGAAAATTATAAAAAATTTACCATTGAATAAATTTGAAGTCCAGATTCCAAAATTAATATTCATTTTATCTAAATAATTTTCTAAATTTGTGATTTTTTTCTTTTAAAATAAAAATAGATATTTATCGAAAATTCATGGGTTTTGGAAAAAACAGCTGACAGACCTTAATAAAGATTACAATTGTATTCATAAAATTATATGATAACTTATATATAATAAAAAGTAATTTAATAATAATATTAATAATATTTTATTAAAATATTATTTAATTCAAAAATCCATTAATTCATCAAAATATATTTCTTAGTTGAATATTAACTAAAAATATTATTTGTGCTTTAAAAACTATTTACAATGTAATACTAAAAAGAATGTATATTCACTATACAATAATAAGGTACATAGTCATAGTGCTAGGGTCTAGTTACATAACCCCTTATAACACCCGCATAAGACCAAAGGGTAAGGTGTGTGATGGTGATAGACTCTTAGGGTGGCTCTGATAACATCACTGGTGTGGTAATCATTATTAACTTCCACTTCACCCGTAGTTAGTTCTGCTAAAGCATAACAAGTTCAATCTCAGCTTGGTCTTGGTCAGGAGAAAAGACCAATGAAGTCACCTTGTTTTCGAGCTCCGAAAAATGGGATTTGTATGGGGAAATTCTTCTAGATGAGTCCATCGATTCCTTTTTCTGAGTAAATTGGATTTGTTAAAGTCTTATATTTATACTAATTATGTGGTAACTATTCAATGCCTATATTAGCAACAGTCATAATTCTTAATGGTATTTTATTATCCAAAACATAAACAGAAATAATTTCATACATTTTACATAACTATAATAAGACATTTAAACAGACCAAGAGTAATTAATGAATTTTCGGTTCATTACATGTTCATGATCCAACTCTTGTGTATCTTGAGCATCAACTTCCCCGAAGTCAATATTTCACCCACTATCTTTTTGAGGGTGTTCTTTCTCTCAAGATATATGGTGTGCCTATGGACAATCACTTTCTTTTCTGATGGGTTGTATAGGTGGTATCTCTATGTTTCCTTGGGATGTTGTATTAATATACTCTTTGTGCCTAGGGGAAATAGTTTTTTCTTGATAAGGATTTAACAGAATTCCACACAAACCCATATACATGTATGTGAAAAAACAGGTTTCTTTACACTCCATTACTTGATGGTAATTCTGTTTACAAATTTAGTTGGTACTAGGTTTAATGTGAATGTTGTGGTTTGTAATGCATATCTTTAAAAGTACAACGGATGATCTGTAAGAATCATCATCAACCATACAATTTCCAACAAAGTATGGTTCCTACTTTCACAAACATCATTCCACTATGGTGTATAAGGTGGTGTTAATTGAGATATAATCTCAAACTCTAGTAGAAAGTTGATGAACTCTTGGTTTAGATAATCCCCACCATGATCCAATACAAGCTTCTATATCTTCATACCAAGTGAATTCTATACTTCATTTTTGAATTCCATGAATTTCTTAAAGAACCTGTACTTATACCTCATTGAGTAGACATGTTTATATCTGTTCAACTCATTAGTAAAAGTTGTGAAGTAATAATATCCACCTCTATATTCTACCATAAATGGTCTATACGCATAAGTGTGTACTAATACTAGAAGGTATTTTTCCCTTTCACCCTATCCACCAAATGGTGGTTTTTCCATTTTTACATATAAACAATAATGACAAATATCAAGTGGTTTTAGATTATAATAGTATAAATGACCATCTTGACATAGATTTTTCAAACACTTATTTTTTATATGACCAAAAAGGTGATGCCATAGCAGGATTTCATATGAGCAGTGTAAAAAAGATTCTTTATCAATTTCCAACACTTGGTTTTCATAATATAATACATAAAGACCATTATTTAAATTTTCCATAACATAAAATATGGTGTCCTTATAAAAGAAACAAATTTTATTTAAAAATTTGAAAATTATCCCATCTGTATCTAGGCATGCTACAAAAATTATGTTCTTGTTAATTGTAGGAACATAATAAAAATATTTCAAAACCAAAATCATTCATGTTGGAAATGAGAGGTGGTAGTCACCAATGGGAAGAATAGTCAACCTTTCACCATTAAAAAATCTCATATCCACCTCTCTTATTGAAATATTTCATAATATACTTGGTTCCTATATTTGGAAACAAAAGTGATCCCTATAAGATTTATCTAACACCCAATATGATGATATTGAAATATTACACTTAGTAACGAACACAACATTAGATTCCCATTGCTTTTGTGTTGAGTACTTCTTCCAGTGGATTGACCTTCCACATGAAAAAAAACTACCTCATATTCATTAACATGCCTTTATATCTTTTTCTTCTTGGAAGGATAGTACTCGGGAGATTTAGAATTTTTTTAATACTGGGTCCCATTTTCCTTATTCTTACTTATATTATTCTTCATAATACCTATGGGTGTTTCATGCCCCATTTCCTTTTCCACTCAATGAATCAATGTATGATGATCCAAAATACTATTATCAATATTTCTCATATTTTAATTAGCACTAAAACTAGAGAATGTCTTAGGTAGTTATGAAAGTATAATATTGTTACTTAACTCATCTGAGAATTTAATCTCTAATATTTCCAAGAATTCAATGTAGTTTATAATATATACTATATGAGGCCCAGATGGTGTAAAATCTCAAATCCTAGTCATAAACAAATCATTTGAGATGTCATACTTCTTTTATCTCACCTTCTCTTGATAGAGATCCCAAATATGAGACATCAGGCTATATGAATACATATCCTCATTTTTCTTCAATGTATCATTGGACATGGATGATAGTATGAATCATTGAAAATATACAACATCATTTAGATGTTTCTTATAGAGAGATAACTTTCCATCACATGCCTCATTACTAGGCACAACTAGAAACAGTAAATTCAGTACATATAATTTTCTTTTATGGAGATAGATGATACGTAGGAATAATTTACACTCTTGGAAATTTATGACATTGGTAATTTTTTCCTTCCTAATTATGGATCGTAATGATATGTTTTATGTCATTTTATTACCACTTATAAAAATATGCCATACAAAGTTTTAGTACATTATCTGATAAAATTTTGACATATAAATAATTATTATATTTATTAGTCTCCCACTATTTTATCAAAACCTAATAGCCCACATCATTGGGTTCAGAATATTATGTCACTTGTATATTCAAGTGGCAAGGATCCATATTAACCTTCTCCTTACCCCAAAAAATTTTGTTCACGCAACTTGAATGGTTTTCGGTAGGCATTCCAAATTTCAACTACATTAAATCATAGTTCCTTGATCTTATGAGTGGACCCACCATTCCAAAATTAATTAAATTGGATTTCTTTATCCTTTTTATCTCAATTACACTATGTTTTTTTTGTAATTCAACCCTTGATGTAAACTATGTTATGCCAACACAAAAATTCAAGTCATAATTCCTCGATAATTGAAAGGAACCCAACCTTGACTGGTAAATAAATTTGAACTATGGTTTAATTTTAACTTAACTAGTGGCAGGTTATATCGTTATAATATTTTATTCAATTATTTTACACTTTTTATGTAAATTCTAGTTATTTTCATCAATAAAAAGCTAATTTTTTATAAAAATAACTTTTAAGAAAATAGTGTGAAACCTTCCAGTCCAACCAGAGCCCTAAAACACAATTTTAGGAAGAAAAATTAGTAAAGAGTAGCTTAAACCCATTAGCCCCAACCTCCCTATACAATTTTTGGAAAAGATATGTTACCACTTTTTTCTGATTGCCTTCGAAATAACTTCGAATTGAGGGGCTATATAGTCTTATATTAGGCAGAACCCCTCTTGTGTTATCTTCGTAGAATTAAAGCCTCTGATTATAATGAAATGTTGTTTGACAATCAAGTCACTCTGATCCAGATTTGTGTCCACTTGGATAAGGTTCTCATTTATTATTTCCAAATCCTCCCTAGAAGTTAGAATAGGCATGACCTATTCCAACATCTATTCATCAGATTTCGTAAGGATGTCCCAAGATTTATCTGAGTCCTCTTCATCTATTTCCTATTATGGTCCATCTAGGCTATCCAAAGAAGCTTCACCTACTTTAGCCTCCGTACCATCCATCCCCGTCAATCTGACCTTGGATGTTTTAACCGGTTCCAAGGATTACCCCCTCTCTGCTCCCAAAAGGCCTCCCTCCATATCTGAGTCATAAACCAGCACTAAACACACATTCACCTCAGCTCCTCCCTTGGGGGATTTGTGAACCTCGGAAGAATTCTGCTTTCACATCTTTCCAGAGGCTGATTTCACACTTTTGGAGAATTATGGATCTCTTGACTTACCATATATAGCCTTTCATGGTTTTTTTCCAGATAATGAGTTACTGTTGTCTTCGGGGTTTTTGAGAAGTCTTTACAAGGTATTGATTTTTTCTCCCCCTTAGAAATCCTAAAATTCCCAATAATAATATTCTCTTATTTCCCCTTCCTTCAATTCATTAAATTATGTGATCATGAAATAACATCCATAATCAAATTACCATGAAACTTGACAGAACTAAAATAAGAAATTGGTATAATCATGAGCTTATATTAGTGGTTAGTTTATCTAGTGGTGGAAAAACTAATTACTGCCCTATGGGGGAAACAACATGAACTGGTTAAAGTTTTTGTTACAGCATTCCATATAACCAATTATGTATCCCCTTGGATGGGTTTCTCCACGACTCTAAACTTGAACCACCTCCACTTTCATGGTATATTCAAATTTTACTTATTCCTTTTATATATACATAGGTGAGGGGAAAAGGGGTTTATATAAAATAAACAATGGGTACACATACACAACCTAATAAGAGGAGACAAGGCATGCATGCAAATAATTTAATTTTTTAATAAACTCGTGGAAATGAAACTAATCACTTACAAAGCTATGATATATCTCATGATCGTCCACATGCATGAAATGAATTTCACATTTAATAAAAAATATCATTCAATTTTTAATAATTATTATTTAAGATAAATCACACTTGAATAAATTAATTGTTATCTTTAACAAGTCAATTATTTTATCTTAATTATTATAATAATTTTCTTTAGATTTCATCCATTGTATTTTAAAAAAATTAAATACATTCATTTAAAATTAACTATGTACATAAATGTACCTTTGCATTAATATGGTGAATACCCATCTGAATCTACCCAACATAAACTATACACATATATAGTTTTAATCTTTTGAAATATGGAATATATTGCTTGTCATGTACTTTAATGATGTGTACAATTTTATTAATTACATGATATTTTAGTAACGTGTTAATCTTCAATTCATGTAAAATAAAATTTTTAATATGACTCATACATGATATACATATATGAACATTATACATATATTTATTAAACATTTATATATATATATATATATATCTCTGTATGTGTGTGTGTCTATATATATATTTTAAAACTCATCACATGGCATGTCCTATTAACATAATGAATACACGCATGAATAGGTCTCAAGGATCACATAATATAATAAATAAATTTTAAATCTATGAAATTGGGTATGCTTACAGGACATATATATTAAGCTACACGGTGTGTATATCTCTCACCATTTATTCGAGACACAGACCATGGGACTCATTGTGTAAACTATGCCACATAAATTCGATTACATGGCTTGTAAAATTGATTACACATCATTTTTAATCCAAGTTACATGGTCACCATGCTGGTAGTCCATGTATAGTAGGAAATACGTAGCCCATCTATGACTCAAAGGGACTACATGTCGTGTATGTGGGCTACAAAATGTGTACTCTGGTGGACTGTGCATTACTGTGGTAAGGTCAGCATGTCATGTAAGTAATATAATGCACCACATGTAATCTATGCACACAGTTTGAATTAATTTCTGAATTAATTTTTGATACATTAACCACAGGTACACAACTTGTAATTCTGATTACATGGAGTGTACTCTTGTGTTATCCATTTAGAATCCCTGCACCTCTGGATGAGATCTTTGATTTTATTTTGTTAGTTAAATTAATTGGTTTGATTAGATCTGCAATAAAAAAATGATAAAGAAGCATATATCACAATTAAGATTAAAATATAGATTAAACATGAATTGAAAAACAAAATTATAAATGATTAAACCACTAATTATCATTATATAATTATAAATAATTATTTGACTGATCTGATACCAGATGTAGGTTCTGGGCCCAGATGAATCAAGTGATGGGTGGTGCCCAACATGGATTATTTTCATGATCGATGATCAATATGATATCTACAAGATGGCAAATGTCATGAACTATGGAATTGGATCAAGGAAATAAGTCAAGAGTAATAACACTGGATCCATAAGGAGGCTCATCCCATTTTAATTATAATTAATTTAATAATTACAGTTTTCAGTATTCTTTCTTCATTTTATTTTAGTAATCATGTGCATATTCTCTATAGTGGTGATCCACATTTGTTCCATGAATCTCCAAACCTCACATAAGGAATGTCTAGGTGCCAACACAAAATATATTTGTTTATGTGTTATCCACATTTGATCTCTATGTAAACTACTGAAAAATAATTCTACTTGATCTAGTGGAGGAACATTTCTCTATATTCTTAGGATCATTCTTAGAGAAAGGAGCTCTCTAGGTTTTAGAGGATTCTCTTAATCTGTTGTGAAAAACCAATAAAAATGAATTGGATCTCCTAAGAAAATAACATAATTGTGTATATATATTTCATGGGATTAAATAAAATAATTTGACAAGATTCATTAATAAATTATAAAATCCTAGAGAAACCTCATGTCAAATAATAATAATAATATTTTTATTTCTTGACATGCACTCAAATTTTGAATTAAAATTAAATATTATTTAATAAAATTATATTCAAGATGTAATATTTTCTCACAAGACAATTTATACTTAGTCTTTTGTTCCTCCATAATATTTATCGGGCCTTTAATAATTAAAATTTATTTATTAAAAAAATATCATTACATTATTCACCAATAAATAAATAAATATTACATTCACTAAATAGGAAATAAATATTTATTAAATATTTCAATAACTTTATATTCCCTCGAATTGTTGTTGATGAAATATATGAAATCAAGTATAAATGAATAATTATTAAACAACATCTAGGAATAATATTCATTCAACTTGTTAAATAATAAGTAACAATATATTATTTAACAAATATTCTAGATACACATAGTGTGTGGCCCTCTAGGATTCTTTCATAGTGGAATTATGATAAGAAGCCTAGAGTTCATGGTTAATGTCTAGTAACACACCATGGAAGCCATATAAAATGAACAAAATAATGAAATGACATGTTACTTCATATGGATTCATACTATGTAATATAATCCCTTTATTATGATATCTCCAATCCAACAAGTTGCATGCTGGTGTCGTCAACATATCTGCTCAATGTCTCTTTCTATAACTATATGGAAATTGATCTTTCCAATTGAATCCCATGACCTTATATTTATTTGGGCTATATAATTTCTCTAAAAGCACATGAGATATCCACTTCCATTAATGAAAAGAAGTGAAAAATCCTTCCCTCATTATTCATTAATAGAATATTAATTATGATGCACCCAACATATCCTACCACATCAGAAACATATGTTGTCACAGTTTTCATTAATATATCAAAGTATCTAAATCATAATATTCATTAATAATTATCTTAAATTATAAGTATCAATACACACATACATAAATAGGAATATCCAATGACATGTATAAATATGGATTTCTTACTTGCGGGTCTCGTACTCATAATATCCTACAAGAAATTACCAAGGCTATACACCATGACAGGGTGACTCAAAGTCCTATGAGTCACCACCACTAATATCCAGTATCACTTGTGTCTCTAAAATTAGATCAGTTGGATATAGGAATTATATATTCAATAGTAGTGTCCTATAACTTCTAGGTTCTCTTCATAGAGGGGAAATATTATGGCCTTTTAGATATAAAACTACTCTTAGGACATTATCACATGCTATATTATGTAGAATAACAATCATGATATGATAGAGAGTTTACTAATATTTAAAAACATGAATATAAGTTATCATAATGTACACATAAGTTGTTTTTAGGGCACCAACTCCAATAAAATGGGTGATATACTCTACTAACTCCAAGATAGTTTAATCCCTTTTGGCCCCTAAAAATTTCATCATGACAAGTGCCTCTATAGCTTATAAATTCACATTGGTAACAGTTGTTTAGAATCTAGTGTTGATAAATGCATCTATATCACCCTCTTACATTTTAACCACTTCGTCCTCTATATAGTTGACTCTATTAAGAAATTCAACCTCTCATATAGTAACTCTACAGAGCCACACTGAGAGAATAATTTCCTCCCTAGAATTATGGGAAGAGATTCTCACAACATATTCTCATCCCATATTTTCATCCAAAGAAACATCATTTAATGGTATATAGAAATCTCAAGGGGCACTAGCTAGATCCACACTTATCCCTCCCTTCACAAAAAACCCATTTACATTATATCCTTGATCAAAATATTTTGTATATGACACCACTAATACTTCATTAGCTACCACTACTGAAGGATGACAAGATTTTGGTCTCATATGGTAATCATTTGAATCGTTCCCTTAGCAAACACATAGATTATAGTATCCATTACAAATTCTATACAATATTCAATATCTATATAATATAACACCCATAACTAATATCCATATAAATTCTAGGATGTTTTGGGAGATATAAACCTCAATATTGATCTTAGACATGATAGGGTGCCTCACCATATGAGGTCACACATCAAAAGAAAGAAAAAAATCCAAATAATTACTAAGAAGACTAAAAAATAAAGGGATCTAGAATTGCAATGGAAGATGAGGGGACCTATCCTCGAAAACATACTTTGCATTGTCTTTTTTTAGGTAATTAACAAATTACCACTTCAGTAAAAAAATAAGTCATGAAAAAGACTCGAGAAACTCAATACCAATAAATTTTAAAATCCTCGACATTGGAGAGTTTAATGAGATCGTGAAGATCATCTATAACACTAACCAATGTGTGACTTTACATGCACCAAACTGAGTGGATATGGAGGTAAAAATAAGCTCAATGTTTCCATGGTGATCAAACCTAGAAACTAGAGAAAGATCAAGGGGCTTAAAGGCTTTAGTAAACTCATAAAGGGATAAATCCACCAATCGTTAGCCCTCTATTGGTTGACTGACTTGAAGACCAACCTAGATACCTAAAAAATCTTGGATGTGATCTTTTATTTTACCCACCCCTCGATAACGTTTTTGGTTCTCATTATCCAACATCTGAATGCTATGGAATTGATGCCATCATCGTATTTTTTACCTTCTCCCCCTTTAGTGGAAATTTTTACAGTAATGTTGTCGGACCTCACAGAAATACATCTCCCATTGATGTAGGTATTTTAAATTCTTCATAAATGACTTTTATATAACATGTTGCATCTATTTTATAATATTCAAGTTGAAAATATTTATTGTATTTTATAAATTAAAGAAAAATATTATTGTACAAAATAGTTACAAAATTCAAGAATTCAGATCTCACAATGGTAGAGTATCCCTTCATCAATTTCATTTTTTATTATAAAGTGGTGGATATTGATCATCAAATAACTACCCTATAGACTCCAAAAATATATATAGGGATTGAGAGAAATAATTTTACAATAACATAAATTTCTAAATATTTAATATTTGACAATAATATTTCATGAAAAAAATTAAGAATAAAAACACAGAGAAATATTTTTTCTAAAAAAACATCTTATAAATGTTTTCACAAGAAAAAACATCATATAATTTATTATATGATTTAAAATCCTCTCTAAAAGATCACAATGTATATAAAAACATGTTCTTTTTTTTATGTTCCATAGATCAAATTTGATAAATTGGATAAAAAATAAAATTAGTGATCTTTGTTGGATAAAACACAATATCCATATCTTAAAGGATTTTTCCAGAAAATAATAAAGTTTTTGATATTTTGAAATACAAATTTCATGTGGAATAATGGGTGGTATTTGAAAATGAAAATAATCAAGTATAGTTCCCTGACAAATTCCAACATGTAGCAAAAGGAAGATAAATTTATTGATGGAATTATGATTAGAGGTACATGATAAGATTAAAATATTTATCTGAGACACAATTTGGCTTTACATAACCCAACAGAATTATAGAAAGCTGCGAATAATCCAAAATGGATTACCTAAATTATTAATGAGATCAAGATGATCGAAAAAAACAAAAACTTTAAATTAGAGAGGAGCATAGTGTGAAATGTAATTTGAGTAAATATGCTATTTAGAACCAATATGAATATGATGGATTATTCAAAAACATAATGTTAGGATTTTTATAAAAGGGTATTCATAAAATATTGATTATTGTTTTTTTATTCTTTTTCTCCTACTTCCAATGTAGATACAACCATATTTTTTCTTTAAATAGTTTTACAAAAGGGTTTGAAAATTTATCAACATGATAATAAATAAACATCAATAATATATATTGAAGAATATTTATATTTATAGAAGTTGGATATATATTGTAAAATCAGGAAATAATTATGTGTACTTCCTCAATAAATCATTATATGGATTGAATAGTATTTTTAGGAGGTGTAAACATAAATAAAATTAAAACAAGAGGATAAAACAATACCTCATATTTTGAAAACATCCTTTGATTAGCACCTTAAACCCAATAAGGATAGTGTTTTTTACAAAAATAAGGATTCTATAATGATTATATAAATTCTATGAAGGTATTTGGGAAAATATTTTATGCATAAAATGTGTTTTTATGTCTGAATAAAAGAGATTAATATGTTTCCTTTTATAGAAGAGGGGGGACCCCTAGGATTTCTAAATAAATTAAGTTAATATAGATTAATTATTGACTAAAAATGGATCTAAAGTGCGTTATTCCAAATATAATATTAATATTATTCCAAATAATCTCATCCAATAATTTTTTTTTAAATTTTATGTCACTCTCTTACCCTTATCATTTAGTTTCAACCATTTTTTAACCCATTTATCACATACCGTGACAACACTATTTTTTACGCTTTGAGGGTCAATATTGTTACTATAATTTTCAAACTACACATCTTCTTTCCGTTTTGACTCTTTTTATTCCTTTCAATAAATGGTCAGAATTTTTTGCTTCAGACTAGAATTTCTAGGTAACAGTGTGACGTGTTTGACTTTTCTTTAGATAAATTATTATAATGGTTATAATCTAATCCATGTGGCCATAAATGGATATATATAAAATCCTTTAATTATTATGGAAAAATATTAGACATCCAATAAAATTTGGACATGTGTTATGGTCATTTTGAATTTGTTATCATTTTTACCCTTAATTATTTGATTAACCATTTACTGTGGTAACAAAAATTACTAAGGTTACTATTGGTTTTGTCCCAAAATAAAAGTAACAATTTTAATAACATTCAAAATAATTTTTACAAATATGGAATCCATTTTTAAAAATTCAAAATATAGAAGTTTCAACATTTAATTTAAACATATGTTGATAAAAACCAATGAAAAACAATTGTTCAAGAAAATTACCTTTTCAAACATAAAATGTTTTTATGCAAAATTCAGGTATAAGATTATTTTCAAAAATCATAAATGGATTATTTTAAATAAAAAGAAACAAATTAAAACAAATTAAATATTTTAAAATATAATTTTATTTTTTAAATACATGAAAATAAAATAAAATATTCGATAAAAATTGGTATTTTTAACTATTCATTGAAAAATATATGTTTTATAAATATTATTAAAAAATCACCATATAATAATTTTGATATAATTATTTAAAAATGATATTTATTTCATTAAATATTTTATTAAAGATATATTAATTTAATATATTTTTCTCTCAAAAAATCAATAAAAACCATTATTAAAGAAAGTGTATTTGATGAAAAAAATGACTTCCCTAAAATTAAGTGTTTATTTTTATAAGTATTAATTAATATATTTTTAATGAGTAGAACCATTTTATATTTCATAATTTCTTTAATATTATTCATTCATTCCAATTTAATGGCTAGGTTATAATGGTTATATAATAATATATTTAGTTATTCGTTTAAGCTCGTTGTTTCTTATCTTGTACTCTATCAAACATAGTCTTTATTTTAAAAAACTCCATATGTTACAACCCTGACTGATGTAACCAACAACTATCCTGAGACAAAAGAACCCCATGAACTCAAACATTCCTCCCCATAGGCCATTGGCTACTGACTAGTGGTGAGAGTCTACAATGAATGTAATGTGATTGATAGTCTTGAAACCATAACACATAAAATTGAATAAATAGCTAAAATATCAAATCACATCAGAGTTAATGAATGGATTTACATTTAAGATCCATACATAAATAATATATAACATCAGTATAATATAAAAATAATGGAACCTATTTTAATTATATAATCATAAAACAAGGGCAACACATTAGGACGATTAATACAAAATAACCAAAACACACAGTACAAAGCATACATAAATACTAAACCCAAGTCCATCTGCAGACCAATATCTCAAAATTTATCCAGATACTTCATTTGAATCCCATATGTAGCCTATCATGTGAAATCCAAACATAATATCTACAAACACACTGGGGTTCTCATGTAAGGTCTGGGAAAAAAAGTAGGGAAAAAATATCTCCCTTATATTTATCATCATATAAAATGTATACATGTGTGGAAAATAAATCAAGAAACAATATATAACATACGTGAAATAATTTTAAGTCTTTATATGCTTATCCGGACACCAAAACAGCTAACTATTCATATGTTCAACCAATATTAGTAAAACATCCACTGTTGTCACAAATCATAGGAAGGCCATTGAAGAAAAATAAAATAGTCACAAGACCTATGTGGGAAAGGAAAAATCATTACATGACCTAGGACAATAATAATTCCATTAGGGGAAATATATAACATCAATATACCTGGAAGAACAAAGTCACTATGGATCCTTTGATACAATGACAATCCCCCCATCACTTAGGAATGATAAACAGTTAGACAATGTAATATCCACACATAGGTTCCAAGGTCACATGTTAATTTAAATCTAAAACTACATCCCCATAATTAGCGCAACATAAAAGAAGTGAATCCTTGGGTGGGTGAAACATCACAAACCCTCCACATCGGATCAACCATGTTTTCTCAGAAACTGTATGTAAGAATATTTCATAAGAGTTCGTGAATGAAATTTCAAAGTTAAATTAAATTTTTTTCTCCCACTTGAAGTGTTTAGTTGATCGAACAATACAATTTCTGATCAAATTAGTGTAACTTATAAAAATATTAGTTTTTTTATACACCCAATTTAATGAAATTAAAATTATTTTATATTCATACTAAAAAATTTAAAAGCCAAAAAAATAAAACTGAAACAACTATTTAAATTTAAATATTTATATAAATTTGTTTAAAAATTAAATGATAAATAAACACCAAAATAAAATATAGTATGAAAACATATAAAAACATAATTATGACACCTTATTTCATTTATGTTTATATCACATATCAGTTATGCATTGATCTAACACTAGTAATGTCATGAGTCTCCAAAAAATAATTTGAAATGTTATAGTTTAAGCCCCATCATATCTACTCACTTGACATGACGATAAATTTTACAATGATAATAAATTATAACTCATTGATGAATTCATCATGTCCTAACATAATCATCGTAGAAAATATTAAGTTTGACCACTGATATTTTTGTTTTTTCCATTAATTTTATCAAAAGCTTTAAATTTTTTTAGTTTTAAATAATCACAATTGAAACAAAGTGATTAAGTCAACATTACTATAAGAAACACAAAATTAAAATACATAATAAACAAAAAAATATCAAAATGCATTCAATATTTTTAATAAATTCCTTTTTACCTATTTAATGTTCACCTTTGTAGCTAGGGTTCTTCTCCTAATGTAGTAAGTGGAAAAAACATTGATCATAGTTATGACTATGGTATGAATTAGGTTATCCATTGTCATGGGAATATCACCTCAAAAAACATTGATATAATTTTATATTATATATCAAATCTAGATGATATTTATTGAAAACTCCGCCAAAGTAGTTTGGGTTTATATTTAACAAGATAATAAATACATGAAGATAAATAAACTTATTAAAGGATGAATTCTTTTTAGTATATTAGGTTAGGATACATGAACATCAAAAAGAATATTGACCCTCTAAAGAGAAAATTTATTGTAATTATAATGAAAATTACGTGATGTAAAGTTTTAATGAATAGAAAATAATTGATAAAATAGGGATATCTAATTAGGATTGCCTATACTCATGGTTTGGTTTTATTAGTTTTGGTTCATAAGAATTAGATAAATCTCATCTTCTATCGAGATATCAATTTGATTTATATCTTGTTTAATTGACTCAATATGTTGATTTAAATTTTGAGGATTTGGACTATAAATTAATAGATTGAAAAATTAGGTTTTGTATTTAAAAGTTCACCCCATAATAATTTAAAATTGGCGCATAAGAATAAATAGGTAAATTTTAACAATCACAACATGACCTCAGAAGAAAAAAATAGTGGGAGAGAACCGAATTGGGAAGAGTATACCATGTCATAGAAAGGAAGTAATAATAGAAAAATAAAGATAATTAATAATTGATACCATGAGGATTTTGTATTTATTGGTAGGTTACCTCCCATCCCTACCATCGTTAATTTCTCTACCATCCTAACTAAAGGAAATTTCAATACACCTCAACCATCCGATTATTCATGGGGTATACACTGCAGACATCTATCATCATAATGAATGAAATGATTAGATTTTAATTTTTTCTTTAAATGTGGAGAAAATATGTGATAACAATTTTTTTAGGATTATTAGGGTAAATATGATTGAGATTAAGGCATGTTCCCTGAGGAATGATACATCAATAATCAATGTGTGCTTACAAATAAATTTATCATTGGAACCACATCACCACCATCAGATGAATAATTCTAATATGTAACAAAACTAAAAACCACAGACACAAAAACACAAAAAAATATATTCATAAATTGATAGGTGGTGAACATAATAATAAAGGACCAGGAAGGAAGACAAACATGAAATCCATAGAGAAAAAAAGGATGTAGGGAGTGATTGGTGGCCTAAAAAAATAAGTATGGTTAGATTTTTAGGTGGATAAAGATTATACTATAATATTGTTTGGGAAAAAGGTATAGTGTTTCCATGGATATAATTTATTTTTCCCTATAAACACAAATAAAATTAAAATGTTTCACCTGAGTTCATATCGATTTTTAGTTCATTTAAAAATACTCAGGTATAATTGTCATAAAAAATGATCTAAAACAACATAAAATCATTCACTATAAAAAAAATTATTTATCGATGATATAAAAAAGAAAAAAATTAAAAAAATGTTTCATCGATGATATATTTTTTAGTGATAATTTTTTTAATAGTTTTTTTTAAAAAAAAATTTTAAATGAAATCGATTATAATTTGATGTACCTATTTTTTTTTAATAAAACTAGGACTTAGTCTATATTTATTTTCCTTTAAATAATATAAATTATATTGATAATAATTTTATAAAATAATGGATTAAAAATAATTTAAATAATAAAAATTATTAAAAAAATAGCAAGACTGTACATTATAAATACTTTCATGCCTTGTTACATGTCATGTTTAGTATTCATGTACATTTAGAAGTACTTTTGGGATGATTAGTATGTCATGTTAAAAATTGTGCATAACCTAGGCCCAAGTCTATGTGATATTTTTATATTATTTCAAATAACTATCATTGAACATTGTGACACCCAACTTATATATTGTGTTAATCAATAATTTCATGTGAATATATGTATTGTATGTTATGAAAACCATCTAAGAAATTTTTTATAATATAATGTATTGAATATTCTATAATTTAGAAATTTATCTCCAACTAGTATGCCCCATGATAAATATTACACTATGGTAAAATTATTAAAAAGTTACTTGTTAAATCCCTTCATACACAAAATTTATTATTAAATCATTTTGGGTCATGAGTATCCAAAGGCATAAACCATAGGTTAGTGTTCTATATGGGACATAACATATTTTTCTTTAAGCAAAATGTCATTGATATATAGGGAATCAAATAATTTGGTTTGTTCCCCTCATAATATGCTTATTTATATATTTATCTTGAGTAGAGAAGTATCAAAATGGGTGTATGTTGTGATAAGTTTTGAACTTATGGTGAATTTGGATTCCAGGTTCCTCAAAATTAATATAATTTTATAATTCGGTGTCCCATGATTTCTCATATTAGTCCAATACACCCAAATTGATAATAATTTAATGAGGTGAGTATTATAAAAACAAGGTTACTGTATAACCATGGGAGACCTTTCCATACACAACCTTTAGTGGAGTTTTAATCACTAAACTTGGAGTTGAATGACATATTGTAATGCATAATGTATTCACCAAGGAATATTGTTATATCAGTGTAGAGACCCAAAGCTTGACGTACATGGACATTACATTAATTTTGTGGAATACTTAATACATAACAAAAACAGACACACAAGGATCGTAATAGTTTAGTGTCTTTGGAAACATGGAACGTAATCTTCTAATCGTGGTGAAAGATCCTCAATATCTCCCATAAAGATATTCCCCTTTTATTCTTACCTATAACCTTTCTGTATATCCTGGGGAAAAGAAAACATAAAAAGAGTGAGCTCAAATTCTCAGTAAGGGTAAGCATGGATAAAATAAAACATACCATATACATTTGAACTTAAAAACATGAACAAAATGTTTAAACATCAAGAGCCTGAGCAATGAAATAAAACATGGAAGTATGTAAGGAATAGATCATAAAGAAACATTAAGAATGATAAAATAGCGTGGGAATAAAACATGTAATTGTGGAAACCATAAAGCACATGATATGATTTCCATAGTAGCCAAGGCATTGCTTCCAAGACCATCTTAGTGGACAAAGTCCCTTTCTGAATCGAGTTCACTCCTCGTTCCAGTCCTGTATTACTGAACCGGTTTAACTTGCCATTCTAGCCATGTCTATCTCATGAGATATAAATCTTTACCCAATGCATTGGAGGGAGATATAGGTCACACCCATCTCATAATGATACCATTCTTATGTGTGCCACAAAATAATAAACCATACATCATAGCATAACCCATGTAATAAAAATGGGATTCTTAAACATCGTGACATCATAAAACAATTCATATAAGATAAAGGAATTCATAAAAATAATTCTATCACAACATAATCTAATCAATGTAATAATAGGGATAAAAACAGAACCCTATATTATCTTAGATGGAAAATAATTTTGATAAAACACTTGAACTCAATTCTTGAGGAAAATATCCATTCTACTTCAAAAACACTTTTCCTTTCTTAATATGTCATACAATTTTAATCTAAAAGAAGTTGATTAAAAATAAACATGAAAACTTGTAAAGGAAGCTTCTTGGAAATAATTTTTTAAAAATCCATTCATGCCGTATAAGTTAAAAACACATTATTTCTCGTACTTTTGTCGGAAAAGTAAAAAAGTACCTCATACAAAAAACAAAAAAAAGATTCCTTTCATATCTTTTACTAAAAACACACCAAAGGGTAAAATTTGATTTAAACAATTTTAGGTGGATGGAGATAATATTACATATTGAGGAAACATGGATGTGGATGATAAAATACTCCCCAGTAAAGTCTGAAGTATAATCAATCTCAGATAAAAATTGAGATTTCGAGATTGTCACTTACCTTATGTTTGATATGCTTCGTATGTCACACCCCGACCGCAGATGCCCTTATTTTTACTTCTTTCTTGGTCCTGGTTTAAATTTTTCAATGTTTATTTATTTTGGCAGGTTTCGCATCGGTGCGCAGTTATCGCATCGTTAGCGGTGACCGTGCATTCGGCCTGGGTGACCGTGTGCATGCCCGACATTTTAAATATTAAATTTTTTTTATGTTGGATTTTATTATTATTAAATTTTTGTTATTATTTTTGAAGTTATTTTTTTATTTTATATATGTCTACATACAAGTTTGTATATGTGTATATATATGTGTGTGTGTATATTTAAATATGTGTATATATATGTATATATATATATATGTTTATATGCGTTTATATATAAGTGTATATGTTTATATGTGTATGTATATATATGATTATATATGTTTAGATATAGGTATATATGTCAATATACGTATATATATATATATATTTATATTTGTGTGTGCGTTTATTTTTTTTAAACGATTTTAATATCCTAAATGTTTTGATTAAAAATAATTATTATTGACTAATCATTATTATTATTATAACTATTATTATTGGTATTATGTTATTACTATTATTATTATTATTATTATAAAAAAGAAGAAATTTAACCCTAGCCGCCCGGTTTTCCCCTCCTGCGCGAGCAGACTCCCCCTCTCCCTTCTCTCCTTCTCTCTCCCCAAAACCCCCCTTCTCTGCGCAGCGGCCCAGCCCCGGCGGCCCCCCTCCTCCGGTCTAGCCCTCATCCAGCCTCCGCTCTGGCGCACAGCCCGTCGTGCCGGCTCGCCGCCCCCGCGTGACCCCGTTCTGCGTCGGCGTCCTCTTGCACCCCCGCTCTGCCCGGTGGCGACCTCCTGTCTGGCGGCGACCCCCCCCCCCCCTATCCGGCGGTGACCCCCCCCCACTGTCCGGGACTCCTCCGGCGAACAGCCCTGGCGACCCTCGGCCTCTGTCACGCCCGACTCTCAGCCATCCCGGCTCCCTCCGCCGTCCCAGCCCCCTCCGCCATCCTAGCTCACTTCGGCCGTCCTGGCCTCCCTCCGCTATCCCGGCCTCACCCTGCCCTGAAGCCTGGCCGCGCCTCCACACATAAAACCCCCACGTCCTACCCCCCCCCCCCTTTCTGGCGGCGCACCTGCTGCTTCCACCCTCCCTGCTTCGGCGGCCTGACCACCCCCTACCGCTCCTTCAAACGTTTTTTTCCTCTCCAGTGTCAGCCGCTCCTTGCTTCATTCTGGCGTCTGGCAGCCCGCACCCTCCCTGCTCTGCTCTGGCGATCCGAACACCCTACTCGGTGCCTTTATTTCCCCTGTGTGGTTGCATCCCTCTTTGCCGTAAATCACATCCTTACATGGTAGATTTATTCGCCTGTTCTTTTATCTCTTTACTTGTTTGTTTGTTTGTTTATTTGTTTATGTGTTTTTGTTATTAAATTAATTATATCATGTGGAAACTGTCAGTTCTTTTTGTTTGGCTAATTGTTTCACCAGTTTAATTGAGTTGATGTGTTTTGTGGCTGGTTAGCTTGGTGAAAATTTAGTTAAAAAATAATTGAGGTTGTTTTTGATATTAGGTGTGTGTATGTGTCAGGTATATGTGAAGTTCCATGTGTTTCACGGGAAATCCAGCTTTTGTGATGTTTAATATCTTTTCATGGGGATGTCTATTTAGTTTGCTTCGTCTATGTGTGTCGTGCATCTTCTATTATGGTATGTTGGGGTTGTGTGTTGACCAAATATGTGTCCTTGAATGAGTTTTGGGTGTGTAAGGCTCTGGGTTTCTCTTTGGTTATTTGGGCGTTTGATTTCGTAGTGCTATAATTAGGTGATGTTACTGTACGTTTTCATTTGAAAACTCACTTTGGGTTGTTTATCAGTGCCGATATTTTGTGCAGTTGTGTCTTTGAATGTGTTGTGGTGTAGTTGACTTTTTGGTGGTGTCAAAAGCATATTTAGTCTCAAAAGGTGGTTTTGCAAATAATTTCGATGGTGAAAGTGATGTTCTGAAAGTGTGTCAAGGTGGTTCTTTTGCATTGTTGCTCGTTTGGGTTGTTTTAAGGCTTTGTTAGTGTAATTTCAGTTTTTGTACGTTTGTTGCAGCGCGTTTCCGAGATAACCTCGCGATACTGTGGTCGTTGAAGTGCGCGTGTTTGTGTGTTTGTGCGAGGTGTGACACACTGTTGCGTTTAGATTGCAAGCTGAGGTAGGTCTCCCACTGCACATGATTTTAAATTTAGAAATTTATCTATTCCTTTTCATTTCATTATTTTTCAACAATTTTATAGTAGCACTAGATAACTATTACTAGAGTTGTGACTTGCTGAATTTGAAAAACTGGTTACTTCTTTCATCAGACTAAAAATATCTTTCTTGGATAAATTTGTGTGGTTTTCTTGTGATACTTTCATACGGGTACCTTATGAAATGTGCAAGTCATACTGAACTGTGTTTTGAGATGTTTTTTGGTGTGTATAAAATGACGGGTGTATCGTTTATGGAAAATGGTGTTTTCTTGAAAACATGGATAGAGGAATATTGTTGGGCCTTTAAAATGGATTGTGGAATTTTTCAGTGGTGGTTCGGTTTTCCTTAAATGAGTTTCAAAGTATATTTTTTTTCTGGTTTTCAATGTGATATTGTGTGTCACATCTTTTGGAAATGCTTTGGATTAAATGGTTTAAATGTAAATGATGTGGCGGCCCGGTTGGCACTTTCTTGGTTGTGAACTGACTACATATATATATACGTACATATGGGTCATCTCTACAGGGGGACTTCCATTCGAGGATTGTCGTGTAGTGGTGTCTGTGTAAGGGGTTTTCAAGTGCAGCGAGGTGAGTCACGCGTGCGAGGGCCTCCCACTTACGCGGTATTATTAAAACCATTGTGGGTTCCTGGGCGTCTTTTAGGGAATCAAGTGACGGTTGCTGGCTAACCCCGATTATACAGGTTAGTCCCCCTTGGTAGGTAAGGCCTTGTGGGGCGTGCCACTGGTTGGCTGTTAGGGTGGCCAGTTGGTTATTGACTATGGAGTACCATGCCGGCAGGTAGTCTGAACCCGAGTACGTCCAGGGGTTTTCTAGGGATGTTTAAGATCACCCATGGTTACTTGATGTTCCTTGCTTGTTTACTTTTAGCTATTCTTCACAGCTTATACTGTTAAACTTGTGAAAATGGTTTTCAAATGAAGATGCATTATTCTCTTTGTGCAATATTTGAAAAAAAAATAACACTTCATTCCCTTTTTGAATGAATTTGGCACCAATAAAGGGATTCAACTTTTGAAAAAGCATTATAGTAATGTCTTGTATTTTGACCCTCTAGTGAAAGATTATGAAATCTTACTTTTATACGTTGTAGTTCAAACCTGGAATTTATAGATTCTTTATTTACGGTAGTGCTTTGGGAATTGTTGTTGGGCTCACCTACTGAGTACTTTTTGTGCTCATGCCTATATTTTAGCATTTCAGTTGCAGGTTCCTTGTGTTCAGGTTTTCCGAGTTTGAGTCGCTCAATGATGGAGGGACGCTGGTGTTTAGTTGGGTGGTGACCGCGAGGTCACATGGAGGTATGTTTGTCGTATAGTTTTTGTTTCTTTTGTTGTTAGTGTTGTTGTTTTGTTTAGTTTTCTCCTTTCTTTTGATCCTGGTACTGTTCGGGCTGAAATCGTTCCCAACGATTAAAATTTTCTATGCCCGGCACTTGTTTCCATTCCGGGGGGATCGGGAACGCCCCTCAGGACTTGCCGCGGACCGGCTCGGGTGACTGATTCAGGGTCGACCCAGGATGGTTCGTGACAAAATGGTATCAAAGGGAGGTTGGTTCTTGTTATTTGGGTTTTCTGGTAGAGGGAGATTAGGACTGTCGAAACTCGAGAGGCATGTGCAGGAAGAGCGTCGCGAACTCTTGCTCGCGCTAATCCTCGAGTTACCAGGGGTAGTCCGGAAATTGTTTCTTTTGACCTCATTTTGGATTGGTGAGTGAAAAAGGAGATGATCTAGTGTCACATCGCGATTTCACATGGAGTAGTGACCCATGTTGAATCCGATTACATGGATTATGTTCCTCCTAGTTGTTGATGCTAACTCGGGGCATGGCTCACTACCATGTCATCGGGTTAAGCGTAACTGATAGTTCCTCATTCTGGTGATTCTTTGTAAGTTGTACAATGTTTGGTTCTGGTTAGTGTGACATTGTTTTTATAAATTAATGTTTAATTTTGAAATGGAAGCATTTTCTTTAAAATGGTTTTAAATTGGTAAAAGGAATTTTCGAAATCTGAATTGTTCTGGTTTCAAAACCGGGTGGTTTCTTGGAATTGGTAGGGAAATGATTTGGGTGTGACCCATGGTTTTCCATATGAATGATCGCATGTGTGCGGGTTTGTGCAAAAAGTGCATGAGAGGCACTTGTTCATGGATGACGTGAGTGGAATGGATGGACACGCATGCGACGATTCATGAGATTCAATGTGTGTTTATTTAAAACCAAATGTTTGACCTTGTCTTTATAAGATGTTTTTTTGAAAGAGGAAAATGATTTTGGAAATTGGATTTTGTTTCGGAAAGTGGGTTTTGTGTTTGGAAGTAGTCTTGAAATGAGATGGTGATTTTTGGAAAGTGGATTTTTGGCGTGCGAGCCAGTTGTTGGTATGCGATCATCCTTTTGATTAAGATTTGATTGGATGCGGATTTTTTGTCTTATGTTTTTATGTTTTTAGAGAATGTCACCCAGAAATATCCCCAATGTTTCTAATGAGTCATGCCCAGTTTATGGTCCTTCTCAGACGTTGCCTATTCTTCATGGTGATCGAGGCCCGTTAGAAGCACTATAGTGGCTTGAAGGAGTGGAGATTGTCTTTAGAACATTGGGAACTCCCGACAATGTTAAGGTTCGTACTATTATGGAATTGTTTGAGGGTCTAGCTCTGGACCAGTGAAAGATGATTACCCCACTGCCAACACAAGTTGAAATGACGTGGGATATCTTTAAAACCATTTTTGTCCAATGGTTTGTACCTGAAGAAGTGAAGTTGAAGAAAAAGAGAGAGATCATGCATATTCAACAAGGCCAACGGACGGTGAAGGCATATGTTGACCATCTCAGGGAACTAATTTCCTTTTCTCCAGAGGTAGCATCGCATGAGCTCATGAAGGCCTCTCTTTTCACCGGGGGTCTTCATCCAGAGATTAAGGAGCGAGTCCTCCCTTCTAAAGACCAACATTTCAAGAAGCTGGTGGAGGAAACTTTTCTAGCTGAGTTGGTTTCCAGTGCGCGGGTGGTTGGTAGTCTAGTATACCCAGTTGTTCATGGGGTTTCTCCATCTAGCGAGGAAAGGATTCCATAGAAACTTGTTCCTAAGGAGTTATCTCCTTTGGTCCCAACTCCCGGTTCTTCAGATCGTTCAGTGGTATGCTATCAGTGTGGTCGTTTCGGGCATTTGAAGCCATCCTGCCGCAACCCTCCAAAGACTTGTCATCGCTGCGGCTGTCTGGGTCATCTGGAGAAATTTTGCAGGAAGCGTCGCTTGAATAGGATGCTGTGATTGGAGAATGTCAGTACCTGACTGTGAGGTAGGAAATTCTTTAGCCATTAGATCCCCAAACACAGGTCTCGGGGTGAATCATGCGCACAGTCAGGAGTTCCCAGGGGTGTGAAGCCTTGGTCCGGGTTTTGAATTCCGTGTTGACGGTGGAACAATTAAAAATCTTTTCATATTTTTTTTCTACTATGAAAGTTTTAACATCATTTTAAGTGTGTTGTTTTGCCATATAGTTATGATGGACTTGTTTTGTTAAAATCCAAGTAGTCTGTTTTGTGTGGATGTGATTTTTTTTTTCTGAATTGTATTTATTTCTTAAAAGTGTGTTTGACCCTTCGGTGGGTTGACCTTGGTTTAGAAATTCTCGTCAGATGTGGTTATGTTTTGTGGATTTTAGTGGGTCATGTTTCTGACTCGATGTTTGGGTTAAGTCTTTTCGTGGGTTTCCCCTAGTATTGAAGGTTTTTGGCTTTGGTTGAGGATTCAACAATTCGATGAAGGTGTTGTTTTTCACTCGTGCTATAAGAGTTGGTTTAAATCGGTTGGGATTTCCCACATCGACCCCCCAATTCCTTGGGTTGTCTATTTAGATGGTAATTTTTTTCTGCACAAGTTGAGCTCTTGTGGTGGGGAGAACCCCTTCGTGTTCTCCCATCAACCTCGGACCCTAGTTTTCTCTTGAATCGGTTGGGTGTGACCAGTGTAGAGTAAGGTCATCCTGAGATTATCAGTTCTCTTTGGTTCCTTTAGTTCCGTTTGGGCATAGACTTGAGTTTTGGCAGACTTTTTCCTTGGTGACTTTCTGGGGCCAGAAAGTGTCTGTGGTGGGGAGAATTGTCACACCCCGACCGCAGATGCCCTTATTTTTACTTCTTTCATGGTCCCGGTTTAAATTTTTCAAAGTTTATTTATGTTGGCTGGTTTCGCATCGGTGGGCGGTTACCGTGTCGTTAGCGGTGATCGTGCCTTCATCCCGGGTGACCGTGTGCATGCCCGGTGTTTTAAATATAAATTTTTTTATGTTGGCTTTTATTATAATTAAATTTTTGTTATTATTTTTGAAGTTATTTTTTTTATTGTATATATGTATACATACATGTTTGTATATATGTATATATATATATGTGTGTGTATATATATATATATGTTTATATGCGTTTATATATAACTGTATATGTTTATATGTGTATGTACAAATATGATTACATATGTTTAGATATAGGTATATATGTCAATGTACGTATATATATATATATATATTTATATTTATATTTGTGTGGGTGTTTATATTTTTTAAATGATTTTAATATCCTAAATTTTTTGATTAAAAATAATTATTATTAACTAATCATTATTATTATTATTATAACTATTATTATTATTGGTATTATGTTATTACTATTATTATTATTATTATTATTATAAAAAAAGAAGAAATTAAACCCTAGCCGCCCGGTTTTCCCCTCCTGCGCGAGCAGAATCCCCCTCTCCCTTCTCTCATTCTCTCTCCCCACAACCCCCTCCTCTGCACAGCGGCCCAGCCCCAGCGGTCCCCCTCCTCCGGTCTAGCCCTCGTCCGGCCTCCGCACCGGCGCACAGCCCGCCGCGCCGGCTCGCCGCCCCCGCGCGACCCCGTTCCGCGCCGGCGTCCTCCCGCACCCTCGCTCTGCCCGGTGGAGGCCTCCTGTCCGGTGGCGACCCCCCCCCCCCTCCGTCCAGTGGCGACCCCCCTGTCCCGGCCTCCTCCGGCGAACAGCCCCGGCGACCCCCGACCTCCGTCACACCCGACTCTCGGCCGTCCCGGCTCCCTCTGCCTTCCCGGCCCCCTCCGCCGTCCCGGCTCCCTTAGGTCGTCCCGGCCTCCCTCCGTCGTCCCGGCCTCGCCCTTCCCTGAAGCCCGGCCACGCCTCCGTGCTGAAAACCCCCACGGCCCGCCCCCCTTGCTGGCGGCGCACCTACCCCTGCCGCCCTCCCTGGTTCGGTGGCCTGACCACCCCCCTTCCGCCCCTTCAAACATTTTTTTCCTCTCCGGCGTCAGCCGCTCCCTACTCTGTTCCAGCGTCTGGTGTCCCGCACCCTCCCTACTCCACTCCGGTGATCCGAACGCCATGCTCGGTTCCTTTGTCTTTCCCCAGCGTGGCCTCATCCCTCTTTGCCGGCAATCACATCCTTACACGGTAGATTTATTCACTTGTTCTTTTATCTCTTTACTTGTTTGTTTGTTTGTTTATTTGTTTATGTGTTTTTGTTGTTAAATTAATTATATCATGTGGAAACTGTCGGTTCTTTTTGTTTGGCTAATTGTTTCACCTGTTTAATTGAGTTGATGTGTTTTGTGGCTGGTTAGCTTAGTGAGAATTTAGTTTAAAAATAATAATTGAGGTTTTGTTGGATATTAGGTGTGTGTGTGTGGGTCAGGTATATGTGAAGTTGCGTGTGTTTCACGGAAAATCCAGCTTTTGTGATGTTTAATATCTTTTCATGGGGATGTGTATTTATTTTGTTTCGTCTATGTGTGTCGTGCGACTTCTATTCTGGTATGTTGGGGTTGTGCGTTGACCAAATATGTGTCCTTGAATGAGTTTTGGGTGTGTAAGGCTCTGGGTTTCTCTTTGGTTATTTGGGCGTTTGATTTGTTAGTGCTATGTTTATGTGATGTTACTGTACATTTTATATTGGAAAACTCACTTTGGGCTGTTTATCAGCGCCAATATTTTGTGAAGTTGTGTTTTTGAAAGTGTTGTGGTGCAGTTGACTTTTTGGTGGTGCCAAAATCATGTTTAGTCTCAAAAGGTGGTTTTTCAAATAATGTCGATGGTGAAAGTGATGTTCCGAAAGTGTGTCGAGGTGGTTCTTTTGCGTTGTTTCTCGTTTGGGCTGTTTTAAGGCTTTGTTAGTTTAATTTCAGTTTTTGTGTGTTTGTTGCAGCGCGTTTGCGAGATAACCTCATGATACTGTAGTCGTCGACGTCCGCGTGTTTGTGCGTTTGTGTGAGGTGCGACACACCATTGCGTTTGGATTGCAAGCTGAGGTATGTCTCCCACTGCACTTGAATTTAAATTTAAAAATGTATTTATTCCTTGTAATTTCATTATTTTTCAATAAATTTATAGTATCACTGGATAGCTATTACTAGAGTTGTGACTTGCTGAATTTGAAAAACTGGTTACTTCTTGCATCACACTAAAAATATCTTTCTTGGATAAATTTGTGTGGTTTTCTTGTGATACTGTCATACGGGTACTTTATGAAATGTGCAACTCATACTGAACTGTGTTTTGAGATTTTTTTTGGTGTGTATAAAATGACGGGTGTATCATTTATGGAAAATGGTGTTTTCTTGAAAACATGGATAGAGGAATATTGTTTGGCCTTTAAAATTGATTTTGTAATTTTTCAGTGGTGGTTCGGTTTTCCTTAAATGAGTTTCAAAGTATGTTTTTTTTTTTCTGGTTTTCAATGTGATGGTGTGTGTCACATCTTTTGGAAACGCTTTGGATTAAATGGTTTAAATGTAAATGATGTGGCGGCCCGGTTGGAACTTTCTTGGTTGTGAACTAACTACATATATATATACGTACATATGGGTCATCTCTACAGGGGGACTTCCCTTCGAGTATTGTCATGTAGTGGTGTCTGTGTAAGGGGTTGGAAAGTGCGGTGAGGTGAGTCACACGTGCGAGGGCCTCCCACTTAAACAGTATTATTAAAACCATCGTGGGTTCCTGGGCGTCTTTTAGGGAATCGGGTGACGGTTGCTGGCTAACCCCGATTAGACGGGTTAGTCCCCCCTTGGTAGGTAAGGCCTTGTGGGGCGTTCCACTGGTTGGCTGTTAGGGCGGCCAGTTGGTTAATGACTATGGAGTACCATGCCGACAGGTAGTCTGAACTCGAGTACGTCTAGGGGTTTTCTAGGAATGTTTAAAATCACCCATTCTTACTTGATGTTCCTTGCTTTTTTACTTTTAGCTGTTCTTCACAGATTATACTGTCATACTTGGGAAAATGGTTTTCAAATGAAGATGCATCATTCTCTTTGTGCAAAATTTGAAAAAAAATAACACTTCTTTCCCTTTTAGAATGAATTTGGCACCAATTAAAGGGATTCAACTTTTGAAAAATAATTAGAGTAATGTCTCGTGTTTTGACCTTCTAGTGAAACATTATGAAATCTTACTTTTATACGTTGTAGTTCAAACCTGGAATTTATAGATTCGTTATTTATTAGTAGTGATTTGGGAATTGTTGTTGGGCTCACCTACTGAGTACTTTTTATGCTCACGCCTATATTTTACCATTTCAGTTGCAGGTTCCTTGTGTTTAGGTTTTCCGGGTTTGAGTCGCTCAGTGATGGAGTGACGCTGGTGTTTAGTTGGGTGGTGACCACGAGGTCACGTGGAGGTATGTTTGTCGTATAGTTTTTTTTATTTTGTTGTTAGTGGTGTTTTTTTGTTTAGTTTGCTCCTTTATTTTGATCTTGGTACTGTTCAAGCTGAAATCGTTCCCAACGATTAAAATTTTCTATGCCCAGCACCTATTTCAATCCCGGGGGGATCGGGAACGCCCCTCGGGACTTGCCGCGGACCGGCTCGGGTGACTGATTCAGGGTCAACCCAGGCTGGTTCCGGACATCGTATGTATCCAAACCTCATGTATAATGATTTAAATAATGTCATTGACTTATTACAAAATCATATTCATTGTTATGATATCATATATGGTTTACTTATGACTTTATATTACCCATTCTTTTGTAAATTCCATGTTAAAGAGCGTTTTGGGTAAAATCGTTTCATTTGTCATCTGTGTTTTGACTTGTAATTATTCATATGATTACTTAGATCATGATTAATTAATTCCAGAATATAAAACATTATTTATATATAATATATATTAATAATATAAATATATATAATAGATCGATAAATGGAAAGGAATACACTGTTCATGGAGACGGTAGGTCGTACGGACGCATGAACGCTGTTTTCGTTTCCTTATTGAATTGAATGGAATTAAGTAGATGAAATACATATATATACATAAATACAGTATCATTATTATGTCATATATTTCATGATTACTTATTATATATACTTTATAATCATTCATGAATGGTTAACATGGAGAATTAATCTCATCGCGTCGTGGAGACGGTTGTCCGTACGTACGCACGAGCGATGATGTCGCTTCCATAATTATTGAATTGGATTGGAGTGGATGATAAAATATATAAGAATCAGTATAATGTTATAATAACTATGTATAGTTATTATTTACACCATTATACCCATCCAAGTAAGGTGGTGTTGGAAAAACAGATTAAACCACGGTGTGGAGACGGTATTCCGTACGTACGCACGCGCGGTGATTTCATTTTCCGTAGAATGGATAGATGGTGAAATAGGGTTGTTTCATACTTATAATAACATATCAGTATATGATTGATAATGATGTTATTACTTAATAATGAAACAACTAAATAAGAAGAAGTGGAAGAATAAATAAAGATGAAAGAATCGGTAACAGACATTACCTCTTCTTTGAAGCGCTTCTTTGAGACTTCCTTTTAGGGCACTAAAATTGGTCGTTGAAGAATACCGGGACCACTAGGATGTTTAAAGGGAAGTGGAGAAGAGAATTTGGCAGGGTTTGGCCGAGCTTGAAGACTCAAATTGGTGTGAGGAAGGGAGGGAGGAGGTGCCCTTTTATAATGGAGGAGAGGGGCACCTTTGGAATAACTAAAAATATTATTTTATTATAAAGTCATATTCGGTTTTAAATAGCTCCAAATTGATTTATTTAGAAGCTAAGGTCGGGATGGGTCGAAATCATCTCATACAATAGAATTTAGACAAGTTTAGCTTCCTATTTTAACCTTATCATTTATATTTAACTTTATGTTAGATAATTTTACTTTTACTGTGTCTTTTTGTGTTCTTACACTATAAGGTTAATAAACTTACTATAACAAGCCAAAAGAACCCCAATTTGTTTATTATTAATATATATAACCTTATCTAAGTAATTTGGCCGAACCTTAGATTTTTAGGAATAAAATAACAATTAATAATATATTATTTGTTTTAAAAACTATTTTATGTCAATTTTGACACTATTTAGTAATTGATTTTTGTGAAATGATAACAGAATGATTAGTTCAAAAAACATTAATTAAATCAATAATAACATGTTATATAAACCTATAAAATTAGTGTAATTCATAAAAAGTCTCAAATTACATTTATTTGGGTATTTATAACATCAATTATCTCAATCTTTCATTAATAAAATAATTACTACATCATCATTGTGTCATAAATAAATTTAATTATGTAATGTCTAAAAATTACAAATCAAATATCATTATTTAGTAAATCTTTTTAGATTTCTAAGGAATATTTATAGTCGAATTTATCTTATGTATAACCCTATATTAAAAATGATTTACTTATTAAACTTTGATTTTAACTATTTTAACCCTTCTTTAAATAATTTAATAATAAATGTCCTAATCTAATCCAAGTGGACCTAAATGGTCATATTTTATTCCTAAGGTTGTTTTTAATCGAATTACACTTATACAATAGAATTAGGACATGTGTTAGGGTAATAATAATATCATTTTTACCCTTAATTACCCTATTTACTTTTAACCATGGTAAAAAAATGTAAAAGTTACTATTCACCAAAAATTATTTTCATCTCATTGAACCACATTTTACTTACTTACATCAACCGTGTCTCTTGGATTTTTGAAATTCCACTCACAGAAGCGGTAAAATTACGTTTTATGAAAAATTCATTTTTTTTAACTACCACTTAGTGGTTTCACTATTCATCAAAAAATGAAAGTTTCCAGAAAAATAACAAAATTTAGGCCTAAGATATATTTGATATTATGAACTCAAAATGATGTCTATTTTATCAAATTAAAAATATATCAGTTTCATTAATTAATTTAAAAATTAATTCCCATCGTCAAAACAAATAACGCGTTCTTAAGAGATAATAACTATCAAAAGATTGACACTTGTTTATGTCTGGTTTAAATGTGAAATTACATCCAATGACCAAAATTGTGTTAAATTGTAAAAATATATTCTAAATATACTTTTAAACCACTCAAATTAATAATTTATCACTATTAATTATTTTGATTAAAAGGTTGTTTTTAATTAAAATTTAGTAATTTTCACTATTCATCAGAAAATGAAAGTTATCCGAAATGTACCAAAATTTCATCCTAGCTAATTTCGATATTCTGAATCCAAAAATGAAGTCCATTTTGAAAAATAAAATTTACAAAATTTCAAAAACTGGTTATTACTATTCATAATAGCTAGTTTTAATAATATTTTAATAGCATATCGTTTTTTAGGGAAACTCGGTATTGCGTACTACACACACTATCGAGGAAGGTCGTGATTGCGTGTAATCCAAGGAAAGTCAAGGATGCATGTTGTGCAAGCTCCTTTTGGTGTAGCGTACAACACAAGACATTAATGAAATTAAAAAGAATATTTTTCATAAAATATCGGGGTGTTACATTCTACCCCCCTTAAAATGAATTTCGCCCTCGAAATTCATCGTGGTTATAAATGGTTTACTACTCAAAAGTTTCTTTAATAGAAACCCACATCGTAAATGGAATACCAAAAACCATCTTTAAAAAAAAGAGTATGAAACGTAACAGTTAACCAAATAAACTAATCATTGGGTTGCCACATAGGTGAACATAAGGATATGGAAGAGAATTCTATCCATCATGTTCTGATGGAGAGTAGTAGAGAACATGGCTATGGAAAAGCCAGCAATCACAAAGCCATACATTTGTGATGATCTAAGGTACCATATGATTCATCAGATATAAGATCACTAGGACAACATTTTTGGTTTTCAAGATCATTTCCCTAATGTTGATGAAATTGGAATTAGAAGAAATACTTTCGTGATTTTGGTATAGTCTCACCATTGGTCATTATTTGGAAAATTTACACTTCATCTCTTAAATAAATAAAGTTGAATTTGTCATTCATGATGTGTTAGTAGATCATGTGATAGAATGATGGGTCATTCCATCTGTCTCAAACAAAAGGTTAGAAAAGTTATCAAAAAATACATAAGTTCATCTATAGTGAGATTAATCATATATGGTTCGTAAAATGGACTTATACTTCATATATCATACTACATGATATAATAAAACTAATTTCTACTAAACAGGGACTTCTTGTAGGCCGGTGATAGGTGATAATGGACAGTCACACTTCAGTTGTGGGTTAGATTCCCACAGCCTTGTCCGACCAATGGGCTATCACCCGTCCAGCAGGTTGTCCTTTTTCTAAAACTACATTACTATAACATCCCATCAATAATATCGAAGAAAAGTTCTATCCTAAAACAATACTAACTTATGTCCAACATAATCAATTCCAATCTTTAGGCTTATCTAAAATACTTCGGTCCAAGCTCATATTATAAAGATAATGATTACTTGAAATGTCACATAACAATCACATGAATGCCATCATTTATCCCCCATATATCTTGTTGGTCAAATTCCAATCATGTGAATACCTTAATCATGTATTCTCTCGAAAAATGAATACCCATTAAACCTTAGTGAAAACATGAATACTGTCAAAACTCAACTCTTTCCACATACCAAAATCCAAAAATTCTATATACTCAAACCATGATATAACCTTCTCCTTATATCAGTCATGAGCTCATGAATACTATCAAACATTTAATTTTATCTGTATCCCTTCATTATCCGCATATCATCTACTTTCCAAAAATATCTGAATAACCTTCCATGGTTACCAGTACCATTCAACATATACTTTCATATACTTTAGGAAAAACAATAGTGTAACAATCCTTAGATGATTCTTTATTCCATAGTACCATACATTATTATTTATAAACATACAATAATTCCACTAACTTCTTAAACCTCTAGCTGAGCTTCATCATTTATTTAATCTCATATTTCATTTGTAGTCTCTTTATCATCATCCACATAAATACTACCCGTACGACCATACTGATTCTATTCATGAGAATTTCCCTTAGGTAATTAGTTTGCATAATGCCCGTACATTCCACATTTAAAACATTTAACAATTGTTGATGTCGTAGCAATACCATCATTCTCATCCCTGGTGTTAACTGAACCTTTTCCTTTGAACTTACTGGATTTGTGTCCTTCTTTTCGACACCCAAAGAATCTTCCAGTTCCTTTGAAATAATCTCCCCGATGCCTCTTCCCACATGATTTACATGAGGTAAATTGAACTTTCCTTCCTCTATGATCTTCATGAAACTCCATCTTTCTCTTATTATCTGAGTTAGGAAATTTAACAAAGTTGAGATTATTGATCATATTATGAGATTTCTGATTAGGCATAATAATGATTTTTGGACTTCCAAATCCTGTTTCATTTGGTTTCTCATGTTGAATATCCTTCTATTGTCCGTCATATCCTCCATTATCGTGAATCTTCCTGTTTCCATCCATTTTCTAAAACCCAAAAAGAATAGTGTGAGAGGCAAAAATCATGCTAGGGAAAACAATATAGTAAAGGGGGAGTACCCTCAATATCTAACATCTTAGGTTAAATTCTAAGATCATTAGCGCAATTCTAGGACTATAACCTATATGTATACTTAACCTTAGGGACATCCTTAGACATACCTTAGACATATCTCTAGGGATCTCACTAAATTTCTCACATCCTAGTTTCCAAAGGTTGACTAAACCTTTCCTCTGATACCAACTGTAGAGACCCAAAGCTTGACGTACATGGAAATTACATTAATTTTGTGGAATACTTAATACATAACAAAAATAGACACACAAGGACCGTAATAGTTTAGTGTCTTTGGAAACTTGGAACGTAATCTTCTAATCGTGGTGAAAGATCCTCAACATCTCCCATAAAGATCATCCCCTTTTTTTCCTACCTAAAACCTTTATTTATATCCTGGGGAAAAGAAAACATAAAAAGGGTGAGCTCAAATTCTCAGTAAGGGTAAGCATGGATAAAATAAAACATACCATATACATTTTAACTTAAAAACATGAACACAATGTTTAAACATCAAAATCTTGAGTAATGACATAAAACATGGAAGTACGTAAGGCATAGATCATAAAGAAACATTAAGAATGATAAAATAGTGTGGGAATAAAACATTTAATTGTGGCAACCATTAATCACATGATATTATTTCCATAGTAGCCAAGGCATTGCTGCAAATACCATCTTAGTGGACAAAGTCCCTTTCTGAATCGAGTTCACTCCTCGTTCCAGTCCTGTATTACTGAACCAGTTTAACTTTCCATTCCAGCCATGTCTATATCATGAGATATAAATCTTTACCCAATGCATTAGAGGGAGATTTAGGTCCCATCCATCTCATAATGATACCATTCCTATGTGTGCCACAAAATCATAAACCATACATCATAGCATAACCCATGTAATAAAAATGGGATTCTTAAACATCTTGATATCATAAAACAATTCATATAAGATAAAAGAATTCATAAAAATAATTACATCACAACATAATCAAATCAATTTAATAATATGGATAGAAACATAACCCTATATTATCTTATATGGAAAATAATTTTGATAAAACACTTGAACTCCATTCTTGAGGAAAATATCCTTTCTACTTCAAAAATACTTTTCCTTTCTTAACATGTCATAAAATTTTTAACTAAAAAAAGTTGATTAAAAATAAACTTGAAAACTTGTAAAGGAATATTCTTGGAAATAATTCTTTAAAAATCCATTCATGTAGTATAAGTTAAAAAAACATTCTTTCTCGTACTTTTGTCGGAAAAGTCAAAAAGTACCTCATACGAAAAATGACAAAAGATTCCTTTCATATCTTTTACTAAAAAATCAACGAAGGGTAAAATTGTATTTAAACAATTTTAGGTGGATGGAGATAATATTACATATTGAGTAAACATGGATGTGGATGATAAAATACTCCCCAGTAAATTCTGAAGTATAAACAATCTCGGATAAAAATTGAGATTGCGAGATTGTCCCTTACCTTATGTCCGATATGCTTCGTATGTATCCGAACCTCCTATATAATGATTTAAATAATGTCATTAACTTATTACATAATCATATTCATTTTTATGATATCATATATGGTTTACTTATGACTTTATATTACCCATTCTTTTGTAAATTCCATGGTAAAGAGCGTTTTGGGTAAAATCGTTTCATTTGTCATACATGTTTTGACTTGTAATTATTCATATGATTACTTAGATCATGATTAATTAATTCCAGAATATAAAACATGATTTATATATAATATATATTAAGAATATACATATATATAATAGATCGATAAATGGAAAGAAATACACCGTTTATTGAGATGGTAGGCCGTACGTACACATGAACGCTGTTTTCGTTTCAGTATTGAATTGAATGGAATTAAGTAGATGAAATACATATATATATACATAAATACAGTATCATTATTATGTCATAAATTTCATTATTACTTATTATATATACTTTATAATCATTCATGAATGGTTATCATGGAGAATGAATCTCATCGCGTCGTGGAGACGGCAGTCCGTACGTACGCAGGAGCGATGATGTCGGTTCCATAATTATTGAATTGAATTGGAGTGGATGATACAATATATCAGAATCAATATGATGTTATAATAACTATTTATATTTTTTATTTACACCATTATACCCATCCATGTAAGGTGGTGTTGGAAAAACAGATTACACCACGGCATGGAGACGGTATTCCGTACGTACGCACGCGCGGTGATTTCATTTTCCGTAAGATGGATAGATGGTTAAATATCGTGGTTTCATACATATAATAACATATCAGTATATGAGTTATACTGATGTTATTACTTCATAATGAAACAACTAAAGAAGAATAAGTGGAAGAAGAAATAAAGATGAAAGAATCGGTAAGGAACATTACCTCTTCTTTGAAGCGCTTCTTTGAGACTTCCTTTTAGGCCACTAAAATTGGTCTTTGAAGTAGACCAGGAACTCTAGGATGTTTCTAGGGAAGTGGAGAAGAGAATTTTGCAGGGGTCGGCCAGACTTGAAGGCTCAAATTGGTGTGAGGAAGGGAGGGAGGAGGTGCCCTTTTATAAGGGAGGAGAGGGGCACCTTTGGAATAACTAAAAATATTATTTTATTATAAAGTCATATTCAGTTATAAATAGCTCTAAATTGATTTATTTCTAAGCTAAGGTGGGGATGGGTCTAAATTCTCTCATCCAATAGAATTTAGACAAGTTTAGGTTTCTATTTTAACCTTATCATTTATATTTAACTTCAAGTTAGATAATTTTACTTTTACCGTGTCTTTTTGTGTTCTTACACTATAAGGTTAATAAACATACAATAACAAGCCAAACGAACCCCAAGTTGTTTATTATTAATATATATAACCGTATCTAAGTCATTTGGACGAACCTTATATTTTTAGGAATTAAATAACAATTAATAATATAATATTTGTTTTAAAAACTATTTTATGTCAATTTTGACACTATTTAGTAATTGATTTTTGTGAAATCATAACAGAATGATTAGTTCAAAAAAAGTTAATTAAATCAATACTAACATGTCATATTAACCTATAAAATTAGTGAAATTCATAAAAAGTCTCAAATTACATTTATTTGTGTATTTTTAACATCAATTATGTCAATATTTCATTAATAAAATAATTACTGAATCATCATTGTGTCATAAATAAATTAAATTATTTAATGTCTAAAAATTACAAATTAAATATCATTATGTAGGAAATCTTTTTATATTTCTAATGAATGTTTATATTCGAATTTATCTTATGTATAACCCTATATTAAAAATTATTTACTTATTAAACTTTGATTTTAACTATTTTAACCCTTCTTTAAATAATTTAATAATAAATGTCCTAATCTAATCAAAGTTGGCCTAAATGGTCATATTTTATTCCTGAGGTTTCTTTTGGTCGAATTACACTAATCCAATAGAATTAGGACATGTGTTAGGGTAATAATAATATCATTTTTACCCTTAATTACCATATTTACTTTTAACCGTGGTAAAAAAAAGTAAAAAGTTACTATTCACCAAAAATTATTTTCATCTCATTGAACCACATTTTACTTACTGAAATCAACCGTGTCTCTAAGATTTTTGAAATTTCACTCACAGAAGCGGTAAAATTATGTTTTATGAAAAATTCATTTTTTTAACTACCACATAGTGGTTTCACTATTCATCAAATAATGAAAGTTTCCAGGAAAATACCAAATATTAGGCCTAAGATATATTTGATATTATGAACTCAAAAATGATGTCTATTTTACCAAATTAAAAACATATCATTTGCATTAATTAATTTAAAAATTAATTCTCGTCGTCAAAACAAATAGTGTGTTCTTAAGAGATAATAACTATCAAAAGATTGACACTTGTTTATGTCTGGTTTAAATGTGAAATTACATCCAATGACCAACATTGTATTAAATTGTAAAAATATATTCTAAATATACGTTAAAACCACTCAAATTAATAATTTATCACTATTAATCTTTTCAATTAAAAGGTTGTTTTTAATTAAAATTTAGTAATTTTCACTACTCCTCAGAAAATGAAAGTTATCTGAAAAGTACCAAAATATCACCCTAAGCTAATTTCGATATTCCGAATCCAAAAATTAAGTCCATTTTGAAAAATAAAATTTAAAAAATTTCAAAAAGTGGTTATTACTATTCATAACAGCTAGTTTTAATAATATTTTAATAGCATATCGTTGTTTAGTGAAACTCGATATTGCGCACCACACACGCTATCGAGGAAGGTCGCGATTGCGTGTAATGCAAGGCAAGTCAAGGATGTGTGTTGTGAAAGCTCCTTTTGGTGTAGAGTACAACACAAGACATTATTGAAATTAAAAAAAATATTTTTCATAAAATCGCAGGGTGTTACAATCAGGGTGGTTGGAAATTTGTAGGATTATCATGCTGAATAAAACACACCCATATGAATGACTCTTAACCAACTTATGTATTGTATAAATTTTCATTGTCCCATGAAGATTAAGCACAAATATTCTTAGGTGACAGGAGTGTAAAATATCAATATTGGATATTCAAGATAGTTATTTCAATTCAAACTCCCATAACTGGAATAAAATAAAAAGTCAAAACACAAATAGGAAAGGTTCGAAAAGGATAACACTTGTTCTTATTATGATATGATTTGTTAATATGTCAATTTCAACATAAGAGTAAAGAAATATTATTAAATTATTATTCCAATTTGTTTTTAGATAAACCATAATACATTTGGTCAAGACAATTCAACATGGTGTGGGTATTCTCTTACGGCATGGTAAAAATACAAAAGAAGTAATTATAGTAATTTATGGTCAATAGAAAATGATTCATGCACAAAATTGAATCCACCATTTTAATGACCCAACCTATGAGCCCTTAACCCTGTACCAGATCAACATATGCCTTAATCTCTCATTCCTAAGTGTCAAATATGTGTTATGAACAACGAGGAATTTTACCCTAAAACAAGAAAACATTAATTCTTAATTTAACCCTTCAAAATTAATGTTTAGTTTCAACTAAAAATTTTCCACATACCATGATTATATCAACATAACACAAAACGTATAAAAATGAAATAAGTACCCACTAAATTGTTATTCACAATCTTAATTTAAAAAAATATTTATTATTATGAAGATAAAATATATAAAATTCAAATGAATCTTAAAATATATATATCCATAAAATTAAAAAATTAACCATGTGATCAATATATATAAAAAACCTAAACAGTTATTAAATACCAATCTAATAAACCATGAACATTAGACAATATGACGTTCATAACTCCATGAAACAATAAAATAATCATTGGTCACTACCCTATAAAACTTCTCTTGAACATGTAAAAATTCTAAACTACAACCACATTTATACACAATAATATCACACATGTTTACAATAGTTTTCCCAAATTTCCCCAAATCTCATGAGGGACTTTGATATCATTGTATTGATTTGAGGGAGTTTTTAGTTCATGATATGAAACCAAAAAAACAAAAATTATTTAATAAGAATGAAATATAACAAACAATACCATATATGTAATTACTGAACCCAAAATACACTAATTACATAAGATAATATCCACATAAATAGAAAAAAATTTCTTAAATGGGATGGGATTAGGTTTTTAATTAATTTTAATATTCTAAATCTATTTAATAAAATTTATTATTTATTTATTTCTGATAAATATGTTAAAAATCATTCCAGGGAAACTCATTTAAAAATATAAATGGAATACTGAGAAGTAAAATATGTGAAGAAAGGGAGAGATTATAGTCCTAGAATGAAACATAGAAATAAAACATTATAGGATGATATGAAATTTTAGCTCCCACTAAGCCTTAATATGATACAAAGAATAGTCCCCACCACTCATTTATTATCCATCCACTCTTTTTGATAGTCTCTTTATAATTACTCTATCTCTAAATGGTTCCCAATGTATAATACCTTTAATACTTCCATATTATATCTTCTATAGCTACTTCCTTTACATTCTTGTGGCCCACAACCAGCTGTCTAACCCCACAGAGTCTATTTTTTCCATCATTTAATGTCCCTTCTATGAGGTACTGGTATTATTACTATCTCTATCGCTAACCCCTCATTGAGAACCAGTATTGTCTTCGAGACTGTGGAAATAAAACCAATTATAGTTGGTTAATACAAATTATCATATATCTTCTTCATCTAGACACCCCTTCCATTTTGTTATCCTTTGAGTCACTACTACCAAATTTCACTACAATGTCTTTCTAGAATTCAGAATAATTCCACCCCATAGAATGGTGTGGTTAGGTTAATAATGTCATGAGGTGGGATAAATACACTTCAAATTGGAGGTTATATGAACCTTTAATAACTTTTAATGAATTAATGAAGAAATTGGTTTTATTCTTGGCCAATAAGAGTGGAAAAAAAATTTGGTTAGTTACATCTTTGGCATCTTTTAAGAATCCAGTCTACATGAATAGAAGAACTAGACCTAATATCACATTATTTTAACACTTCATGTCTCCCATGATACCACTTAAGATAGAGGGACCAATACATTTTCCTTGTTCATATAATAGAAATATAATGTTTTTCCAACAAGAAAAAAGTCAGTGAAAATGGTCATGTATCTCCTTTTGTTTATTATGAATCATTAAGCCTAGGTCCATAACCTATTTGGCACCAAAATTTTAATTAGGTGTTTTAGAACGATCTACTAGTTTATTTACCCAATATTTTGATTCTCCAATAAATAAAATTGAGCAATGTACCATTTTTTACTATCTTACAACACAAAAATCAGTAGCAAATAGAGAATTCATAGTAGCACCCTTTTTACATCATGCATTAATATCACATTATTTATTGTTACTATATTGAACTAAATGAGATTATTTTTCCAATATGATAAGCCATATAGTTTTATTAATGTATTATTTGAACTAAAAATTGATATTTCAATTATATCCTCATCATTATAGATGTACTTAATTATATCTTTGGTGATACAAAATATATTTAAGACACCCTTAAACAGAACAGATTCAAAGGATTATTCTAAAAAGAATATAATAGACACTTTTATTATTCATTAGTAATAACATAAATATTTTTTAAAACCCACCTTTCCCTCAAGGTTAAAAAAAGTCAACATAGGCAGACATACCACATCATCTATCTTCAATGAAAGAATGTGTTAACTGAATCTTCCTATGATAGGGCTGAGAGAAATTGAAGACTCCAAGAAAAATTCCATATCCAGAGTGCAATGGAACATAAAGACTCTATCCCCATGATGGTGGATTTAGTGATGGATTTGGAAACAAAGAATCATAATCCATATTTTTTAACTTCATCTAACTATCTTCTAAGAATAATATTATTATGATGTGGATTGGTCAGTATATTATGGATTGGTCTCAATAATGGGGATGTTTGGTGGAAAATAATAAGTTCAAATAAAACCATTTCAACTAAAGTACTCAGAAAAATTGACTAAAATACATATTGAGTTGTTTCTCCACAAAATATTTTTATTTGTATGAATTTTCATTAACTTCCCCTTATAAAAATATTTAAAAAAAATTAAACCTTTTTATTTAATTCTTTTAAGTTGATTCATTATATCACTACTGATCATAGCCTCACAGTGATAATGTAATTTGATTTTATATTATTTATTTAATAAATTGTATAATTCATATATATGAATATATTTTAATAACCCATGAAATAAATATCACATTCACTACTGCTCAAGTTAATGTTAGAGTGGTGATATAAGGTATTAGAACTATTTGAAGTGTTCCTAGATTGTTTCCATATGTTCTATGGATTCTTTATCATCATGTTACCAACTTTATGGTACATATAAACCTTTTATCATACTTTTTATAGATATTCTTAATGGTTTTTTTTCATATGTTCTTAAATTTTTGGATGTTTATGAGAAAGTGAATAGTTAGAACATTGTTACGGAAAATGTACAAGTCAAACCAGAAAACCTTGTTCCATATATTGGGGATCTGGAGGGGGTGCATGATTAGTTAAATCAATTCAAAGTACCCTAAAACTAGACCAAAATGGAAAATGGGGAGTGTACAATTTTCAAAACATGTATAAAAAACATACAACCTTTTTCAATAGTCTGAGAGGTGGCGCATGGTTAGTGCATGGTTTGTTAAATCATGTGGAAAAATAGTAAGACCCTATCTAGAAGTATAGTAGGGGCACATTGTTAGGTTCATGGTGAGAACTCACAGTGTAGAAAAACCTAGAAAACAAGGAGAATATATTTTAATTATACAATATTTTTAATTAAAGTCCGCAAACCCCTATTATAAATTATAATATCCTCTAAATCGAACTGAATTTGACCCTCCTGTTTTTAGGGGATCTCTAGAGAATTTTTTTTATCTTCCATCCTCTATTATTCTTATATTAATGTGTCGATGGTTACTATTTATCAACATATGGTAAGTCTAACCACAGTAATTGGTAATTATCCTTCTTCCTCTATCACCTCTTTTAAGAGAGGTGAATCCTCTTGTCACTGAGGTATTGGAACATTAATTTAATGAATTTAAATTCTTGATATTATTTATTAATATTATTCACCATCAGATTTTGTTTGGAGGTTCCTATTTGGGTTATTGTTTGATAATGTGACTGAAGTTAGGTGGTTCTATAAGTATTTTCCCTTGACATGAAAAAATAATTTCATGATTTATTTAAAGTGATTATTATTGATTTATATGCCTAGTTTTGAGAAAATTTAGATGATTGTTTTTAGAAGTCATGGAATTGTGAAATAAAACCCTTATTCATGGGATTTAAAAATATTATGTATATTTTGAGGAAATATGGATTGAAATGAAAAATTATTTGATGAAATTATTTTTGTTGATTAGTTAGAAAAATGGATATAAATTAAAGATAATTTTTAAAAGACATGAACATGTTAAAAACCTATTATTTGATTTCGAAGATGAAATAGAATGCTAAATATTGAAATTGGACATTTGAACATTGAATAAAAAATAGAATTTATTTTTTCTTGATTGATTGATTGAAAGAACAAATAATCCTAAATAGGATAAGAATACAAGAACTATAACCACCAAGAAATGGAATAACAATGGAATATCTAAATTAAAAAATTCGAATGATTTTATCTGATAGGGTGTTGGATGAATCTGTATAGATGGCCTAATACTTAGGGATGTGTACACAATTTGAGTAGTGATTTATTGACTATGTATTGAGAGGATCTTAGAGCCATGGAATATTAAACATTTTTTCATATGTCCATGGTGATTCATGATGATATTATTATTTTGTGATAGTGCTTATTGATCTATTTTATTCTTTACCTTATCTTTTATGAAAAACAATTATTTAAGCATATTTTCGATATGCTTTCCATATGATTTATTTTAATTATTATTTTTTGTAAATTTGTGAAAAATACCTCATTCGTGGTTTTTATTTTTTTTAAAGACTAAATGGTTTATTTTCTCTTTAATTTCATAACATTCAACGATATCCTAATGTGATATTTTTCTCAGAACATAAATTTTCCATTGAGTTCATTTAGATTTTTTTAGTCTAATTATTGGGAATTTGATTCATAACATGGAGTTGGTATGTGTGTTTGACAAGTAGGTCCTTGGGTCGTGGTAGTGACTGGTGGATTTGTTACACACATGTTACATAGAAATTATAGGACTTTTCTCATTATATATTGTGTCCCTTAGTGGGAGATGTTCTATTTTGGGGTCTTTATCTTCCTATTTTTTCGTATTTTATCCTTGAGGAGTGTTCAAAATACTGAATATTCATTTATTTATCTTCTATTTCCTTCTATTGTTTTATTTTTTGTTGAAAAATTGTTGCCCAAAATCATTTATTAATTCCCAGGTGTTGGTTAGCAGCACTTAAGGATTGGGGATGCCCTTTGAGGCATTACAATGCTAGATTAAGTTCCATTATACTGAGGTATTTAGGTTATTTTGTGAGAATATTATATATAATTAGGTTTTGTGTCTGTCCTTCAGGTGGATATGCAATTTAGGATGTCCAAATTGATTGGTGGTATGATTTTTAGAACTTTTAGGGATGTTTATGAGTATGTTTTTTGCAATGCCTCATCATAGTGAGCCTCAAGTCACCATGGGTGATTAAAAAGGAAACTTTTAGGAATAAATTGATAGAATTATATTGTTTCCCAAAGCTTAATTTGAGTATTTTGAATTCTCTAAAATTAAATTCTATCTAATAGAATTGATATTATTATATATCTTGATTGAGTTGAGGACCAGCCTATCGTTGCTGATGTTTTCATTTTACTTGTTGATGTTGTTCAGTATCATAACTCTATGAATTCATTTGAACAGTTCTCGATAGGGAGCTACCAATTAACCATGGAAATTAAACCCTCCTGTTTATCATAACCATACTAAGATAATGGTGTGTGTGGTCCACGCTCTAGAATAAGTAGCCACACCTATTCCCATTTAGTCTAAAATAATGGAACCTCATGGGAATGAATATAGAGATCATTCCCATGAGTTTTTTTGTTAGAAATCACCAGATTTACATCTCCCAAATGGTCCTTGGGATGCAGAGGATTGGTTGAAAAATACTGATATACTTATTGAGTTCCTAGAAATTCTAGATTTAATTAAAGGTAAAATTGTCTACCTTCAAGATTAAATTGCCTAGAAGGATGTGGTGGGATTTATTTTTTATAATGATGAAACATGAATAGATATATTGGAAACACTTTATCTCTCTTTTAACTAATAATTTCTATTTAAATTTGATTTTTTTAGTTAAGTATATGGAATTTATCAACCTCTAACAAGGTGATAGAACCATGACTCAGTATATAAGTCACTTTGATAAACTTGTTCAATTTTTTCTTAATGTAGTATCAGATGAGAAAACTAAGGTCTATAAATTCATTATTAATCTTTAATACGATATATGATATCTAGTTTTCATACTGAATATTAAATATTATTCAGATGTGTTGGATAGATATTTGATGGCTAAGCCTGACTTAGATAGTAAATTATGGTTGGTGAGAGTATATCCTACTCATATGGGTAGTTATGTTAGTACCTTTAAAGGAAATAAGAACTGTTATTAGTCTTGTAGTATATCACAATAGCATAAATCATCCATTTATTCTATTGTTTTTGAAAAAGTTCCATTGAAATTCTTTTAATGTGTAATGATAAGGTATTCAAAGTGGGTTTATATTGAATCACTAAACAATTATGTTTTGTGTGGTTTCATAGGTTGCCTTTAGAAGTAATTTCATGCCTTTTTTCCTCAAGTAGTATTATGGGATCATCAATAACAAAATATATTATGATTCATTTAGATGCTACAAGTCAAAGGGGTTCAAGTCATCAATATCTAGAATGAAGCTTCTTCACATACTAGATGAGTCTCCCGAGGAAGCTGATTTTGGTATAGTGATAGGTACTATTGCAACATATTTATCCTCCCTGACTTCTTTATTTGATACTGGTGTATCTCAATTATTCTTATTGACTTTAATTATAAATCTGTTAAATAATTTTATGGATCTAATGTCTTATGGGATGGATATCACTATGCCCTATATAATTAAAAGATATAATGGTATTCAATGCTATTCTAGTGAATTATTTTTATTATGGATAGAGATAATCTAGTATTTTATGGATATCTATATGAAACTTATTGATTTCATTCTCAAGATGGATTTGGTGATTTCCCAAAAATCCTAGATTGGTTATTATCTTCAGCGGTCCTCCGTTAATGCCCCCAATAGTGTTTTTCATGTTTTTTAGGGAGAATGGGGCATGAGGTTGAGTAAAGATGGACCACCTATTTTAGATTTGGTTAGGATGATATCTATATTTTCTAATAACCTTGAGTAGGAATCTTTGAGTGAAAATATTCTTCCTATTGTGGTCAAGTATCTCGATGTGTTTCTGTTTGACATTTCTAGCTTAACACTAGTGAGGGAGGTACATTCTACTATTAACTTGTTATTAGGTTCATATAATATATATTTATGCTACTAACATATAGAAATATTTTAATTAAAGGATTAAATGACCTAGTTGGATGATTTTTTAGATAAAGGATTCATTATCCTATGTGTGCCGTCTTGGGTGATGTTTGTGATTTTTTGGGAAGAATTGTGATGGAAACCTTCACCTTTAAATCCATTACAATAAACTCAATCGATTAATGATAAATATCAAGTGGCCATTTCCCAATATTGATGATTTATTTGATTGTTTGAAAGGGGGAATTGATTCTCAATGAATGATCCTCCACCTAGTTATCACCAGCATAGAACCAAAGATTCAGATATCCTAATGACCAACTTTTGGAGTAGTCAGGGTCATTATGAGTACCTTATTATTATTTCTGTTCTATCTAATTATTTTTTTGCTTTTATGGTGACGTTGAATATGATATTCTGTGAGTAACATTCATGGTAGAATTTATGGATGACATATTGATTTACTCTAAAACTAAAGAAGATCATGTGCATCATCTAAAAGTTATCTTGGGAATTTTGAGAGAACAACGACTTTATTCCAATCTATCTAAATGTAATTTATAGATCCAATAAGTGAATTCCTTATTTTTCATGGTCTCAGAACAGGGTATTTCATTTTATCCTAGGAAGTTGAAGGTTCTTATGAATAGGGAATAATTTTATAATGTTTTTGAGATTCGAAGCTTATTGGGATTGGAGGGTTACTACTACTATTTAATTAAATATTTCACTATGTTGGATTCTATGATGACTAATCTCACATGATAAGGAGTAATGTTCTTAAGGGATTCAAAATATCAGAATTATTTTCATGAATTGAATTAAATTTTTACTTATCCTATCGTGTTATATTTTCTGGAGTATGGGTAAGGATATGTGGTATTTTTGATGAATTATTTTTTGATTTTAGGCTATTTTATCAGGAAGGGTGATCATGTGGTGCCCTATGGTTCCTGACATATTTTTCCATAACAGAAGAAATATCTTACTCGTGATCTTGAACACATAATTGTGATTAATTATCTTCAATGTGGGATGTAATAAATTTTTAGATAAAGTTTGGAATTTATTTAGAATAAAAAATCCTAATTTATATCTTATCATAAAAATATTTGAATCCCCATCAGAGGAAATGGGTGGAATACCTTCAATATTTAGATATTGAAATTTCCATCAACCATGGTATGTGAAATTTCATTACTGATTCATTAAGCTAGGAATGTTTTACTCGAGCTATAAAAGAATCATTAGATTATTGGAACATTATGTCTCAATTTTATCATATAAAGTTTGGAGTTTGATATAAATTAACTGAGATTGATTTGAAAAGAGTTCACTTGACCTCCTCTTTTCTAGAGATGATTATTTAAGAATAATAACTCGATGTTGAGTTCTGTGGGATTAGGGATGCTCTTTATAGTGTATATATAATTAGTGAGTGTTCATTATTTCTTTAGGGTATTATAATATTATGGATTTGGTAAATCAAACATGTTACTATGTCAAAATATGTGATGGGGTGTTTCCATAGTTTCTAGTAGATGGTACACCTTGGATCAATGATGATTTTCTATGATAATTAGTGATAATTATAGTGTCTATGTATGAGATGGGATATCATTACTTATGTTTTTCCTTGTTATATCTGTTAGTAGGTCATGGTCGATCACTAAAAACCTTCATGTTTTCTTCATCCCCTTCTTTTGATGACATTGTAGTGGGATGAAATTTTAATGGGATTTATGGTTGGATTACACACACCCATATAGGAAAGAAGAAGATATGGGTAGTTATAGATCAATTTACCAAATAAAACTACTTTATTCATATTAATAACATAAAAAATGATAAGTTGGGAACTCTGTATGTGCAAGTGATCATTAGGTTATATGAAGTTCCATCTATTACAGTTTCTAATAGATATATGTGATTAAATTATTATTTTTGAGATGACATCAAGAGGTGATGTTATCATAGGTTAGTTTGATCATGACATATCAGCCACATATGGATGGCCATATAGGAAAACTATAAAATTCTAGAAGACATGATTTTTTCTCTCATACTAAACTTTTATGGATATTGGGATAGACACTTGGGATTGGTTGATTTTTCCTATAAAAATATGTACTATTCATCAACCAATGTGGAACAATTTGAATCCTTTTATAGTTACTCACTTGAATATATATTGTGCTGGTCAATTATTGGTGAATATTTTATATTTGGCCTAGTTTGGTCCTAGAGACGATGAAAAATATTCTATTGATTCATTATAGATTGGTGTAACATCAAATATGGTATAAATATTGTATTAACCTTCATCGGTTCCAAATGGATTTTTCATTTCCTAACTAGGTTTTTCTGATAGTTTTATCTCATTTAGTTCATTGATGACATAGGAAATAGTAGAATCCAATATTGAGATATGTGGGAATATTTACGGTTGCTGAGAATATTAGAAACGTGTCTTACTTTTGGGATTTTCCACCTCAGTTGATGTCAATTCATAACAAGTTTCTCATTTCATAGATCAAAAAGTATCTATAAAATCCATATAATGTATTATGATGGTAATACCTTGATTTGGAACCATATTTATCTATGACTGAGTATCTAATTCATATTGTTTTTTCTAATATAAAGGTTCTTTGTGGGAAGTCCATACCCTTTGTTTTAGTGCATTGACATCGTGGTTTTGGTTCACATGAGACTTGGGAGCATGACTCATTGATGATAGAGATGGGGAACCATCTCTTTAATATGAATATTTATTTATTGGATTTCTAGGAATATAAAAAATTTATAGGGGGAAGATTATAACGTCCTCTTACCACCTTCCGAGTACTTATAACCCTTTTTTATCACCATTTGTTTGGATATTATTCAGGGTTGTTTTTGTAGGTTTTTGGACATTATTAAATTTTTCTAGGTATGTGCCAACTTGGAATACTATTAGGTAAAACCTTGTGGGTCGAACTAATAAACTTCATGACAAATGTTGGAGTTATTGGGTGGGTTAATGGTCTGTTAAAACTGTGTAGAAACCCCCATAAATCATGGGAATTAAGATAGTGGTGAGCGCATAGTTGAAACACGATTTTCAAATAGCCTATCCAAACCATGCACCCTTTTGATATTATCATAGGAGGAGAACATGATTGGCACATAGTTTGTAAATCTTCATGACTAAAACATATGACCTTATCCATAATCATAGTAAGGGAGTATGGTTAGGAAAAATGTTAGAACTAACCGTGTGGCCAAATATAGAAAATTTTGTAATGGGATTTTAAATCTCTCAAAAAAATATTTAATGTTTTGAAACCACTATTATAAATTTTCATCTCCTCATAATCAAAACTAATTTTACACTCTCACTTTTAGAGGCTCTCTAGAGGAACTTTGGGCTTATCCAACCTCTTTATTTCTTGGATCAAAGTATTGGTGGATGTAATTTACCCCTATTTGGTAAGTCTAACCTCTTTGATTGGGAATTATCCTTCTTCCACTATCACCTTTTCCGATATTGGTGAATCAACTTGTCATTCTTGGATTAGAACCTTGATTTTATGAATTAAATTTATTTGGATTATTCTTTGATCTTCCTCTGCTTTAACTTTTCCTTTCCAGTTCCCATTTTGGTTTATTAATTGATCATGTGAATTAATATAGGTGGTTTCATAAGGCTTTTACTAAAACCTAAAAACAAAAATTTTGGTTGATTTAGTGTGACTCTTAAATATTTTATGATCCTTGATTTGATAAGATTTAGATAATTTTCTTCAAAAGGCTTAAAAATGTGGAATATAACCCTCTTTCATTGGATTTGAAAATATTGGTTGGATATTGATGAAATATATATTGAAAGGAAAAATGATTTGATGAAATAAATTTATTTCATCAATAAAAAAATTACTTTAAATGAACGTTGATTTTTGAAAGTCATGACCATAATAAAATATTATTATTTGATTTTGATTTTAAAATGGCTTGCAGAAACATGAAATTTAAAATTTTAACTATTATTTATGAATTGAGTAGATTTTCTGATTATTTAATGTTTGTTTTATTGAAATAACATTTGAGGATGAGTAGATAGTGGGTGACTAGTAAAATCATGCTCTGATTGTGACCCCTCAAAATGGATTAACAATGAGAACTCCAACAAAACCAAATTTAACATGATTTCCCCCCAAAGGGGTGTTGATTGATTTCATCTTGATGGCCTAGGACTAAGGTATGTTTGGACACATTTAGTCATTATTGATTAAAAAATTAGAATGAGGATCCTAGATATAAGAACTAATGATCATTTGGGCATATGACCATGGTGAAACATTTATATATTATTGTTACATGCCAATGCTAATTGAACTATTTTATCCAATCTCTTCTATTTTATGAAAATATTATTTTAATATGTTTTTTTATACCTTTTATATACTTTATTAAAAATATTTTTATTAAAAAGGTGAAAATGCTTTTTCATTACTTGTTTTTATTTAAATGGAAGCAATAATGGGTTATTTTTTTGGAATTTCTTACAGAACATTTAAAGGTATCCTACTAGGATATTTTTTATCGTACCTTAACTTTTTCATCGAGTGGTTGATGATTTTGTTATTATAGGTATAAGGATAGGGAAAATTCCAACTATATGTGGTGGGTGTGCTATAAATTTAATACCTTGGGTGATGGTAGTGATCATTGGAGGTTTGACCCACTAATTACAAGGATATTTTGTGACATTTTACATTGGATTTTATTTAATTTATTGAATTATATAATAATTATGGACCTTTAATTACCGAATTGTGTTATTTTTTCCCTTAAAGAGTGTGTTTAATACCAAATGTTCACTTATTTTTTTATCTATTTCACTATAGTATTTGACTTTTTGGTGGGGAAATCATTCCCTTTAACCATTTTTTGATGCATAATAACTAGTTTCTTGCCCATGGGGATAGGGAATTATCATCAAGACGTTTCATTTCTAGATCAGGTATCAATGTACAAGGGTATTCCAGGTGGGTTATGATTGTTTATATATCCTCATATAGAGGATGAACTTATACCCACTAAATCAGTCAATTAGGTGTCTTTCTTATTATGAATGAATGCACTTCTACCAGTATAGTAAATTAGTTGGTGAATGTTCCTTCCATACTAAACTAATTTAACAATATTTTAAATCCCTTATATTCTTATGAATTTAAAAATATATTCATTACTAAGTGATCCATTCCCAATGATCGGTATCATTGAACATTGATAGCTCACCTCACCTAATGGCTAGTAATTTCTTCTCGTAAATATTATCTATATTTTACAGTATTTTGAAATCCTATACTTTGTTCCTACTTTAAATATTCTAATTAAATTTTTAATGATCCCTCTATAAACATTATCATATTATCATCATCATATAACATCGTTTTATCCAATGGTAACACCTATAAAATGATGTATTTAAAAAATTATACATGTTCCTTTAGTAATTGAGTATAATTCTATTATTTCACGAGGTTATCCATAGTCAATGTAAAAAAATTAACCTATTTGAGATTCCATTATACTCAATACAACTTTGAAAATACTATTTCTATTCAAAAAATTCATTAGTATACACTTTTTATCCATGTCATGTTTGAAATCACCAGTGTCTACCCTTCCTCCATTGAAAATAAGGTGAAGGTAATATTATAACATTTCCAAAAATTGTTTAAAACTAACCCTAATGAAACTCTTTTCATAATATAAATGGGTGAATAATAATTACGCCATATGAAGAAGATATGAGAAGAGATGGATCAGGGAATAAACACAGAAATAATACTCTATAAGAGGATATTTCACCCCTTCTCCCACCCAATCCCCAAATAGATACAAAGCATGGTCCTCACTACTTATTTAGAACCCCTCCCATATTCTTTTTAAAGACACTTTCTACTCAATTTATTACCATATAAAAATAGTAGATTCCCCCCTAATATTCCTATATTCTCTCTCCCACAACCTCTTCTTCTACCTACAAATAGACCATAACCATTTTTACACACCACAAAGACTCTTTTACTAGTCCCAAAATTTTATTTGTAGGATTCACTATTGGTATCATAGTTTATACCAAAATATACTTTTTTATTATATTTCACAAAGAATACAAGAATTATGATTTCAATGGGTCAATTGGAACTTTGATCCACTCAATTTCTCTCTAATAATATTTTTTATATAATTCAACTAAAACATACTATTAAGGACACATGGATTTTACATACTATATTATTCACATTTATAGGTGAATAAGGCCTAATAATATGTATTAATGATTTTTTTTGTGATGTTACATCGCTCATTGTTTCACTAGAGTGGTGTTAAATCTTGTTTATTATTATTTCGATAATTATTTTTTCATAGGAAGGTCTATACTCAGTTACATCTGTGTCAGGATCAGAAGATATACCTTAATTTAGTTATTAGTTCACTAATTGGAAATCTCTAAAACTTATACTCAAATGATTATTTTTGAGTAAATTTTCCCTATTTCCGATAATTTCATTGACATGTTGTAGTGTTGTATCATGATATGAATTGGAAATACTAGATATTGTTTCGATTGGTTTCATAAAATTACATACTCATAAATGGGATACGATAAGGATATAGTAGGTAGACCCCTTTTTAATAGAAATATGATTTTTTTATCTTATGATTATTTATCACATTATTATTTAAAATTTACCATTTGGGTTTCTCTTTTATTTGGGTCAATATATTTATGAAATTTATAATCAAACATTCACTTGAATCTATTATTATCCACTAAATATTTGTTATTAAGTTCATTTAGGGAAATATCACTGAGTTTTTCACAAAACCCTTACATGTACACTCATCATTTATATATAGATATAATTCCATAGGGTTTTATTAATGGGAAGACTCTCATGTCTAGTGATAGTGGGTTATAGGTAGGTTACCTTATTCTATGGGAAGTGATGGAGTGGTGGGTTTTCTCATAGTATAATTTTGGTGTCTTTGGGGTTTCTTGATGGAACATGGTGTAGGAGACTATATTTTATGATATTTTGTACATGTGACTACTTTAACTTAACTATTTTATTATTTTTATTATTATTATTAATTTTACAATTATCATGATGTTGAGTTTTGATCTATGTCAGATTTATTCATTCCACCAATGCATTTATATATATTACATGAAAGTTTTCATGACACATCCCCAATACATCCTCTCCCAGGTAGGTATTGAAGACAATAGATATATCTGAAGTATGTATTTAATAATAAATTGGTTGGGGACTAGAACTAAAGGTATAAATTACACATATTGGAAAACATTTCCCTCTATAATACTATAAATGAAAAAAAACCACGAATCAACGCCATCTCATATAAATAAAAAATACTATAATCCCAATAATTAGCATCAAAATTTAAAAAAATTATAATACCAAACTAAAATATCTCATACATTAAAAAATCCAAATCCAAACAATCATCAAGTCAATAGATAATAATGTCTATTAAAATCACTAATCCCATCATAAAAATATTTACAAACTATATATAAAATATAGGTATATGCATACAAGTATACTAAGTTGGTACCTCCCTAGAAACTCTCATGAAAATATAAAATGTTGTATAATGGTGTCTATAAAAGGAATCATGGTTTACATGGAGATAATAACATTATACTATGGACTTATAAATATGGATAGGCATGAAAATTTTCACCTAAAGTCATATCAATTTTTAGTTTATTTCCAAAAATAAATCTACTATAATATTTGTTAAAAATGAAAAAAAAATTATATGATTGTTTGATGTATTTCAGTTTTTACTTATCATTGATATAATAAAAACTCAATAAATATAAAAAAATACTCATTAATAATATATTTATATAAAAATTGTATTGATACATTTTATTTGAAAATGTTTTTGAATTGTTTTTATTATTTTTAGTAATATAGGTTATAATCTAATGAACGTTTTTTTGAAAAAAAACTAATACAAACTCTATAGTTATTCACTTTGATCTATTATAACATACATTAAAATTTATTTTTGGAATGTATTTTTTTAGGGTAAGTCAAATAAAAAACTATTTACAATGAAAACCAACAAGAACAATCATTTTGGATACTTGGATTCTTTAGGGAATTTCATGTTTACTAATACAATACTTTTAGAAGTCTGTTTGAGATGAGATACATGTAATTCCAATGAATTTACGTAACATAGGCCCAATTATATGGGAAATTTTAATATTATGTCAATTAACTAACTTTTCACATTACGAAACCCAACCTATATATTGTATTAGTCACCATTTTCATATGAATATATGTATTTTTTGTCATGGTAACCGTAAAAAACATTTTATATAAGATTAAGTAATGAGTATTATTTAATTTAGTCAAGCATATCCTATAGGTGGATTCCATGAAGAATATTACTCTATGGAAAAAAGACTATAATAGTTACTTTTATTAGTCCTCTATGAAATATAATTCTTTTTCCATATTCACGAGTTATGGATATTATAGCTCACTCTCATATAAATTTCATATAATCAGTTTGAGGAATCATTGGATTGAAGGTAAAATAACCACTTTAAAACCACTCTAATATATTAAATTACAGGATCCTTGGGTTTTTTTGCAACTATATCAGATGAAATATTCCATATTTGAATAGATTTAGTTCTGTCACTTTCATCCAATTAGGACATCGTCACTATTATATTCATATTTTGGTAGTAGTATTCAATGGTTTTGTTTATATTAATATATAAATAGAGAACAAGTATACATATAACAAAACCAAAAAAAAATTTACATCCAATTCTTAATGAAGTGTAAAGTGATTTGTCAGAACCAAGGATACGAATAAGTAATTTGATAAAATAATATCCTCAAAACCCAGACTATCACAAGTTTGGTCCCATGGTTAATCAAATATACATAATTTGGATCATGAAGAAGAAAAAACATCAACAATAACCCTCATGAGCAAAACTATCATCATTTGGTAAGTAACATATCTAAAACCCATATCTCTCATGATGTACAACCCAATGTTGAATTCTAAAACTCAATAAGAATAGAAACCTAGGATGTGTAACAATAAAACCTAATCTATATGTCTCTATGACATAACCACATAAGTATCTTTATAATCATTGTCATGTTATATAATAAAAATGAATGGAATGTAATCCATATACACTAAATCTCATCTAGACATTGTCCTATTTTGATCCCTTGACTAGAATAGTGCATGTATAGCTCAACATAACCTTCCCTAATAACCATTTCAACATCATTTATTAACCACATCCATATCTACAAAACCTTCATGATGATATCCTTTATTTAGGCCATACCCAACAAAAAATCCTAGCCCAAAGTCTATATCTATCCACATTAAAATGTTAATCCTCTCTCAGGCCACACATTACCCCATAGGTTGTCAAGGAAATACACACTAAAAACTATCCAATTCAAGCCAATTCCCTACTAATATTTATAAATAGAGAGAAATTATAACCATATCTCACATATAACTCTCCCCAAGTGAATCACACTTCTCATTCTATCTATGACTCTTAAGGTTATCCTCTAGAAATTGTTAATCATCTCATTCTCAAACCAATATCCCTTAAGATCTATATACCCACGTAAGCCCATAACCTTACCTTATAATCACCAAGTGATAGTAGGAACACATAAATAGTTTGAATACTGATGTCCATAATCCAAAAACATAAAAACCTCAATCACAATGTGAATAACCCAATTGTAATTTTTAAAATATGTTTTATTTGATGTCAACCATGATTTAGATTCATTATAATAAGATTAAGAATGATTTATAGTTATCTAGTAACATTTGAAAATTTTAAATATTGATTAATAATTTATTAATTTTTTTTTGAATTATAGAGATGATGTTTGAAAAATGATAAAGGTTTTCATTTGTTAGGTCTATTATAAACTATACATAATGGTAACATTTAATCAGTTCACTATAATTAAGCTTAGTCCAGAACCCCATGGTGGATAGTAAGGGTATCTCTTTCAATGCATAAGAGTCATTCCATTAGTTCATAAGTGCAACTATATCAATGTGTTATGGTCATAATTATTTTTCATAAAGGTATTAAATAAATATACAAAAAAACTAGAATTGTACATACTTTTATTATGATCTCTAGGAGTTATTTTAATCATTCATAAGGGTTGTTTTTAATTATGTAGTTCATTGATTATCTTGGTTTTAGAAAAGGTATAGAGTTATTTATTAGTGTATGAGTGATGTTTCTTTATTAAGGGATATGAGAGTAAATTTTCAGCACTAAAGTTTCACTGAGAAACATAAGGGATATATTCTTACATTATAAGACTCATATGACTGCTCTTAGAGAATTTCTATGGGTCACGAGTTTAATAAAAATTATAATAAATTTTATTGAGACGATTATTTATTGTTTATCGAGATTGATATACCCCAAGCATGTGATAGAGTTACTATTTAAGTTTTTAATCGAATTCATATTAAACTATAATATCATGGTGTTATATTTATAGAAATTTTCAATGAAATATTTTAAATTTATTTTCATTGATCAAGCTAGATAAATATTTATGATTTGATGAACAAGATTTAATATTATTACCCAAACTCAAGGGATAACATTAATTTTTAATATGAATGTCACGACCCTCCCTCGGGGTCCGTGCCGTGACTACCCCAAGCCCGCCTTCCATAGGCCAGGGGCTGGCGACTAGCACCAAGGCGTAAATCCCAAAAAAAAGGGAAGGCATTGCCTTTGTAAAGTAAACAAACACCACAGAGTAAGAAAGCGGAAGTAAAACACTAAGTACAAAAAGAAGAGCTGAAAAGTAAAAAGGGGCCGGAAATACAAGCCCAACTATAAAGTACAACTCGAAAGGGAAAACAACGACTGAAAAGTAAAGCTGCTACGCTGAGATGTCCACTGGAAATCCCACCTGAAGGGTGGGTACAGATAGCTCCTCTGCTCCTCGGGTCCCGCCATCCGCTCCGAGTATGTCCCGCCCAGTGGTCCACCTCCGGGTACCACCTCATCGTATAGTCCACCTCCAGGTACCGTCCAGTCCTCGAACCTTCGGCTTCTGTCAGCACTGTCTGTCGTCTGCAACCAACACATCAAGGTGCGGGCATAGCCCGTGCAGGGGTGAGTATAACGATACTCAGTAGGGACCCCGAGACCCTCAAGGTCTCACTAAACCCAACAAGGATAAACACAAGAAGATCTCAACATATAAACCTTACTTAGGTATATGCCCATACATATACCTAAGTTATCAAGTAACCCATCTCAATCATGAGGAAACACAAGAATTGTGAAAACGACGGATAACCACTACCCGGGTATATGCCCATACATATACCCAAGTTAGCAAGTGACCCATCTCAATCATGAAGTAAACACAAGGTCAAAAGTCTCAGCTCAAACCAGGATTTTCATTATCGAAACCGAAACTGCTGAAGAGCTCCGTCTCTGGAGTGTGCAGTGGTCCTGTCACGACTCCGAGGTACTGCTCACTAACCTAAGACTGCTGAAGTACTCCTCCTGTCGAGTACTGCGGGCCAGCCACCCAAACACAGTAGTGCTTCCCGCCGAGGTATGTCACCCAAACTCCGTAGTGCACACCCCCTAGTAGCCTGTTGAGGTACTCTCCGGACGAGCACCGCGGGTCTGCACTGTCACACAGGTAGTGCTCCGTCCGCCATGGGTCTGCACCTAAGAAGGTAGTGCTCCGTCCACTGGGCTAGTCGACTCACTCCAAGTCGAGTCGGTCAAGCAGTCGTCAGGTCTCAGCCAGCTATACGGTCTCCGTACACTGCACGCTCGTCTCCGGGAGGGTCCGCTCCACGAGCTACAGGTCGATACTCCAATTATCACAAAGTCCCGCATAGAAGTATCTCAAAAGTCCGTTTCGTCACAGGGGTCTCAATGCAACAGACGGCACGCCGATCGGACGCCCGGTCTGTGAGTTATTAGCCTTTTCGTCCCAGGGGCCCGGTTGGTTTTGAGTGCGAACCAAACCCGGCCGTATCTCAACTGTACCCCGAACTCCCATAGGGTATACTCATAGGGACCGTTACTAAACGTAAACACCAACGCCGCTGACGGTTCGTCAAACGGACGTCCGGTCTGGAAGATATCAGCTTTCCCGTTTCAGGGGCCCGGTTGGATTTCGGGTACAATCCAACCCGGCCAAACTCCGACTGCATCCAAAACTCGGGCGGAAAAAGTCAAAAGTTCCGTCTCATCAAGAGGAAGTCAACGAAACAGACGGCGCGTCAATCGGACGCCCGGTCTGTGAGTTATTGGCTTTTTCGTCTCCGGGGCCCGGTTGGTTTTTAAGGCAAAACCAACCCGACCGTACTCCACCTGCGTCCAAACCTCGGGCGGAGTATGCCAAAAGATCCGTCTCATTAAGAGGAACGCAACGCGACTGACGGCGCGTCAATCGGACGTTCGTGGCTCAAGATATGAGCGTTTCCGCTCCGAAGGCCCGATTGGTTCCGTGAACGAACCAACCCGGCCGAACTCAAAGTAATCCGAAACCTTGAGTGCGATATACCGAAACGACCGTCTCGATCCAAGGATCGCGTTGCCGCAGACGGTTCGTCATTTGGAAGTCCGAGGCTCATTTTATGAGCCAAAAACCAAAACTGGTTCGAAACGGGGGGTCCGGGTCCGGGCCGACCCGGCCCGACCCCCCCTGGGCGCCGCGGCGGCGGCGGGCCGCGGCGGCGGCGCCTGGCGCCGCACGTGGGTGGCACGCGGGGGGCTAAGCCCCCGCTTCTTCAAGGTGGCGCGGCCTTTGTGCCGCGCCTGGGTAACAAATCGGCCCCACGTGGGGGCCGGTTTTGGAGGATCAAACCGGGGGGCTGCTGCCCCCCCCTTTCATGGACCGCCCCCCTCTTAAAGAGGGGGGTTTAAGTGCTGGCCGGGGGAATTATTTTCCCCGGTTTAAAGACATCCGGCCGGCCAGCTGGCCGGCCGGTTTTCTCCAACGGGACCGGAAATTCCGGTCCCCTCCTCGGCTTCCGACGCCGGCGGCCCGGCCGCCGGTCTTTTCTTCCGCCGCGTCCCGGAACCGGCCGCGGTCTTCTCGTCCTGCCGCGGCCCGGAACCGGCCGCGGTGTTCATCGTCCGGCGCGGTGCGACGGCACCGCGCCCCTTTCGCCGTGCCATGAATGCTTTCAACGCGGCGCGACAGCGTCGCGTTTTTGAAGATTTTTCCTTGGCGTAGCGCGACGGCGCCGCGTAAAATATAAGCACGTTCATCCGCGTGGTGCGACGGCACCACGCCACTTGCTTTCTTCCGCAAAATAAACATGAACGATGGAGGGGGTTCGGCCGTGTTCGTACGGTCCGGCCCCCTCACGTTAAATTAATAACGCAACTTTAAATAAACAACATCCTCACGTTAGTCATACGAACCACGAGCAAGAATGAGATAATTAAATATTAAATCAACATCCCCTACCTCGGGTATAAGTTCGAGGATTTGACTATGTCCGCGGAAGTCGACGTCGCGGAGATCGGGCGTCGCGGAAGTCGTTCGTCAATTCCGTTGACGAAGAGATACGTCCGATGAGGCACGTCGTTGGCGAATCCTTGTACGCCGACGAAGGTTGTCCGAGGAAGGTGCGGTGTTCTCTCTCGTTGACACCGAAGACGAAGAAGAGCGGAGCGGCGTTCTTCGTCGGAACTTGAGCGTTCTACGTCAAGTCTTGAGGAAAGTCAAATAAAAAGGAAACAACGAACTCAAGAACCCTTACCTCGATAGTCGCACGTTGACGGAGTCGTGGAATATCGGTGTCGATTCCTTTGACGTCGGAGGAAGAGTCGTTGTCGAAGGCGTTCGTCGCGGAAAACCGTCGCGGAAGAGATGACGCGGAAGAAGTACGTCGCGTCGCGGATACGGCGTCGCGGATGGATCGTGTTCTTCGGCGGAGAAGTTCTTCATTGAAGAACGACGTTCTTCGCGTTCTTCGTTGAGTTTGAAGAAGAAGAAGAGGCTCTCCAAAAGCTCTCAAGGAGACAAAACAAACAACCCAAAATAAAATAAGACAACTTCTTATTTTATTATTACAATACACATTAGAATTTCAAAAGTTTGAAATTCAAAAAGGTTAAACTCCCATAATTAATTAGGTAACTCAAGTTGACAACATTAAATGAAAAGAGTTAAAGGGGAGGTTTTGAGAGAATTTGAGGAGTTGGGGTTCGTGTGGACCCCACCTCACTTAATCATCCCAAGGGAGGTTAAGTGGATGTGGGTCCCACTCCCAACTCCCTTTGGTAGGACTTAACTAGATAAAAAATAAAATTTGTTCCTCACAAATTTTATTTAACTTAAACTAAAAACCCAAAAACTAACTTTCAACCCGCAACAAACGCAACTTCCGAAAAGGTCTCATTAAGCGAATATCGGCGCTGCGAGTTCATCGGTGCCCTCAGATTTCAATTCCGAGCACCAGATCAAAAGTTAGGAATTCCCGCTCGTTCGTTCACTGAACGTACCCGAGCCAAACTTCGGAAATTAATTCCGGGCACTCCGGGCCTCGGAATCAGGTGCCGTCTGAAACCGCGCTCTTGTAAAATTCTAAAGAAAATTAAGAAAAAATTTTCCTTGAATTTTACGGGTCTTTACATTACTCCCACCTCAGGGATTTACGTCCCCGTAAAGATACATCAAAAACTAGGGAAACAAAAGAGGGTACTGAGCACGCATCTGAGCCTCCCGCTCCCATGTGCTCTCCTGGAGATTCCCGTGCCGCCATCTGTTGCGCACAAGAGGAATCGATTGCCCATGTAGGACCCGCTCCTGTCGATCCTCTATCTCCACCGGGACCTCCGTAAAAGTCGCCCCAACGTCAACGTCAAGCTCCCCATGATCAAAGATGTGCGTCGGGTCGTGCACGTATCTCCTCAACTGAGACACGTGAAAGACGTCGTGCACCCGGTGCAACTGAGGTGGTAGAGCCAGGCGATAAGCCACCTCACCAACCCTGTTGAGGACTGGAAGGGTCCGATGAAGCGCGGAGATAACTTGCCGCCTCGGCCAAATCTCCGAATACCACGTCGAGGTGAGACCCGCAAGAAGACGTGGTCACCATCCTCGAACTCTAGTGGCCTCCGCCTCCTGTCAGCGTATGACTTCTGCCGGCTCTGTGCTGTCCTTATCCGCTCCTGGATGACATGGACCTCCTCTGACGTGGCCCGGACCATCTCTGGTCCCACATGAGCTGCAAGATTTCTTCTTTGCCGATAAGAGAAACCTGGTCTCATCCCCTGGATGAACCACATTCTTTGCATAAAACAGTCAATCCTAACATGGATGATACTAATCCATACCAAGGATGACGTCGTAAGGCCTCGACGCTACTACTAAGAGATCCAACCGTTACTCTCGCCTCCAAGGGTTGAGTCACACTGTCGGCATCAGTGTGTGGTAACTGGTCTCCTCCAGTAGATGTCTCACAAGTGAGGGTCAAGTCAACAGTCAACTGGAACCTCTTAGTAACATCACAAAAGAGGACAGGAATGAAAACATCACAAAGGATGCGTCTTTATTATTGAAGCTCATAATACAAGACGCTACATAAAAGCAACATCAACATGGAACTAGAAGTACAAAAGACGTATCTACTAGTTCCTCCCCTGTCCACCTGCTCCCAGAGCTCCTTGATCGTAAGCTTCAGCTGCCTGAAGCTGTGCTCTCGCATGTTCACCTACTCCCTGTGGTCGGGGTGGACCTCCTGGTGGTGGTGGTGGCAGAGCCTCAAAGCGTCGTCCACCACCTGCTGCTCGGCCAGCTCCTCTGCCTCGTCCGCCTCCTCCCTGCGGACCGCCATGGTCGAACCTCTGCCTCTGCCTAGGTGGTTCCTCAACCGTCTGCTGCTCCTCCGCATGGCGGGTCGGGCAGTCACGAGCCATGTGGCCTTGCCCGCCGCATGCAAAGCACTGTCTTCCACTCAAAAGACTGACTCTGCGCTGTGTGCCCTGCACTGCTGAGCCAGTGCCCTGAGGTCGTCTGCCTGAAGGTCTGGTCTGTCTGGACCCCTGATTCATCTGTCGGCTACCTGCTACCGAAGACTCCGCTACGTGCCGCCCTGCGGTGGGTCGCTGCGCTGGTGAAGACTCAGCAAGGAAGCTCTCAATCAGAAGGGCCCGCTCCAGTACTCCTGTCTGAGTCGGTAAGCTGAGGGAGATCAGCGATGCCCTGATCTCGTGTCTCAAACCCTGCTCGAAGGTCCGGGCCCGGAAGAATGGGTCCCGTACCATGTCGGTCGAGTAGCGCGAGAGATCGGTAAATCTCGCCGAGTACTGAGCGACCGTCATGCTGCCCTGCCGCAGCTGCAGAAGCTCCTGGATACGCACCGCACGAAGGGTGGCTGGGACGAACTCCGAGCGGAAGAGGCTCTCAAAGTCCGTCCAAAGTAGAGATGCCTCATCGTGCACCTGGAGCATCAAGCTCCACCATCGTCCTGCTGCTGCGTGTAGTAGGCTCGCAGCGAGGATCACCATGAGGTCTGCTGGTGTCCTCACTAGCCTAAACACTCGTACTACTGCCTCCAGCCAGTCCTCTGCAGCCTGGGGATCCGTCTCCCCGCGAAACCTGGGCGGTCGCTGGCGCTGAAACTCATGCAGTGCGCTGAGGCGACGTGCATCGTCAGCGGCTGCTGCTGGAAGCATCGGGGGCTCGGCGGGTAGAGCTACCGCCGGTGCCACTGCTGACAAAGGGCCCTGCACCGAGGCCTCGTCGCTCGGTGGGCTGTCGTCACGTTTGATTCTCGGAACCCTAGCTGGCTGCCGTCGTGGGGCCATCCTGAAAGAAACAACGTAACACGATCAAACGATTATACCTGGTGAGCTGACCTGGTTTGAGCTGTTTTAAGGGAAAAAACCTTTGAAAACACACACGCAATCAGTGTTTTCGTGCACAAAGTCGGAAATCAGTTGTCAGGGTCCTGGTGTATGGATACGTCGGCCGCCCGCACCAACACTGGACTCCCTGAACTGAAAACCACACTCGGTACCCTTAACACTATTTCTTCACAGAAAGAAAGATCAGAGTCTGCGGTAGAACCGACCACCTCTGATACCAATTTGTCACGACCCGCCCTCGGGGTCCGTGCCGTGACTACCCCAAGCCCGCCTTCCATAGGCCAGGGGCTGGCGACTAGCCCCAAGGCGTAAATCCCAAAAAAAGGGAAGGCATTGCCTTTGTAATGTAAACAAACACCACAGAGTAAGCAAGCGGAAGTAAAACACTAAGTACAAAAAGAAGAGCTGAAAAGTAAAAAGGGGCCGGAAATACAAGCCCAACTGTAAAGTACAACTCGAAAGGGAAAACAACGACTGAAAAGTAAAGCTGCTACGCTGAGATGTCCACTGGAAATCCCACCTGAAGGGTGGGTACAGATAGCTCCTCTGCTCCTCGGGTCCCGCCATCCGCTCCGAGTATGTCCCGCCCAGTTGTCCACCTCCGGGTACCACCTCATCGTATAGTCCACCTCCAGGTACCGTCCAGTCCTCGAACCTTCGGCTTCTGTCAGCACTGTCCGTCGTCTGCAACCAACACATCGAGGTGCGGTCATAGCCCGTGCAGGGGTGAGTATAACGATACTCAGTAGGGACCCCGAGACCCTCAAGGTCTCACTACAACCAACAAGGATAAACACAAGAAGATCTCAACAGATAAACCTTACTTAGGTATATTCCCATACATATACCTAAGTTATCAAGTAACCCATCTCAATCATGAGGAAACACAAGAATTGTGAAAACGACGGATAACCACTACCCGGGTATATGCCCATACATATACCCAAGTTAGCAAGTGACCCATCTCAATCATGAAGTAAACACAAGGTCAAAAGTCTCAGCTCAAACCAGGATTTTCATTATCGAAACCGAAACTGCTGAAGAGCTCCGTCTCTGGAGTGTGCAGTGGTCCTGTCACGACTCCGAGGTACTGCTCACTAACCTAAGACTGCTGAAGTACTCCTCCTGTCGAGTACTGCGGGCCAGCCACCCAAACACAGTAGTGCTTCCCGCCGAGGTATGTCACCCAAACTCCGTAGTGCACACCCCCTAGTAGCCTGCTGAGGTACTCTCCGGACGACCACCGCGGGTCTGCACTGTCACACAGGTAGTGCTCCGTCCGCCATGGGTCTGCACCTAAGAAGGTAGTGCTCCGTCCACTGGGCTAGTCGACTCACTCCAAGTCGAGTCGGTCAAGCAGTCGTCAGGTCTCAGCCAGCTACACGGTCTCCGTACACTGCACGCTCGTCTCCGGGAGGGTCCGCTCCACGAGCTACAGGTCGATACTCCAAGTATCACAAAGTCCCGCATAGAAGTATCTCAAAAGTCCGTTTCGTCACAGGGGTCTCAACGCAACAGACGGCACGCCGATCGGACACCCGGTCTGTGAGTTATTAGCCTTTTCGTCCCAGGGGCCCGATTGGTTTTGAGTGCGAACCAAACCCGGCCGTATCTCAACTGTACCCCGAACTCCCATAGGGTATACTCATAGGGACCGTTACTAAACGTAAACACCAACGCCGCTGACGGTTCGTCAAACGGACGTCCGGTCTGGAAGATATCAGCTTTCCCGTTTCAGGGGCCCGGTTGGATTTCGGGTACAATCCAACCCGGCCAAACTCCGACTGCATCCAAAACTCGGGCGGAAAAAGTCAAAAGTTCCGTCTCATCAAGAGGAAGTCAACGAAACAGACGGCGCGTCAATCGGACGCCCGGTCTGTGAGTTATTGGCTTTTTCGTCTCCGGGGCCCGGTTGGTTTTTAAGGAAAAACCAACCCGACCGTACTCCACCTGCGTCCAAACCTCGGGCGGAGTATGCCAAAAGATCCGTCTCATTAAGAGGAACGCAACGCGACTGACGGCGCGTCAATCGGACGTTCGTGGCTCAAGATATGAGCGTTTCCGCTCCGAAGGCCCGGTTGGTTCCGTGAACGAACCAACCCGGCCGAACTCAAAGTAATCCGAAACCTTGAGTGCGATATACCGAAACGACCGTCTCGATCCAAGGATCGCGTTGCCGCAGACGGTTCATCATTCGAAAGTCCGAGGCTCATGTTATGAGCCAAAAACCAAAACTGGTTCGAAACGGGGGGTCCGGGTCCGGGCCGACCCGGCCCGACCCCCCCTGGGCGACGCGGTGGCCGGCGGCGGCGGGCCGCGGCGGCGGCGGCGGCGGGCCGCGGCGGCGGCGGGCCGCGGCGGCGGCGGGCCGCGGCGGCGGCGCCTGGCGCCGCACGTGGGTGGCACGCGGGGGGCTAAGCCCCCGCTTCTTCAAGGTGGCGCGGCCTTTGTGCCGCGCCTGGGTAACAAATCGGCCCCACGTGGGGGCCGGTTTTGGAGGATCAAACCGGGGGGCTGCTGCCCCCCCCCCCCCCTTTCATGGACCGCCCCCCTCTTAATGAGGGGGGTTTAAGTGCTGGCCGGGGGAATTATTTTCCCCGGTTTAAAGACATCCGGCCGGCCAGCTGGCCGGCCGGTTTTCTCCAACGGGACCGGAAATTCCGGTCCCCTCCTCGGATTCCGACGCCGGCGGCCCGGCCGCCGGTCTTTTCTTCCGCCGCGGCCCGGAACCGGCCGCAGTCTTCTCGTCCCGCCGCGGCCCGGAACCGGCCGCGGTGTTCATCGTCCGGCGCGGTGCGACGACACCGCGCCCCTTTCGCCGTGCCATGAATGCTTTCAACGCGGCGCGACGGCGTCGCGTTTTTGAAGATTTTTCCTTGGCGTAGCGCGACGGCGCCACGTAAAATATAAGCATGTTCATCCGCGTGGTGCGACGGCACCACGCCACTTGCTTTCTTCCGCAAAATAAACATGAACGATGGAGGGGGTTCGGCCGTGTTCGTACGGTCCGGCCCCCTCACGTTAAATTAATAACACAACTTTAAATAAACAACATCCTCACGATAGTCATACGAACCACGAGCAAGAATGAGATAATTAAATATTAAATCAACATCCCCTACCTCAGGTATAAGATCGAGGATTTGACTATGTCCGCGGAAGTCGACGTCGCGGAGATCGGGCGTCGTGGAAGTCGTTCGTCAATTCCGTTGACGAAGAGATACGTCCGATGAGGCACGTCGTTGGCGAATCCTTGTACGCCGACGAAGGTTGTCCGAGGAAGGTGCGGTGTTCTCTCTCGTTGACACCGAAGACGAAGAAGAGCGGAGCAGCGTTCTTCGTCGGAACTTGAGCGTTCTACGTCAAGTCTTGAGGAAAGTCAAATAAAAAGGAAACAACGAACTCAAGAACCCTTACCTCGATAGTCGCACGTTGACGGAGTCGTGGAATTTCGGTGTCGATTCCTTTGACGTCGGAGGAAGAGTCGTTGTCGAAGGCGTTCGTCGCGGAAAACCGTCGCGGAAGAGATGACGCGGAAGAAGTAAGTCGCGTCGCGGATACGGCGTCTCGGATGGATCGTGTTCTTCGGCGGAGAAGTTCTTCGTTGAAGAACGACGTTCTTCGCGTTCTTCGTTGAGTTTGAAGAAGAAGAAGAGGCTCTCCAAAAGCTCTCAAGGAGACAAAACAAACAACCCAAAATAAAATAAGACAACTTCTTATTTTATTATTACAATACACATTAGAATTTCAAAAGTTTGAAATTCAAAAAGGTTAAACTCCCATAATTAATTAGGTAACTCAAGTTGACAACATTAAATGAAAAGAGTTAAAGGGGAGGTTTTGAGAGAATTTGAGGAGTTGGGGTTCGTGTGGACCCCACCTCACTTAATCCTCCCAAGGGAGGTTAAGTGGATGTGGGTCCCACTCCCAACTCCCTTTGGTAGGACTTAACTAGATAAAAAATAAAATTTGTTCCTCACAAATTTTATTTAACTTAAACTAAAAACCCAAAAACTAACTTTCAACCCGCAACAAACGCAACTTCCGAAAAGGTCTCATTAAGCGAATATCGGCGCTGCAAGTTCATCGGTGCCCTCAGATTTCAATTCCGAGCACCAGATCAAAAGTTAGGAATTCCCGCTCGTTCGTTCACTGAACGTACCCGAGCCAAACTTCGGAAATTAATTCCGGGCACTCCGGGCCTCGGAATCAGGTGCCGTCTGAAACCGCGCTCTTGTAAAATTCTAAAGAAAATTAAGAAAAAAATTTCCTTGAATTTTACGGGTCTTTACAATGAAAGTATTAGAGACATTATTATGTGAATTTAAAAGGAATAATGACAAATGATGAAAATATTTAGAAGCTGATTCTACAATTTTTTTTGTAGAGAAGCAGTATTTAATAAAGAGGGAGAAGAAAATATCAAAATGTATTGCATCTTCTATGATCAACTAAGTCGAGGGATGAAAACATACTAATGATAATTATAAATGATTTTTTTTCAAAATTAATATCAAGGTGTGTCTACATTATCTCATGAAAATTTCGATCACTTTGATAGATTATGAAGGAATTTTTTGTGCATGATGCTATACTGAAATTGTTTAGGAAGTTGAATACCTAGCCAATGGAGTAAGATCTTATACTCATATACAGATACATCCTAAAATTTTCTGAATATCTTGTTCACACTATGGATTAAAATAAGTTATTGGTGATTGATAGTTCTTATATAAATAATGTTTAACTGTTTCTATCAAGAGATGGATCATGAATAGTGAATTGGTGTGTACTATAATGGAATGAAACTTTTATAATTTTATAAAATTTACTTACTAGTGTAGAAGTGGAGAGAAGTTCCAAAACATTAGAAGAATAATTTAGCACAACAATAATATCATATTTAAATAATTTTTATGTTCAATGAATTTTTACTCTGAGAAAAAAATACAATTTTTTAAAACATAAAAAATATTTAAATTAAATAAAAACCAAACAAAGGGAGAGAAGCAGGTGGAGATTAATGTTTAATTATTATAAGATACATGTGATGTATGTTGTTAAATTTCCATGAAAATATGACTATTTATCTTGTTCCCATAAATCAACTTTGAATAAAAATATTACTAATTGTCATTATGTGATGTTGGATAATAATATAATTTTTCACACAAATCATCCAACATTGAAATCTCTAATTTGATGAATAATTTCATAGAAATTTATGCATCGAATCACATGGTGATAATTATATAAACATTATTAAATAATTTAAATTATTCTAATTCAAAATATGGAATACATTTTACCAAATTCAATTCAGATAAATGTCAAAATTTAATTTCAAATAATCCCCCAAACATGATGAGAAAGTAGGTTTTCAAAGAAAAAATGATCATAAGATTATAGAGTTTTTATATCCGAATTAAATAGAAAAAGGATTTCAATTAAAAAAAATTATTAATTTATATAATTATATTAATTATACTTTAAAATTATTTTAAAATATAATTTAACTTTATAAATAATTTAAATGAAAAATAAATCAATTAAAAATTATTATTTTCTATTATTCTTCAAAATATTTTAGTTTTCTAAAAAATAAAAAAAATCATAGTAATATAATTTCAATATGATGATTTAAAAATGGAATTTTTTTTGAATTTTGATTTCTAAAATTTGGAAATATTGATAATAAATTATGAGTGCAAAGTTTAACTAAATTGTCTTTTAAAAAAATAATTTTTTTCAGAAAACATTTCTTTTTCATTAAAATGATTCAAAATTTTTTTATAATAATTAGATAACCATAATTTTTATAATTTATTTATTACTATTCATATACACCAACTTAACAGCTAGGTTCCAATGGACTTTTTTAAATAATAATAATTTACTAGAGTACTATCCTTATTTTAAATATGCTGTTGTCTGTAATCCAAGCTGTCAAAGAGAATGATTTTTTTTTAAAATCAATATATCATAATAGTTTCAAGCTATTATATTTTCTTCCAATAATAGTGTTATATATCATAAATTCTATCGAACATGATGTTCCTATTGTAATATTGTGAGGTATCACATTTTACCCTTTTAAATAAATTGTCTCCTTGCAACTTAATCATGATTTCAATAATCGAGGGTTTGACATTTGAAAGTACATTTGTTGGAAACCCTAATTATAATAGGGGTCAATAATACATCCTACTAATAAGAGATAAATGGAATTTCATATGGAATAAAAAAATAAATAGGATTCTAAGTAAGATAATGTTGGTGGAAAGTGAAGATATAGGCATGGAAAGAAATAATAATTAGTTATAGAGTGATAGGTGTAATAGTTGGTCTCTTAGAACCAACTAGTTATACATTGATTACATGAATATTTAATATATTTAAACATTAAACATCTTATTAAATACTTTTCATTGTTCTCTATGAATGTAGTATAATAATGTCCTGGAGTATTTTTCACATTGACAAGGTCATAGTATATCCCCACTATGATGATAACCTTGAAGTGTTATGAATGTATTCATAAATATAGTTATGTTTTTGGATGATGTAAAGACTCGTAAATTCCAAGGGAATTTTTTTCGTAATTTTCTTTGGAATTTTACAAGAACGCGGTTTCTGACGGCACCTGATTCCGAGGCCCGGTGTGCCCGGAATCATCTTCTGAAGTTTGGCTCGGGTACGTTCAGTGAACAGACGAGCGTGTTTTTCTATCTTTTGAACCGGTGCCCGGAATCAAATTATGAGGGCACCGATGGAATCGCAGCGCCAGTACTTGCTTAAAAACACCTCTTCCTGAGTTTCGTTTTCTCGGGTGTGGTTTTTAATTTTCGGGCTTAAAGTTAAGAAAAAAAATATTTGTACGACAAACTTTATTTTATTTCACTTAAGCCACTTGGAAGCCACTTGAAGCCACTTAAAGCGGATTAAGCTGAGTTGATCCGGATAGGGTGCTATCCAAAATTATCCCACCCTCTTGGTAGGATATTTGTGGGGTGGGGCCCGCACGAGCCCCTCCGTTTCTTTTCCGCTAAGTAACGCGGCCGCGAATACCCGTCATTATGAAAGTCAACTGACGCGTTTTCTTAATTTCTTAACGCACCAATTAATTGGGTGGTTTATTTCATTGACATAATTCTATGAATTAATGGGTCGTTACTTATCACTTTTTCATTTCTTAACCGGTTTGAAATCCATTGGCGTAGTAATAAAATAAGACCAACGCCACATCTTGAGGATTACACGTTGGGAGGCTTTTGACAGAATTCTTGTGCCTTCACCCTTCTTCGGGAAGAATGCGAAAACACAAAGAACGCGAAGAACGCCGACCTCCGACGAAGAACGCAGAAACCACGGAAATTGACGACGCGACGTCGTGTGCCGCGACGAAGGTGTTTCCTCTTCCGCGTCGTTCTTCTGCGATGTTCCTTCGTCCGCAACAAAATCTTCGATCTTCTGTTTGAGGTAAGAGTTTTCGGGTTTCTTTTAAAACTCCTTTGTGGTTTTTAACAACGCACGGATTTAATTATTAAAATTAAATCTGTTATTCTAGGACCTCGGAGTTTTTTGACGCGCAGCGTATTCCGCGACGACGCGACACCCTTCTGCGACGACGCGACGCCCTTCCGCGATGACGCGACGCCCTTCCGCGATGACGCGATGCCTTCCGCGACGCGACGATCGCCTCCTTCCGCGGCGATCAAATCCGCGAAGAACCCGCGTGCGACGACTTGATGAGGTAAGGATTTTATTTGGAAATACCCTTTTATATTCCCGTGATCGTTTCTTTTAAAAGTGAAGAACCCGAACAATTAGAACAATTTTAATTCTTTAAAATTGTTTTGTTTATGTTTTCATGTGTTGAATAATTCTCATGTTGTTATTAACTAACGCGCAGGGTGCAGGCCAAACGAACACGGCCCGACAACCCTACGTCGTTCTTCGTGGTTGTGCGGATTTGGCGGGCGACGGCAAAACGTGACGCATGGGCGATTTGATGATCCCGTAGTGAAGAACGGAACCCGGGAGGAACAACGGCGTAGACAGGATGAAAAACGAACCACCAGAGAAACTCCGGTGGCCCGCGGAAGCTGCCGGCGGTGCCCCGGCGCGCCGCCGGACAAGGCCACCGTGGCTGAAGCCGCGGTGGTGGCGGCCAGCGGACCCGCGGCCGCGCGGGTCCGGCCCTCACGCAAGGGACGTGGCTATGCCGCGTCCGTTGACTCCTGCGCGGCCCTTCGAGGGCCGCAGCTCCTTCCAACCCGCGGGGGCGGTGCCCCGCGGCTCCCGCGTTGCTCGGCCAAGCCGAGCCGGGCCGGCCGAGCTGGGCCGCCCCTTGGCCGGGCTGGAACGGGTCCAGTCGGGTCGGACCGGGTCGGGTCGACCCGGTTCGGCGGACCCAGGGGGTCGGCCCAGGTCGGCCCGGGCCCAGACCCCCCGTCTTCGGACCATTTTCGGTCTTTTGCCCGTAACTTGAGCTACGGGCCTCTGAACGACGCGCCGTCAGTGGAAATGCGATCCTTGGATCGAGATGGGTATTTCGGTATATCGCACTAAAGGTTTTGGAATACTTTGGGTTCAGCCAGGTTGGTTCATCCACGAAACCAACCGGGCCCTCGGAGCGGAAACACTCATATCTTGAGCTCCGAACATCAGATTGACGTGCTGTCGACTTTGTGGGATTCCTCTAAGGGAGATGGATCTTTTGGATTACTCCGCTCGATGTTTGGACGCAGTTGGAGTACAGTCGGGTTGTTTTTAACATAAAAACCAACCGGGTCCCCAGGACGAAAAAGCCAATAACTTCAAGACCGGGCGTCCGATTGACGCGCCGTCTGTTGCGTTGTGTTCCTGTTGACGATACGGAACTTTTGGCATCCTCCGCCCGAGTTTTGGATGTGGTTGGGTTATAGCCTGGTTGGATTGTACCCAAAATCCAACCAGGCCCCTGGAACGGAAAAAGATGATATCTTTCAGACCAGACGTCTGTTTGATGAACCGTCAGTGGTGTTGGTGATCACGTTGAGAAACGGTCCCTATGAGTATACCCTAGGAGATTTCGGGGTACAATTGAGATACGACTGGGTCGGTTCGCTTACGAAACCAACCGGGCCCCTGGGACGAAAAGGATAATAACTCACAGACCGGGTGTCCGTTTGACACGCCGTATGTTGCGTTGAGACCCCTATGACGAGGCGGTCCTTTGAGATACTTCTTTGTGGGACTTTGAGATATTTGGAGTATCGACCTGTAGGTCGTGGAGCGGACCCTCCCAGAGACGAGCGAGCGGAGTAAGGAGACCGTGTAGATTACTGAGACCTAATGACTGCTTGACTGACTCGACTTGGAGTGAGTCGACTTGCACAGTGGACGGAGCGCCCGGTATTTGGCGGCAGACCCACGGAAGACGGAGCGCCTGGTAGTTGGCCGCAGACCTGTGGTACTCGACTAGAGGAGTTCCTCTGTAGGTTATTAGGGAGAGCGCACGGTATTTTGCGACAGACCCTCAGCGGACGGAGCGACGGGTAGTTGGCCGCAGACCCGCGGTACTCGACAGGAGGAGTACCTCAGCAGTCTTAGGTTAGTGAGCAGTACCTCGGAGTCGTGACAGGACCATTGTACACTCCAGAGATGGAGCTCTTCAGCAGTTATGGTTTCGATAATGAAAATCCTGGTTCGAGCTGAGACTTTTGACCTTGTGTTTACCTCATGATTGAGATGGGTCACTTGCTAACTTAGGTATATGTATGGGCATATACCCGGGGTAGTGGTTATCCGTCGATTTCACAATCCTTATGTTTCCTCATGATTGAGATGGGTTACATGATAACTTAGGTATATGTATGGGAATATACCTAAGTAGAGGTTATCTATTGAGATCTTATTTGTGGTTATCCTTGTTGGTTTAGTGAGACCTTGAGGGTCTTGGGGTCCCTACTGAGTATCGTTATACTCACCCCTGCACGGGCTATGCCCGCACCTCATTGTGTTGGTTGCAGACGATGGGAAGTGCTGACGGAGGCCGAGTGTTCGAGGACTGGACGGTACCCGGAGGTGGACTACACGACGAGTGAGTACCCGGAGGTGGACTACACGATGAGTGAGTACCCGGAGGTGGAATACACGACGAGTCAGTACCCGGAGGTGGACTACACGACGAGTCAGTACCCGGAGGTGGACTACATGATGAGACGACACACAGAGGCGGTTGATGGGCGAGAGCGTGGAGGAGGCTATCTATACCTACCCTTCAGGTAGGATCCGTGGTGGACGACTAGGAGCTGCGCCATCTGAACCTACCCTTCAGGTAGGATCCGAGGAGGACGACCCAAGATACGCTTCCGTCCTTCCAGCTGTTATCTTTTCTATTGTACTTGTTCAGTTGTAGTTGTACTTTCTTTTGGGTTTGTATTCTGGCCCCTTTAATTTTCAGCACTTCTCTTGTACTTAGTGTTTACTTTTTCCGCTTGCTTACTCTGTGGTGCTTGTTTTCTTTTATAAGGGCAATGGCTTCCCAGATATCGGGATTTACGCATTTGGTGCTAGTCGCCAGCCCCTGGCCTATGGAAGGCGGGCTTGGGGTAGTCACGGCACGGGCCCCAAGGACAGGTCGTGAGAAATTGGTATCAAAGGAGTTCGGTTCTACCACAGAACTTATAACTCTGATGTTTCTTTCTGTGAAGCAATAGTGTTAAGAGTACCGAGTGTGGTTTTCAGTTCAGGGAGTCCAGTGTTGGTGCGGGCGGCCGACGTATCCATACACCAGGACCCCGACAACTGATTTCTGACTTTGTGCATGAAAACACTGATTGCGTGTGTGTTTTCCAGAAGTTTTATTTAAATGTCAGCTCAAACCAGGTCAGCTCACCAGGTATAATCATTGATCGTGTCACGATGTTTCTTCCAGGATGCCTTTTCACGGACGACTAACTAGAGCCCGGAGGGATGTGCGTGCTGACAGCCTGTCGAGAGACGAGGCTTCGGTATAGGGCCCTCTTGCAGTTGAGGCACCAGCGGAGGCACCAGCAGTACTACCATACGTTGGGCCACCGATGCCACCATCCCCAGCAGTAGGCAATGCACGCTACTTGAGTGCGCTGCACGAGTTCCAGTGCCAGAGGCCACCCAGGTTCCGGGGAGAGACGGACCCTCAGGCGGCTGAGGATTGGCTGGAGGCTGTGGTGAGAGTTTTCAGGCTAGTGGGGACACCGACAGACTTCATGTTGATCCTTGCTGCCAGCCTCCTTCAGGCAGCAGCAGGCAGGTGGTGGAGCCACTTGTTCCAGTTTTGTGACGGGATAACCTTCGCAAGGGAAGACTTCGGGACCTTCTTCAGGGTGGAGTTTGTGCCAGTAGCTCTACACCCCGAGCGTGTACAGGAGCTTCTGCCTTTGCCACAGGGTTTTCGATCAGTTTCCGAGTCATCTGTGGGAAGTAGATAGATGATGCAGTGGTCCAGGAGGACCAGACCAGTAGTTGGACGATCTCGGGTTTTAGGATCAGTGGTGCGGGGAACCCCGGGTGGGGTCAAAGCCAGGAATGCAAAAAACGGACAGTGTTTCTCCTACGGCAGGAAGGGTCACCTGGCACGTGACTGTACGACCCCCCGCACGGTTGATCAGCGGGTGTTGGAGGAACCACCGAGACAGAAGCAGTGGCTGGTGCTTGAGCAACAGCCGAGCAGTGGACAAGGCAGTAGATCTCCGAGAGCAGGTGGACAGGAGAGGAACTAGTGGATATGTCCTTTGTACTTCTAGTTCCATGTTGCTTTTGTATTCGTGTCTTTGTACTATGAGCTGCAATAATAAAAAGACACTAATCTTTGTTTTCTTTCCTGTCCTTTTGTTTGGTTGATACTGAGTGGTCCCGGTTAAGACTGTTGACTTGACCCTCACTTTCGAGTTTTCTACTGAAGGAGACCTAGTGACCCCACAATGATGCCGACAGTGTGACTCGACCCTTAGAGGGGAGAGTGACAGTTGGATCTCTTGGTAGTTACTTCGAGGCCTTATGATGTCATCCATGGCATGAAGGCATCATTCGTGTCAGGATTGACTGTATTAGGCAACGAATGTGGTTCATCTAGGGGATGAGACCAGATTTCTCTTATCGGAAAAGAATAAATCATAGCAGCTCTTGTGAGACTAGAGAAGGCCCAGGTCATCCAAGAGTGGATGAGGATGACACCGGGCCGACAGAAGCCTTATGCTGACAGGACTTGGAGGCCTCTAGAGTTTGAGGATGACCATGACGTCCTTATACGAGTCTCACCTCGATGAGGTTTACGGAGATGTGGCCAGGGAGGCAAGTTATCTCCGAGGTTCAACAGACCTTTCTAGGTCCTCAGCTGGGTAGGCGAGGTGGTTTACCACTTGACCCATCCACTTTAGTTGCACTAGGTGCACGACGTTTTCCACATATCTCAACTGAGGAGATACGTGCTCGACCCTCCGCATATCATTGACTATGGGGAGCTGGATTTTGATGATGGGGAAACTTTTGTGGAGGTCCCAGTGGAGATCGAGGATCGACAGGAGCAAATCCTAGGAGGACGGTCGATTCCTCTTGTGCACTTTCTTTGGCAGCACGGGAACCTCCAGGTGAGCACATGTGAGTGAAATGCTCAGATGCGTGCTCAGAACCACCTTTTTATCCCTAAGTTTGTGGTGAAGCTTTACGGGGACGTAAAGCCCTGTGGTGGGAGTAATGTAAAGACCCGTAAATTCCAAGGAATTTTTTTTCTTAATTTTCTTTGGAATTTTACAAGAACGCGGTTTCTGACGGCACATGATTCCGAGGCCCGGTGTGCCCGGAATCATTTTCCAAAGTTTGGCTCGGGTACGTTCAGTGAACGGACGAGCGGGTTTTTCTAACTTTTGAACCGGTGCTCAGAATTGAATTCTGAGGGCACCGATGGAATCGCAGCGCTGGTACTTGCTTAGAAATTCCTCTTTCGGAGTTGCGTTTTCTCGGGTGTGGTTTTTAATTTTCAGGCTTAATGTTAAGAAATAAAATAATTGTACGACAAACTTTATTTTATTTCACTTAAGCCACTTGGAATCCACTTGAAGCCACTTAAAATGGCTTAAGCTGAGTTGATCCGGATAGGGTGCTATCCAAAATTATCCTACCCTCTTGGTAGGATATTTGTGGGGTGGGGCCCACACGAGCCCCGCCGTTTCTTTTCCGCTAAGTAACGCACCCGCGAAAACCCGTCATTATGAAAGTCAACTGACACGTTTTCTTAATTTCTTAACGCACCAATTAATTGGGTGGTTTATTTCATTGAATTAATTCTACGAATTAATGGGTCATTACTTATATCTTTTTCGTTTCTTAACCGGTTTGAAATCTGTTGGCGTAATAATAAAATAAGTCCAACCCCACATCTTGAGGATTATACGTTGGGAGGATTTTGACAGAATTATTGTGCATTCACCCTTCTTAACGAAGAACGCGAAGAACGCGAAGAACGCGAAGAACGCGAAGAACTCCGGCCTCCGACGAAGAACGCCAAAACCGCGTAAATCGACGACGCGACGTCGTGTGTCGCGACGACGGCGTTTCCTCTTCCGCGACATTCTTCTGCGACGTTCCTTCGTCCGCAATGAAATCTTCGATCTTCTGTTTGAGGTAAGAGTTTTCGCGTTTCTTTTAAAACTCCTTTGTTGTTTTTAACAACGCACAGATTTAATTATTAAAATTAAATCTGTTATTCTAGAACCTCGAAGTTTTTCGACGCGCACCGTATTCCGCGACGACGTGACGCCCTTCCGCGACGACGCGACGCCCTTCCGCAACGACGCGACGCCTTCCGCAACGTGACGATCACCTCCTTCTGCGGTGATCAAATCTACGAAGAACCCGCGTGCGACGACTTGACGAGGTAGGGATTTTATTTGGAAATTCCCTTTTATAGTCCCGTGATCATTTCTTTTAAAAGTGAAGAACCCAGACAATTAGAAAAATTTTAATTCTTTAAAATTGTTTTGGTTATGTTTTCATGTGTTGAATAATTCTCTCGTTGTTATTAACTAACGCGGAGGGTGCAGGCCAAACGAACATGGCCCGACAACCCTCCGTCATTCTTCGTGGTTGTGCAGATTTGGCGGGCGATGGAAAAACGTGACGCAAGGGCGATTTGATGATCCCACAGTGAAGAACGGAACCCGGGAGGAACAACGGCGCAGATGGGAAGGAAAATGGACCACCAGAGAAACTCTGGTGGCCCGCGGAAGCTGCCGGCGGCAGCGGCCAGTGGACCCGCGACCACGGGGGTCCGGCCCTCATGCACGGGACGCGGCTATGCCGCGTCCGTTGACTCCAGCGCGGCCCTTCGAGGGTTGCAGCTTCTTCCAACCCGCAGGGGCGGCGCCCCGCGGCTGCCGCGTTGCTCGGCCGCTCGGCCGAGCCGAGCCGGGCCGGCCGGCCGATCCGGGCCGCGCCCTGGCCGGGCTGGACCGGGTCGGGTCGACCCGGTTCGTGTCGACCCGGTTCGGCAGACCCAAGGGGGGTCGGGTCGGGTCAGCCCGGGCCCAGACCCCCATTCTTCGGACCATTTTCGGTCTTTTTCCCGTAACATGAGCTACGAGCCTCCGAACGACACGCCGTCAGCGGGAATGCGATCCTTGGATCGAGCCGGTCGTTTCGGTATATCGCACTCAAGGTTTCGGAATACTTTGGGTCGTCCGGGTTGGTTCATCCACGAAACCAACTGGGCCCTCAGAGCAGAAACGCTCATATCTTGAGCTCTGGATGTCCGATTGACGTGCTGTCGACTTTGTGAGATTCCTCTAAGGGAGACTGATCTTTTGGCTTACTCTGATCGAGGTGTGGACACAGTTGGAGTACGGTCGGGTTGGTTTTAACTTAAAAACCAACCGGGCCCCCGGGACGAAAAAGCGAATAACTTCCCGACCGGGTGTCTGATTGATGCGCCGTCTGTTGCATTGCGTTCCTGTTTACGATACGGAACTTTTGGCATCCTTCGCCTGAGTTTTGGATGCAGTTGGGTTATAGCCGGGTTGGATTGTACCCGTAATCCAACCATGCCCCTAGAAGGGAAAAAGATGATATCTTTCAGACCAGACGTCCGTTTGACGAACCGTCAGTGGTGTTGGTGATCACGTTGAGAAACGATCCCTATGAGTATACCCTTGGAGTGTTCAGGGTACAGTTGAGATACGGCTGGGTTGGTTCGCTTACGAAACCAACCGGGCCCCTGGGACGAAAAGGATAATAACTCATAGACCGGGTGTCCGTTTGACACGCCGTCTGTTGCGTTGAGACCCCTATGACGAGGCGGTCCTTTGAGATACTTCTTCGTGGGACTGTGAGATACTTGGAGTATCGACCTGTAGCTCGTGGAGCGGACCCTCCCAGAGATGAGCAAGCGGAGTACGAAGACCGTGTAGACGACTAAGACCTGACGACTGCTTGACCGACTCGACTTGGAGTGAGTCGACTAGCCGAGTGGACGGAGCGCCCGGTATTTGGCGGCAGACCCACAATGGACGGAGCGCCTGGTAGTTGGCCGCAGACCCACGGTACTCGACCGGAGGAGTACCTCTGTAGGCTATTAGGGAGAGCGCCCGATATTTGGTGACAGACCCTCAGCGGACGGAGCGCCCCGTAGTTGGCCGCAGACCCGCGGTACTCGACAGGAGGAGTACCTCAACAGTCTTAGGTTAGTGAGCAGTACCTCGGAGTCATGACAGGACTACTGTACACTCCAGAGACGGAGCTCTTCAGCAGTTACGGTTTCAATAATGAAAATCTTGGTTTGAGCTGAGACTGTTGACCTTGTGTTTACCTCATGATTGAGATGGGTCACTTGCTAACTTAGGTATATGTATGGGCATATACCCGGGGTAGTGGTTATCCGTTGATTTCACAATCCTTGTGTTTCCTCATGATTGAGATGGGTTACTTGATAACTTAGGTATATGTATGGGCATATACCTAAGTAGAGGTTATCTGTTGAGATCTTCTTTGTGGTTATCCTTTTTTGTTTAGTGAGACCTTGAGGGTCTCGGGGTCCCTACTGAGTATCGTTATAATCACCCCTGCACGGGCTATGCCCGCACCTCGTTGTGTTGGTTGCAAACGACGGGCAGTGCTGATGGAGGCCGAGTGTTCGAAGACTGGACGGTACCCGGAGGTGGACTACACGACGAGTCAGTACCCGGAGGTGGAGTACATGACGAGACGACACACAGAGGCGGTTGACGGGAGAGAGCGTGGAGGAGGCTATCTGTACCTACCCTTCAGGTAGGATCCGTGGTGGACGACCAGGAGCTGCACCATCTTTACCTACCCTTCAGGTAGGATCCGAGGAGGACAACCCAGGAGCTGCTTCCATCCTTCCAGCTATTATCTTTTCTGTTGTACTTGTTCAGTTGTAGTTGTACTTTCTTTTGGGTTTGTATTCTGGCCCATTTACTTTTCAGCACTTCTCTTGTACTTAGTGTTTACTTTTTCCGCTTGCTTACTCTGTGGTGCTTGTTTTCTTTTATAAAGGAAATTCCTTCCCAGATATCGGGATTTACGCTTTTGGTGCTAGTCACCAGCCCCTGGCCTATGGAAGGCGGGCTTGGGCTAGCCACGACACGGGCCCTGAGGACGGGTCGTGACAGATGACATGCTATATTTGGACACATAGTATACAGACCTTCAGGTGAGAGTAATCTTATATAGATGAGACTTCCTCTCATGAAGTTTGTACTTGGTAATCTTCAAGATGGGAGATTATGAAAACATTCCCTCTAGTAAGAAGTTTGCATGTTTTGGTGTAATCAGATATTCCTATCTGTGAGTGTGTGTAATCATTCTATATTTAAGAGTATTTTTCACTTCCGTTTATGGAAGTTGATAAGTAGGCCCTTTGATTGAAATAAAACCGTCGCGTGAAATTTCATATCCATGATGTAATGATGAGTTTATTTCAGGTAGTCAAAGAATGATGTACCAAGTACAAAGGCCGATGACACTATCATGAAACCTTATATATGATATATTAAGACAAGTGGATTATATTACACAATGAGCATTCGTATGTGGATGTAATTCATTAGACATTAAGTTCTTTATCATGGGTGTCTTGACCCATTTCTAGAGAGTACTCTTGGAATTTAATAAAACCTACCTAATTGCAATGATAAATAAGCCTATAGGGTCACCGACTATGTGTTTTTCATGGTTTCCGTTAAATTATATATGAATTTAATTGATGAAATAAATATTATTCTCAAGACTATAGAATAATTATATTTACGTTAAAATGATCGCATAAATTAAAGAAATATTTATTCATCAGATTATGAGGAAACTATATTAATTAATTTTATTGAACAGTTAATAAATATTTATTTACTAGTTTGTAAACAAAATATTTATTTAAGAGAATAATTTATTTATTTATTTATTCGGGTGTTCAGTAAATTTATGTAGAGTTCAAGCGAACTAATGTTGGATTGGTAGTAAAATAATTATTTTTGTGATAATAAATAATTATTTAACTTGTTAGCACAAATTTAAAAAATAATAACACTGCTATTATTTTTTGATACGGAATTTTATTTATAATTCCATTTTGCGCAAGTTGGCACACCAAAAATAATGATGCGGTATTATAATTAAAAGCATGGGTGTTCACTAAGTTTATAAATGTATTTAATTTCTATTATGGAATTAATTATTATAACTGAATCCACATGTCAATAAATAAATGTGTACGTCTATTGTTCCATGTACAGAACTGCACACCTTGTGAATAGATAATTTTTGAGTTAAATGATTTCACTCTCAAATCCTCTTCCTTCCTATCTCAATAATGAGATATGTTTTTCAAGACTGAAGAAAAATCAATCAAGAATGACCGACACAATACACTCACTTCGTCGTTCTAGCACCCTAAGAATGAGTGGTATCGATAGGAGGCCATTAAAGCATATGTAGATTGCCGCTATAGGGATTCTGCTTTGGATCTGCACAAGAGTAATGAGACAATCCAAAATGGTCATTATGGATGATCAACATAATCAACGTTGAAAGTACCGAAGATCCAAGTATTCTTTTCGTTATGAAATAAATTAAATTAATTATAAACATTATGTACAAGATCCTCTATAAATGTTTTGGACCACTTCCTTATTTTTCTAAATCTTAGATTCTATTATGTGGAGATTGGCATTCATCATCATATAGATCCCGAAATAATTATTGACCATGTTAAAATTTAATGTTGGTCATTGGCCCAATCGTGATTATGCAATGGCCGGAACCTAGAAGTGGTATCATAAGAGTTACATCATAGTTTATAATTATTTAAATAATTATTTGATGATTTAGGGTTTAATAATATAGTTTTTCAATTCAAGTTAATCGTTCTAAAAATCTAAATCTTGGTATTTGTTCCACCTCTTTCATTTCTCTTTCACCTAACAGAAATAATCTTTTCTTATAATTTTTTTAAAAAGAATATAGAGAATCTCATCCAGAGGTTCCCAAGGTTCTTGGATGTACACCACAAGAATACACGGCATGTAGTTGGATTTACACGATGTGTATGAAGGATCAATGCATCAGGATTGTTCCTCTAAACTAAGTCATTTCATTGGAGTTTGTCTAAGTCTTAAAGACTCCATTTGTTGACTAGGAACAATTTTCAAACGGTTGTTGGATTACATGCCGTGTGGCCCACTAGGCATGAAATTTAGTCCCTTTGGGTTTGGTTGGGACCACATACCTCGTACACAGATTTCCTAGTTGGAGACCGTGTAACACAGATACTACACAGTGGGTGTCCAACTGGACACACTGTGTACCTCCGAGGATTTATCAAGTACATATACACGTTGTATCCCCAGGCGTGTACTTAGGAATGGTGGTGACTAATAGTACACAATGTGTAGTATGAAGTACAAGACTTGAACTTATCCAAATTATGAATATTTTTGAAAAATTATTATTATATTATACAAACCCATGAGTCGTGTACCATGGTGCAGGTGTAAAGGTGGGGCACAACACAGGATTGGTGGTGTATATATATGTGTGTTTAATTTAACATTTGTGTAATGTTCATTCCTACTCATTGGGTATGTATGAATGGGAATTCACTGGGTTTCCTCCATGGTACAAGTTGTGTAAAAGGATAATTTTAAATGAATTTATTTTTTAAAATTTACTTTGGATGAGAATATCAAGAAAATTTAGAAAAGGGGTTTAAGATAAAATAATTTATTAATTAAAGATGATAATTAATTGATTTGACAGTGATTTATCATAAAGAATAACAATTAAACAATTAAATACTAATTTTATTAAATATGTGACTCATTTCTTATATGTGGGTGATCATATGCGAGACAAAGAACTGGTATATGATTGGTTTCCTTTTCATTTATTTATTAACTTATTTTATGTCATGCGAGACATCTCTCTTTATTACGATATAGGGGATATGTTCCCATGGTTTCATATATATAAACACTGTTTTCTACCCCTAACTTTCATCTGAGTTTTAAAAAAGCATATGTATTAGTTGGAACTCCAAAGCTAGAGGAGGCTGTTTAAGCTGGAGCCAAGACGAAAACAATCCTAGGAGATACAGAGGTGGACAAGTAGAATGTTGTAAACACAAACCTAAAAGTTTCAAGGTGTTTATCCACCTAGGTCAGGGTTATTTTATCATCCCCTAGATAAAATAACCATAAGAAAAACTCATGATAATGCCCTTTTCTTTATCTTATTTTTGTCAGTTTCATAGTTTATCATTAGGGATGTGTTGTCACAATCACATAATTTTTAAATTAAACAAGAATACAATATGGAACTAAAATAAAACTGGATTATGCATAAATATTATCAAGATATGGTTAATCACATATGTATGTTCCACATAATATTAATAATCATGTGATAATTATAATAATTAATTCATGCATAAGAGGTAAAAATACCTTAAATAAAATATTAAGGCATACAAATCCTTTTGTTACTTGATTAAGGGAAAAACCCCATAAAACTATGTGTATGACCAACCCTTGTTGGAACAATTACTTTTATATAGGAAGCCCTTATGAATAGTTTCTGGTTGATGTATCTATATAACATCAAGAGGAGTAGCACTTGCTAGACATGGTGTAATATTGATGCAATAGTTGAGGAAATCCAAAGTCAGAATATTAGGATTGGGGAGTCCACTCAGTAGATCAAGGAGTTGCAATCCCATTGTTGGAAAATACCTACCTACTTAAATGCCATTAAATATTTTGACCAACCCTTTTGGGGGTTATGTGAAGAGGAATGTGGATCCCTTCCATTAAAATGTCATGTAAACTATACATTCTGAGTTCAATGGTGAGGGCCATTATGACATAATAAAATAGTGTGAGACATAATAATATTAATATAAAATTTCTCAAAAAATGTAATCAAGAATGTACTAGTGATTTTCTATTTTAATTGTTGAATAAAAATTACAATATTTTCATCCACACTATCCCTACGATTAATTATGTATACAGACAACATCTTCACCGGCAGTAACTTTTAGGAATTGTTTAGACACCTTCGTAAAATCTAATGCTATGAAAGGAATTATTTCATGTTGGAGTCATCATTACCTAATAATCCTTCCAAAGAGGTGAGTGATGAGGATTTCTTAGTTTCATAGAAACATATGAAAGATGTGGTAGATGATCAATGTTTGATTCTATGATCGTAGTATAGAGAGCTGATTAAGTCTCACAAAAACATGGATGTTTATAGCTTGATCGGGCATCTCCTTGGTCTATACTCAGAGATAGAAATATAAGAATGGTTTTAGATCTCTAAGGCACTCATTCAGAGTTATCTTGGATAGGGTGCCCCAGCTGGGCCTCATATAGTCAAGGGGATTGGCTACATTGAGTGCATGAAGGTTTTGGGGTTTAAACTCCCTGATTAATTGGGCACCAATATCATTCTTGCATCACTCCCTTAGAGCATCTCCCATTTTATTTATATTTTTAATATGAGCAACATTGAGAAGTTTCTATCTGATCATCTTATCCTCATTTTCCAAGTGTACAAAGATATGAAGTGTGACAATCCTTCGGTCCTTATGGTGAATAAGAGGAAAGGGAAGGAAACGAGCTTTATTCCCACACCTTCTTCACACCATTCCATGAAAAAAAGATCAAAGTGGAGTCAAGGGAATAAGAGGTTGTTTGTTTCACCTGTGGAAAAAAGGGCCACTGGAAAAAGAACTGCACCCAGCATAAGAAGAAAGGGGAAGCTTCAGGTGCATTTTTTATCGAATGTAATCGATGTATTTCTAAAAATTGGGTATTAGATACATATTTTAGTTCTAACATATGTATCCAAGTATAGGAACCAAGTATTTTTAGGATGATTCATTGAAGGGAGGTAGATGTACGAGCATCCAACAAAGCCGGACTCATTGTTGTAGCTGTCACGGACTACTACCTCATGTTGCCAAATGGGACGATCTTGGTATTAAAGGGTTATTATTATGTGCCTTCTTTACTAAAAACATTATTTATGTATACACATTAGATACAGATGGATTTTTCTCTTGTTTGGAAATGAATTTTTCTTATTTTACAAAGATAGATTTGTAGATCACATTTATACAATGGTCATTACATGTCTAATCACATAAACAATATAATGGTAATCGATAACAAAGATACTTCACATGAATCATACCACACCCAAAATTTGTATCACCAGCTAGGTCATGTAAACAATAAATGGTTGACAAAGTTACATCAAGATGTATATTTAGATTCTTCAGAACAGAAACCACTTGGCGTATGTCATGCATGATTACAAAGAAAAAATGACCAAAGGCCCATTTATTGGGAAAGGTGAAAGTGAAAAATTGGTTCTTGATTTGTTTTATACTAATGATTGTGGACCATAACCAATTAAAGTAAGATTAGGTTACTCATACTTCCTAAATTTTAATGATGATTTTAATAAATATAGATATATCTACTTAATGAGGTATAAGTCATATTATTTTGACAAGTTAAAAGAATAATATAATGAAGTTGAAAACCATCTTGGTAAGAAGATTAAGAAACTCCACTCAGACAAACGTGGAGAATAACTTAATAAAGACTTCATTGATTATATACGGAATATTGGGATCCTATCCCAACTCACCCCTCCTTAACCACCCTAGTAGAATGGTGTGAGAGAAATGATGAACCAAACCATGTTGTACATGGTTAGATCAATAATGATTCATGTTAGTCTTCCATTATCATTTTGGGGATATGTGTTATAAATAGCGGCACACATAATAAACCAAGTACCAACTAAATCGATAAATGGTATTCCATACGAGATTCGGAGTGGAAAGAAATCCATGTTATAGAATTTACATATGTGGGGATGTGATGAATTCTTAAGGAATCTTTAGGTAACAAACAAGATCCCCAAGGAACAAAGTGTACCTTTATAGAATATCCAAAGGTAACAAGGGGATATTACCTATAAAACCCCTCATACAAAAATGTTTCCATGGAAAGACATTTCATATTCTTTAAGAGGGATCACATATCCAAAAGAGATATTGGGAGTGAGATAGACTTCAATGAATTCAAGGCTCAAGGTACACAAGAGTTGGTACATGAACTTATTCCAAAATGCCCCGGAGAAGAAATAAAAGTTTGAGAAACACGATAATTGTGTAGGAGTATAAGAGTTGTCAGATAATTAGAATGGTACATTTTTATAGTTACAGAGGATGGTGACTCATTAGTATTTGATAATAATTATCCTCTAACCTAAAAGGAATCAATAAATGGAACTAATGTTTCTAAGTGTAAAGAAGTTATGAATTCTAAAATTGAATCCATGTAATAATACCAAGTGTGTATTTTGGTAAATCATCCAGTTGATATAAATCATATTGGTGGAAAATGGTTATTCAAGAAGTAACTGGATATGGAAGGAAAATTCAGTACCTATATGGCATGACTAGTTGCAAAAAAGTTCAAGCATCATCATGGAATTGACAACAACAAAAAACGTTTCACCAGTTTCAATGATAAAATCCCATAGTATTCAATTGGCCATTACCACTTACCATAACTATGATATTAGTAAAATGGATGTCAAAACAATCTTACTTACAGAGAAACTTCAGGAAGATTTATAAATGACACAACCAAAAGAGTTTATGATTCCAAAGGAAGACAATAAGGTATTCAATTTGTAGAAATCCATTTTTGTGTTAATGAAAGCATCCAGGTCATGGAGCATTTGTTTTCATTAAGCCATAAAAAAATTTGGTTTTATCAGGAATGAATGTGATCCTTGTGTCTACAAAAAGTTTAGTGGGAGTGAATTTGTTTTCACTAATAGTATATGTTAATGACAAATTACTTATTGGAAATGAGATACTTGTCTTACAGTCTGTTACGACATGGTTAAATCAATTCTTCTCCCTGAAAGACATGGGAGAGGCATCATATATTCTAGGGATCAAGATCCATCGTGTTATATATAGGAGATTTTTGGGCCTATGTCAATGTGCATACATTGATAAGATACCGAAGAGATTTAGAATGGAACAATATAAGAAGGAATTGTTTCCAACCTCACATGGAATTCATAATTCTAAGAAAATGTGTCCTCATACACATGTTGAATGAAAGATAATGCCAAATACTCCATACACATCAGAAAATGGGTCAGTCATGTATTGCATGCAATATACTATGTTAGATCTTGCCTATGCATTTATTGTGGTAGGCAGATATCAAGATAACCCAAGTGACCGTCGTTGGATGGCAGTCAAGAATATCATAGAGTATCTGAGGTGTACTAAGGATTTGTTCCCAGTTTATAGAAAAGTATAGGAACTAGTTATCAGAGGATATGAATATTCTATTTTCTAGAAAGATCATGATGAACTGAAGCTGCATACGACATCCATCTTCACTTTGAATTGAGGTGTAATGAGCTGGAAAAGTTCAAAGAAGAGTGTGGTCGCAAATTTTACAGAAAAATCCAAGTATATCACAGCCTCAAAGGTTGATAAAGAAGTAGTTTCAATTTGAATCTTTTCCCAGGAGATTGATATGATATGTTACACCCCAAGGTTCGACGGTACGATTCCCTTTGAATAATACAGTAGCGTGTGTTGTACGCAACTTCGAGTTCTAACACATACAACACAACCAATAAAACTAGCCATTATGAATAGTAATGCCAACTATTTGAAATTTTATAAATTTTATCATTCAAAATGGACTTCGTTTTTGGATTCTGAATATCGAAATTATCCTAGGCTAAAATTTTGGTATTTTTCTAAAAACTTTCAATTTTTGATGAATAGTGAAAAAACACTGAGTTATAGTTTAAAACCGAATTTTTATTTAAATAATTATTTATTTAAATTTAATTAAGATCAAAATAGATACATAATACCTATATACGTTCAATTTAATTCATTGGAGTTATTTTAGAATAATTTTAGATATATAAAAATTTTATTGAACTTTTCACCGTCTTTTACCCTCCTCCTAGGAGAATTTGGAAATTTACATAAAACATAATTTTACCGATTCTGGGAGTGGAATTTCGAAAATTCTAGAGACATGGTTAATATTCAGGAGTAAAATTTGGTTCAATGAGATGAAAATAGTTTTTGGTGAATAGTAACTTTTTACGTTTATTTACCACGGTTAAAAGTAAATAGGGTAATTAAGGGTAAAAATGATATTAATATTACCCTAACACATGTCCTAATTCTATTGGAAAATTGTATCTAGAACAAAAAAAACCTTAGGAATAAAATATTATCATTTAGGTCCACTTGGATTAGATTAGGACATTAATTATTATTTAATTCAAAGAAGAGTTAAAAGAGTTAAAATCAATGTTTAATAACTAAAACATTTTTAATATAGGGTTATACATAAGATAAATTCGATTGTAAATATTCAATAGAAATATAAAAAGTTTTACTAAATAATGGTATTTTATTTATAATTTTTTAGAAATTAAATAAGTTAATTTATTTATGACACAATGGTGATGCAGTAATTACCTAATTAATGAAATATTAAAATAATTGATATTATCAATATCAAAATAAATGTAATTTGAGAATTTTTATGAATTACACTAATTTTCTAGGTTAATATGACATATTATTATTGGTTATATAAATTCTTTTCGAAGTAATAATTCTTTTATGAATTTATCAAAAACAAAATACCCAATAGTGTCAAAATTGACATAAAAGAGTTTTTAAAAAAAATATTATATTATTAATTTATATTCTATTCCTAAAAATATAAGGTTCGGCCAAAGAACTTTTATCAAGATAGGTGTATCATTAATGGACCACTTGAGGGTCTCTTGTATGTATATAGTATGTTTATTAACTATATAATATAAAAATACAATGTGACATGGTAAATGTAAAGCTAATTAACTAAGAGTTAAAACTAAAAGATAAGGTTAATATAGTGACCCAAACCTATCTAAAACCTATTGATTGAGTGGTTTTAGACCTATACCCACCTTAACCTTTTAAATAATCCACTTTAGAGCCATTAGAAACCTAATATAAATTTATTACAAAATAATATTTCTAGCTTTTCCAAAGGTGCCCCCACCCCTCTTATAAAAGGGAACTCCCCCTTCTCACTAATTTACACATTCAAAGCCTTTTGGCTCGGCCAAACCCTGCTCAAATACTCTATAAACTTCCCTCACATCATCCTATAGGTATTAGTTGGATCATAAATCCATCCTAAATAGCCCTTTTGATCAAATCAAAAGGAAGAACCCGAAGAAGAGGTAATGTTTTCACCACCCTCTTTCAAGTTCCTTTCTTCTTCAACTTCTTCTTTCTTTGTTATTCACATTATAAAATAATAACTATAGTATCTTATATATACTGTGATGTTATTATAAATATGGTACAACCATATTCAGTATTCTATCCATCCTTTGAATGACATGTCACCATACGTGCGTACGTATGGCTTACCATCTCCACGTCATGGTGTAATTGTTATTCAATAAATTATTATTTCGATGGGTATAATAATGATGTGTAATTCATGTAAATAATAAATATAACATGATAATTATTCTTTATATATGATATACCATACAATTATATATTATTTTAATATCAAAAGAATGATATTGTCGCTCGTGCGTATGTACGGACTACCGTCTCCACGAACGCGATGGGATTCATTCCCCATCATATCCATTCAAGACTAATTTTAATGTAATGATTAAAAATAATGTATAAGGACATTATATAAATATGTATATGAATAAGATACAACCTATCCATAACAAACACGACTTACGTAACAAAATATATAAATGAAAACGAGTAAATTAACACCCGAAACAACGATAATACTAAGATATTATTAACAAATCAATGGTAAAAGATCATATATGATATCATATTAACGTTTATGAATCTTGGATAATTTAATAACAATTATTTCACCATTATATATGAGTTTACCTGCCCTTAACCAAGGAAAAGTCCAAGGTAAGGGTTTATTTCACAATCTCTTCATTATCCGAGGTTGTTTATATGTAATTACCTACTGGGACTTCTTTATCATCCACATCCATGTTTCTTAAAAAAGTATTTCAAATCAATCTTACTATTTTAAAGACTATGGTATAAATTCATTTATACCCTTGTTGACTTTTTATTAGAAGTTTATAAAGGAATCATTCTGTCATTTACAAACAAGGTCTTTTTTAACCTTTTCGACAGAATTAAGGTAAGAATGTTTTTTTTAACTTATACGGTGGGTGAGGCTATTTTCCGCTGTTAAAAATCTTTGAAGCTTCCCTTACAGGCTTATAAGAATATTTTCAAAGTAAATGTTTTATTTTATAATCATGTGATTTTTAAATGATTTAAAAAAAAGATATATTCCTCTCAAATAGTTTTGATTTCATCTATGTCAACATCCTTTGATGGGTTTTAAGCTTATTTGAAGTTTCTTTATTATGATATAAAAAATCCATATTGAATTGAAGGTTTTGTGTTATTTTTTACCATGTATGTGCTACTTTTATACCATTCATGGTATATAGAGAAATTATTGACATTCTGTATGCTAGTTTTAATATGAATGTTTATGTTATGTTTAAACCTGTTCATATGAGGAATGCATTGGACTTAATATGTGACAGGTGGAGCCCGATATAGATCCTCGATGCATCGGTAGGTCTCATGAGACAAACTAGTGTCTTGGAACATGGCCTTGAAAAAATCTTATTTGTATTCTTGGCATGAGGCATTGACTATGTGGTTATGATAGTCTAGCATTATGCATTCCATCATTATGAAAGTGGTTATTGATATTGCATTTGATTATATGACTAGTAGAATATCCATGTGAATAAGTATATGGAATTATTTCATTTTATTTCTTCCATATTATGTTAAAGTTCAAGTTTAAAAGGATTTTGTTTTAGTTATACATTGCCTTAAATATTTGTGCTTATTTATGAAAGTTTCCGCTATAATTTTATCCTTACTAAAAATTTGAGATCACCCCTTTCTATGTGTTATTTTTTCCTGGATGTGAAGAAGTATTTTATGAATGACCAGCAGGGATAGTATGAGGGGATAATAGTGTGGAATATGGAGGCTATATTGTTGCGGTTTTCATTTTATGATGTAATGTAATATTTATGAATGTATATAGTTATTCCAAGGATACTAATCTAATCGGTATTTTGAGAATTTATCATTCCTATGATCATGCCAATGTTATGTAATAATGCACTAACTCTAGGTAACTGGTGTCGGGGTATTATAGTTGGTATCAGAGGAAGTTTGTTTCAAACCATGGAAGCTATATTTAGGTAAACTCTGATTATAGAACATATAACTAAGATAGACATTGAGTATTAGTATAGAAGAACATCCTAGAATTTTGGTATTATAGAGATTCTGTGAGTTTCCATGCAATACATCCATGTCTGGATATGAGAAGGTAGATGCGGCTCTGGCACAGATGTACATAGGGGTAAAACCCGAAAACACCTCTTTGATCTAGACTCGAACAAGAACTAGTGCACGACAACGGACCTTACTGCACTATTGGTTATGACACTCCCGGGGGATATGCTTAGGATAACTCTCATTTTCTTTACAAATCATTATGAAGGGTTTATGAGTATATACTGCCTCAAAGAAAAAAAAATTATGATTATAGATTATATCCATAAATAGTTCAAGTTATGTTAAGTGTTTTTATAAGTATGGAATTATATATTTTGATTCATAAACTGATCTAGTTTATGCCATTGTTCATAAATAGCGCCTAGTGGAAGAAATGGAAATCGTATCAATGCACGCACTCCATGTAGGGATTTCCCTCTTGCTCAAGATAATTACAGTGTAGCTGGTGATGCAACTGGTGTTGATCCGCTAATCACCATACTGGGAAAACTCACTCAGGTTATTAATAATAACCTTACCCATATGGAGCACCCTGATCCATAGCGTGGATGATCAATGTTAGATCGATTCATGTAGCAACAACCACCAATGTTCCATGAGAGTAAAAAACCCTTAGTATCTAGAAATGGATAAATTCCCTAGAGAAAATATTTCAGGCTTTGGGAGTAGTGAATGGGAAAAATTTATCATGGATGTCTACAGCCGCACTGGAGATGATGATCAATGTTGGTCATTGATTCAAAACATGAAGGAAGATGATGAAGTATCAAATATCGAATGGAGGGAGTTCAAAGATCTGTTTTTGGAAAAATACTTTCTTCATGACCATCGAGCAGATACGGAAAGAAAATTTCTGAGTCTGAGACAAAAGGAGGATGAGAATGTCACAAAGTATGAGGCTAACTTTACAAGGAAAGAAAGGTATGTTGGAGATTATATATGTAACCCAAGAAGTATGATTGATCGTTTCTTTGATGGGTTAAAACCATTTCTCTGTCTTGCATTAGTCTAACAATCCTTCTCGTCGTACGAAGACATTGTCGCATGTGCTATCAAGACAGAGAAAGAATTCTCTAAGTCTTATGACTTTAAAGTAAAGAAAGAGAATAAGAGATCTACTGATCAATCTGGGAATGGAAATAAGGGGAAGAAGAGAAAATTTGAATATCCATCCTGTAGTAAATGTGGGAAGAAACACCCTGGTACTTTCTTAAAAGGAATGGGAGTCTGTTACAAGTGTGGTGAAAAAGACCACCAAGCTCGTGATTGCAAGGGGACGAAGGAAGCTACCGATGTCCAATTTTACAATTGTAGGGAGATGGTATATTATGAATTGATTTCCTAATCTTTAGGGGAACTTACCTCAGAAAAGGCCAAGGTATAAAGGCCAAGCTTATGCTATCACTACTGTTGTGGTAGAAGCTCCGAAAGACGTGGTGGCAGGTAATTTAATGGTTTCCTCAAGTTTAGAAAATGTATTATTTGATTCTGGATCATTTCATTGTTTCATATCTTCCCAGTTTTCTATGAAAATTAGATATTTCCAATTTTATTTAACAAGGGAGTTGTCAGTTAAAACTCCAAAGGGAAGTATCATTGCAACAAAGTTTTGTGAATTAGTCCCCATTAGACCACATAAATGTTCTTTATCTACTGATCTCATCATCTTACCTATGATTGAATTTGATATAGTCCTTGGTATGGATTGTATTTCAGACCATGATGTAAAAATTTATTATAAGAAGAAGAAGGTTACTATTTTTGATGATGATGATAAGGAACCCCTTATCTTTAGATCGGAATTATCACCACCTAATTCTTACCTAGACCCACCCCCAGTAGCTCAACTAAATTCAATTATTGGGGAGGAATAGAATGAAATGACTGTGGGTGAGGAAAGGAATGTTCAAATAGAGGGTGTACCTATTGATAAAGAATATGTAGATGTGCTTCCGGAATATTTACCTGGACATCCTCCAGAATGAGAAGTTGAGTTTTCCATTGATTTAATTCCTGGATCAAGGCATATATCGAAGACCCCTTATAGAATGGCCACTATGGAATTAGTTTAACTAAAGAAACAACTAGAGGAATTGAGTAATAAGGGATTTATTCTCCCTAGTGTTTCTCCATGGGGATCCCCTATTCTTTTTGTGAAAAATAAAGATGGATCTATGAGATTATGTATCGACTATAGAGAAATCAATGCTATAACAATAATGAACAAGTATCCCCTACCTCGCATTGATGATTTGTTTTACCTACTGCATGGAGCTCAATAATTTTCAAATATTTACCTTCGATATGGATACCATCAGTTGTGTGTGAAGAAGGAAGAAAATCTGAATATAGAATTTCGAACAAGGTACAGGCATTACGAGTTTACAGTAATTCCTTTTGGATTGACTAATTCACCCTCTGTATTCATGGGTCTAATTAATAGAGTTTTCAAAGAATATCTCAATGATTTTTTGGTGGTATTTATTGATTATATCTTGGTATACTCCAAAAGCTACTAAGATCACGAAAATCACTTGTGCATTATCTTGAAGCCTCTTAGAAGACATGAATTATATGGGAAGTTTATAAAGTGTGAATTATGGCTTCAGGAGATCTCTTTTCTTGGCCATATTTTCTCCAAGGATGGAATCTCTTTTGATCCTTCAAAGAAAAGAGCAATCCAAGAATGTCCAACACCAACGAGTATAATTGAGGTACGCAGTTTTATTGGTTTATCATGTTATTATCGACGTTTCATCCAGAAGTTTTTCTGATTGGCTAACCCATTAAAAAATCTCAGACGTAAATGGGTTAAATTTGTTTGGAAAAAATATTGTGAAGAATGTTTTGAAGAAATGAAGAGAAGATTAGTCAATGATCCTATATTTACTCTACCATCGGGGAATGATAGGTTCGTTATTTATAGTGATGCATCAATGAAAGGACTTGGTTGTGTCCTTATGCAGAATAATAGGGTTATTTCATATGCATCACGACAGCTAAAAATTCAGGAGCAAAACTACCCTACTAATTATCTTGGGTTAGTTGCTGTAATCTTTTCTTTGGCGATATGGAGACATTATCTCTATGGTAAAAAATGTGAGATTTATACTAATCACAAGATTTTGAAGTATATTTTCTCACAAAAATAACTCAACATGAGGAAAAGTAGATGGCTTGAACTTCTCAAGTATTATGATTACACGATACACTACCACCCAGGCAAGGAAAATAAGGTGGCAGATGCTTTGAGTAGAAAAGATCCTGGAGTTTTGAACATGATGATAATTGAAAGGGATCCTATTTTCATGGATTTAGTGAAGATAGATATAGGAATTACCATGGAAGGTGAGACATCGATACTTTTTCAAATGGTTGCCAAACAATCTTTAAAAGAATGGATAAAGAGTTCTCAGATCAGTGATGAAGAGTTTCAAAAGAAGATTAAAGCTGTGAATGATAGACGATTGAAAGACTTTGTGTATGAAGATGGAATTTTGAAAATTGGGAGGAGACTTTGTTTTCCCGATATACTTGATCAGAAAAGGGAATTGTTAGATGATGATCATAGCTCCAATTTCATTATACACCATGGGAGCACCAAAATGTATAGAGATTTGAAGGAACATTTTTGGTGGGACAATAATAAGAGGGAGATTGCTGATTTTGTGTCAAGATGTATGGTTTTATAACAACTGAAATCTGGAAGGCAATAGCCTGTAGGAGTCATGAAACCTCTTCCCATACCGGAGTGGAAATGGGATAATAGAACGATGGACTTTATTGTGGGACTACCAAAGAATCCTAGAAGGAATGATGCAATATGGGTTATTGTTGATCTTATTACCAAGTCATAATATATTTTTTCTATAACAGAAGATCTACCATTGGAAAGTCTAGAAATACTATATATTAATGAAGTTGTGAGGCTTCATGGAGTACCTCTGTCGATTATTTCTAATCGTGATCCCCATTTTACTTGAAGATTCTGGAAGAGTCTTCAGAAGGCCTTGGATACTGAACTTCATTTGAGCACTGCCTACCACCCTTAAAAAGATGGACAATCAGAACGGACTATTCAAACCTTAGAAGACATGTTGAGATCTTGCTCACTTGACTTTCAGGGTATGTGGGATCAATATTTACCTCTTGTAGAATTTTCTTATAACAATAGCTTCCATTCGAGTATTCAAATGGCACCATATGAAGCATTATATAGAAAGAGATGTCGCACACCAACCTGTTGGGATGACTTTGGTGAAAGAAAACTTGTAGGCCAAGAACTGGTGTAGGAAACGATGGAGAAGGTAAAGGTAATCCAAAACCACGTCAAAGCAGCTCAAAGTAGGAAGAAGAGCTATGATGACAACCGAAGGAAGGAATTGGAATTTCAGGTAGGGGATCATGTTTTCTTGAAGGTATCTCTATGGAAGGGAGTTATATGTTTCGGCAAGAAAGGTTAATTGAGTCCCAGGTACATCAGACCTTTCGATGTTCTAGAGCGAATTGGGGCTGTAGCTTACCGTTTGGAAATGCTGCCAAGTCTCTCCAAAGTTCACGATGTGTTCCACGTATCACTGTTGAGGAAATACATGCCTGACCCAATGAATGTACTCACCTATAAGTAATTAGAAATGGAACACGATCTATCTTATTGCGAAGATCCCGTCAGGATTATTGATATGAGAGAACAAGCACTGAGAAACTAGATGAATCGCCTGGTAAGAGTTTTATGGAGAAACCATAAGATGGAAGAGGCAACGTGGGAACCCGAGGAACTTATGATGAAGAACCACCCAAGTCTTTTCATGCGGTACTATTCTAGAAATTTTGATGATGAAATTATTTGAAGGAGGGGTGAATGTAACACCCCAAGCTTCCACGATACACTTCCCTTTGAATAATACAGTAGTGTGTGTTGTACGCAACATCGAGTTCTAACACACACACCACAACCAATCAAACTAGCTGTTATGAAAAGTAATACCCACTTTTTGACATTTTCTAAATTTTACCATTCAAAATGGACTTTGTTTTTGGATTCGGAATATCGAAATTAGCCTAGGGTGAAATTTTGGTATTTTTCTTAAAACCTTCAAATTTTGATAAATAGTGTAAAAACACTAACTTATAGTTTAAAACCGAATTTTTATTTAAATAATTATTTATTTATATTTAATTAAGGTAAAAATAGATACCTAATACCTATATAAGATCAATTTAATTCATTGGATTTAGTTTAGAATAATTTTTGATATATAAAAATTTTATTAAACTTTTCACCTCCTTTTACCCACCTCTTAGGAGAATTTTGAAATTCACATAAAACTTAATTTTACCACTTCTGTGAGTGGAATTTCGAAAATCCAAGAGACACGGTTAATATAAAGGAGTAAAATGTGGTTTAATGTAATGAAAATAATTTTTGGTGAATAGTAAATTTTTTACTTTTATTTAACACGGTTAAAAGTAAATAGGGTAATTAAGGCTAAAAATGATATTAATATTACCCTAACACATGTCCTATTTCTGTTGGACATGTGTATCTCGACCAAAAACAACCTTAGGAATAAAATATTATCTTTAAGTTCACTTGTATTAGATTAGGACATTATTTATTATTTAATTCAAAGAAGCGTTAAAAGAGTTAAAATCAAATTTCAATAACTAAAACATTTTTAATATAGGGTTATACATATGATAAATTCGATTGTAAATATTAATTAGAAAGATAAAAATATTTTCTACATAATTGTATTTTATTTATAATTTTTAGAAATTAAATAATTTAATTTATTTATGACACAATTGTGATCCAGTAATTAACTAATTAATGAAATATTAAAATAATTGATATTATAAATATCAAAATAAATGTAATTTGAGACTTTTTATGGATTCCAATAATTTTCTAGGTTAATATGACATATTTTTATTGGTTATATAATTTTGTTTTTATAGTAATAATCCTTTTATGAAATTATCAAAAACAAAATACCCAATAGTGTCAAAATTAACATAAAAGAGTTTTTAAAACAAATATTATATTATTAATTTGTATTCTATTCCTAAAAATCTAAGGTTCGGCCAAAGGACTTGTATCATGATAGTTGTATCATTAACGGACCACATGGGGGTTTTTTGGATGTATATAGTAAGTTTATTAACTATATAATATAAAAATACAAAGTGACATGGTAAATGTTAAACTAATTAACTAAGAGTTAATACTAAAAGATAAGGTTAATATAGTGACCCAAACCATTCCAAAACCTATTGGTTGAGTGTTTTTAGACCTATTCCCAACTTAACTGTTAAATAATCTACTTTGGAGCCATTAGAAACCGAATATAAATTTATTATAAAATAATATTTCTTGCTTCCCCAAAGGTGCCCCTCACCCCTCTTATAAAAGGGCACTCCCTCTTCTCACTAATTCACACATTAAAAGCCTTTTGGCTCGGCCAAACCCTACCCTAATACTCTATAAAATTCCCTCACTTCAACCTAGAGGCCTTAGTTTGATCAAAAATCCATCCTAAGGAGCCATTTTGATCAAATCAAAAGGAAGAACCCAAAGAAGAGGTAATGTTTTCACCACCCTCTTTCAAGTTCCTTCTTCAACTTCTTATTTCTTTGTTATTCTCATTCTAAAATAATAACTCCAGTATCTTATATATACTGTGATGTTATTATAAATATGGTACAACCATAGTCATTATTCTATCCATTCTTTGAATGACATGTCATTGTGATGTTATTATAAATATGGTACAGCCATATTCAGTATTCTATCCATTCTTTGAATGACATGTCACCATACGTGTGTACGCACGTCTTACCATCTCCACGTTGTGGTGTAATTGTTATTGAATAAATTATTATTTGGATGGGTATAATAATGATGTGTAATTCATGTAAATAATAAATATAATATGATAATAATTCTGTATATATGATATACCATCCAATTATATATTATTTTAATATCAAAAGAATGATATTGTCGCTCGTGTGTATGTACGGACTACCGTCCCCACGAACGCGGTAAGAATCATTCCCCATCATATCCATTCAATACTAATTCTCATTTAGTGATTAAAAATAATGTTTAAGAACTTGATATAATTCCGGATATGAATAAGATACAACCTATCCATAACAAACATGACTTACCTAACAAAACATATAAAAGAAAACAAGTAACTTAACACCCGAAACAACGATAATACTAAGATATTATTAACAAATTAATGGTAAAAGTTCATATATGATATCATATTAATGTTTATGATTCTTTTATAATTTAATAACAATTATTTCGCCATTTTATAGGAGGTTAACCTACCCTCAACCAAGTAAAAGTACGAGGTAAGGGTTAATTTCACAATATCTTCATTATCCGAGGTTGTTTATACGTAATTACCTACTAGGACCTCTTTATCATCCACATCCATGTTTCTTAAAAATATTTAAAATCACTCTTACTATTTTTAAGAATATGGGATAAAGCCATTTATACCCTTGTTGAATTTTTTTATGAAGTTTATAAAGGGATCTTTCTGTCATTTTCCAAACAGGGTCCTTTTTATCCTTTTCGACATAATTAAGGTAAGAATTTTTTTTAACTTATATGGAGAGTGCGGATATTTTCCGCCATTATAAAATCATTAAAGCTTTCCTTACAAGCTTATAAGAATATTTTCAAAGTAAATGTTTTATTTTATAATCATGTGACTTTTAAATGATTTAAAAAATGAGATATTTTTCTCAAATAGTTTTGATTTCATCTATGTCAACATCCTTTGATGGATTTTAAGCTTATTTGAAGTTTATTTATTATGATACAAAACATCCATATTGTATTAAGGGTTTTGTGATATTTTTGACTATGGATATTCTATTTTAATACCATTCATGGTTTATGGAGAAAGTATTGACATTTCGTATGCTAGTTTTAATACGAATGTTTATGTTATGTTTAAACCTGTTCATATGAGGAATGCATTGGACTTAATATGTGACGGGTGGATCCCTATATAGCTCCTTGATGAATCGGTAGGTCTCATGAGACAAACTAGTGTCTTGGCACAAGGCCTTGACAAAATCATATTTGTATTCTTTGCACGAGGCCTTGACTATGTGGTTATGATAGTCTGGCATTATGAATTCCATCATTTTGAAAGTGGTTATTGATATTTCATGTGATTATTCGACTAATATAATATCAATGTAAATAAGTATATGGAATTATTTAATTTTATTTCTGCTATATTATGCTAAAGTTCAAGTTTAAAAGTCTTCTGTTTTAGTTATACATTGCCTTAAATATTTATGCTTATTTATGAAAGTTTCCGCTATAATATTATTCTTACTGGGCATTTGAGCTCCCCCCTTTCTATGTATTATTTTTCCTAGGATATGAAGAAGAATTTTTTGAATGACTTGCAGGGATAGTATGAGGGGATAAGAGTGTAGACTACGGAGACTATATTGTTGCAATTTTCATTTTATGATTTAATGTAAACTTTATGAATGTATCTAGTTAATCCAAGGATATTAAACTAATCGGTCTTTGGAGACTTGATCTTTATTGTAATCATTCCAATATTATGTAATAATACACCGACTCTAGGTAATTGGGGTCGGGGCGTTACATGATACATAGTAGTAAAGATCTCATCACACTTTACTGTGATAATAATATAGTGGTGGCTCTCGCAAAAGAGCCAAGGTCACATCAGTGGATGAAGCACATAAATTGGAAGTATCAACTCGTGAGGGATTTTTCTCAGAGAGGTGATATTGTAATGATCAGTATTTCTATAGAAGACTATTTGGTGGACCCCTTGACTAATGATTTGACTCAACAGAATCATGATAATCTTGTCAGGTATAGTTGACTGAAAGTTTTAGGTAGTTGGCGCTAGTCCGAGATGGAGTTTATAAGAGTTGGTTTCTGAGAACCAACTGGTTGTACTTTTATTTATTAAATATTTAATATATTTAAATTGTAAACATCTTATTACATATTTTAAATTTTTCTTCATGACTATAGTATAATAATGTCTTGGTGTATTTTTCGCATCGACAAGGTCCAAACAGTTCCCCACTATGATGAGAACCATGAATTGCTGGGTAAATATTCTTAAATATAGTTATGTGGTTGCATTAAATGCTATAATGGGGCACATAGTATAGAGACCATCAAGTGAAAATACTCATAAGCAGATGAGACTTCCTCTCATGATGTTTTTACTTGGTGATCTCCAAGACAAGAGACTATGAGAATAGACCCACCGGTAGGAATTCCTCATGTTTTGGTGTCATTGGATAACCCTATCTATAAGCGTGTATAATGATGCCTAGAATTTAATATTATCATTAATATGTGCTACGACTCATGAAATTTGATTTACTGATAAAAACCATCACGCATATAGTTGGAGGAACGTATGGTATGTTGGGTGTGTCACGAGTGTCATGTTATTAATGGATAAGTTAATGAAGGATGTGTCCCTTCCATTTATAGAAGTTGATAAATCATCCCTTTTAATTAAATATAACCATCACGTAAAATTCCATGTCCATGGTGTAACGAAGATTTTATTTCAGGTAGTCATATAATGACATATCAAGAACAAAATATGGTTACACTATTATGAAACCTATTTGATGAGATATTGAGACAAAGAGATTATATTAAACAGTTAACATTCGTATGTGGATGTCATTGTTTTGACTTTACATTCTCTCTCTTGTGTGCCTTGACCAATTGTTAGATATTACTCTTGGACTTTAGGCAAGCCCACTTAATTCCAATAAGAAAGAATCCACGATGGTTACACACTAAGTATTTCTAGTGGTCTTTATAAAATTTTATTTTAATTTAATTGATGAAATAAATATTATTCTCAAGATAGTGGAATAATTTTATGCAAGTTAAAACAAAAGCATTAATTAAATAAATATTTATTCACCAGATTTTGAGTAAAATATATTTATTTATATTATTGAACATTTAATGAATATTAATTTACAAATTTTTAAATAATACTTTTATTTAAGAGAATAAATTATTTATTTATTTATTCAGGTGTTCAATAAATGGAAGTCGAGTTTGAGCAGTCCAAGGCTAGTCCTGTAGGAAAATAATTATTTTCAAGACAGTAAATAATTATTTAACTAGTTAGCATAAATTAAAATAATAATAAAGACGATATTATTTTGTGAAACGGATTTTTATTTATAATTCTGTTTTGTGCAAGATGGAGAACCATAAATAATTACGCAGTATTATTAATAAAATCATCAGTTTCTCATAGTTTATTAATTTCTTTAATTAGTTTTACCCAATTAAATATTGTAACTGAAGCCCCATGTCAATAAATTGACACGTACGTCTATTATGCCGCCATGTATCCAAATGAAGGCCTCGTGAATTGAGAATTGTTGAGCTAAATTATGTCTCTCTTGAATCCTCTTCCTTCCTCTCAAAAAAATGAGTGACATTGTTCATGAATGATGAAAAAGTGATCATGAATGACTGACATAAGAAACTCACATTGCCATGCTAACACTCGGAGAATGAGTGGTGTCAATCAGAGGCCATTAGAGCACGTATAGATCACCAATATAGGGATTCTAGTTTAGATCCTTGTAAGCTCAGTGAGACAATGCGGAGGGTCATTCTGTATGATCAACATCATCAATGAAGAAAGTACTGAAGATCCAGGTATTGTTTTCTTTATGAAATTAATTAAATTAAAAATAAACATGATGTACAAGATCTTCTCTAAAGTATTCGGGCATCTTCCTTCTCTGACTAAATTTTTGATTCTATTCTGTGGAGATTGGCATTCATTATCATATTGATCTCGGAATAATCACATCCCAACAATACATTAGTAGTTCTTGGAACCTACAATAGGTTTCACTCATTATAACAAATAAAATGATCAATTGATTGTTAATGGCCACAAAACCAGTAAGATATGATGATTTATACCATATGACTCATCAGATATTAAGGTAATAGGATATTTTTTAAGAACCTATTTTTAAGTAGAGTAATTATTTTATTCTCTATGAATATAAAGAAATATACTTAATTTATTAGTTTTTATTTCATAAGAACAATTTCACACTTTGGTTGTGCTTTGACCAATTTCCAATTCATAGCTTACTCTAAGAAATGACAATCCAAAAATTAATTTTTATTCCCAAATTAGTAAAAATAAATTTCAATATATTGTAATATCCCTAATTTAATGATAATTCATTATTTTATCATTAGTTACTATTATAATGAAAATTCATAGCACAGGTTATCCAACATTCATAAATATTAATTTTGTGAAGTAATAAATCAATCTCTAAAACCTTGTTTTACGTTAAAAATAAACAATTCCATAAATTTTTACCCTTATGAACCTTCAAAAATATTAAGATACAAAACATTAGATATAAGGCCACTAAATTTCGAAAATAAACATATCATTAATCCCCCAAACAATTTGAAATGGATCAGTACTATCACAAACCAAACATGTGAATACCATTAACTTGTATTCTCTTTAAACATTGTAATAACATGAATTACCATAAAACCTCTTTAAAAACAATCATTCTTACTTCTTAATTAAAAACACATAGTGTTGGTAATATTTCATAAATCCAAAAAATTTGTAAACTCCATGAATGATAGTATAAACCGTCAAATATATATCCAATTTCTTGGTCATAAAGAATATCCCATAAACATATCTTTATCATTATTATCTCCACAAGGAGCACATATTATTTTATATGTTCCCTTAAACAAAAATAATACAAAAAAATTAATTTCTATTGAATCCATTTTCTTGGTACCACCCAACACATGACTTGAAATCCTTAATGAAATAATACTACATTACAATCCTTATACATTTCATGATTCTTAAAACAAGATTATCATAAATAAAATACATTTATAACATATTTTATGAATCTAAATACACAAGAACAGTAATCATCTTGATTCATTTTTATCAAGATCATAATCATGAACATGACCATTTATCTTCTTTAGAGATGTATTCCCCTGATTCTTGGGGAATTGGTTGGAATATTTCTCCAACTCCTTACAATTAAATCATTATACTTTTAGGGATTCTCTAATACCGTTATATTAATGATAATGATGGGGTTTCTCCCTATAATTTTAGTAATATCATTTTAATTTTAATAATTTACTAAGGTGTTTCCTTCCACAACTATTAGAAGTTGTAAAATCCTTCTTTAGGCTCTTACATTTATCTATTTTTTCTCTATTGTCCTCTCTTTCTTTATCTTCCCATTAAATATAAAATTATTGGATAATTGTATCACTTTCTTGATAGGACATGATATTATGTCATTTTTATTAGGGTACAAAAAACATTTATTTGTCAAAAACGCGTCATTTTCAATAAATATCAAATTTTATTTTTAAAAGTAAAAAATATCATATTTATTTAATTATTTAGATAAAATAAATATTATTTTTTCAATATATATGCCAAAATTATCCAATGGTTAATTTGTCATAATTTTCTAAGACACGTGAATTATTAGGTAAAAGATAAATAGCATATAAATAAATGTTGTGTGTTATGACATCATAATGGCACAATATTGATATAATAAATACTATAAAAGTCATACATGGCTAAATATATGTTTGTAAATTTAAATAATGTAATTTTATGTTAATTTTATTTATTTTATAAAGAAATATTTAATCATCCAAGATTTATATTATATTTTCAGACTTTGAAATTATTTCTTTAAAAATGTGATACCTCTCCACATAAAAAAGGGAAATAGTTTATTATATTTGGCCCTTGGAATTATAAAATAATTTATTCCACTTCTATTTTTCATAAACCATTGGAAAACCATGGGTTGTTTTTTGGTGTTGAATATTGTTTTTTTAGTGTCTAAAACCAAAATAATAAAGTAATCCCCCTCTTTTCCAATATAATCCCACAAAATCTCCCATTTCTCTTCACTAAAACTATTTTAATCTCATAAAACCTATAAAATATACTCCCTAGAGTCTTATAAAGGTTTCCTAATCTTCCAAGAAGGCTCTACTAATCCTATGGAGTCACACATCTATGATGGGATTTATATCCTCTCCTATGAATTCAATCATCTTCTTTGAGATTAGTCCTTTTTATTTCAATTTTTAATTTTTACATTTATTTATAATAATTAACATACTTCCCAATTGAGGGTTTTTTTATGATGGATCATTTATCCGCCCTAATTTGTACCCTTAACTAGGAGGTTACTATGCTAATGTTTCTTAAGGGATTCTCTCTCTCCCTTCATTTAATCAAGAACTTCATTAAATATATAACTTTTTAAGTCACATTTTCTTTTGTTGGGATTAATTCTTACCTATACTAGTTATTTAAAATTGTTTTATAAATTATTATATCCCATTTAACTATCATTTAACCCTCCTATGAACCTTTACATACACCTATTACCAAGTATAAATTTTGTTTGAGTTCTTTTTCTTTCTCCTCTTCCTTCAATATTCTTTATTATGTTGCTCTATATATTTATAATTAATTGTGTTGGGGAATGTCATTACATGTCCCTATTATAGTCCATTTCATATCTAAATTATGAGATACCTCTTTCACTCTCATTAACCCATTTTATAAACTTCTATATGATGTGGTTGTGCAGCCGAAATTGCACCATTATCTACAATGCTAGAATAATAGTGTAGTGAATACTATACCCATTTATCTATCAGAGGTATTGACCTTTATTCACATATTAATATTTATTGGGGACATGCATGTATTAATTCCAAATTTCTATATGATGAAATTAAATTATGATATTGAATGATTTCATGTTATATGATCTTTATTTCACACTAAAGATTGGCATTAAAATTTTTATAAAGGGTTCACCATGAAAGAACTTCAGTTCATTGTGTAATGTTTTGTATAAGGATACATCATGTTGGGATAGGGCTTTAGCTTATTTATTTATCAGAATTTCGACCACCAGGAATTCATGGTGGTCTGTCTTTGACTTATGATTATGAAGTACTGTTATAAGTTGTTTCCACATTATCCATGTTAGTATTATCATGATATATCATGCCTTATTACTCATGTTTCTTTATGAAACATTAATATGTCAGTTCTAACATGTATTATTATCCTTATGTTATTCCATGATTATTCCATTATTGGGATTTATAGCTCACACATTTCTTAGGTACGTCCCCAGGTTATCCCATACAATTATATGTACAAAGGAATGGTGTGTCCATGTTGAATAAGTTTTCATTAAGGATGCTATTTTATTTCATGTATTAAGTTGTTATGTAATGTTCCTATACCCCAAAGACATTGTAACTATCTATATTTATAATTTTATAAAGGAAACCTTTATTTAATAAATCATTTTTTACTATTAAATAATGATCATGGTCGCTATAGTTGGTATTAGATGATAGGTTTAGTTATTTTTAAGATTATGATTAGAAAACACTAGTGAAAACCCATAACTATACGACAATGTGTAAGAGAACATCACAAAATTTTGGTTAGTATAGAGAAAGTGTTTATCGAGAAAATACATCCATGTATGGATACTATTAGTGGATGTGGTTCTAGAACAGATGTACCTAGGAGTAATAATTCTAACAAGTTGTTCTGAGCATGACTTTGGGTAACCTAGAACACGACATAGGTCCTTACTACATACCTGGTTTGACACTCCTAGGGGATATGCATTGGTAGATTATTAAGATCATTACAAATCATTATTAAGGTAATAATGAAAAAAATTATCATAATAATATATGTTATGTAGTATATCATGGATAACATAGGCCGAAGCATAGAATCTCATTAGTTAAATAAATAAATATAGTTCATAATTTGTCCATTTAATGCCATTGGATTACCCTTTATGTGTTTTATTTTAAGATACTCATACCTAATTCTATATTTCTATAAAATGACCAATAATAGTAGGAATTGAGTTAACAAACAATGTGAAGGTCAATGTGATGACTGCCCTAATGAGATTCCCAATAATATGGGATCTCATGTAGGACATATCATGATTATTCCGAACCAGCTATCAAAAATTATGATTAACAATGGGAACATTGTTGAATGACCATGTACATCAAACAAGAGGAATATGGAATATTATAAAATTCCATCTCAAAATGTTTATAAGTGAAATAAGACTCATTTACATTCGTTCAACTATTTTGGAAAGAGGAACCAATGGAAATGTCATAAAATGACTATGAGATGTAATCTATTTGGAAAGATAGGGCAAAAAGAATAGAATTTACACAAAAAATGGATAATATGATAGATGGAAACAAAGTTCCATCTAAGGAATCACACATAGTTCTATGTCATAAATTTGTAGAAGTTGAGAATTATCCATGATAATTCTCTATTTTGATGTTCGGGTAGCAAGAAGAGCATCAACAATCTCAATGATCAAGGGAACACAGAGAGTCTTATTCTTAGATGGAGAATGATGAATTAATTACATGTTACCACTCTTTAAAAGTATTTTATGTCATGATATATTTAAATTCATATCCTGTTATTATATATTTTATGTTTTCTACGAATATTGAGCCCCCACCAGAAATGATGTTAAATCATTACGAAAAACATATATATGTATTGTATGACATGTTAATGTTTTTGGGAATTTTCTTCCTGAAATTATTATGTCTCCCCTTATTTTAATTTGAGGATAAATGAAAAATTCATTTCCTAAACCTCAAGGAAGTGTAAAATATATGAGAAAAACTATCCCACAAATCTTATAGAGTTGGAAGTTCTGATATTTGTATTGAAAATCTAGTAGCATTATCTCCTTGGGGGAGAAGTGTGAAGTGTATAAAAATCAAAAAACTCTCAAATATATATTAACACAAAATAAGATAAATTTGCTCCATCAAATATGGTTAGAGATTATCATGGATTACAACTACTCAATCCACTACCATATCAGAAAAGTGGAAAAAGACTTAGATGCTCTAAGTGGATTTGACTCATCATTTATATCATTGATGAGAATTGAGAAGTATCTGATCTTCTTAGACATTAATAATATGGACAAGGAATCATAAAGAAATTAACATAATAAATCATTTCACAAATGACTAATCAACTATATCTTTTGGAATGGTTAAAGTATGCATAAAAAGATGATGTGATAATTCATAAGAACGTGGAAACAATAAGAAAATGGGAATTCCCAGAGTCTACTGTTAATAAAAAAATAATTTTGAGATTTGGGTAAAGAATATATGTTTTATGAAACCCTGAGTTATAGAAGGAACTATTTCATGATGCATATAGTACTACTTTCTACATTCACATTGGAAACAAAAAAATATATCAAGATCTTTGAGGGCACTATGGGTGGGATAATATGAATAAATAGATCGCATAATATATATCAAAGTGTCTAATATGTCATCAAGTGAAGGCTAAAAGGAAGAAGTCTATGGGGATGATGCAACCATTACCCAAACCAACATGGAAAAAGGAAAACGTCACCATGGACTTTGTCACCAAACTTCTAAATACATCTGAAGGAAACAATGCTATTTGGGTTATTGTAGATAATCATACAAATATTTCACACTACATTACGATTCAATAGGATTTATCACTAGATCAACTAGAATGGATATACATCAGAGAAGTTGTATGGTTGCATGGAGTTCAACTATCGATTGTGTGCGATGAAAATCCAATATTCACCTCTATGTTTTGGAAATGTCTCTAGTATTCCCTAAATATTGATCTGAAATTCATTATGGATTATCACCCTCAAACTGATGTCCAATATAATCTGACTATCCAGAAAATTGAAGACCTTTATGGGAAGAGGTGTGGAACACCAGTATGTTGGGATGAATATGGGGAATGAAAACTTATATGTATTTAATTCATTGAAGAAATTTTGGGGAAGGTTAATATCATTCATCATCACATCAAGGAAACATAGAGTCGACAAAAGAGATATGCCAAAAATCATCGATGAAACCTAGATTTTGAAGTTAGATACATGGTATTCTTATACATATCTTCTTGTCAAAGCATTATGATTTTTGGGAATAAGGGAATTATTATACCAAGGTAATCTGTACCTTTTTAGATCCTTGATGACATCAAATTATGGGCCTACCGACTAGCACTCCCAACGAACCAATCTCAAGTAAATGATATATTACTTGTATACCTATTATTAAAGTACACATCATACCCATCAAATGTAAACAATCTTGATTTTGTACCATTGTAGAATTACCATACCTATTAGGAGGTTTCAGTGAGGATCTTAGATCATATATAAAAAATTCTATAATGTAATACAATTCCCCTCATCGAAGTTTTATGAAAAAACCACATTATTGAATAAGAATTTTTAGAACCAAATGTGGTGACGAAGAAAAGTTAACATCATCTATTTTAGTATATGAAAAGTAAATTTTGAGAGAAATATTTCTTAAGTGGGGAAGTTTGTAATGACCTGAACATTTATGAATAAAATTACATTTCATTTGAATTTATTAAATGTATTAGAGTTATATAAAATACATACCCTTCTTTTATAAAATACAATTGGATTAAAATGACCATTAAGTATCATTACCGCTGATAATATAGTCATTGAACAATGATCACGTGACTAGTATAAATATAGGGTTCTAACAAATCGTTTTAAGATGGACAAAGGAAATGATAGCCTCAACTAGTTTGATCATTCTATTTCTATACCATTTATTGAATATTCGGAGGGAGATAGAATTTCAGGGCTTTTCCCTAAACAAATCCCATGTTACGTTCTAAAAACATAAGCATGAGTGAAACCGTTTACAGTATAAATTCAACCTCATTAGGATCATGACGCAAACCATGTTCACCGAAAAACACCATTAATGCCACACCATTTCACACATTACTCTTAAGGGATATGCTGGTGTAATAAAGGCATAATTACCAATACCCCAGTAATATGATTATGTACATTATTTTTTATAAAATAATGAATATATTATTCTTCCTATTATTGTTATTTTTAAATGATTTTTAAAGCATAAATAGTATATTTGGAAATCTATTTTGATAAACAAATGGATATTTGAAATAAATAATATTTTAATAAAATAGTTTTATTAAATTACATTTTTAGATGAAAATGATCATATAAATTTTATGATGTCAAATGTAAATTTTATTAGGGTTCGAGAAACTGTTATTTGTCAAACCCCATCAATTTTAATAAATGTCTATTATTATTTTTAAAGAGATATTCAGATATTTAGAATTTTTTTAGATAAAATGAATAAAATTTTTCTAATCTAGATGTCAAAATAATACAATGATGAAGTTTTCATAATTTCTTGAGACAATCGAATTTCTGGCTAAAAATTAAAAGTCATATAAATATACGGTGAGTTTTATGAAATCTTAATAGCCCAATAGTGATTTAATATATACTATAAAATGTATCATTGGTAAAATATATGTTTTTTATTTAAAATAATGTAATTCTAAGATTATTTTATTTATTTTATAAATCCTTAGTGAATCCTCCAAAACATATAATATATTTAAATATTTTAAAATCATTTATTTTGAAAGTGTGACTAAAATCCACATTAGAAAGGGAAATATTATATTATTAAAGGCCCATGGCTTTATAAAATTATTTATATAACTCCTTTTTGGAAGAAAACATGTGTACAAACTAAGGAATGGTTTTTCATTTTGAATATTATATTTTGTAGTGTTCAAATCCATAATGTTAATGAAAATCCCCCTCATTTCCTATATAGACCTACCAAACCTACAAAAGCCCCTAATTCTCATAACTAATACTATTTTAAGATCATCCAACCTCTTCCCTATACACCATAGATTCCTCCCAAGGCACACCAATCTCTCATGAAGCCTCTCCTAAGCCTTTGAAGTCTCACATCCAAGTAAGGTATTTCTCTCCTCTCCTTTGAATTCAAGAACCTTCATTGATATTAGTTATTTCAATTTCAATTGTTAATACTTCTATTAATTTATAATAATTAACTTAATATCCAATTTATTTTATTTGTATGAAGGATCATTTATCCCCCATCATTAGGACCCTTACCTAAGATGTTACTATGTAGAAATTCTGTATTGGATTCTCTCTCTCCTCTTTTAATTAAGCACTAAATTTATGATATTCTTTTTTAATTCCCATTTTTTTCAGGATACATTTATACCTATCCCACTTAATTTACATGTTTTTTATAAATTATGAGATCCCATTTGACTCTAATTCAAACCTCTTATGAATGATTACATACACTCGTTACCAGAGTGAAATTTGGTAAGAGTTATTTTTCTTTCTCCTCTTTCTTCGAAATTATTTTTTATGTTACATCTTCTATTTCAAATTAAATATTTTGTGGAATGTTATTAAATTTCCTTATTAATTTACATTTCATTTATAAATTATAGGATACCCCTTTCACTCTAATCAACCCATTTTATGAATTTCATTATGATGTTGTTATTCTGCCGAAATTGTACCACAATCTCCCATTCCAAAATAACTGTAAATTAATACCAAACTTATATCTCTATCAAGGGTATCAAACTTTATGAACATACTCAAATTTATTGGGTAATTACAGAAATGAAATCCGTATTTTCATATTGTGGAATAAAATTATGGTTTTTACTGAATCCATGTAATTTGATCTATGTGGAACACTTAAGAATGAGATTAAAATGTTTATGACAGATGCACCCTGATAGCGCTTCAATTAATTGGGTAATGGTTGGTATCATGATACGTCATGTTGGGATAGGGGTTTACTGCATTCCATTATGTAAATTTTTTCCACCATGAAGTCCTAGAAATTTAACTTTGACTTATGTTTATGATGCAATTTTTTTTGTTCATGCCACATTTCCCATGTTATGATTATCATGATATATCATTACTTATTACTCATGTTACTTTATGCTTCATTTATATGCCTTCTCTAACATGTATTATTATCCTCATGTTATTCAATTTTTATTCCCTTAATGGGCATTATATGTCACCCCTTTATTATGTATTTCCTCAGGTTATCCCATGTAGTTATAAGTACAAAATAATGTTACGGTCATGTAAAAGAAATTTTCAATAAAGATGTTGTTGTATTTCCAATTTTTAGTTGTCATGTAATGTTCCTAAACTCCAAAGGCACTAGGCCTCTAGATATTCAAAGTTGTATTAAGTTAAATTTTATGAAATAAATCATGTTAAAATATGAAATAAAGAGTAGGGTTGTAATATTTATGGTTTTTAATCATATATGAATACTTTTTAAAAAATAATAAAGAAACTACATGAAAAATGAGATATGTTACTTCATGGAGGTGGTAGTCAGCACAACGCATGGTTAACAATTTCATTTCTCAAAGAATGAGAGGGAATGAACTTGAATTATAATTTTTATCCAAATAATAATTATTATTATATTATATAATCCAAATATATTAAAAAAATTCATCATTTTAATTGTTGAAGAGGGTCCGTTGTGAAAAATATAAGTCATCACATTGTCGATGTAGTAGTTCGTACAACGATTAAATTACAATTTCATTTTTCTTAATATAAAATTACAAAGATAGTTAATACTTATTTTAATTGAATAATAAAATTTAGTATGGAAATATATTTATGTAATTATATTGTAATTACAAAATTATATTTGAGAAATTAAAAGAAATGAAAATAAGTTAGGGGAATAAAAGAGTACTCATGTTGAGGACACGAGCATTCCCTTGGAAGACTCTCTAAAAATAGAGGTATTTGGCCAATATCATGTAACCAAAGTCTAAATTAAAAGGAATAATATTATATGGTCAAGAAAACTAGAAGAATTTTTAGAGTAAACCAAATTTTGGGAGTGCTCTTGAAGTGGTGGTGATTTTTATAAGTGGTGAGAGTGAAAGTTTTCTAAATATTTGAAAAATATATAACGATATCACAAGTTTAATATATCAGGAAGACTCAAAACTAGAAAATAATAGATTAGGGGATGAGATAAAATCATTAATACTTCAAAAATTTGTTTTAAAATATGTTTATAAGTCTATTACTCTTAGAAATTTCACTTTTACCATATTTGGTTTTACTAGGGTAACAAGTTTTCTACCGAAGAAAATAATTTTCTATGTGTAAAAATAAAATAAAAATTATTACATAATTTATACCTATTTATTCAAAATAAAAAATATATATCAAATAAATTTTCTATGTGAATGAAACGCCAATTTTAACATTACTGTATATAACCTGTATAAACCAGTTTTTATAAAGTGTATTTTAAGATTAAATTTTTTTTGTAGGGTAAAACTATAAATGTATTTTATTTTCAGGACATAAATGGGTATAATATAAAAAAATAATATTTTTGTATCTCTCAATGAAAGAAAAAACAAAATTTTATTAAAATAATAATTTATTAAAAGAAATGATCAAAAATAGTTTTTTTATGGGAAAATATTACATATGAACATTAAATGTTAAACATAGATTATCTTAATACATAATATAAATTTTAAATGTATGAGTTTACTAAAAAAATAAATATTTTAGAAATTAATTTTTTTATTATCTTCTGGGTCATATTTATATAATGATAAAGTAAAAAAATTTACAGTTTTTGTAAAAATAGTTTTATTCACAATTCAACTAAAAATATAAAAGTTCAGAAAAATTTTCAAAAATCTTACTAAGGTAATTTATTTACTCAAAATAAAAAATGAATTTAATTAGGTTTAATTAAAATTCTAAAATTTCAGAATTTGACTATTAAATAAAAATATAAATACACCATGAAAATTTCTTTCATAAGAAAGAGTATTTTTAATATATTGACCATTTTTATTCTTATTTCCTATAAATTACTAATCAAATTTGGCATAAACATATTATTCATATCAATAATATATATTATCTATAACATATTTAGTATCCCAAAATAAAGTACATAAAATAAAATTCTAAAAGGGTTATATTTTAGAGCATAAAGATTTTTTATTAATGTCTTAGTATTAATAATGACCATTAAATTTATTTCTACACATATTTCATAATTCAATTAAATCTATTTTCAGCAGCCCATTCTACCTTTTCCTTTTAATGGATACATATTATTTCTTGATTCATTTTGTATTAGTGTTTTCTGAATCACATTCCATCAAACATATTAGGTACTAAAGGAATATATAATTTAAAAGCATGGGGTGCTACTACTAGACCACCAATATGAATCAATGCATGCATTGTTAACATGAAAAAAATAACAAGGAATGTTATCAACTCCCTTCTAAAAACCTTTCATGCATTATCTTCCACCAAAACAAACACCACATTAATTGTTGTTCCTATGAAATTGATGGAATAGTTCACATAGGGCTGCTCATAAACACCAACTGGTTTTTGGTGATATGATTGATATGAAACATTAGAAGATACATGCATGACATATCCATTTAGGTTGATTTGGACTGATATAATGGAGGAGGTGAGGTGATGAAACTATTTATGGGGAGGTAAACTCATATTATTGGTGATGTTAAAAGGATAATAGCGATTTTTTGGTGGAATCTATATTTGACCTTGATCGATGTATATAGGAGAGGAGATAGCTAGTAAATATTTTGATCTGGTGGTGGATATGGTGCGATGTGGGAGGTTCCTATGTGCATTGTTATAATCGTCGTGTGTGGGATTGTACAAGCTTGGTTGAGATGAGTGCTGGAGGCTTGAGGAGGATGACATAGGGTGAATGATGGTAGGAGGGTGGTAGAATCTCTAACTAGGGTTTCTAAAAACACCATGTAGTTGGATGAAAGGTCTTATAGAGAGTATGATAATAGTGTGTGGATTTTTGTTCCTTGTTAGAAATATCCCTTGTGTATCTTCTTTCATGAAAACTAGAATGTCCAAATTTTAGAAAAACAATATACATAAATAAATATAAAGTTAATGAAATTAAAATTTAGATATAAATTAATAATAATGATAATTAAATTTATATTTATTATAGATACATAAAACTAGTTAAATATATATATAATTATATATACTAAAATAAATATAATATAAATATAGTTATAATTAAAATAATACATATGAATTTAAATAAATAAAAATTTTACTAATAAATGTTAATATTATAAACTAATAATAATTACAATATAAATTAAATAATATTAATAGTAATATACTATTAAATAATATATAATAATGATAATATATATAATTAAATAAAAATACAATAATAAAAAATTACATAAATTTATCAATAATTAACTAAAAGTTAAATAAATAACTAAAAAACTACAAAAATACAAAAATTAACTAAAACCACTATGATTATTAAAAAAAAATTAAAATAAATCCATAAAGTTATGAAATATTAGAAAAATTAATGTTCATCAATCCCCCCAAACGTAAACTTTTATACTCCGGTTAAAAATTCATTAAAAACACATAGTTTCACCCTAGTCAAACTAGACAAAAACAATCACTAGTTTAAAACTTTTCAATCCCTTTACCAAAAAAAATATAATTCTTCATTTAATATACCTATTTTTTAACTAATCTCTATTATAATCACATTCTTCTCAAACTAATCATTTTCACCCATGCATTATATGCCCAACCTTGGTCTCACTCACATCACTCAAGATAATGTATGATCAAAGATTTTCTCAATTACTCTACACATGAATTATTACAATATGATTGGCATGAATTTTACTTGTTCACTAGTGGAAAATCAAAAATGTTCACCAATATAAAGGACTTCACATTTATATCAAATGTATATGTGGTTACAAGATGATGGGTCTGAAAATAATTCATCGTTTTAGAAAAAAATAACTGTTGAATATTAAAATAAATTCCCGATGAATTCAAGTCCTAGTGTTTCTATAAAATTATCATCCCCACACTTAAAAAGGATGTTGAACAAAAGAAAATGATAATCAAATATCCCCCATAAAATTTTAACATTTTTTTTTGCCTTTCTCATTTTATTTATTTATTTCTTTACTTATTTTTTAGGGGCACAAATCACTCAAATAATGGAGAGAGATAGACAAGTGAATGGAAAATTCAAAACCCCATGAAATAGGTAAAATAAAAAATCTAATTAGAAACATACACATGTTTCTTATACTCTATATAATCACAGTGAATGTAAGTAATATAAAAACTCTCTAGCTCATGGAGTAATGAGTTATCATATTTTTAAGTATCCATAAAGGAGAGGGTTACCATGTAACAAATAAAATGTAATAATTTTTGGAACTAAAAAAGAATAAATATTCGCATATAAATATATGATCAATGAGTTCATCTACAATGAAATGGAAAAAATATAATGAGATAATGTATATTTGTATGCATTAAATGACTCACTATCCCCTATAATATTATTTTACATAGGATGTACTTGTTATGGGAGCGTGAATTAAGGTGTAAATGTTTTATTTTGATTTAAATGATCTTTTACCCACATTATTATGGCATCATTAAACCTTATTGATTGAATTTATATTCATCAAACACACAAAAGAAGAAATAAAATTGAACATTGAAATTTTACTTGTTTCACCACTAAGGAAAATTATAAAGAGCACCCACCGATGATGTATATATCATACTAGAAAACACTAGTATTTAGAATATTTTGTGGATTAAAATTGTTTGGCCATATTATCTGTGTTCCAAGAACGCTGCATTTTTAATGATTTCATGGAAAGAGAACTGCCTCTCTCAGATCACTTATGATGACTAGTCATTCCGAACTACTCTAGATAATGCCAGCATTAGTTTATTGACATGTTGGTAACTACCTAATTATCAATAGATTATACATTTATTTATACCATGAAATCCTATATTTTATGATACAATGTACTCTGCAATCATTAAAATACCAACCTGATATTTTCGTTTGAAAAAACTATCCTGAAACCGCCTTAAGACAAGTAACCACTGGTAACACTATTCACTATGTACCAACCTTGTAGACTACATAGTTCCATTCACAAAAAATGCACTATAATAAATGGATATCCCCCCCCAAGAATCATTTCTTTATGCCTAGACTTCTTGGGGGACAATGTGTACAATCCCTATAAACATCATACTCCCCTTTGTGGACCACACCTCGTGAACCACATTTATGAATGCCCCTTCACACAGTTACTTCATGACCTAGTCCATACATACTCAGCATGTAGATCCTACTTTAAAAGAAAGTGTTTCCATCATTTATATTCAGATTAATATTTGTATTTTATTTGTGCTTTGTGTCACAAACCATGTCGGGGTTCCATCTGAACCGACACTAGACCTATCCCATGGAATGGAATAAGGGGTGTTCTTGATCCCCATAGGCTGGTAACTAGTGTCGAAGTATCAAAAAAGCACTTGGAGAATGATTTCACCCATATATATAATATTAAACAACCCATAAAGATAAAAAAAAATCACATAACTAATAATAAAAATACAAGATAGATTAATTTTCAGATTCAATGTTTTATAAGTTTAACAAATATCAAAAAAAATCACACCAAAAAGGGAATAACTAGAACATCCTAAAAACCTACATGTAAGAATATGACCATCACCCTCATCCTACCACCACCACTACCCACAAGAAGTGGAGCACTAACAATCAGATCCACCATAAACACCACGAAACATATTTTCTTTACCTGGGTCCTAGATAACAATGTCTACATACACCCAAAGGTGTGTCTAGAGTGTGAGAACAATCCTAGAAGGATTCCACCCAATGAAAAATATTCCATGCTATAACATTAGAATATAATAAAACATGCACATTTTTAAAAGAAAATTGGGAAACATTTTCATGGAGCATATCAATGAAAATAGTTTTAAGAAAAAACAGTTAAAAAACATTTCTAAATGAATATTTATTTGAAACCATAATGTCACAAAGTCCACCATATACAAATGGTTATCACCTCACCTCAAAAAGAATCCTATCACAAGTGAGAACCATGGGAAACCCCTAATGTTTAGTAACTTAATTGGGTCCCTATGACCCTTTTACCTCAAGGATCAGAATCCTCCAACCAAAACCAATGCTTTCCTTATGCATGATCAACTACAGGGGATCCCATCATATTGTCTAGTGGCCTCCATATCCTAAGACAAATCCAACATTATCCTCGTTCATAATCCACTATAGGGGTATTCATCCCATTTTACACCATTCTCAAATCATATCACATGTTTAGTTAGTGTTGTCTCTTCAATCCTGCTAGAAAAAACTAGGACATTGCTATGGAAAATCAACTATCATGCTAGTTATAGTCCACCCTCCTAGATACTCGGGATTCCCTTTGAACACCAATACCATTTCACATGTCACATAAATCATCAAAATCACAAAAACATTCCATGAATCATGAACACATAAGAGAAAAAATCAATTTCACAATTCACATGAATCCAACGATCAAGGCTCTTGTGTAAACTACCATTTTCCATAATCAAAACTGATTTTATTTTCAAACACACAATGATATTATTTTGAAATATATTTTTCACCACATTAAAAATTCATGAAATAATTTTGAAAACATAATTTGAAGGGAATATATAAAATCCAACGATTTCCTTAGACAATTCCCCATTCTAATCCACACACAAACCAAATCCATTTTTGAAACATGCTTTGCATCACTTACACAATTCACAAACCATATTTAAGGTGAAAAACAAAGAATCTCACATGAAAAGAAACTAATTTATTTTAAAAAACAAACATCCCACACATTTTCACCTTCAATACCCCTATAAAAGACAATTCTCAGCATTCACACAAATCATATAACTCTTCCAGGAAGCACTACAATGATAAACACATAAAACATGAACATTTTCCATTATAAAGTAAAAATATTCATCATATATTCATCCTAAAAACATTTTAAAACATTTTTTTATTGCATAAATTATCCATAAAACACATTTTGACAACCCCTAAGGTAAAAAAATCATCTAATAATGTAAAATCATGGAACCACCGACCTCGAGCTTTGAAACTTTCAGAATCTAGTAGAAAACCATAACAGAAACTCAATAAGACCATATAAAGGAAATATTGAACAAAAACTATTAGTATTTTACCCCAAAACACATTATCTAACCCTCACTTGGTCAAATAACCCATTATAAAGTATAAAAAAAGGAAGAGGGCAGAAAACCCTTATAAATAGTTAAAACTAAGGGATGAATGACTTTCTCGATGATTCATTAATGGTGAAATGCCAAAAAACCTATGTATTGTTGATCAATAGGTCCAGGAAGTTATGGAGGGGTTTCTTTGGGAGAAAAATTCTATCATGATCAGATTTTGGGGGAATTAAGAAAAAATTTGAATAGTTAAAAATAGTAAATTTTCTATTTTTGATGACCTAGACAAGTCATACGGTTATGTCGTATGGTCTTCCAAACTATGTGGAAACTGTGTGTCCCTCTCTATCCAAGAGTAATGAGGCCGCATGGTTTCTTGGGGAATATATCATCTTCATATGTTAAGTCATGCAGCATGTATTGTGCCATTATCTAAGGTGCATGATTTTCTCTGGCTAGTGAATGGTTTCCCCTAACCATTCAGCAACCGTGAACCACCGACATCCAAGTCCAAAAGCTCCATTTTTATCCAAAACCCCTAGGAAACCTAAAAAATAAACATGATGCCAAATATAACAAATAAATACCAGAAAATAAAGTCATGGATGTTAAAATTCTCCAAACTATGAAAACTTTTTCCCCCAGAAATTCATTCCAATGTCTGATCAGAGAACAAAAAATGGATAATCTTCTTCAACCCAAGACTTACAATCCCATGTCTCAGGCTTATCATTGCCAAGCTTCCAAATAACTCTGACCAACAGTATGTACTTCCCACAAAGAACATTCTCCCATGAATCCACATTCCTCATAGGCCACTCAATCCCAGAAATATCAAGCTATAAATCCATCAATTCTCAATTCATCACCTGAAACGGATCTATATTCTAATTTTTATACTTAGAGACATGGAAATTTTCATTAATTAAATTCAACTGGGAGGGAAATTCTAAAATTTATGCCCCCATACCAATCCACTCAGTAATCATAAAATTATTAACATACCTTGATGTTAGCATCCCTTGATTACCCAAATAGTGGTGACCCAAGGGATGGGACACTTTTAGAAACACCCAGTCACCCACAAAAAACTCCAAATATTGGAACCTATGATTAACATAATGATTATGATAGAATAGTGTTGTCAATAAATTATCTCTTATCAACTTGACTTCATTAGATTCTTCCTCCACAAGACATGACCCAAACAGTGAGGTCTCACCTAGCTCATACCAACACAATGAGGACCAACATGTATGGCCATAAAGTTCCTCAAATGTGTCCATTTGAATCGATGATTGTTAACAGTTATTATATTAAAAATCCATAAAAAACTGATGGTTATCCCATGAGCCTCTGAAATCCATCACACATTCGAAAATCATGTATTACAAGAACTTTTTCACCCACTATGTATAACCATCCATTTCAAGGTGGTATATCATACTAAACTTGACCTTCAACCCCATCAACTTGTAAATTAATTACTAAATTTAAAATTTAAAGATAGGTTCCCTATAAAAAATGATAGCCAAAGTCACACCATGAAGCCTTAATATATCATTAATGTATAATTGACCCAACACATCCACTTTTGTGGAACCCCTGATTAGAATAATCTGGGATGAATTTTTCATATCGTCAATCATTACCCAAATATAATTCCATCCTTGTGGTGTATGAGTTAACGTAAAAACAAAATTCATGGCACTCTCATCCCACTTCTAGGTAGGAATGGGTAGTGGCTGAAAAAATTGAGGGCCTTTGGGGATATTATTTTACTTTCTGACATCTATAACACCATAATACAAATTCAACTACATAATGTATCTTCCCTGACCACCAAAACATTCGATAAAAATCTTAAAACACCTTTGTAGTATAAGGATGAAAGACGCATTGATACTGGTGGGTATACTACATCACCACCTTCCTCAATGATAATAGAACCACTAAGTAAACTATAAAAAAAATCTCCCTCAAGATCCAATAACCATTCACAAGGAACCTCCCCACCATTTACAAATTGCATAGAACTCTTGAACAACCCATCCCTTGGATGGTATTGCGAGATTAATTCCATATAGAATGGCTTCAGCTGAACACTAGCCATGAAATCATTTCCACTATGATCCTTTGTCTTGAGATGTAATTGGGAAAAAAGACCCATCAAATTACACTCATCACTGGACTATTTCAATTCTTACACTAGATCTTTCACACTCAATGCATATGTTACAAGATTTCCATTAATTGAGTTATATATGATATCAAAAATGAAACCTTGAAGGTACTTGAACCAATGACACTACCTCAAATTCAGTTCCTTCCAGGAGAAAACATATTCCAAGATCTTATTATCAGAATAAAGAAAAAACAACTCCCCAAAAAGTCTATGGTGCCACATCATCAATGAATCCACATCCACCTCTTACACCGGGTCTTGGGTTGGGTAATTCTTCTAATGTTTTTACTGTTAGAATGAACCATTCACCACCACATGGTCATCCTATATCATCACACACCCAAGACCCATACTAGATGCATCATAGTAGACAACATATCCCTTCCAAGATTCAAGAAAATAATTAAAACATGGGATATGGTCAACCACCACTTAATATCCTCAAAGGAAACATGAAATTTTAGTCTCCACTAAAACATTAACCCCTTCTATGTTAGCATAGTAATGACCAAGAAAGATGACATAAATCCATGAAAAATTCCTTTAATACCCTCCTAGTCCCAAATATCTCTTGATCTCGAAAACATTCTTTGGTTGTTCCCATGAGATAAATGCACTGATCTTATCAGGTTCCATTGAAACTCTTTATTCCAAGATCACATGACATATACAATAAACCACTTTGATATATTAGATTCACTTTGAAATCATTGCATAGAGGTAGTGATCCTGAAGGGTGCCTAGATTAATCATAAAAATCCATTCATGATCCTCCTCAGTTCATGAATATACCAGGATATCATCCACAAATTCAATAAAAATGAGTCAAAATACTTATGGAACACCCTATTCATAATCATCATAAAGACCACTGGAGAGTTTATTAATATGAAAGGAATGATGAAATACTATAAATGGTCATGCCATCTTATGATGGATATTTTGGGAACATCCACCTCTCTTACTTTGACTTTGTGATACCTAGAACACAGATTGATCTTGTAGAACCACCTTCTGAAAGATGTTCCAAAAGGTCATTAATATGGGGAAAATGGTACTTTTAATTGATCATCTCTAAATTCATCATCTGTTAGAAGATACATAGCCAAAGAGATTCATCATCCCTTTTCACAAATAGAACTTGAGGGGGATAAGGTGTGACATTGAGTAAAATAATTACATTGGAGTCAAAATCATCCAGATATATGTTTAATTCCCTCAAAGTGGTGGGGTTCATATGGTATGAGGGAAGAGATAGTGGTTTTGTTCTTGGAAGAAACTCAACAAGGAACTCCCCATCCCGCTCTATGAAAAACCCATGAAATTCTCTAGAAAAACCTATGGGAAATAATCCTCCATGGGATTTAATCCAGCTTCTAGACTACTATCACCATCCTTTAATATTAGTGAAGAGATATTAAAAATGATATTTCCCTATTCTGTAAGTGGAGGTCTAGAACATCCCAACTAATGACCCCATTCACTTCGAAACACCAAGGTAATTACTTTAAGTGCCACAAAACCTACTCTCCACTGATAAAAATCGATGGGTTCTAGAAAACACACCATCAAATCCATACCAAGGATCATGTCAATGAGGTCCATATTCAAAAATAGGAAATCTCATTCCTGCTCAACCCCTAACATAGTGATTTCACAATACAAACACTTGAAACCCTACTCCCACTTCTTACCATGAAATGCCACTAACTCCATTTGACAGGGATTAAGAAAGGTTCGAAACATTAAAACATCCACAAGATGAGAAGAAAAAAATAGAGGCACCAGTATCATATAGAATGAAAGTTAATTACGATTCAATAATAACGATATCTCAAACAATCGTAATCCTGGGATCCAATTCCAATGGTGATCGATCTGAAAAATGAAGTTTCATTATCTCTACCTGAGCCTAAGAACATCCACTAACATGTGGATCTATCCTAAATTGAGTCTACTCTGAAGAAGATCCATCCCTACATCCATGACATCTAAACTAAGAATACATTATGTTGTGTGGTTCTGACCAAGAGGATATCCCTTTAAATTATAAAGATCATGCACCACACTGATATTGTAATTCCATCTTACAAAACCATTTCAAGATCCTTATACTTCAACACTGATGGAATGATCATGGTGGAGATGAACATGCCAATTAAATTTCCCCTTCCATCTCACATTGGTGGAAGATGAATTTCCCAGTAACTAAAGTCACAGACAAAGATAACCAAGAATAATGACTTATGTTACAACTTTCCATATTCTCTTGCTCATCCCACTTCCTCTTCTTCTTATAAAAACATCCACTACCCAATACTATAACTACTTCATAGAAACCATAATTTCCTCTATGACTAATTTCTACCATCATAGCCTGATCAACCACCGTGAAATACGCCTTTATCATGAAAAAGAAAAACTGAGATCAAATTTCCAGTAACATTCCCATCTCAATCATTTGAGCCTTCACCTACTCCCTGGAGACTACCTTGGGTATGAACTGACCCATTTTAAAAATTGGTTAGAAAACATCATCATAGTCCAATATCCATAAATAATATCCAAAAACTCATGGGATGTGGAGAAGACCAAAATCATAGGACAATACTACTAATTGAATACAACCGTGAAATTATACCAACCCATATGATTGTGTTCACCTTCATGAACCATTGAGTTCCACCACTTCCATCTAGGACCTTCCAACATGAATCAGTCACACATTACCCAAACTACCTCTAGAGTGTCAATAAAATCAAACATATTATCAATCATCTCAAGAAAAATCTCAGCTTCCTGGGGATATGTGCTACCTAGGAAATAAGGAGGCTTATTTATGAATAAATCCTGAGTTTATCCTTTCTAGGACCTCATTTGGATTCCCAAACTTGAGTAGAACCAGAGACTAATCCATCACCCGCACCATTGGAAACTCGAACCACGAATTTCACTGCTCTCTGATAAATCGGTGAGGGATAACTCTCTCCGGCCACTTCCTATGGATGCATAGGTGGCCTTTGGGGATAAAGTTTTCTAAAAAAGTAATAACGAAAAATAAAACCATCAATACAACCACCAAAATAGAATTCTGAATTTTTTTTAGCAATAATAACATTTCTTAAGCACTTTCATAATTAAAAAAACATATCCACCACAATAACAATACAAACCACTTCACCCATTCCTAGTATATATGAATAGTCTACAACATTTATGTCTCACTTGGAGGATAAGTCAAACCAAATTTTTCAACAACCCATGGAGACCTGAGTCCATTCATGAGGTGTGTTTTCCAAACCCACCACTCACAACCAGAATCCCAAGCCCCAAAAATACTATCTCTAGTATATTCAGACTCTTCTCAAATATTTGAACCCAAAATAGAGAAACCTTCTCTGATACTATTTTTTGATGAACCATGATGGGGTTCCAACCAAACCGACACCAGACCCAGCCCATGGCATGGACCAAAGGACGTTCCCAATCCCCATATGTATGAAACTAGTGTATTTGTTTCAATAATACAATTTATGAATGATTGCACCCATGTATTCAAGAAAAAACAACCCAAGAAGAGAAAACATCACATAATAGATAATCATATCCAAAATAGATACAATTTTTTTTTGATTTAGTGTTTTACAAGTTTAACCAATACAAAAAAACTACAATGGAAGGGTAATGACTAAAACATCCAAAAACACATCGATGTAACAAGTAGAATATCACCCCCAATCCACCACTACTAACACGTTCAAGAAGTGGAACACTAGAATCTAAATCCACCATCACCACTATAGAATATATTTACTTTACCTCAGTCATACAAAACAATGTCTACATATTTCCAAAGTTTAATGTTGGGTGTGATCCAAAGCCTAGTATAATTCAACCAAAAGAAAAAAAATTCATGTTATAACATTAGAAGATAAATCAACAAGAAAATATTTATAATAAAATTAGGAAATATTTTCATGTATTATTTCAAAGAAAATATTTACAAGAAAACGATTTCATGGAAAAACTTTTGTACAAATAATCTTTTTTTAACCACAATGTACCAAAATTACACCATATACTATTTTTGAGAACCTCATTATAAATAGCATCATGTCAAAAGAGAGAACCATGGAAAACTTCTATAGGTAACTAGAACAATTGGAATACTATTAATCTTGAACCATGATGATCAAAATCCTCGAAACAAAACCAACAACATACTTATTCACAAGTCACTAGAGGGAATCCCATACCAAGGACTAGTGGTATCCATATCAATATCCAAAACCCATAATTTCCTCATGCACAAAAAACTATAGGGGGACCCATAGAAAGAAATACTAGTATCGAATCATATCACATATTCAATTATTATTGTAACATCAATCCTATTATAATAAACTAGTCCTTAGCCATGCCGAATAATTTATCATACTAGTTCTAGATGGCCCACCTAGATACCTGATATTCCCTTTGTTCTCAAATACCATTTCAAATATCACAAAAATTATCACTTTCACATACACATTCCAAGAATCATGAACATAGAAGGAAATACCAATTTCAAAATTCACATTAATCCAATGATCAAGGATCATGTGAAACCAATATTTTCTATAAACAAACCCATAATCATATTTACACGCACACCAAAAACATAATCATATTTACACGCACACCAAAACCATTTTAAAATATATTTCACACCACTTTCTCAATTAAATAAATCAATATGAAAATTAAAAAATTAGTAAATTTATGTAATCCAACCATTTCTATGGGAAAGGACCCTTTAAAACAAAACTCAAACCAAATTCATTTTTAAAAAATTCTTTGCATCACTTATGCAATTCACAAACCACATTTTAGGTGCATGCAAATGAAGCTCCCATGCCACAAAACTAATTTATTTTATAAAAACAACTTCCAACACATTCTATCCTTCAAGACCCTTTGAAAACATATTTCACACCTTTCACAAAAATCATAGAACTCTTTAAATAAGAAACAAAATAAGGAACACATGAAATATAACCATTTTCCTTTAAAAAATAATCTTTGATCACATATGCATCTCAACAACTTTTTAAAACGTATTTCACACCGCATTAATGATATATTGAACACATTTAAACAACCAAGAAGGATATAAAAATCATCTAATAATGTACAAGCATAAAACCACCAACCACAAGCTTGGAAACTTCTAGAATCTAGTAGAAACCCACAACCGAACCTCAACAACACCCTATAAGGGCAATGTCAAACAATAACCATCAATATTTCACACCATAGTTAATGATTGGACCCTTTATTGGTAAAATAACCCATTGTAAAAGGATAACCGAATGAAGAATAACTAAGAACCATAGAATGAAGGAAAACCCAAGGGATAAATGACTTCCTTGATGATTAGTTGAATATCTAAGGCTAGAACCACCCAAGGCATGATGATCAAGATGTCTAATAAGGTTTAGAGGGATCTACTAGGGCTTAAAATACCATCATGATCTGATTAGGGTGATTTATGGTTAAATATTAAAAGGAAAATAGTGTAAATAATCCATTTTTAATGTTCTGGATATGTTGCATGGTTTGCCAACTTGGTTTTCAAAACTAAGCAGCAACCGTTCTTCCCTCTCTATCTAAGAGGAACAAGGCCACTTGATTTCTTGGGGAATGGTACATTGTCGGGTGAAACGATGTGTGGCATAGATAGTTACACTATCCAAGGTGAATGGTTTTCAATGTACTAGTGCATTATTTCCCCTAACCGTGCACCAATTGTGCTCTACCTACTGTGAAGGAAAATATACCCATTTTCTCTAAAAAAATACTATGGAAACTAAATAATATACAAGAATCCAAAAATAAACCAAGGAATACATCAAAATAAAATCACACTTTTGATATTATGATTGATTCTTAATGAATGTACTAGTGGGATATTTATAGGAAACCCCCTTCAAGAAACATGACAACCACTAGAATTATTATTCAAACCTTTTTCAAATACCATTAGAATAATCTCTTCATGTAGTGATATGCACATCACTAACTATATACTCAAAATTTCATTTCACCTTTATGGATGTCAATAAATCTATGCTTCGAGACTATATACTCTTATGTGAACCATATAATTCCATGTTGGATCAACTAAAAAATATTCGTTCTGAGATCACATTGTTTGATTGCAGTTGTGGAATCACTGTTTTGTTAATATGCAATTGGATCCTATCATCGATCATGTACTTGACATGTGGGCCATTTACTCAACCAAGAAGGCCATATGTAGACTTCAAAAAATAATATAATTTAATACATAGATGACCTTCATTATCTTTTAAAAATATTTTAAAATTCTCAAAAACATCAATTTTCACACCCATAAATTTTGAATATTTTGGATTAACATAGATATGGATTTTCAACAAACATAAAAAACTAGCCCACGTCACCATAGTTCCAAAATTCTCCTAGTTTGGGTTCGTTGGAGACCCAAAGTGAAATTCAATGTTTCAAAACCCCCATATAACATCATCAAAAATTATCCATTACTCCATGTCCACATGAAAAATGCTCCATGTAGAAAGCATAAGTTTAAGAGAGCATCCCAGGACTTGTTTCAGGCCTTGTGTTCCCATGTTAATAATCATTTCAAAAAACTATGTATCTTAATGAAATATAAATCTCTTTTTTGTATTCTTCTACTAAATTTTACTATCCATTCTCCCTATTTTATTATGGATCCAAATAAAAAAGGCTATCATGAAATTACTTCCATAGAAAACACTCCCTAGATCGTATCTCCCGCTTAATCCTACAATAATTAAAAATGGTTTGTAATAGTTAAATAGAATTGGAGAAGGGTACTCCAAAACTCCTCAATATAATAGAAGTTTTTGAATTACATGGTTCAACCGACTATTCCCTAACATGATAGTATAAAATGAAATATTCAAAATAGCCCCAACTTACCAATCAATTCCAACATGCTTCATTATGCTAACTAGTTACTCTATTTTTTAAGGAAGTGATATGTAATTTCAATAGAATTGGTATGAGAGTGTTGTATTAAATTTTTCATAATATTTTTCAAACTTTTCTTATCGCAAAATATCAGAATTATTTTTTTCACTTACTACTAAATGTCTTCTAATTGTTGAATCATCCATTCATTCAGATTTCAATCCTTAGTCATTAAAATTTATTCATCCTCTACTAGGCCAAACAATTTGATTTCATGTTTTTTACCAAACCAAACAACACATGTTTTTCAAATAAATAATAAACCGCCACTTATGGCATTATGTGACACCACATATCTAGAATAGTATGTAAATCCCTGACCCAAATTATCCAATCCAATCCATTATTCCACGTGAACTGAGGCACGCCTACCCATACGCTAGAGGGTTCCAACAAGTAGTGAGGGTATAAAGTTAAATTTTTTGGATACTATAACCTCAATAAGAGTGTACAATAATACATAATTAACCAACCATGTAACATCATAGTACATGGAAATAGATTAACATTATATCTGTAATGAATGAATGTGGAAACAACAAATTTGAACAATCACATCTAAAATAATGGACATTGATCACCCACTAGGCCGATCACATATACCAGACATATAAAATAAAAGTGTAAAGGAGGATCTAAATCAAAATCCAAGACTCACGTCTTCCCAGTATCTTAACTCATAGTGATATATCCCTATCAATGATCAAACTTGGTTCTCATATAAACTATTATATGTATCAAGTTATGGATTCCCAAGTACATATGTGTCACAGCTACCTCAGGAGGTAGGTAGTCCAATATAGTATAGAACTACCAACATGGTCTAGTACCTAATTGTAAAAACATATTGTATGTTCATGTGATAATCCTAATTGAATAATTAGATAGGAAATATATATTATGTTAAAGCATAACAAATAATCACCAAGGCACAAGTAATTAAAAACCCATATGTTGATAGTCAGTGCACAAACCATGATGCCATGAACAATATTCATACCTACTTGAACACTATTCTAGAATAATTTCATGATCATTCTCCATGTGAATTGAATAATTCCATGTTACTAATCCCTTCCTTTATGGTATAATTCACATTACACATTTAATTAGAAATTAATTACCAAATTTAATGGAAATATACACCCATGACCCATGGATATATGGTCACCTGTGATGGTATGCATTCCTAGAATTCCTTCGACAATGAACCTCTACAATACACAAGGACATTAACCATTGGTATATCACACCAACATTTATTAAAACTCTTCCAATGGTGTATGGAGTTTCCCCATGAATTATAAGCTATGGTTCTAACAATCCTAGCTAGAACCATCACTAATGAGTCATGCCATCCACACTCCCCATCTAAGGAGCTTGCAATGTCCATCAGATCAACCTATTAACCAGAGTACGGAATAGATATTCTACTTAATACATACAAATACAATATTAACATGTAACATGGAAAGGAAAAATATATCATTATAATTATTACACAAGCCATGAAATATTACATAAATAATAAAATAAATATCAAATAACAACATGGAATATCAAACGTTCCATTTTTTATAAAATATCTATCATGTAATAAAGAATATAGTAAAGAACACATAAATTGTAACCATTAAAAGGTTTCATGGGATAAACACACACCACATGATAATCATATCAAGCACAAGCATCATGTCCACTAGGTCTCATGTAGCATAATCGCACACCGAAGTGGGATCATGTAATATAAGGCACAAATCAGTGATCAAGGCTCAATCATAGATAGCTGACATCAATCCATTGCACAAGAGACTATCATGTACCTTAGAACTTGGTTTAGTAACATTGAGAATAGTTCCTTTAATTTGTTTTGACTTAAATATCATTAACTATTTAAGAGTTTTATATTGTTCATAAAAAATTTATTACATAAGGTTCCTTCACCTATGGTGTAAGACCTCATCTCACAAGCCAAAAAACCATGGGTAATAAAATGGAATAGAGTAAAATGGAACACCTCTCTCAAAATAGAGTCAAATACTACCCCCAAAAAATCCTAACATATTTTTCTAAGTCTATCCATGCCTATTGATCCTCGATAAAATTCCATGTGGTCATTACTCATTCCCACACATTCCAATTTAATTAATTATAAGTAAATTATAATTAATTTTATGATTACAAGAAAACTCACAACTAGGGGAGAAAGTCATACATTTATAATGACTCACGAGGTATCATTTCATAGTTAGAACCATGACTGACAACCATTGGGATGTCTGTAACAATCTTTCAAAACTATTCTAGAAAAAAAAATTCATGGAAACAAAAAAAATTCTAATATAAAAAAGTAATAGAAATATTTAGAAGAAATCAAATAGGTTCCTTACATTAGATACAACATCATCCAATGGAGTTCAAGCCACAGCCAACAAACTCCTAAATCGAAGTCATGAAAAATACCCAATTCAATTCCATGTTATAATTGTCAGTCCGACTCAATTCAACCAAAATCCATAGAAGAAACCACCATGGTACTTAACTTTAATGAAACAAAAAATAAGGGAACATGTTTATAATTACAATAAATACTTTATTTATATGAATAAAAATCCACACCATTCATAGACAATTCCACCAAGATCTAGAGGACTTGTCATCAAATTCACGAACCAAAATCAATAAAATGATCTAGATGACCAAGAGGACAGATAATTTGGCCAGAATAAAGATACCAAGGGATCCTAAGGGATAATACATTCTAAGATGGATCATCCATGATTATGAATTAATTATTAATTACCACATGAGGAAATAAATAGTCAATATAGAAGAAAAACTAAGGATATCACCTGGACCTTCCAACACATCTCGGATAGGTCTATCCTACTTCAAAGTGATCTCATGAAGGGAGTGGAAGAGGAGTGACTAGCTGAATATATCTCTAAAATTTATCCAATATATATAATTCCTAACAAGGGTTTAGGGATAAAAATATTTTAAACCCCCTAATTAAAATAATTCCAAGAATGTCACACTGGCTAGTCAGTGGGAGACTAGACACCTGGTTCGGGGTCACTGGATGACCAGTGGGTCCTGCTATGCTATAGAGGTAATGCAAATCCCACCAATGGAGGTAGAATAATCCCTAACTACCTTTATATTCCATCATTTATTTCTTGAACACCTATATTACCAACATAACCTTGAACAATGACCAAAAAGAACTCCTTAATATGTTATAACACTTAACACCTCAGTCCAACACATGATTCTCTAAATGAACCATTCCCCAAAGGAAAAGTTAAAATCCCCTCTAAAATTCATAAATTTTAATTATTTGTTTTATTATAATCTTTCCAAAATTTCACTTCCCTTCTTTGAGAAGTTATGGAAGTATGTGAATCATGTATCCCAATCTACCTTGATCAATAACTTCAAAGAGTAATTTGTATTCCATCTTCAAAATCTAAATCACTACCTCATGGTTTTACTATTTTACAAACACCCATCATGATATTATAGAAAAATAAAAAGCATAAAACACTAGAAGTCATTCTATAATATCACTATCATCAAGAATCAAGAGTGTAATCAGTACATTTTTCTAACATTTGACATCTTAATATCATAAAATGATTCCCCTAGAAGTATCCAGAGGCACCCCACTATGGAATCAATATAAGAAAAAATGATTTTTAATGTCCAATGAAATACATGGTTTGGTTCTGATCTATCACACTCGATAAAACATAGAACGCATTTTAAAATTAGTTATAATAACCCTTTTCTAATTTGAAATCAAACCAATGAGTCTCTACTAACCAAAAATATCCATAACACATTGATCTTTCTTAAAAGGCTTTGACTGAACCTTTAACACCTCTATCATAGCCAGTATGATGATATAAATGTGGTTCCAACCCACCATATTCATATTTTGTGTAGATCACCAGTTGGTTAAATTTTGGATGATCATGATACCTTATGCATGATAGAAATCATCAAATAAAACTGACATCCCTACTAAATCAAAAGATACTTTGAAGGGATATCCTTGGTTAGTTCATAAACTTCTACTATAAGGCTCTCAGTGGGGCATTAAATTACCACCCATTCAAATCACTAAAGGATTATATAGGATTCACCCCATGTCTGATACCCACATCTGGTCCCATTCTGTTCCATATCTAAATCATATTTTAGAAATTATTTATGGAACTATATACTCTTTTTTCCACTGTACATTAGTCTTATAGAGTCACCATGACTATCCAATAGTCATTTTTATACAAAACAACAACCCTTCCCATAAAAGGGTCATTAAATTGTAACTAGATTAATGCTCCCCACCAACAGAATTTCCTTTTTTAATCTTATATAGCATATATTGTTATATTAATCCCATAAATAGTTCATCCCAAATTTTTTTTACTAATAATGATACTTCATTCATACCCAATTTCTAGGTAACACACCAAGAAATTCACACACCTAGATTACCCATAACACAATTCATTGCATTTATTATTACACTTTCATTCCCTCATGGAAGTCTCTATTTTGACCTATGAAATATCCATCAATGATGAACTCGAGTTAACTTTACAAAGGTACCCAGACCAATTATCGATGTCATATCCTCCCATAGAGACATCTCCAAACTCATAAACATCTAATATTATAATCGCACAATATTCAAGATGATCATGTCCATTCTTATCTAAAACTGTGTCCCTAAAATAAATCTTTTAGTAACCCACCACCACTACCTCTTCTGTGTTTATAAAAAACATGAATCACTCTCAATGGTCAGTTCATCACCCCATTTATACTAATTCAATCAACCCCAGGCATAACCAAAAGCATGAATGATCACACAATAATTATTTTCTAGAAACGAATGATAACTCTACTCTTCAAACAAAATAGAGTGATTTATCATGAGTCACAACCCTCTAGAAAAGGATTTACATGCCTCTTTAGTTATCCACGCTCTACAAGGAACCAACTCCACCAATCCTAATCAACAATGGTGCTTCTTTTTATAATTGGGAATATGATTCATGATTGAAACTACTACATGTTCAACCACATCTTCAGCATCATTCTAGAACCATATGTATAAACTTACTATCTCATAACACATTTGAAGGTACACCCAGAAATAATAGGGATAGGTACCTAGAAGATCCTTCCATTTAACCAAAACCTCTTATCATACGTACTAGCGCTCAAGGTTTTCTATAATCGAAGGTTGTAAGGGAACTCACATTATCATTCTTTGGGAATTAGAAATGGTTATTCATGTGAATATATAATTTTCACCCATGAAATCCACCCCAAAGACACTGACCTTGAATAACTCTTAATACGAATACATTCTCACCCAAGTTACTCCCACACAGTATGATTCATTGACTCACTAGTAACCATGGTGGAATCTCTATGTCAACAAGGTCTTCCACATAACATAAAATAAGGTCTCACTAAGGGTCACAACTCATATAACATCATATATGAATATACATACTAATATCCCATTATAACATCATCCTATACATTTCATGTCGAGGAAAAAGACACCAGGTTCAGTTAAACAGAGTGAAACCAATATATACCTAGATAACTCCACATAATACATAGTTGGAACCTTAATTAATTAGATACTTATTATTATCATTATACCAAGACTCTATAGTATGAAAATTAATGTCTGACGGCAACCTGACAAGGTTAACTGCACTATAAATTCATAAAGGGAATGCATCATCATCGTCGTTGTCATCATCATCCAGGTGCACCACATCATATTCCTAGATGGCCCTCCATTAGATGTATACATTCATAAGGGTTAATCTAAATAGAACGTCTCCATGAACCTACACATGGATACATAGTGCCATTTTTTGACAATAAATTAATTGATTCCTCCATCATTAGTGCAATCACACACAAGCATCATACATGTCATATGAATCCTATATAGTGAATATGATTCATGAAAAACCTCTTTCATATACGACCATGAGTCAAATCCATATGAAATTAGAATCCCAAAAATCCATTTCTGTTACACAAGGTGAAATCATATAATAAAAATCTAAAAAACCCATAACATCAATCTCATTCCCAAGTAACTTAAATTTCCCATGAGAAATGTGTTCTTGATACACCAGAATAGGTTTCATCATAAGATCTGACATAATATAATTTCACTTATATACCAACTCCCCAAATCCAGAAAACAATACTTCTTTGATACCATTTGGTAAGACACTGACCCAAATCAATGGGTCTGATCCGATGTTCCACATGACATCAGGTGTTCCTTCCCATATGATAGAGGCTTTTGACTAGAAAAGATGGTCTAAATTGTGATCATGGTGAGACTATACAATCAACCAGAGTGTGTAATAATTAATAAATAACCAAACATGTAGTACAAATTTATACATTAACAGATAAAAATAATATCTTTAAAGAATTAATAATGAAACAATATACTTGAATAGTCATACCTAAAAAATGATGAAATTGATCGACCATCGAGTCATTCACATGAACAAGATAAAAAAGAATAAACTAGAAAAAATAGGCTCTACACCCAACTCTAATCTTCACCTCCTCCATGTGTATAGACTCATAGAGAGCTATCCTAGCCAGGGATGTAACTTGGGTCTCAACCCAACATATACCTACATCATGTGAAAGATTCTTGGGTACCCAAATACTATAGCCCCCCAATCATGGTCTACGTAAAAATAAGTAGAGCACCATCAACACGGTCCAATACCTAACCATTAAAACCCAATGTATTTTCATCTGATAACCTCATTAGAGTAGATATATAGAAAATAGATAAAAAATTAAAGCACAATAAATAATCACTAAGGAACTAGTAACAAAAACAAAGAAATCATATTTTGAGCACTCATGCATTAACCAAGATTCCACAAAACTAGACTGTACCTCCTTCAGCACCACTCTAGAAGAATGTCCTAAGTAGTCACCACAAGATGTAAATCATGCCATGTTTCCTAGTCCTACCTTTAAGGGACAATTCATGTTACACCTTTAAGGATCAATTCATGTCATCCTTTGAGAAAAATAAACACCCATTACTTATGGTTATTTGTATTACCTTTTATGGTATTATTTTTTGGCATGACTACAACAAATAGACCTCTCTCATATGCAAGGATATTCCAGATTGTTATATCACATCGATATATATGAACACTCTTCCAATAGCGTGTGGTATTCACCCATTAATGAAAATATAAGGTGTTAGATATCCCACATAGATCCATGACTAATTAGTCATGTCATCCATGATCCCCCTCTGATGATCTAGTTATCTCCTTTAGGTCCACCTATCAACTTGAACAGTGAAAGTTGATTCTGATGGCTATGTAAAAATCTAAATATGAGACATAAACTATCAAGGAACAATATGTCAAAATAAGTATTCTATAGACTCTAAAATATTATGTATGTAATATAAAACATAAAAATGAAAAACATGGAATATAAAACATTCCACGGGCTATGTGATATTACACATGTAATAAATACCATAGAAAGGAACAAAAAATTCATAACTAAGAGTATGTATCATGGGATACACATGAACACTACATGTCAACATAATAAATCACAGGTATCATGGCCACTAGGTCTCATGTAAAACAATAACACGCCCAAGGGGGTCCAATAATCTAAGGAACACATTAGTGATCATTCCTCGACCATCTGTGGATGACATCAAGAAAGTGAATAATGATCCATTATGTCCCTTGTAATGTTGATTAGATACACTGATTATAGTATCTTTAATTAGTTAAGACATATATATCATTAATAAATTAATAATTTCATAGATTTTTTAAAACTTTTATGACTTAAGGGTCATTAAACCTAACTGTAATGTTTCATATAAAATGCTGATAAACCATGAATAATGCCATGGGATATATTACATGGGACCAGCTACCCCAAAACAGGGTCAAATCCCATCCTAAAAATCCCCAGTATATTTATCCATGTTAATACAAGTGAATTTGACCTCTATAAAATTCCATGAGGCCCCAAATCATACCAGATAATTTCAATTTAATTAATTATATCTAAATTATAGTTAGTTAAATTATTGGAAATAAAATCACAACCACATGAAAAAATAATACTTTCTAAATGACTCAATGTGGTTCTAAAGCACCACTTTTAGTTTCACATGTAACACTATTCAATTCCCTTCTAGCCTACCATGATTCCATAAGCATCAAAGGAATCATTAAATCAAAATGATATCCCTACTAAATCCAAATATACTTCAAATGGGTTTCCCTAATTGGGTCACCAACCACTCACACTAGCAACAAGACTCTTAGTGGTGCACTAACTTACCAATGATCCAAATCATTCTTAGATTGTGCAGAGTTGACAATGACTATGAGGTCCATATACAATCCCATTACTCACCTCATCTAAATCATTCATTAGGAATTTATCATGGAACCAAATACTCTTTGTTCTATTAAAAATTTATCCTTTGGGATCCACCATGATTGTCCAATTTTTATTCTTATAAAAAAATACAATTTACATGAGACTGTCATTAAATAATTACTATATTGATACTCCCAACCAAAGGATTAATCTTATTATCTCTTGGTATAGTATACATTAGTTTATCTAACCTGTGACTAGTTCTTTATTGAATAGTTCCCATCCTTTCGTACTAGATTTCTTAGTGATACACAAAGAAATTACCACACCTATATTTCCCAGAATGTAGTTCACTACATTCCCCATTTTAATTGTGTTCCCTTACACAAGTCTCTATTCTGAACCTTAACATCTATATCAATGATAAACTCGGGTGAACTACACAATGGTATTTTGACCCATTTTTGATGGAAAATCCTACGACAGAGACATATCTAGACTCCTAAACATCTAGTCCACTAATTCTGTAAGATTAATTCTAAAAGGAATGGTTTCTAACTCTAATATTGACCTATAACTGAATTCGTTAATGACCTAACACTACTACCTCTTCTGAGTTTATTTATAGAACTTGAACCATTCTCAATGGTCTGTTCACCACCCTATTTCTACCAATTCGATCAACAACATGCATAATCATAGGAAAGATTGCTCAAGAATCAAGAATTTCCAAGAAATTCATGATAAAACCACTCTTCAGTCAAAATAGAGTCTTCCTCCTTGGTCATAGAACTCTACTCCCAAACTTAGATGACTCTTTAGCTATCCATTCTCTATAAGGAACCATCTCCACTAATCTCAAGAACCCATGGCACTCCTTTTTCAAATAGAAAATGTAATTGATAAAACTTTTCAACTAATAATCAAAATTCACTTTGAAACCATATGAATAAGCTAAAACTCAAACTATTATTCTGAAGGTGCACCTAGAACCAACAAGGTCATGTGCCTGGAAGATCCTTCCCTTCAACCAAAACATCGTATCATGTGTATTAGTACTCAAGGTGCAATATACTCAAAAGATGTAATGAAACTAACAATATATTTCTCTAATAATTCCCAATGTTTATTAAGATGAACATTACATTTTAAAAAATTAAATTTTCCTCTAATTAACTATCCTTCACTAACCCTTCATAGAGAGACATTCTCACTCATGTTCCTCCAAAACATCTTGATGAATGAACTCACCAACTACCAAATTCTCAAATCTAAGGCCACAAGGACTTCCATGTAACCCAAATAAAGGTCCCGCTTAAGGTAAAAATTCATGAAACTTTTTCTAGGTATATATCTACAAATCTCCAATGATATCATCACCCTAGAAATTTTACATTGTGGATAAAAATCCCAATTTCAATTAAATAGAGTTCCTTTAAGAGTAATATTGATAACTACACATAATATATAGGTAGAACCTTAATTAACTAGATCCATCTAATAGTTATTAATGATATATTATTCAATGAGGTAATGAATGTCTGAAAATGACCTAACAAGGTTCACTGCATTGTCCATGTATATAGGGACTACATCATTCTCATGATTGTCCTTATCCAGGTACATGACATTGTAGTCCCACATCACATGGAGTTAAAATTAGACATGCATAAGGCTTTATCCAAAAATAATTTCACCATGAACCTATATAAAAAATCATGATACATTTTTTTGATCCTAAAGTTACTAAGCCATCTATTTTAATTATTATCATATATTTCATTTGAATCCATCATGAAGAATATGATACATGATAAACCTTTTTCGGTATTTCCAAGAGTCAAATCCATAAAAAATAACAAACCTAAAAATATGTGTACATCACATGATGTTAAATCATTCAATCATAATAGTGAAAACCAATAACATCAATCCTAGTTCTTGGTTATATATAATTCACTTGAGAATGGTTCTTAGGATGCACTAGACTGAGCTTCATCACAATCCCTGACACATTTTTATGTCACTTCTCTACAAAGAACCCAAATTAGTAAAAATACACCTCTAGTACTATTTTTTAACACCCTGACCCAAATCATCTATTTCAAGATGGATTTACACACAACCTCAAGTGTACCTTCTCGTATGACAGAGGCTATTGAAAAGTTGTGAGGGTCAAAATTAAAATTATGCGGAGACTATACCCTCCATAAAAGTGAACAATAATAGATAAATAACAAAAACTGTAATATAATAGTACAAAAAATATCAATAAAAATACTTTCTATAACAAATGAATGAAAAACATAGACTCACATGGTCATACCTAAAAATAAAAACATTGATTATCTACCAGGTTGATTACATATACGAGGAAAAAGGAATAAAAGTAAAAAAGAGGCTCTACAATCAACTATAAAACTCTCCTCCTCCAATTATCTCGACATTTAGTGAGTTATCACGCTCAATTTTCAAACCAATGTTTCATCCCAACTTATACCCACATCTAGAAAGGGATGCTTGGGTACCAAAGTTCCATGGCTACTCGAGAAGGGTATAAGTACATCTTAGTAGGTAACCACCATGTGGTCCAGTACCATACTGGTATAACAAAGTGTATGTGAATGGTATAAGATTAATAGAACAAGTATATATATATATAAAACAGAAACTATGTTATTGTAAAAGATAATCACCAAGAAAAAAGTAATAAACAAACATCCATATGTTGAGAGTTTGTGTGCTAACTAAATTTCCATAAAACCCGACAATACATGCTTTAACACCATGTCAGAATAATATCATGAGTAATATCTACATGACTTAAATCATTTCATGAAACTCAATAAAACATTTAATGGAAAATTTACTCTCTTCCTTTAAGGAGAAATTTATTCCCACCTTTAAGGTAAATACACACCCATGACTCATTACTATTTGATCTCCTATAATGGTGCACATTCTTGGTACACTCACAACAAATGGACATATCTCATACACATGGATATTACCCATTGGTAGATCACATTGACATATATGGACACTCTTCCAATGGAGTATGGTGTTCCCCTGTGAATTCCAGTCTAAGGAACAATTAATCCTACAAAGATCCATCACCAATGAGTCATGTCATCTAAACTCTTCGTTTAAGGAGCTAGCTATGTTCAGTAGGACCACCTTCCATTCTGACCACTAAACAAATATTCCACTTTCTACATATAAATTCAAATATAATTTGTAACATAGTAAGAAATAATATGTCACAATAAGTATTCTATAGGCTATGAAATATTATAGAAGTAATAAAAACATATCATGGAATGTAATGGAATATTTAATATTCCACAATCTATAAAATATTAAAAAATTAATAAACAAAAAAGTACGGAACAATCAATCCATAACCAAGAAAAGGTCTCACATGCTACACACACCACATGTGAATCATATCAAGAAAAAGTCACATGCCCACTCGATCTCATGTACCACAATCACATACTCAAGGTAGGTAATGTAATCTAATAAACACATTAGGGATCTACCCTTATCCATTAGTGGCTGACATCAAGACAGTGCAAGGGTCATTCATGGCCCTTATTTCATTTTATTAGTTACATTGGGAATAGTTACATTAATTAGTTAAAAATTAAATATCAATAAATAATCAAGAATTCCAAGAAGATTTTAACACATTAAAGACATAAGGTTCATTAACTTAAGTAATTAAACCCATATCACATTCTAATAAACCATGTGAAAGATCATGGGCTAAAGTACATGGGACTAATTACTTCAAAACAGAGTCAAATACCATCCCAACAAAGCCCCACAACTTTTTACATGCCTATCTAAGTCCTTTAAACCTCTATAAAATTTCATGAGGTCATAATTCATGGTTGAGAAATCCAATTTAATTAATTATAAATTAATTATGATTAATAAAATTATAACAAGAAAAATCACAACCAAGGGTGAAATGCATAATTGTCAAATGACTGGTCAGGTTTCCCTGCTTTGCCAGAACCATGACTAACCACCCATTGAAGGTCTGTAACACTCTTGTAACATCATTACATCCAAAATAACTATCACACAACAAAAAATGTCCAATTTAACATAATTAAATAGTAATATATATGAAAATAATTCTAATGATATACGTTAACAGCAACATCATCCAGTAGTGTTCAGGCCACTCCTAATAGACTCTTGAATCTATGGCACAAAGAATCCAAAATTAAATTCCCTGTCAATATGGTTGGTCCACCTAAATTTTACTAAATAACATTGAAGAAAAATCCAACGTAAATTAATTCTATGAAAATTTAATCAACAAAATGAATTCATTACCATGAGATATCCTCTATCAATGATAATCAGAATCCCCCCCCCACATTATTAGAAATGTTTACCAAGATACGTTGGATTTTTTATCCAATAATCTAATTAGAATCTAGAAAAATATTGCTAGATGATTTGTATGAACATGGAGATAGAGAATTTGTACATAATAGAGACATTAAAGGATTTTTAAGGTAAAATATTTATCAAGAGGGATCTTCCATAACAAACCACATAATGATATTATACCACATGTGGAAAAGGGAGTCAAGATCGATGAAGAATAAATGATCTCACCCAACTTCACCAATGGTTCTCACCGATGTACGCCTATTTTAAAAGGGGTATAATTGAGGTAGGATAAGAGGAAAACCTAGCCAAATGGATTTCTAAAATTTGATAAGGTAGATAAATAAAAAGGGTTTGAGGATAAAAAAGAGGTTGAATGCCCAAATTAAAGGGCTACCCAGTACACCCCACCAGCTATCTACTCAACATCCACTATCTAGATAGTAGAAAACCAGCCACCTGATGTGGGCTCATCATTTAGACAATGTGTCTTGTTGTGATAAAGTGTTATTGCTTATACCATAGGCTGACTGGTGGTTTCAGCAACCGATCTCGATACCCAAGATTCCTTTATTGATTTCTTGAGCACCTTAATTTCTATAAAATCCTTAATCTAAGGAAAAAACCTCTTCAATATGTTCTAATACTTAAAGCATATGTCAAAAACTTGGTTCTCTGAATGAACTATTCACTAAAATAAATGTTAAAATTACTTCCAAAAATCATAACCCTTAATGACACAGGTCATTACACTATCTACATTACAAAAAGCATTTAAATCATTTTATTTTACTTCGTCATATAACATGATAAAATTTAGAGTGCCTTGTATATACCTCATGATTTATTTAAACACTATGAGATGCTCTTATTCCAGATTACATTCTAGATGGGATACTACAAACGTGCAAAGATGATATCCATCTATGTTGCAGTCATATAAAGTAAAATCCCAATAATACACCTGTACAAGTTGGGATCTATAGATTTACCATCCCCATGATTCCCTAGATTTTTTCAAACAACAATCTAAGGCAATATTGGTTTGTAATTAAGTGTGTTAATATTCTTTAGAAGCTTACTGGCATACGGTTCCTAAGAGATATAGGTATATTCCTTATTTTGTAACACATGTATCCCCTAAATGTATGTGAGTTCAAAAATCAATGAAATTTAAAATTTATATTTAATTTGGTTAGAAATATCTTTAATGGATTTTTTCTTTCCTCCACCAAATATGATATTATACACTTATACAATAACCATAAACTGGTACTCCATAGATGTCTCTATATAGATATTATAATCCATACTTCCACTTTTGAATTGGATCTTCAAAAACAATGAAACTAGTTTGGAATACCATGTTAATGGTGTTATATTAATACCATATTTATCTGTTTTCAATATTAAAACCTTTGTTTTATCCTTTACAATTTGAGATCCCATTGGTAGTTCAAAGTAAAATTATTATCTGAGTAAACCATTTGAAATTTCCATTTTAAATTCCATTTAATAAAATTTCTATCCTCATAAAATATCCATATCCAAATATAGCATTATTAACTCTACATATACTAATGTTAAAAATATTTATTCTAAATCAATGCCTTCAATTAGTACATAGCCTTTACAAACCAATCAGGCCTTATTCTTGATTACATTTAATTTCTCATCAAATTTTATAATGAAGATACAATTTGTTCAAATAAATTTATTATTTTCTAGCCTTTTAAAAATATCCCAAGTCTAGTTTTATCAATATAATCTATTTTTTTATTAAAATACTTAACCCATGATTTATATTTGACTAATTATTTAAATAAAGATAGTTCTATTATTGATAAAAGAGAATCACGATAGATATTTCTAAATTTACTTGTCTATATTTGTGTGGATCTATCTCAAATTATATTTTTCTGATCAACCTATGTTCTCTTATTTATTATCTATGGTATATATTTCACTTTTTTAATAATTAATTCCTCTTCTCACTCAACCTCAGGGTCTTCATAATCTGTATATAGCTATATAGTTTCTAGATCTGAACCAACTTTATTTTCTTCCTTTTATTATTCATATAATGTTTTGGAGTATTTTACTCTAGTGTTCTAAACATCTTTCACTCAATTACTTTGACATCACTTCACTCTAAAATTTTACTTATCAAATTTTTGTAGTATTTGTAGGCCTTTCTATTTAGTGAGTATCCTGTAAATACTCTTTCATCTACAGAATCACTATACATTCCATGATTTCCTACTTTGTATCAAATTTAAGAAATACTAATAAAGTCAACAAAGTGTTTCAATGATGGCTTACTTCCATGAAACATTTAATATAGGCTCTTTTCTTTCATACGGATTACCAATTCCCAATTATAAGTTTACATTGCACATTATACTGCCTATTTCCATTAGTGTTGAGAAATATCACCTTAAATTGGTAATGTTTTGATCATATTTATCACTATATGATTTCTTCATTTGATAACTCCATTTTTCTGTGGAGTTAAAACAGATTACACTTCATTATTTATTTCATGTTAGTCATGATATTTCTCAAGATAAATAGAGGTATACTCTATTCCATTTTCATACCATAGTGTTTTAATTGTGGACATGGTCTCAATTTTAACTTTCCTTAAAAATATCTTCATGAACCCTCTATGAATTATCTATTGATTTTCATAAAAATGGCATATTTTATTCTACTATAGTCACAAATAAATAGAATAAAATTTCATTCTCCATAAATTATAGATATATTCACCAGACCATATAAGTGATTTTGTATAAGGTTAATTAGATTAGATGTCATTTTATTCATTACTCAATAAGGGTTTTACACAATTTTTCATTGTATATATGAATCACATGTCTTTTCACAATATATCTCCATACATGGAATACCCATCATATCTCTTATCTTGGATATGTTTTCCAGTATTTTTGGTTGATGATAGTTAACATCCAATGTCACATTTTTTCCTTTATCCATTATAAAGTGATAAAAAAATTAATTATTTTCCAACTTCTATAAATTAAAATTCGTTATTTTTCCTCTCATGAGAGAGTTTCTAACTCTACCATTGACTAGTCACCCTTTCAAGTTAAATTTATCCTCAAGACTATATTCACAAAGTAGAATCACACTTAGAAGGCTGTGTTGTAACCCATCCACAAGGACTACTTTGGTCTTCTTTAGCTCATCATCTGCCAAATAGGTATTGTGACTCCCCATAATATTTAATAGTTCATAATTTCAAAAAAAAATTGTTTTATAAACTCACCCTACCTTTCACATGTTTCAAGATATTTAAATTTCCATTCATTTTAATGAACACCCGTTATCGAGAATCTAGGTGATTTTGTTCTTCATTTCTTTGAGAGTGATTTATATTAGATTTTAAGTCTCAAAATTCATTCTTTTCTTCCATGATATACCTATTCTAGTAAAATAAATATATAAAATAATATAATTTCATCTTAGAATTCATTGTGAAATAATACCCATGTTTTTCTTATAATAAAGAGTAATTACTTTTCAGAAGTATGTTTCTTGATTAGAATGCATTGATTTGTCTTTGATCTATATAGTTATTATTACTACATCCTTTTTTACCATAGACAATATATTTATATCCAATGTTACAATAAATAAAACAATATCCATAGAAATTATTTTCATAAAGTATCACTTATTAGTATGTAGAAATAACCATAAAAGGTAAGTAAATTCTATATGGTGTTCAGAGTCATCCATGCATGGATAAATGATAATATGTTGATTGTGGAAATGAAATATTATTTCCTTATACAATTAATTTATATGGGATCTGTGTAAATAGAGTCAATCTATGTCTAAATCACATAAATTTTTTCTAAAGTCATAGTAACAATACTTTCAATAAACAAATACCCATAAATATCTTTCAGAGAAGTGTTATATATTAATGAGGAATGAATCATTCAACTAGGGGTTTTCACTAATAATTAAATATCTAATCATTGGGGAGTTTAAATAATTATTTTACTAAACATTCCATAAATGAAAATGTGGGTGGAACCATAATCAAATAAGTCATTTTTCATTATTGGGTGGATGATGAGTGTATATTTCACCATTTAATTTTAATAACCCATATTAGTAATTGTAACATGATAGTATTTTCCTTTATCCCTTGGATTTAAATATTGAAAATATTTATTATCATTATTATTAATTCCATTGGTGCAATAATTGGTATAATTTACAAACTCGTTTCAATTAAATCATTGAATTTTGAGTGGTTAATTACTTTGAGCTTTATTTACATCCATTTTTTATTTATTCTCATCATATCTTTTTGAAATTCATGTGCCTAATAGTTTTATCTTCTACATTTGAATCATTCCAACATTCCTTTGATGAAATTCCCTCCATGATTCTTCTTATATTTTTTATCATGTATGGATATGAATATTATTTTCACTATGGGTTTTATCATTTGAGTTTTCATAAAAAATTCATTTTCATATTTTCCCATAAATCACACGAATAATAAGATTCCATAATTTCCATTTCTTCCTTGACAGAACATCAACGAAATTTCATTTAGCTACTAAATTAACTTATAGATAACATTTTTCAGAGAATTAGTATAAGGCCCTGGCCTTAAACCTTACTTAATATTGAATTAAATGAATAATTCACATTGAGGATCTTTTCAGGTTTAGAGTTTTAGAGAATTATATATTAACTATTACATCTCCAATGATTACAAAGTAGACACTTCTACTAAGTTTCAATAAAATAAAAACCCTTAAAAAGAAACATGTCTAGTTCCATGTTTTAGACATCCTGACATTTCCTTGATCCCATCCTTGGCCTTATTCAACTTTATGTCCTGTGAAAAACATTTCAAAAAAACTAGGGATGAGCATAAAAAGCTCAGCAAGGGATACACCAAGAATAAAAACTGCTAGTTTTTCAACGCAACAAGTAAACCATGTTTACTTTATCAAAGTAATACCTTTCACCTTTAGGAAGTAGTAAAAACTCTTCACTGAATAAAATATCATTACTTACCCTTTTTTAACCAAAAGATTACCATAAAACCCATATAAAGAACACATAACATATAAAGGTAACTTGGGACATAAACATACTTAAATGGAATAACCATACAGTCGACTTCCACACATACTTAATTGAATAGCCATACGTCCAACTTCCATACCCAATGAATTGGAGGTTATAACATAACCACCCATCCTGGTATTCACGGCACCACCCATCATAATGTCCAAGTACCATTATAAAATCATAAGACATTAAATAAATACAATGGAAAGAAAACATTTCCACATTTCAATCACAATATATCACTTAAGTATATCGACATAACAAATCCTTTATAAAAACCATTTTCAATACCAACATACATAAAAGAGTATATGGTATTTATTTCATTTTAAAAACATTACGGCTTGTTGAGGAAGCCAAAGACCAAATAATACTCGCGGCAGCAAAAAAGGTCGTTGTCACCGCATACATTAAAAGAAACATTCCTTTTTGTCGTTTAGTAAAACGCTTTGTATAAAAAGATTCCTTTTGAATAAAATTAAAAGTCAAAGGGGTTTATACACCATATAAAAAAAATTGTGTTTAAAACCAAATATGCCTCAATGAAAGGAGATTGAGACGATGTCCCTTACAAAGTCGGTATCCTTAGATTAAGGATAAATCAATTACATGATTATGTGTAACAAATATGAATACAAAAAATATAAGTGGATATTAAGTGTAAAACAATCAGAGGTCATTCACAAAAAATCATGGAAAAACAAAACCAATGACATAGATATTTAACTCAATGAAATGAGATTGAGTTATGATTTCCGATACAAGTCCGTCTAAATGACATAAGAATTTATCAATGAGAGGATTATGTGTAGAAATAGTATATCCACATAAAGTTTTGTGGAAACTACAACATAGATATTCCACACATAATCTTGTAATAATAAAATCAATAATTAGAGGTTTAACCCAAAGAATTGAAAGTGGGTTAAGAAGTTCCCTTACAGAAATTCGACAGCCTAACGGCGTCACTTCAAAATTCATAAAATGAGTTGATGAGAGATAAAAAGGGTATACCATCACATGGAAATACAATTTACATTAATAAGGATATATAATAACATATCCCAACATAATAGTATGTGAATTAAGAGACATAACATAATAAGTCTTTTAAAAAGAGGAGGGTGAAAGGTTCCCTTACCAACTTGGGTAACTTTCGAAACGTACACCCCATTGAAGAAGGGTCATACAATGAATATGTAAGTAACCATAAATAAAATTATATTACACAAAGAGTATAATAATGGGAATTAGATACAAAACTCAAAGTAAATGGTGGAAAATGTTGCATAAATATCACAGGACTAAAAGTGAGATGAACAATCCCTTACGAAAACTCGGCAGCCTAACGACGCCACTTAAAACATCCAAAAAAAGGATTGATGAGATCAAATAGAGTCTTTAATCATATTAAAATAAAATTTACAGCAAAGAAGAATATAAAATAACTTTCCCCATCATAACAAATAAGATATTAAAAGAAGCTACATAAATTAGAGTACTTAAAAAGAAATAGAGAGGTTATATCTCTTACGAAAATTTGGCAGCCTAACGGCGCCACTCAAAACTTCCAAAATGAATTGATAAGAAAAAATAGGGTATCTCACCATATGAACATAAAAATTACAGTAGGAGTAATATAAAATAACAACCCAATCATATGAAATATTATCCTAAAAGGAATGACATAAAAGAGTGTACTTAAAAAGAAAGACAGGAGTAGGATCCCTTACCTCGAGTCCGACTTGACTTGATCATTCTTTAATGTCCAGAATAATAAACTTGAGTTAATTTCCACTTGATTAAGAACCTTTTTCAAGTTCATTATTCCTTTATATCACTTATTTCCATGTTATAGGCATTATGTAATCATTTAAGTTAATAATGACTGTTTTGTCGATATTTGGTTCTTAAGTCGAAACTGGACTTCTTGCAATTACATGTTATTCGTGTGGTCAAAGGTTCATTATCTCCAGAATGATATTAAAAATTTGGATATCATATATATCATATATATCCAGAATATACAAGTATTTATAATATTATATAATCATTTAGAGGTAAGAAATGAAATGCACCGTACATGGAGACGGTAAGCCGTACGTACGCATGAACACTACTTTCATTTCTATGTCATATTAATGGAATTAAAGACAAATGAGAGGTATGTATATTTTAATTCCAGAATTATATTCATCATTTATATGTAAAATAAATAATAAATAATAACTTTAAATCCATACTCTATACATCCCACATATGGCATTAACGAATCAAATCGCTTTGAGGGGGCAGTAGTCCGCACTTCCTAAAATGAAATTATCGTGTTTACCCACAATGGAAAACATAAAGGTATGCCAAAAAAGAAAAATATAGAGGCTTAAGTAAAACATAAACATATTATATATCATATATAAATATATTGACATCTTAATGGCCTCCTTTGAAGGTGTTATATGAGTGTTGAACAATCATCGTTTTGTGAGGCAGAAATTCACCATCCACAGAAACAGTATGTTCTTTAACCATTAGATTTAGGTGTATGTAAGTGTAGATCTAATGATTCTTATAAAAACATCCTAGTATATTAAAGATACAGGAGTTGTTACAAAATAAAAGAATAAAATGAGTTTAGGGGGTTGGAGAAGTAAAAAAAACAAAAGAACACAAGAGAGGACACTACATTTAAATCGGGTAACTCAATTTGATTTGAGATCAAAGGCTTCCTTGGAAACAATTATGCCCAATTTGAGGCTTCAAAGATGAGGATAGGGATTTGGAGAGATGAAATGGGCAGGGTTTGGCCGAGCCAAAGGCTTGAGAGGTGTGGGTATGGTGGTAGAGGTGGGGGCCTTTTATAAGAGGAGAGGATGGGCACTCTTGGAAAGTAAAGAAATGTTACTTTATTTTAGAATGAGTTTCGGATTTTAAAGGTCCCAAATTGATGTGTTTCAAGTATAAGGTGATAAATATTCGAAATAAACTCATACAATAGGGTTTCGGCATGTTTAAGGATTATATTTTACATTATCTTTCCATTTTATTTAAATCGTTCAATAATGAGGTAAGTGCTACATCATCATGGTGTCATAAATAATTTAATTTAGTTAATATCTAAAAATTATAAAAAAATACTATGATGTAGGAAATATTTTTAGATTTCTAATTAATATTTATAGTAAAAAATCTAACTTTTATAACCCCATATAAAAATTGTTTTAGTAAAACAACACATGTTTGTGACATTTAAATTTTAACATTATATAAAAAGCTATTAATGTCATTTTCCTACCAAAGTGGCTCCAGGGGGTCCCCAACTTGACCCATGGATTTTCGTGGTCGGCCATGACACATCCAATGAGGGAAGGACATTTTTCAAGGTCATTTCATATTTTTAAAACATTATTTTTACCTTAAAATACACTAATTACCTCTAATCGCGATTAATAAACATAAAAGTTACTATTCACCAAAATATTACTTTAATCCCATTGAACCACATTTTACTTCTTAATGAAAACCATGTATGTCATATTTTTTAAATTCAAATCACATAAGTGGTAAAGTTTCATTTAAACAAAAAATCAGTTTCTTTAACTACCACTTAGTGGTTTCACTATTCATCAAAAATTGAAGTTTTTCAGAAAATTACCAAAAATTTACCCTAGGCTATATTTGATATTCCGAATTCAAAAATGATTTCTATTTTACAAAATTACAAACATATAAGTTACATTAATTAATTTAATAATTAATTCCCGATGTTAGAGCAAATAGCGTGTTTTTATGAAACAATAAGTATCAAACGATTGACACTAGTTTAAGTCCAATTTCAAGATGAAATTAATTCCAACGTCAAATATTGGATTAAATGGTAAAAATATATTCTAATTTCACTTTGAAACCAATTTAAAAGATAATCTAATCATATAATTAAATTAGATTAAAAAGAGGTTTGGAATTAAAATACATCATTTTTCACTATTCATTAAAAAATGATCTTTATCGGAAAAATACCAAAAATTTACACTAAGTAAATAATGATGTCCCGATCCTAAAGAAGAATTTTATTTTGTCAAATATAACACATAAAATTTTCAAAAAGTGGATTTAAAAGAGGTTCGCCATTAAAAGGCAGTTAATCGACCTTTTAAAGAATATTAGAATGTTTACACTTAAAATTGGATTCATTCATATTTTTAATCCTCTAACATTCATCGTAAAAAGTAAAAATATTTGACAAACATATATAATCATTTTTTAGTTAGTTCCCGTCATTACAACAGCTAGGTGTTAACATAAAATTATTTTATTATTGGAGTGCAACATAAGATTTCAAAGGAACTTGTTGTTGCGTATTGGGTAAGCCATCGAGCATAGTGTTATCTTTAAATTGATACTGACATTTAATTAAAAAATAGGGATAATTATAATAATTTCATATTCTTTATTTACCTGGGGTGTTACATCCTTCCCCCCTTTTGGGAATTGCATCCTCGCAATTTTAAAATTGGGCTCGGAAACATCATTGAATGTCCCACATCGGAACAAGAGTTTGTAAAACAATCACTTTAAAAGAAAGAAATAGAAGTACAGAGGTCACTTGAGTTAACCCACCCTAGGATTCCATGTAGGAAAATATGGACATGGAGGAGAAAACATATGGTCATGTTTTTATGGAGAGTGATAGAAAACTTTTTAGGAGAAAGTTAACCATAAGAAAATCACAAACTTGTGATTGGTTAAATGGTATTCGATTCCCCAGTAGGAAAAGTTAATAGAAAATATTTTTGTTTTATGTTTCTTTTTATTGAGGAATTTATTCATAAGGATACATAATTACTTATTATGTTCACTTTCAACTTTTATTACATTTCTTACACAAACTCATATTTTCTCCAAAAGATGAGTATTTAGGAAGACTTGTTCACATTAAGAGTACTATAATCAACTTCTAGAGAACCACCTAATCCAAAAAAGATAACTATATACTTCCCATGTCTTTAGACTTTAACCAAAACCAAAACCAACATGGTTAGTACAAGATCAGATAATCCAGAAAAGGAGAACCCTTTATAAAAATAAAATCTATTCTTAATCTCCAAAATTTGTTCAACAAAACCCAAAGTTCAACAAAGACCATAAGTAAACCAAACTAAGATCGAAACCCAAATATTTGAATGATTTAATCACATAGTCATCCAAGTTAAATCATATCATTTATCTCCAAACGAAATCAGTGGCTCTTAAAGTCTCGTATTGAAAAGTAATTAACCTAATCACATATCCTCCATGATAGGTTAATAATTTCCATAGCTAACTCAAAATCAAATTTCTCTTAACTCATAAAATCATCTAACTAAAAAAAAGTAGTCAAACTAACCAGGGACTTCACATAGTCCAGTGGTAGGCGATAAATACCAGTCGCACTTTGGTTGTGGGTTCGATTCCCTCAGCTTTGTCCGACGTGATGGGTTGTCACACGGTCTGCGTGTTGTCCTTTTTCCAAACTATACAATTCTCAAATCATTCCCCAAAAAGAGATAAAATCATCAAAAATAACCATAACATAAATTAACCTCAATTTTATATCATTCCTTTCACTTTCCATCATAACATATAGTAACCCATAATTACCTCAAAAGTAAGGATCACATAAACCCAAATGGTTCATTATAACTATGTCCACAAAAGAACAGATAACTATTCCTTGAATAAAATTTTCATATATCAAACATCAGGGTTACACATACTATAAAAAGTCTTCCAATGTAACCCCGTCATCAACAGAGACTTAATACTCTTAAGAATTTCACCATAACTCTTGAAGCCCTTATATGTTGACTTCTTACTCATTCAATATTCTTCATGATCCATTAACAATTCCTTTCCAACTTATTCTGAAATACTTCTTTCCTACAAACAAAATCATGAATCATATCCTAAGATTACAAAATAGGAAAACAAATGTTATGAAATAATCCATACCTTTGACTAGTCATTTTTAGTTTCTTCATCCTCAATCGGAATGGCATTAGGTATTGGTAAACGAATATTTGTACAATCTTGGTGATCCCATTCCCGAAACTTCTTCATAGGACATGTGTTTGCATAATATCCATGCACCCCACATTTAAAACATTCAATTGATCCCTCAGAAAGAACATCTTTCCCTTTCCTCAAGTCAACTGGATGCTTCCTTTTTCCATTGCAGGTTCTTGCTTTATAACCTTCATTTCCACATCTATAGCATATTTCTGTCCCTTTGAAACATTTTCCTAGGTGTTTCTTTCCATATCTTTGACACATAGGTTTTTGAACAAACATACCTTTATGATTATTACCTGTAGTTCTGTAGGGATTTGTTTCTCAAATATATGATGCCTTATAGAAATCACCAAGGTTTAGGTGGTCAATCATGAGTCCATATAGTTGGTTGAGGATAAACACAATAGTTCTCATTGCAGCTCCCATATCATTCAGTTGCTCGCTAAGAAAACTATCACATTTTCCTTCACATCCACTGTTACTTTGGTGCCTTCTAGATCCAGCCATTTACTAAAACCAAAAAGGTCATTGTGAGTATATCAACAAAACCATAATGTACTAATGAGGAAGATAAAAATTAAGATATAATTACTCGTTCACTTTATCTAAAACTAGGACTCTTTCTGAAATCCTAACCATTATGGTTATGTCACTTATGCTTAGTGAATACCCTAACCTCTAAAGTTATCTAAACCGACCTCTGATACCAACTATAAGGCCTCGGCCTTAAACCTTAATTAATATTGAATAAAATGAATAATTCACATTGATGATATTTTCAGGTTTAGAGTTTTAGAGAATTAGATCTTAACTATTACATCTCCAAAGATTTCAAAGTAGACACTTCTACTAAGTTTCCATAAAATAAAAACTCTTAAAAAGAAACATGTCTAGTTCTATGTTTTAGACAACCTAACATTTCCTTGATCCCATCCTTGTCCCTATTCAACTTTATGTCCTGTGAAAAACATTTCAAAAAAACATGGGATGAGCATAAAAAGCTCAGCAAGGGATACACAAAGAATGAAAACTGTTAGTTTTTCAAAGCAACAAGTAAACCATGTATACTTTATCAAAGTAATACCTTTCACCTTTATGAAGTATTAAAAACTCTTCACTGAATAAAATATCATTACTTACCCTTTTGTAACCAAAAGATTACCATAAAACCCATATAAAGAACACATAACATATAAAGGTAACTTGGGACATAAACATACTTAAATGGAATAACCATACGGTCGACTTCCACACATACTTAATGGAATAGCCATATGGCCAACTTCCATGCCCAATGCATTGGAGGTTATAATGTAACCACCCATCCTGGTATTCACGACACCACCCGTCATAATGTCCAAGTACAATTATAAAATCATAAGACCTTAAACAAATATAATGGAAAGAAAACATTTCCACATTTCGATCACAATATATCACTTAAGTATATCGACATAACATATCCTTTATAAAAACCATTTTCAATACCAACATACATAATAGAGTATATGGTATTTATTTCATTTTAAAAACATTATGGCTTGTTGAGGAAGCCAAAGACCAAATAATACTCACGGCGGCGAAAAAGGACGTTGTCACCACGTACGTTAAAAGAAACATTCCTTTTTGTCGTTTAGTAAAATTATTCATATAAAAAGATATCATTTGAATAAAATTAAAAGTAAAAGGGGTTTATACACCATATAAAATAAAGTTGTGTGTAAAACCAAATATGCCTCAATGAAAGGAGATTGAGACGAAGTCACTTACAAAGTCGGTATCCTTAGATTAAGGATAAATCAATTACATGAGTATGTGTGACAAATATGAATACACAAAATATAAGTGGATATTAATTGTAAAAAAATCAGAGGTCATTCACACATAATCATGGAAAAACAAAACCAATGACATAGATATTTAACTCAATGAAATGAGATTGAGTTATGATTTCCGATACAAGTCCGTTTAAATGACATTAGAATTTATCAATGAGATGATTATGTGTAGAAATAGTATATCTACACAAAGGTTTTTGGAAACTAAAACATAGAGATTCCACACATAATCTTGGCATAATAAAATCAAGAATTAGAGGTTTAACCCAGAGAATTGAAAGAGGGTTAAGAAGTTCCCTTACAGAAATTCAACAGCCTAACGACGTCACTTCAAAATTCATAAAATGATTTGATGAGAGATAAAAAGGGTATGCAATCACTTGGACATAAAATTTACATTAATAAGGATATATAATAACATATCCCAACATAATATTATGTGAATTAAAAGGCATTACAAAATAATTCTTTTAAAAAGAGTAGGGTGAAAGGTTCCCTTGCCGACTTGGGTAACTTTTGAAACGTACACCCCATTGAAGAAGGGTCATAAAATGAATATGTAAGTACCCATAAATGAAATTATATTACAAAAAGAGTATAATAATGGGAAGTAAATACACCACTCAAATGAAATGGTGGAAAATTTAGCATAAATCTCACGGGACGAAAAGTGAGATGAACAATCTCTTACCAAAACTCGACAGCCTAACGACGCCACTTAAAACATCCAAAAAAATGGATTGATGAGATAAAATAGAGACTCTAATCATATTAAAATAAAATATACATCAAGAGTAATATAAAAGAAAATCCCCCATCATAACAAATAGGAGCTTAAAATAAGTGACATAAATGAGAGTACTTAAAAACAAAGAGAGAGGTTATATCTCTTACGAAAATTCGGTAGCCTAACGGCGCCACTCAAAACTTCCAAAATGGATTGATGAGAGAAAATAGGGTATCTCACAATATGAACATAAAAAATTACAGTATGAGTAATATAAAATAATATCCCAATCATAAGAAAGATGAGCTTAAAAGGAATGATATAAAAGAGTGTACTTAAAAAAGAAAGAGAGGAGTAGGATCCCTTACCTCGGGTCCGACTTGACTCGATCATTCTTTAACATCCTGAATAATAAACATGAGTTAATTTCCAATTGCTTAAGAACCTTTTTCAGGTTCATTATTCCTTTATATTACTTATTTCCATGTTATAAGCATTATGTAATCATTTAAGTTAATAATGTTTGTTTTGTCGATATTTGGTTCTTAAGTCGAAAGTGGACTTCTTATAATTACATGTTGTTCGTGTGGTCAAAGGTTCATTATCTCCATAATGATATTCAGGATTTGGATATCATATATATCATATATATCCAGAATATACAAGTATTTATAATATTACATAATCATTTATAGGTAAGAAATGAAATGCACCGTACATGGAGACGGTAAGCCGTACGTACGCATGAACGCTACTTTCATTTCTATGTCATATTAATGGAATTAAAACCAAATGAGAGGTATGTATATTTTAATTCCAGAATTATATTAATCATTTATATGTAACATACATAATATATAAAAACATTAAATCCATCCTTTATACATCCCACATATGGCATTAACGAATCAAATCACTTTGAGGGGGCGGTAGTCCGCACTTCCGAAAATGAAATTATCGTGTTTACCCACAATGGAAACTATAAAGGTATGCCACAAAATAAAAATAGTGAAGATTAAGTAAAAAATAAACATATTATATATCATATATAAATATAGTGAAATCTTAATGGCCACCTTTGAATTTGTTATATGAGTGTTGAACAATCATCGTTTCGTGAGATAGAAATTCGCCACCCATAGAAACAATATGTTCTTTAACCATCAGATGTAGGTGTGTGTAAGTGTAGCTCGAATTCATCTTATAACAACATCCTAGTATATTTAAGATACTGTATTTTTTACAAAAAAAAAAGAATAAAATGATTTTAGGTGGTTGGAGAATCAAAATAAAACAAAATAACACAAGAGAGGACACTACCTTTAAATCGGGTAACTCTCTTTGATTTGAGCTCAAAGGATTACTTGGAAAGGATTATGCCCAAAGTGAGGCTTCAAAGATGAAGAGAGGGATGTGGAGAGATGAAATGGGCAGGGTTTGGCCGAGCCAAATGCTTGAGAGGTGTGGGTAAGGTGGTAGAGGTGGGGGGCCTTTTATAAGAGGAGAGGAGGGGCACTCTTGGAAAGTAAGGAAATGTTACATTATTTTAGACTGAGTTTCGGATTTTAAAGGTCCCACATTGATGTGTTTAGAGGATGAGGTGATAAGGGTTCTAAATACACTCATCCAATAGGTTTTGGGAATGTGTAGGTCTTAGATTTTACATTATCATTTCATTTTATTTAAATCGTTAAATAATGAGGAAATCGCTGCATCATCATGGTGTCATAAATAATTTAATTTAGTTAATGTATAAAAATTATAAAAAAATACTATGATGTAGGAAATCTTTTTATCTTTACAAATTATATTTATTGTAAAAAATATGACTTGTATAACCCCATATAAAAATTGTTTTATTAAAAAAACACATGTTTGTGACATTTTAATTTTAACATTAAATAAAAAGGTATTAATGTCATTTTCCTACCAAAGTGGCTCCATGGGGTAACCATGTTGACCCATGGATTTTCTTGTTCGGCCATGAAACATACAATGAGGGTAGTACATGTGTCTTATTAAAACATTATTTTTACCTTAAATTACACAAATTACTTCTAATCGCGATTAATAAACTTAAAAGTTACTATTCACCAAAAAATTATTTTAATCCCATTGAACCACATTTTACTTCTTAATGAAAACCATGTATGTCAGATTTTTGAAATTAAAATCACAGAAGTGGTAATGTTTCATTTAAACAAAAAATCAGTTTCTTTAACTACCACTTAGTGATTTCACTATTCATCAAAAATTGATGTTTTTCAAAAAATTACCAAAAATATACCCTAGGCTATATTTGATATTAGGAATTCAAAAATGATGTCTATTTTACAAAATTAAAAACATATAAGTTACATTAATTAATTTAATAATTAATTCCCACTGTCAGAGCAAATAGCGTGTTTTTATGAAACAATAAGTATCAAAAGATTAACACTAGTTAAGTCCAATTTTAAGATGAAATTAATTCCAACGACCACTATTGGATTAAATGGTAAAAATATATTCTAATTTTGCTTTGAAACCAATTTAAAAGATAATATAATCATATAAATATATTATATTAAAAAGATGTTTTGAATTAAAATACAACATTTTTCACTATTCATTAAAAAATAATCTTTATCGGAAAAATACCAAAAATTTTGACAAAGTAAATTTTGATGTCCCGATCCTAAAGAAGAATTTTATTTTGTCAAATATAACACATAAAAGTTGCAAAAAGTATATTTAAAAGAGGTTCGCCATCAAAAGGCGGTTAATCGACCTTTTAATGAATATTAGAATTTTTACGCTTAAAATTGGATTCATTCGCATTTTTAATCCTCTAACATTTATTGTAAAATGTAAAAATATTTGACAAACACATATAATCATTTTGTAGTTAGTTCCCATCATTACAACAGCTAGGTGTTATCATAAAATTATTTTATTATTGGAGTGCAACATAAGATTTCAAAGAAACTTGTTGTTGCGTATTGGGTAAGCCATCGAGCATAGTGTTCCCTTTAAATTAATACTAACATTTTATTCACAAATAGGAATAATTATAAAAATTTAATATTCTTTATTTACCTAGGGTGTTACAATTAGTTTTATAGAACTAAAGAGTTTATTAATTTTAATTTCTATGTCAACGATAAAACCAAAGTGGTAACATGATAGACTCATGAAGTTTACTTCATAGGAAAATGGTGTTATACTTCCTTTATTTCACCTCTAGGAATTATATCTCCATTTTAGTGTGAAAAGTTTGAGGAAAATATTTATTAAAAATATATTGTTAAACTCCACCCACTCCATGGAGATTATTTATTCTTTATAACTCATGTTTTTGATGAGTTTATAACAATGACTCTCCTTAACATGAAAATGCTAAATAACCAAAACAACCATTTCCTTCTATAAGAACTTGATAAGGAAAAATATATTTTCGGTTGTGTTAATACACTACATGATAATTAATGGGGATGAAGAACCTCTAAAGGTGGGTTGATGTTTCAACATGAAGAATTCAATAGAAACTTATTCAACCATTATCATGTTTAGGAGTTTGAAATTCTTATGTTACTATTTATAGATTGGGAAATTTGAGTGATCATAGCCATAAGAGTTTTCACTCCAACTCTCATCATGGTTAATTCCTTATTGGGATAATCATTTCACTATCAATCACAATTATTGTTCACTTCGTTCCTCCTAGTTAAAGTCATGGAATAAAACCAGAAACATTAGTGTGATTATCAAGAGGTAATAACAAGGTTAACTGATGATATGATAATAAAAATCAATCATATGATGTCCTAAATTATGACACCTTAGTTTCAACCTATGAAATTTTTGGTTCACCCCTCATCACTTTTGGTTCAACATAGTTTTTTTTAAGATCTATCCAATTATTATTCATCAAATAATACCAAATAATATCCAAACCCAACTCTAAAAGAAACTAAGATAACGCATGCCGAAAATGAATTTACAATAAATCATTATACACAAATATTCATTAAAACTCATAATAAATCACACCCTTAATGTAACAAACCAAAATTGTATAAATGTAAATTCAATTCTTATAATTATTAATTATAGTAAAAATAAATAAAATCTCATATACAACACAATGCAAACATTATTAATGAATAATTAATTAAATAAGAGGTATTTCTATAAGTAAAGGAAGATATACCAGGGGAATAGTAACATGACCTTTGGAATAGTAACATGAACCTTAAGAATATTAATCCATCTTATAGAATAGTAACAACAATTATGAAAATATAAAGAAAATTTATGCATCTTATAAATGGAAATATGATGTAATTATACCATATATAATTAAATAAATGTTTTAGAAATTACTAATTAATTGTTGATATTTTTTTATAAAAAATAAATGTTCATATTCAATATTATAATTAATATAATTATTTAAAATAAAATATATCCATAAATTAAAATTTTCGTGTCTTAGGATTATATGATAATTTTATGAGACCATAATATATTTTTCCAAATGTTATAAAAACAGTCATAAATTTAAAATTGGGTTTTTCCAAGAAAATGATGATTTTAATTGAAACTTAAATTTATAATATTTAGAAAAATATTTCCATAAAATGGATTTTATTTTTTATTTATACATGCTAAAAAATGGTTAGGTTGAATTTTTGGATTTTTGTAAACTACTTGAATTTTTTGAATAATAAAATACGGTAATTTACAATATATATACTATATAAGTTAAATGTACTATTACATTATTTATTGATAGTGTAATCACCATAATCCCAAACTCACTTTCATTATTTTAATATATATAGTGATAATTTTGAAACTATTATTGTTCTTGATGAAAAAAATGAACTAATGAATAAAATAATGAGAAAACACCCCTCCCCTCACAATTAAATACCACCGCTCACCACTTCATCTCATCACACCTTCCAAGAATTTATAATTGTCCAAATTATTCCCAATACTCTGACCAATCCCATTTACCACATACAGGAGCCTTTGGTCTCAACAAAATACTAAAACCAATTTTCTTAAGGAGGTTATCAAGGAGGTGAATTCAAGAGGTAAACCCCTTTTTCATTTTCTTATATTATCCTTTTCAAATTTTTTATTTTATAATTTTATCCTCATAACCCCTTATCCAAGTCCCAGGGTAACTCAAATATCTTATATATACATGAATTTTGTTATGGTAATGTAATAATCCATCATCAAACATATGCTCCTCTACCTTTTAGAATGGAAAACTAAAATTATAGTTCGTGATGTGTCGATTAACCTCCACTGTGGATGATGAGTTTTCATTTTTTATTACCACATATAAGGATAGTCATAAAAAAATTATAATGGTTGAAACATATTTTAAAATATATGTTATAACCTTTTTTATTTCAATAACTAACTTATATACATAATTTTTAATAATAATACATAACGGGTTTGTTTTCATCAAAACCTGCTAACAATAATCAAAATGAGTATTATTAAAATACAATCTAATGTATCATTATCATATATGGGAAAAATATATAATAATATTTAAAATTCATTATGTTCATTAATATAATATAATTTCAATTATGTAGATTCATTTTTATTATAAATGAACATCCATACCTAAAAACAAGCACAATGATCATGAAAGCCAAGAAAACAAGCACACCCGAATGATGAAACAAAACTCTATAACTCATAACAAAGACTATAAATGAAATTAATAAAACAATAATAAAATAAATAAATTTAAAAAAGTTATTTATCTTTCAATTAATTAATTTAATTTTATTATCCATTTTACTAATGGGAAGAAATGATTTATGGATAATGTAAGGGGAATCTAAAACCTAATTTCCATTATTTGGGATATCAATCATTCATAAAAATTTTAGTTTTGTTGTTATTTAATATTAATCAAATATAATTTATTTGTTCTTAACTTTTCTTTTATGGAATTTTCATTTATACAATCAGATTTTATGAAAAATTAAATTAATTTTACAAAAGAACTCTTGTTTCTAAAAACACTTGTTTTACTTCTATTGAGATTGTTTATTCTTCACTAAATGTTGCAGATTATTATAACAAGTATATTTTTTCCTTTTCGTTTCAAACTCCAAAAGTTGATTAAAAAATGTATGCATTGTGAAATTCTCATGAAATTTGTTTCCTTTACATGGGTGATTTTATTTCCATGATTTCTATGGGTTCTATGTAGAAGCATGATTATATAAATGTTATGATGTGATGAGTGTGTTTTTAATTTTATATCACTTTAATGCATTGGGTAATGTTATTTATCTCATGATATAATGTGTTATATGCATGAACATGATGATATATTTTCTCACAAAGATTATTTTATAATTATTCACATATGTTATGCATGAACATGATGCTAATTTTTTTCACAATTATGTGTTGTATTTGACCACTAATACATGATGTTATATTTTCATGCATTGACACATTATTTTATTTTATTTAATTCTTCCTCTAATGATTATTATTATGATCCCATGCCTATTTTATGATGATGATGATAATGCTCACCCACGTTATATTGATCCATGTTCTAATATATCCTCTTAATAGGCATTCAGCTCACCCCTTTCATTGATGCATATCCTGAGGTGATTACTTATACTATGTAGAACACAAGGGCCACTAAAAATATATAGAAAAGGGAATTAAATAATATTATTATTTATTATGTAAATGTTATGTTTTGTCCTAATTTTCCCAAGATACAAAGCCCGTGGATCTTGGTTCTTTAAAAATATTTTGTTGTTTATCATTAAAATGATGTAATATTATTGTGAGAAATGTGGGGTTTCTGTAGTTAGTATTAGAGGATGGATTAGTTAATTTGGGAACTAGTATTATATAACCTTATTGAAAACCCTATGTTTGAGACTAAGTCTATGAAAGAACCCAAGATGATTTCTTTGGAAAAAATATAAACATAGGTATCCCACATGATATTCCTTTAAATTTAATTACTCTAAGGAATAATTTATTTATTATTTACATGTTGACTACTTTTTGATAAATTTTTTTTTAAAAATGGTGGGAACCAGGAGACACTAGTCCATCATTCCGTGTGAGGGATAATGTCGTGATTGCCTAAATGAAATCCCTAATTTCAAGGGAGGTGAATCTATCACGGCCTAAGATGATAATTTTACAAGTCTTTCAACATATGGTTTAGGTTTTGTTATCAACAATGATAGAAAAATTGATAGATAATTTAGTGGGTTAAAACCACACCTTTAAATGTTTCTAGAAATTCAAGACATTAGCAGTTATGAAGCAGTAGATTGATGTGAACTCAAATTGAAGATGGGGTTTGTTGAATGTTCATATGGATATGGATATATAAAAAAATATATTGAGTTTCATGAGAGAGTATCTAATGACATTGTTGGAAAGAAAAATAAACCTCTTACATGTGAAAAATATGAGAAGAAGCGTCATGAGAATTTCCTCAAAGGGGCGGGGAAATGATTCAAGTGTGAGAGAGAATTCCATCAAACTCATGAATGTAAAATATATATGAGGAAATAGGAAAATGTGGTGGGGGAAATGAGAGAACCACCCATGGTCCAATGTTTCAACAATATGGAGCAAGGGCACTATACATGCTAATTCACTAAACCTCAACACCTTAAGGGAAATCAGCATTAGTGGCCACCAAATCAAAAAGGGAAAGGGAAATATTATGATGTCAATACTGATTAGGGGATCCTGAAAATCATGTGGTGAAAGGTACACAAGTTATTCAATCAATAATAGTGAATGTACTATTTGGTTCTCATTCTACTCATTCTTTCATATATTTCATGTTTAGTAGAACTATTTGAACACCCCCCTCAAAATTTTTATGTTGATTTATCTATGAGAATAAAAAATGTGAAATTATTGCATAAAAAGTATATAAATCCTCCTAGTTTAATGTTATGAGGATAAAACCTCCTATAAAATCTAGTCCTACTTCTTTTGGTGGAGTTTTATGCTACATTGGGCATGGATTGATTATCTTTCTACAAATCCAACATCAATTGTCGAGAAAGGGATATCACTCTTCACATCATGAGGGATCCTCCACTTTTATAAAAGTGTAAGGAGAAGGATTAATATGAATTGTATCCATCATCTAAAGTGTGGATATTATTACCTTATGAGGAATAATTTCTAGATAAAATAATTGGGAGAAATAAGAAAATCATGCTCAAAGACAAGCCCATTTTGAGGGACTACACTGATGTGTTCCCCAAAGAATTATCTGGATTTACTCCTGACTAAAAGGTTGAGTTATCAATTGAAATTATTACCAGATCTATGTATATATTAAAGAAATTTTATTTAATGGACACCATTGATTTGGAGGAACTGAATAACTAGTTTAAATAGAATCTGGACAAGGGTATTATTCGCTCGAATGCTTCACTATGTGGTGCACCAGTCTTCTTCATCCGGAATAAGGATGGATCAATGATCCTCTTCATTTATTATCATGAGATCAAAAAAATTATGATAAAGAAAAAGTATCCCCTTCCACATATAGATGAATTGTTTGATCAACATTGTGGGACCAAGTATTTCTCTAAATTTTATATTTGATCAGTATATCAACAACTAAAGGTAAAGAAGGAAGATATTCCGATGATTTCCTTTAAAAATTGGTATAGACACTAATATTTCATAGTGATACCATTCATATTCACTAATTCACCAATAATATTAAAGTACATAATGAATATATTCTGTATAGTGTACCTCAAAACGTTTGTGGTAGTATTTATAGATTATATTCTTATATTCTCTAAGAGAAAGGAGGAACATGAATTGACTTTGAATATTGTGTTAAAGAAATATAAAAGGGAGAAGATATATGTCAATTATAGTAAATTGGAGTTCTAGATAGAGGAAGTATCATTATTAGGTCATGTTATACCTAGAAAAAGAATATTTTTTGACCCTTCCAAGAAAAAGGCAATCAAAGAGTGGCCTAGGGAAACATCTGTAATGGATATCCTTAGTTTACATGGACTATTTGGGTATTACTAGTGATTTTGAAGAATTCCTCATGATTTTAAGACCCACTAACCAAGATTACTCTAAAGGAAGAAATTCTTTTCTAGACTAGTGAATGTGAAGACTATTTCAAAGAGTTAAAAAAAGGATTTTCAATGCACTAGTACTCACACTTATGATAAGTTGGGAAATATTTATGGTATAAAAAAATTATTCAAAGAAGGAATTAGAATGTGTACTGATTAAAAATGATAAATTGATAGCCTACACCTCACAGAAGCTGAATATTCATGAGGTAAACCATCCCATTCATGATCAAGCGTTAGAATCTGGGATCTTCGCGTTGAAAATTAGATGAAATTATCTCTCTGAGGATAAGTGTTTGATATATACTGATCATAAGAGGCTAAAATATATATTCATATATAAGGATCTTAGTAAGAACTAGTGATGATAGTTATGGATTATCAAGGATTATGATAGCTCAATCCACTACTATCCTTGAAAATTGAATAAAATGGAAAATTATCTATGTAAAAAGGATCCTGAAATTTATTAATTATGATAGTTGAAAAGGATACAATATATAAATATTTGGAAAGGATGTACATGGAAATAACTAAGGAAGGAATATCCTAAATCCTTTCTGAAACTATTTCTCAACCACCCCTCATGAATAAAATAACATTTTATCAAATAAATGATATGTAAATTCAGAATAAGGTATAAGCCATGATAAATAGGAAATCCTAATATTTTAAAATTTATGTGGAATGAGTCATGAGATTTGGGTCATGACTATGTGTACCATCCAATCTAAAGATAAATAAATAACTTCTGAGTGATGCACATAGTTCTACCATCTCTATTTATCTAGGGAGCACAAAGATGTATTGAGATCTATGAGAGAACTATTGGTGGGAAAATATGAAGAAGGAGATCTTTGAATAAATATTTAAGTTCCACTTATGTTATAAAGTGAGTGCATAAATACAAAAGTTTAAGTGGGTGATGAAAACATTACCCATACTGACATGGAAAGGGGAATACATAACCATTGAATTTTTCACTAGAATTCTGATGATATCCAGAGGAAACAATGCTATATACGTTTTTGTGGATTGTCTTACAATGATGGTTTACTTTACCACAATTTCAATATGACTTCTCATTGGATTAACTTTCATGTATATACATCAAAGAATTGGTAAGGATTCATTGTGTATAACTATCTATTGTATCTTATAAAGATATGAGATTCACCTATAAGCTCTATAAAAGATTCTAGCATTGTTTAAACACTAATATAGACTTCAGGATGGATTATTATCCTAAAACTGGTAGACAACCTAAATGGAAGATTAAAACAACATAAGCCATGTTTAGAGAAAGTTCTATATACTTCAAAGGAGGATGGAACCCTCATCTTCCGCTAAAAAAGATATCTTAAAACAATAGTTTCCACTCAATCATTCAAATGGATCAATATGAAACCCTTTATGGGAAATGATGCAGAATACTACCATGCTAGGATAAGGTCGGTGAACCTAATATGCTAGGACATGAAATTTTCTAATAAATGGTGGAAAACGTGATAACCATTCAATAGCATATCAAGGCATCCCAAATTTGACAGAAGATCTATGTTGACAATTATCGATGAAAACTAGAGTTTAAGGTTGGAGACATGGTATTCCTCTGCATATCTCCATGGAAATGGATCATGAGATTTTTGAAGAAGGGAAAGCTAAGTCCCATATACATCGCCCCCTTTGAGATTCTTCATTGTGTCAGAGTTGTAGCCTATCGACTAACACTTCCACCTACCATGTCTCAAGTACATAATGTATTCCACATATCCATATTGTGGAGGTACAAACTAGATCTTTCACTTTTACTAAATCTAGTGGTGGTACAGTTGGAAAATGATCTATCTTACGAGGATAATCCACTAAAGTTATTTGTCCACAGAAGTAAAGTAATATGAGATTAGGCTACTCACTTGGTCAAAGTACTATAGTGAAGCCGTATGTGCGATGAGGAAACACGGGAACCGGAGGAAGTGAGGAAGGAGAAGTAACCTCACTTTTTTCAATATATAATCTAAAACAAAATTTTGTTGGTGATATTTCTTAAGGGGGAATAATGTAATGACTCAAAACAAATTCAACGGAAATTCCCTTATAATTATTCCATATAGTATAAATCACATAAAATCACAAATATAACACAATACAAACTTTATAAATGAAGTGTGAATGAAATAAGAGGTATTTCTTGAAGTTAAATATCATATAAAAATAGAATAGTAACTTGACCTTTTGAATAGTAACATTACCATTAAGAATAATAATCTGTTCTATAGAATAGTAAACTCACTAATGAAAGTATAATGAACATTTATGAATCTTATAAATGGTAATATTATATAGTTATATCATAATATAAGTAAATAAATGTTTTATAAATTCGTAATGAAGTGTTGGTGTTTTTTATAAAAACCAAATGTTTATTTCCAATTTTATAATTAATATAATAATTTCGAATAATTTTTTTAAAAATTTATTAATTAAATATAATTTTGTTTATTTATGATTATTATATAATTTTATGCGACCTTAATTAATTTTTCAAATTATTATAAAAATTATTATAATTTTAAAAATGGGTATTTTGAAATTAAATTGTTATTTTAATTAAAAAATAAAATATTAATATTTTAAATAATAATTTCATAAAATGGAGTTACTTTTATAATTCAACAAGTCAAAAAATTGTGAGGGTAATTTTTAGGAATTTTTATAAAATACTTAAAATTTTTATGAATACTAAAATATGTTAATTTGTTATTTATATACATTATAAGTTAAACAACCCATTCCTTGAGTAATTAATGATGTAATCACCATTATATCTTACTCCACTTCATTATTTTTATATATTTATTAATAATTATAAAACTATTCATAATACTGTGGATAAATAATAATCTAATAATTAAAATAATTAGAAAACACACCTCTCATCCCTTATAAATTCCACCCCTCACCACCTCTTCTCCCCACACGTTAAAAGCCTTGAGACTTGTACAAATCTTACCTAATAATCTTTCCAGTACAATATCCCGTGTATAGGATCCTTTTCTCTCAAAAAATACAAAAATAATTTCTCTAATGAGGTTCTCAAGGAGAATAATTCAAGAGTAAAAGTCCGCTTTCATTTTCATTTAATTTTTATTATCAATTCCTTTTATTTTATTATTCTATCCTAATATCCACTAATACAAGTGGAATGGTAACTAAATTATCTTTTATATACTCAAATTATATTAATCTAATGAAATAATTCGTCCAAAAACCACTTTTCATATCCCTTTTATAATAAAAAATTAAATAATCGTTCATGATGTAGTGATTCACCGCCATCATGGACGATTCATTTTAAATTTCTTTTACTGCCATCAAGTCTAGACATAAAAATTTTAATGGTTAAAAAAGATTCTAAAATTTATTTTATAATATTTTAAATAATCTATAACTATCTTATATAAATAATATTAAGTAATAAAACAAAACAGGTTCATTATGATTGAAAACCACTAAAATTAATCAAAACAAGTAACATTAATATTTTATCTAATAAATCATCCTCATATAAGTAAAATATATATATAAGACCAATTACACTTCTTTCTATTCATTAAAAATATATAATTTCAATTCTAGAGAGTCATTATTATTATACATGAACTTTTATACCTATAAACAAGCAAACTAATCATGAAATCCATGAAAATGAGCACTCTTGAAAGATGAAATTAATCTCTATAAGTCAAAAAAAGTCGATAAATAAACTAAATAAATTGTAATAAATAAAATAAATATGTAATAGGTTATTTATATTTGGAATAATAAATTTCTTTAGATTATCCATGATGTTAATGTGAAAGAAGTATCCTGACATAAGGTAATGGGATTCTCAAACCTAATTTTAATTAATTGAGTTATTCCAATTTCTTAAATAATTTCAATGTAGATGTTATTTAATATTACTAAAATATAATTTATTTAATATTAAATTTAATTTTTTTATATACATTTCCCAAATCATATTTTATGAAAAAAATAATTGATTTGTCAAAATTAATAGTTCTTTCTAAAAACACATGTTTTACTTCTCTTGAGATTGTTTCTTCATCAATCAAGATTAATTATTCATATAACGAGTAATTTTTTATCATTTTTTCTTGGAACCCAAAATTTTATTAATGAATGTATTCTTTATTAAATTCTCATGTAACTCATTTACTTTCCATTGGTTATTTTATGTCCTGAATCGATAAATATGTTTTTCTATAAATCATGATTATGTACATGTTTGGATTTTATGGGTATGCCCAGAATTATATATCACTCTCATGTATTGGGAAACCTGATTAATCTCATGATATAATTTTAAATATTAATAAACATGATACTATATTTGTGGTATTTGACCACCACGACGTGATGTTTCATTTGTATGAAACGACACGTTACATGCTTTTATCTAATGATTAATCTCATGATTATAATGAAGATAACATGCTTATGTTATGATAATGATGATTATGATCACCCATGTTATATTGATCCATTATCTTATCTATCCTATTACTAGTCTTTTAGCTCACCCATTTTATTGATTTATATCCCATGGTTATTACATATACTATAGAGAAACCAAGGTCCATTAAAAATCATGATAATAAGGAATTAAATAATTTTTATGTATTATAATTTAAATTTTATGTTTGGTACTAATTATTCCATGACACTAGACCATTGGATTTGGGTTTTAAAACACAATTATGTTGTTTATCTTTGAATCAATGTAATTGAGATGTAAGAAAAGTAGGGTTAATATAGATGGCATAAGAGGACTGTTTAGTTAATTTGGGAATTAGGATTATATAACCTTACTTAAAACCCTTACTATGAGACTAAGAATATGAAAGCACCCAAGAATATTTGTTTTAGATAAAATTTTAAACATTTCGATCCCATAATATATGACCTTAAAGTTAATTTCACAAAAGATAATTTTATTTATTCATGAATGTTTTACTAATTTTTTTTCAAAATTTTTAAATTTTATAAAATTGTTGGAACCCTGAGAAACTAGGCTAATAAACCATGTGAGGGACAATGCCATGATTTCCTGAAAAACATCCCAAAAACCTTTAGAGGTGGAGTTAAATGTTCTATAGTGATTATTACCCAACTATCTTAGGATATGAACAATATCATAAATAATGTATAACTTCGTCTTTAACCTAAGAGGCTGAAATTGGATACCGATTCTTTTATACAGAAAATACCACCGAAATTTAGTTTACCTTCTGATCTACTTGTGGTGGAACTATGGGAAAACTCAAATGAGAAAATATTTTTTGTACTTCCATATTATGAGATAGAAAAGTTTACTCTTTCTGTTTATCATCTTACTGGAGAGTTTGATCAATAGTGGATATTGATTAGGAACACCAAGTCAAAGGACTAAATTTAAGAGTTGGAGTAGGGAGACATTAAGAAAATATTTCTTAATAAGTATTTCCCTCATACACTTTTTACAAATATAGAGAGAGAATACATAGAGATTAAGAAAAATGTAGGTTAATATATTATATTTTATGAATAAAATTTCACAAGTATTTCAAAGTATGCTTTGGGTTTTGTCACCAATAATTATTTTAAAATTCATATATTATTTAGTAGTTTAAAACCATACCATTAAAATTCTATAGAAATTTGAGACTTTGGGAGTTATAATTAAGTAGTTTAATGTGATCTCAAAGTGGATATGGAGTTTGAAGAATGTTATTGTGGCTATGAAGATAAGAAATAAAATAAGGAGTATTAAGATCGATGATCTAGTGAAAAAGTGGTAATAAAAGTCAACCACCCATATATCAAAAACGTTGGAAGAAGAATCATGGGAATTTCCTCCAAGGAATAGGGAAATGAATCAAGTGTGGCAGGGAAGGCCACCAAGCCCATGAATGTTCTAGATAAATGAGGAAACAAGAAAATATGGTGGAGTAAAAGAGATATCAACCAATGGTCCAATGTTTAAACTGTATAGAGAAAGGACATTATGAAAGCCAGTGCACTAAGCCACAACTCCTTAAGGGAAATCAGTATTAGCATCCACCAAATCCAATAGAGAAAGGGAATGACTATGTCATCGCTATTTATAAGGACAATCCGAACAGTTATGTGGTGAAAGGTATGTTGTTTATTCATTCAAGAATAGAAAATGCATTATTTGGTTTTGGTTCTACTCATTCACTAATATATTTTATGTTTAGTATAATTATACAAACACCACCACCACCCAATATGATGGTTGAGTTATCTGTGAGAATAAAAAATGGAAAAATGATTTCATTCAATGTATACAAATCCAACCCATTTAATGTATGTGGACTGATCCTCCTATAAAATATTGTGTTACATTCTTTTGGGGATTTTGATGATATATTTGGCATGTATTGGTTGTCTTTATACAATTCCAACATCAAATGGTGGTAAAGTGATATCACTCTTCACATCCTAAGGCTTCCACAAATAGTTTTCTAGTTTAAGGAGGAGGGAGAATCTTCTTTAGATCCATCATCTCATGTGGGGATATTATTTCCTTATGTTAAATCATATCTAGCTCAAATGATTGAAACAAAGAAGAAAATAATTCTTAGAGACATTCCATTTGTGAGGGACTACATTAATGTGTTCCTTAAAGAATTTTCTAGTTTTACTCTTGGAACATATGTGGAGTTATAAATTCAAATTATTTATGGATCTCTTCATATGTCACTGACACCTTAGATAATGGACACCATTGAGTTGTAAGAACTAAAGAAGCCGTAATAATATAATCTGTACAGGGGTTTTATATGGTCGAGTTTTGAAACATGGGATGCACCAGTCCTCTTCATCATGAAGAAATATGGATCAATGTGAATCTATATTTATTATCATGATCTCAATAAAATAATTAAAAAGAATAGGTATCTCCTTCCATTGATAGATCACTTGTTTGATCAACTGTGTGGGGTCATGTATTTCTCTAAGGTGGACCTTCGATTGATATATAATCAATTAAAGTTTAAGAAGAAAGTTATTCCAAAGGCTATATTTGGAATGAGTTATAGACTCTATGAGTTAGTATTTATTCCATTTTGACTCACTAACAATCCAAAAATATTTATTCCCCTAATGAATAGAGTCTTTGGAAATTACCTCAAAAAGCTTTTGGTAGTCTTTATAAATGATATTATGATATACTCCAAGTCTAATGAGGAACATCAGGAGAATTTTAATAATCATGTAACTTCATTGAGAATGGATAATCTATATGAAAAGTATAATAAATGTGATTTTTTATGGAGGTGGTTTCTTTATTAGGGAATGTTATCACTGGAAAATAAATATTTGTGGACCTTTCTAAGATAAAGGCAATCAAAGAGTGGTTGAGACCAACATATGTAACGGAGATCCATAGTTTCCTTGGACTATAAGGGTATTATAAGAAATTATTAAATAACATATTAGGATTTTAAAACCACCTAACCAAGATAACATAGAAGGGAGAGATGTTTTTCTGGACTTGTGATTTTGAATATGGTTTCAAAATGATGAAAAAGAGGCTTATCATAACACCGGTACTCACACTTCTAAAAAGTGGGGAACTCGTTGTGGTATAAAGTGATGCTTAATAGAATTTATTAGGCTATGTACTAATAAAAAATGATAATTTAATATCTTAAAACTCAAGGATGTTGAAAATTCATGATATAAACTATTCAATTCATGATCTAGATTTTGTAGCTATGATATTTTCTCTAAATATATTATGGAATTAACTCTACGGAGATAAGTGTGAGATATATACCGATTATAAGAGACTCAAATATATATCCCCACATAATGAGATTAATATGTTCCATAAAATATGGTTATATTGTATCCTGAATTATGACTATTCAATCCACTACCATCCTAGATAAGCGAATAAAGTGGTGGATAATCTAATTAAAAAGTGTCCTGCAACATTATCAATGATGAAAATTGAAATGGATCCAATCTTCTTAGAATTGAGAAGGATGTAAATGGAAAAAATTAGGTATTAAAATCATCAATCCTTTCTCAAATGATTTTTCATCCATAACTCATGGAGAAAATAAATTATTCTCAAAAAATATTGTGTAAATTTAGAAGATGGTGCAATCCATGAGAAATGGGAAATCCTTAAAGATTAAAATTGATGAGGATAGAGTCATGATATTTGGGTCATGACTATGTGTACCATATAATTCATAGATAAAGAAATATCTTTACAGTGATGAACATATCTCATCCTTCTCAATTCCCCCAGGTATCACAAAGATGTATCAACATCCTTGAGAGATTTATTGGTGGGACAATATAAAAAATCATATCACTAAATATACAACAATGTGACTGGTATTTTATAAATTTAAGTATGAAGGAAAAAATTTTATAGGGATGATGCGTACATTACCCATACCAACATGGAAATGGGAAAACGTCACCATAGAATTTGTCACTGGACTTCAAAGATATCCAGAGGAAACAATGTTATATGGGTTGTTGTGGATCAACTTACAAAGACAACTAATTTTATAACAATACTAGGGGTCTAATCATTGGATCAAAATTCACATATATACATCATAGAAGTGGAAAGGTTTAATGGAGTATCACTATATATTTTATCTATTAAAGACCCAAGATACACCTCTATGTTCGGTAAAAGACACTAACATACTATAAACATTAAGCTAAACTTTGTTATGATTTATCATCCTCAAAATAATGGACAATATGAATGGTAAATTCAAATACTTGAATAAATGTTGAGATCATGTTATATGGACTTTAAAGTATTTTGGGACCAACTTCTACTTATGGCCAAGTTCCCTTTCAATAATAATTTCCACTGGATCATGAAAATTTCTCTATATGATGATCTTTATGGTAAAAGATATAGAATAACAGCATGATGGGATGTGGTATATGAATGTATGATGACAAGAATTTTATTTTTCGATGAAATGGTGGAGAAGGTTAAAATCATTCAATAAAACATCAAGGCAGCATAAAGTTGATATTAGATAAATACAAACAATTATTGATGAGACCTAGATTTTGATGTCAGAGACATGGTATTCCTCCTCATATCTCCATGGAAGAGGTTAATGAGATTTTGGAAGAAGTAAAAGCTCTTTCTCAGGTAAATCGACCCCTTTTAGGTTATTGATCATGTCGTATCTTTTCCTTATCGACTGGAACATCCACCTACCATGTTTCAAGTACATGATTTATTCTAAGTATCCCTATTTGTGAAGTACATACTAGATCTATCTCATATACTAAATCCATAGGTGGTACAATTGGAAAATGTTCTCTCTTATGAGGAACATCTAGTTAGGATATTATACCATAGAGATAAATTTCAACACAACAAGAATATGAGAGGGGACTCATGAAGTTAGAATTGAAGAAGTAAAAATAATGAAATAAAGATCACTCCACCATTGTGTGAATAATTTCACATGTGTTGGTGTGAATAAGTTCCCATCTTTAGGTAATATTATCAATGGGATATGAAGAAGAATATAATAATAGGAAATGAATAACTTTTATTAAAAAAAATACGTGACAGTAATATTAGGAGTAGTAATACATCCTATAGAAAAGTTACCTCATTGATAAATGTATATAAATTTAGGCATCTTATAAATGGTAATATTGTATAACTATATTATAGTATAAGTTAATAAATATTTTAGAAATTTTTAATTAAGTGTTGATATTTTTTATAAAACATAAATGTTTATTTTCTATTTTATTATTAAAATAATAATTTAAAGTAAATTTGTTTTTATAAAATTCATGCATAATATAATATTTTGATTTATTATGATTAGAATATTATTTTATGTGACCCTAAATAATTTTTCAAACTGATATAAAAACAATTATAATTTTAAAATTTGTATTTTCCGTGTAAATAATAATTTTAATTAAAAATTAAAATTTTCATGTTTAGAAAATTATTTCCAAAAAATAGAGTTCATTTTTTAATTCTACACATTTAAAAATGGTTAGGGTTATTATATTAGATTTTTCTAAAATACATAAACTTTTGGGGAATAGTAAAATATGAAAATTTACAGTATATATAAATTGTAAGTTAAATACAAATTTCTATTATATATTGTTGATTTAATCACCATAATATAGAAATATCATTTATATTTTCATATATTTTGTGATAATACTCAAAGTATTCATATTCTTGCGGAAAAATAATAACATAATGAATAAAATAATGAGAAAATGCACCACTCCTTTTCTATAAAAACAAACCCTCACCACCTCTTCCCCTCACACCTTCCAAGCTTTGAGAATTTTCCAAGCTTTGAGCCTTTATTCTTAACAAAATACCAAAAACAGTTTCCCTATGGAGGTTTACAAGGAGGATAATTCCATAGGTAAAACCTTCTAACATTTTCTTTTATTTTTATTGTCAAATATTTTTTTTATTATTTTCTTCACATATCCCCTTATATAAGAGAAATGATAATTAATGTGTCATATATATACTGAAATATTATTATTTTAGTGGAATATTTTGTCATCAAACCTCTTCTCCTCCTTTTATACTAAAAAAATGAAATCATCATTCGTGATGTTTTGAATTACTACCATCGCGGAAGATGCATTTTCATTTTATTTTACCGCATTCATGGATAGTCATAAAAGATTATAATGGTTGAAAAATATTGAAAATTTTATTTTTTAACATTTTTATGCTCTAAAACTATCTTATATATATTATTAAATAATAATAAAAAATGAGTTTTTTGTGGCTAAAAACTGCTAAAATTCATTTAAAGAGGCATCAATAAAATTTGATCATATGAATAATCATACTATATAGAAATAAAATAAATTATTACACCAATAAAAATTATTTATTTTCATTAATAATATATAATTTCAATTTAGGAGAATCATTTTTATTATACATGAACTTCCATACCTATAAATAAGTGAACCAATGATGAAATCCAAGAAAAATAATAACTCACCAAAGATGAAATAGAACACTATAAGTCATAAAAACGTCCATAAATGAACTTAGTAAAACAAAAATGAATCAAATGAATTATTAATAGGTTTTATATTTTTCAATTAATTAATTTATTTTGATTGTCCATGATATTAATGTAACGAAATCATTCAGGCATAGGGTAAGGGATTTCTCAAACTCAATTTCCTTCTTTTGGGTTATTCCTCTTTCATGCCAAATTTTAGGGTGGATGTTCATTAATATTTCCAAAATATAATTTATTTTTTCTTAAATACTCTTTTATGGGATATACTTGTCTCCAATCAGATTTTATAACAAATGAAATGAGTTTTCTAAAAGAATAATTATTTCTAAAAACACTTGTTTTACATATCTTCATATTGTTTCCTCTTCACTCAAGATTAATGATTCCTATACCAAGTATGTTTTTTCCTTTTATTTTGGGATCCCAAAATCTTATTCATGAATTCATGATTTATTAATTTCTCATGAAATCCATTTCCTTTCCATGGTTTATTTTATGTCTATGATTGATATACATTTTATATGGAAATAATGATTATGTAAATGTTATGATCGGATGGGTGAGCTTGAAATTATATAGTGCTCCAATGCATTGTGTAATGTGATGTGTCTCATGAGATAATGTGAAATATCCATGAAAATTATATAATATTTTTTCACAATAATAATTTTATTTTTATTTACATATGTTATGCATGAACATGATGTTAACATTATTTTCAACTATGTGTGGTATATGACCACTAAGTCATGATGTTTCATTTTAATAAATTTCCACATTCCATGAATTTTTCCAATTATTCCTTTATATTTATTATAATGATCTCATGATTTTGTTATGATGATGATGATTATCCTCATGCATGTTATATTGATTCATGTTCTTATCTATCATCTTATTAGTCTTTTATCTCCCACTTTTATTATGTATATTATCATTTGATTACTTGTACTAAAGAGAACAGAAGGGCTACTAAGAAGTGATATATGAATGAATTAAATAATGATTATTTTTTATTATGTAAATTTTATTTTTTGTCCTAATTTTCACATGACCCTAAACATTTGGATCATGTTTTCATAACACTATTATTTTTATCTCTAAAATTATGTAATAGTAATGTATGAAAATTAGGGTCTCTATACTAAAACAATTAGGATTAGTTTCATTAGATATTAGCTATATAAAAATATTATTTTATAATAAATATTAAAAATATCCTGTAAATTTACTTATACCTGAGATGGTTCTAGGAATATTACACATAATATTGTTTTTCATTACATGGGGAATGGATACATAAAACAATTTATAGCATAGATGCTTAGTAAGAGTAAATTTGATAGATTTTAGTTGAAGATAAAAAGTGAGAATAAGATGAACATTTGGGAATGAGAACAAAATAATGGTAAATGATCAAATCATATGTAAACTTGTACCAAATTAATGAGGTATCATTAATAATGAATCATAACATATAGATTTTTGAAAAACATAAGAAATGAGTTATAAGATTGTATAAAACATGAGTCAATAGTCATGACCGATGAAAACATAACATATGAATGTGTCTAGAAATGTGAAATAAGCTTAAGAATAAAAAATAATTTCTTATGTAATGTTTTAATACCAATACCATCATCACATACTAGATAGATTCTCATAACATGGTGGATTGGTTTCACTCCCCATTCCCATAAACAAGGTAGATTGGGTTCTCTCACTATTCCTATAAACATAGTGGATTAGGTTCACTCTATGGTCCCATACATATCATCCCATGACATATAAATATTTACACAATTGAATTATAGGGCTATATAATTATGATCCAACCTGTCACATAATGTAAAATCATATATGTGTGAGTCACAAGAACATGAAAACATTCATAATTCCATTATAACATAACTAAAACATGATAATGAAATGGATTGCACAAGAATCATCAAAAGTATTGAAAGTGAATGATATAGTGGAAGAAGGTGGATGACTCCAATAAAAAATAATAATAAATAAAAATGATAAACATTAAAGTCTACTAACATAGATAATAATATTTTATAAGAGCATTAAAATTTTTCATTGAAAATAAGAAAAAGATCCCATTAAATTTTGATAATGTTATTAATATAAAAATTATGAATTATTTATTTTAAAATTATTATAAATGTATATTAAAATTAATTTGAATAATACAAAGTACATGGTAAGGAATATTCATAAACATAAAAAATGACAATCATGGGAGAACATAACAAAAAAAATGGTAGAAAAGATTCACTCCATAGATGACTAGAAGAAACCTTTAGGCGGGTAGTACCTTTCCAAATCAATAACTAAAGAGAAACCTATCTCACAAAGAGTCTGTATAGAGATATATGAGGATCCTAAAATTACATACATATTTATCTCTTGTATATTATAATTTATGGTGGTTCCTTATAATGTTAAATCATGAGATCTACAACCTATATCCTAGGTAGGAGCACCATTAGTAGTATTAACACCACTACCCCTCCACAAACTATTATGACATCATTCATATCCTCCTAAACATATTTATCTTGATTATCCACTGAAAGAGGAAAATATTTATTTTTTATATTGTAATAATCATGGGATTAAATGTTCATAAACACATTTACTGTCACATTTTACAATTTGAACTTCTTTTGTTATCATGTTATAAATTCATTCTTAAAATGTAATATTGAATGCTAATTTTTTTAAACAGCTCCTAAAACATCCAATGATGATGATTTTATTTTAATATTTTATTCTAAGGTCTATAAATTTATTAATAACATTATATCCATTTAGAGATATTGGAGATTAATTTGTTATGATATCCAAAGTGGGCATTGAACCATAGAAATTCTGAGCAAATTGAACTGGAAATCATCCTAATAAAATAACTATTGAAGACATGATATAATCCAAATTAAGCTAAATTTCGACCTTGATATAGAATAAATCATGGTGAAAATTTAATTAAACAATGGATAGTGATAACTATGAGTGTTAAAGAGAGTTCTAGGTGTCCCAATTTGAAGATGAAATTATGGTCTAGATGATGTGGTCTAGAATTATATCCAACCAGTTTAATAATATCGCCTAAAATAAAAATCCAATTGGGGTGAATGTTTAAAATATTTTAGAGTACAACTATGTATTCAATTTCTTATTTTATTCCACACCAAAATCGGGCTATTAAGAATCTCATTAAAGCACCTGTGTTTGGTAGATGTAAGTTGGATCATATTTCAATCAAGGGTGGAAAAGTCTACATTCCACTAACTATCAACCCTCCTAAGCCTAAAATAATTAATTTTAAAAACATTTAATATCATATAATCAACCAAAGGAATCTATAATTCTTATTTAAGGTAGTTTTTTTTGAAGGATTTGGGTGGAGGTTGTGTATGTTTTCATTTTAATTTTATAGTACCAAATTGATTTTGTAAATGAGTTTATTTCTCAAGTAAGTTTCTTGAATCACCTATGTTTTTTTAATAAAAGATATTCAATTCCTATTATTCTATACTTCTTCATATCACATTGATATTTTTTCCCAGATATGGAAAATTATTCAAACCAACACTCATGAAATTATTGAAACAATGGTGGAGTGATATTTATTTCATTATTTTTACTTCACTACTAGAAAAATACAATATACCAACGGTTTAGAACCATTGGTATAGGCCTCCAAACCATTGGTATATGATATAGAAACGGTTTGTGGAACCATTGCCAAGTAATCCTTGAGGATAGGTCTATACCAACAGTTTTGGGAAAACCGTTTGTATAAATAATATTAAAATCTATACCAACGGTTCCATAAACTGTTGGAATATGTAATTTAAAAAATAATCATCCATTTGGTTTTGATCCCAGCACCTCCCATTTTTGATTGAACGACCTAACCACATACCTAACATACTTTTGTACACATAATTTCATAAATATATATATGTATTATCATAAGTGTTTTAAATTTTGACTTATTTAATGTCTACTATAAGAAGATTCCATTAAAAATACATGTACCTATACCAATGGTTCTCAAAACCGTCGGTATAGACCTATAGAGACGGTTTTGAGAACCGTTGGTAGAGGTTCTTTGATTTTAGGACCTATACCAATAGTTTGTTTAAAACCGTTGGTATAGGTACTAAAATCAAATAACATGTACCAACGGTTTTGTCAAAACCATTGGTATAGGTCCAAACTAGTGATCTATACCAACGGTTTGGCCAAAACCATTGTTATAGATCATATTTCTAGTAGTGCTTCCTCAATTATGACCTCATGAGTCCATTGTCATATTACATCAAAATATTCTCTTAAATGGAAGGATAAACCTATCATGAATTGATCTAATGGTGTAGGAAGAGGCCTGATTTTAATTTATTTCACACTATTAAAATGTTCAGTAATTTATTTTATTTGAGTTATTAATTAAATGTTTTTCATTCTTCCTTTTTTTATTGATTTTTATCACTACACTTTTCATGTGCTCATAAGATCTCTTGCCTAGTTGTTCTCATGAAGATGATCCTAAATGTGTATAGGATATTATCATGTGTATGTGAATTTTTTAAAATTATAAGTGATGATGCTATATTTATTTCATTGAATGAATCCTTCTTGAATTAATGAAATTGAAATAATTTAAGAATAATTTCACCCAATCCATACCTAGTAATAACATAAGATCAACTCTTACTCAGAAATTGAATTAACATAAATCCCATAGTATTAATTTAAAATATCTCAAATGAAACACATGTTGGAAACCTCATAGCCAAAACAATCTATAAAGTGTACCTTTCTTTTAATTTCTTCTTTGTTCTTTGAAGATTAAATAACCCAAGCTATACTACAACTGACCGCTTAAACCCTATAAACAAGGGTAAATTAGGGAAACACAAAATTTTGGTTCCATTGTTGAGGAAATAAGTTAGTTTCCTTATAAATTATTTAATTTCTCCCACATTTTTATATTCTTTCATCACTTTTCAAATATTTTCCTTTTCTATCCTCTTTTATTAGTGAATATCCACCTATACATGTAACTAGTCACACCATCAAGTTAGGGTGGATAATCCTTAGTATGTAGAGTAAAGAATACATAGGGTTATCTTCCAATTAGATCATAATATGTATAATACTCTAGAATCCAAAATTGATCCCATTCTAATGGATGTTCTTCAAAGAAACCAACTCATAAAATTATAAAGGAACCAAAAGTGAAATCCAAATGAGGATTCTTTAAAGAAGGGGATTGTTGTTGATCAAACCATAAAAGACTACCTCATACATTAATGTACCAATTAACCTTCATATATTATATATTGTTTCCTAGTATATGTCCACTATGTATTCAAATATCATGTCTTAAACCAACCTCCAACCATCCATTGTATGGAGTTAGAAATTACATACCTTCATGTCAAGTATTTCAATGACATTGTGGGAATGATTTTCCAACCACATCAACTTGATTAAACTCATATGAGGTTCATTAATTTCTCACTAAAATATAGATCAATTAATTGGTTCAAAACATATGGTACCTATATAAATCCAATATTGGGACCAATTAAAAATAGAATACTATAAAAAGTACTTCCCCAATAACAAAACAATTTCACTTAAATAGAGTATCAAAAACGTTTTTGAAAAAAAGGGGATTCATTTTATGAAACATGGGAATGGTAGAAAGACGCACTCAATATGGTACCTCACCATGTATTTTTGATACCAAAATAGTTTCAAATATTTTTTAGGGGTTGGGTCCAAGAAATAAACAATTACTAGAGTTTTTTTTAATAGAACATTCCCAACTGATGCATATGCGTATCTGGAAGGTCTGGTAAAATAAAACCAAATATAGATAACATCACCTAACTATGAGAATCCACCCAAATCTATTGGTATGAAAATATTTATGGAAAAATAAACAACTAGGGAAAAAATTGTCTCATTCACTAGGAAGGTAGAGGATATTTATCTTAGGATGAATCATGAAATACAATCTATTAACCCTATTTGAAAAATTTGTGAAAAATTTGACCAAAAGAGAAAAACATTCCCAATCCTCTCTTCTATATGGAATGTTCTTTTAGGAGGACCACCAATGGAGTTATACACTTTTAACTTTAAAAATCCATAGTACAAAAACACTTTCAACCCAAGGTATAATTACCTTCCCAGATTCCATTTTATTGATAACCAATAACCCATACAAAAATCCTTTCATATATAAGTACCAATCCCCTACCCTCTATATAATTTTAAAAACTATAATCAGTTCCAAACACAACAGATCTAATAGAAAAATACTATAATCTAATACCAAAAATCCAACCAAAAACTCATTAAACATCCAATCCAATAACCAAATTATCCTCTTAGGACAAACCGACCAACACAAGCCATTTCCCAATTTATACCTCCACCAATTTTTTAAATATGTGTAAATAAATGGAAAGAATAAATTTTTAAGTGCAATAACTTAATAATGAACTATAAAATTTTTAAAATGGAAAAGAAACTATGTCGAATAAGGATTCCCTGACTCTAAGGGGTGAATCAAGTTACACACAATCATCACTTTTACAAATAATATAAGTGACTATATTAAGAAGTGGTAAATATATTGAAAACCTGAAAAAAAACATTCCCAAAACATTAAAATATTCAATACCACATGAAAATATTCAATAAAAACCTTCAAAATTTGAAATATCCAATGATAATGTGATGTAACCAAAGCCACAAAAAAACCTACTACCTTTCCTCAATGTATGGGAGTAAAATATATACCTAAAATGAATAGAAAATTAGGGGAAATATTCTCACAAGTTAAGTTGAACATACCCATTCTCAATTAAATCAAATCCATACCTATATACTCCAAGTACTTGATGGACCTTTTTACATTAAAAAGTAATTTATCACACAAAACAAATTTTTTTTGGATAATAATATGAGAACCACCAACCAATAAACCATTCCTCATAATTTGAAATACCCTAGTAGTCCATAAATCAATATTTAATAAGAAGAAAACAATGTCGTCAGATACCTTTGTGATCTCGGATCCAATGTTAAATTCTTTCTATATAAAATGTTTTTCAAATTAGGGCTTGAATACCTCCAAACATCTTCTACCATACTCAAACACAATGATCATAGTCTTAAAGTTCTTATGGTTACCTCAGTGGATGTTTTGGTGAATTTTAAAAATTCCATTTACCCTACTGAATTCATTTTCCTTTAAAATGATCAAATCTTGGGTCCTAGGGAGAACACCCCAATCATCTTTGGTTTCCCCTTCCTAGTAGTAGTCAACTCAATCATCTAATTTATGAATGGTACCATGAAAATAAACATAAAAAACGTGAGCCCAAATATGAACATTTATAATGTAAACTCTCAAATTAGGGATGATGAAGATATTTATGTGATCAATTAGAGAGTTAGTGTTTATAGTTTAACAAAATAACATCATATAATTGTTGAATTATTTTTACATCCAGATGAGATGGATTTTATTTTTTAACATGAGGTAAATTTATCTCCTTTTCTTGAATCACTTTCAGATAGCTCTTTTAATCATTATTTCAAATCAAGAATGAATGAAACTATGAGAGAAATAAAAAACATTAATTTCATACCCATTCCTGATACTGATATGGATAATGTGGTGATTGAAATATCAATTTACAAGGAACCAATTCTGCAAGAAAATCAAGAAAATTAAACTATGTTCGATGAGAATTTTTATCCTTATTTTGATAGTGTTAAAAAAACATGTTCATGAATTTAAGGTGCCACCTTCATCACTCAAGTATGCATTATTTAGGGAAAGTAAAATCTTCCCTATTTTCATTTCTTCCCCTCTTGAATCCAACCAATAGAGGATTCTTCTGGATGTCCTAGGACAACATAAGAAGACAATTGGATGGACCATTTCTAATATTCCTAGGATTATCTCACTCATTGGAACTTAAATGATAATTCTATAATCTAACTCTAAACCACTTTTCAACCATAGTGGAGAATCAATTACAATCATATAGATGTGGTAAGAAATGATATTCTTAGGTTGATGAAAGAATGAATCATATACCCCTTTTTTGAGAGTGAGTGGTTAAGACTAATTCAATTTGTTCCAATGAAGGCTATAACAACTATTATTACCGATGATGATAGTGATCTTCTCTCGAAAAGGGTGAGTAGTTAATGGAGAGTGTTGAATGATTTTAGGATGTTAAACTCATTTACCAAGAAATACCATTTCTCTTTTCTCTTTATTGATAAAATCATCAAGAAATTTAAGGTTATACGTTCAACTATTTATTATATAGATATTTAGGGCATAATCAAATTTAGGTCTCCTTATAATATCTATGAAATACATCCTTAACCTATCCATTTGAAAATTTTACCTTCAAGCGCATTCCATTTGTGTTATGTAATTCCCATAGAACCTCTAAGTGGTGCATGATGGTAATCTTCTCAAACATACTGGGGGGTTGATTAGAGGTCATTATGGATTACTTCTCCATATTCAGGGATACATTTGAGGATTTTACTATAAATGTTGAAATGGTTTTTTCTAGATTTTGAGGATAATAATCTCATCTTAAACTAGAAAAAATTCTATTTCATAGTAAAGGAAGGGCTAGTTCTTGGACATATATTCTATGGTAGAGGGATTAATGTTGAAAATATAAGGTTGATATCATTTAAAAAAATTCCCTCTCTAAAAAATATATAGGAAGTGACGCCTTTATTAGGACATGCTAGTTTCTATTAATGGTTAATTAGGATTATCAACTCTATTTACTAACGAATTTGTGGTCTTTTGGTAGAAGTTCATAAATTTTGTTGGACATAAAGTTGTGATGAATCATTATAAACACTCTATTCATATATTATCTCTCCATCAATCATGATGTATCCCAATTGGAATATCAATTTTAACTCATATGTGATTCAAGTGACTTTAATTTAGGATATTTCATAATAAAATTTTGTGATAGAAATATATGTTTCATTTCTAATGAAATAAAATCATTAAATTATGAAAAAACGTACACCACCACAAAGAAATAGTTTCTTGTTTTTGTATTTTTATTATAATCTTTTAGTCCTTATATCTTAGGATCACCTATATTCATCTTCAAATATCATTCATCTCTAAAATATATTTTCTATAAACATGTTTCCAACACTATTTTAATTATACGGGTCCTTCTTCTTCAATATTTTTATTTAAACGGGAAGGATAATAAGGTTGTTTAAAAATTTTAAGTTGGCCACCACTTCAAGATAGAATTTAAAGAAAACTCACATCACCTTTCTATGTCTAATTACTTTCTTGATGAGAACCTTTATTATTTGAGTGATTTCCCATGGTATGATGACATAGAAAAACCACATTGTTATGGGATTAATTAAAAAATTACTCTAGTCCCATGATAATAGGAAATTATTTTCTAATGTCATACACAATGTGATAGATGATTCATACTTCATTACGTTGTGTCCAAATCAAGTCATTTGGTGATGTGTTCTTGAGTCTAAGCAAGCATCCATTCTTAAATTCAATTATGTAGAGGCATGTAGGGGAAACTTTTCCAATAAAACAATAAAATGGTCTTCTAAGTTATTTTCTTTTAGGATAACCTCACTAAGGATTCCTAAAAATTCTACCAATGTTTTCCTATATGTCAACAATTAGGATCCATAACCAAATGGAATAAAATTCCCCATACTCCCATTCTGGTCATCACAATCATTGATTTATTGGGAATTGATTTCTGGGGACCCTTCCCAAACTATAAGGTATAACTATACATCCTCTTATTGGTTTTTTATATCTCAAAATGTGTATAGACCATTTCCACTAATTCCAATGACCATCAAGTCATGATCTGATTCTTTAAAGAACTCATGCTTTCTAGATTTTGAATTCCTAGGGCTATCATTAGTGTTTGTGGAACCCATTTAAATAATATTCCCTTTTAAAAACGCATTTTTATGTATCAAATTTATAATAATGTTTCCATTACCTACCATCTTCAAACCAATAGTCAAGCTAAGTTGGAAAATTATGAAATTAAACAATTTCTTGATAAAAACATAAATCCCTCTATGTAATATTGTTCTGAAAAACTCTTGGATAACCTTTGTAAATATATTATTATGTTAAAAAACATATGAATAATGAAAAAATATAGGTCATTTTTTGTAAAATCATGTTGGTTACCTAATTAAATTCATCATAAGGCCTTTTGGGTAATAATAAAAATGAAATTTTACATTTCTGTGGCCAAAACAAAGAGAAAATTATACCCCAATTAACATGAGGAACTTAGGATGAGGGATTATGAAAATTATAGGATTAATAAATCATGAGTTAATTCTAACCAATCATGAAATATCAATGTCATACAATTTTAACAAAAAAAATCATGCTCCTATATAGTTCCAAAATTCATTTACACCAGGTAAAGATAAGGTCTAGATTGTTTTTCCTTATATAGTGTATCATGTGTACACTTATAGGAAAGTAAAGATTTTGGATCCCAATGGAGGTCTTTTTTTATGTTAATGGTCATATATTAGAACCATACATTGAATTATTTAATAAATAAGAAATATAGGAGCAGTTAACTAATCCATCCTATGAACCAGAAAATAAGTTGATAAATTTAGGGTTTATATTGATATAACAAAATTAAGAAAATTCATTTTCAGGAGGAAACCCAGCTTTAATCTATATATAACTCATGTTATGGAGTTTTAAAATTAAAACTTTTTTAATCCTTTTTTATTGTCTTCATCTGTTTCTCGTTAATGAAAACTCAAGGGGTTTCAATTGTGTTTTAATTATGTTGTTGTTAAAGATTCAAGGGATGGTGATATTGAATATTTTATAGGAATATCCAATATATTATAGGTATAAAAACAAAAATAGTCATCATTTACAAGAAATATGTGAGTGACATGGATATCAAGGGATTAAATAAGAGCATCATGAACTTAAAATTCAACCACAAGGTGATGTAATTCCATGATTCTCATTTAAAAATTTTATTTTTGAAATCATGTACTATGAATATACCCCATATATATTTTATATTAATTAAACACTGGGGAAAATGTTATTATAATTTGGGGGGGGGTTGAAATAAAATTGGGTATAAAAAATGAAAAATATTAAAAAAAATTGATTTGAAAAAATATTGAAATAAAAAATGTACATTAATGGAAGGAAATTATTATTCAATATTTAACATGATAATAAACATTGAAAATAATAAAACATAATATAATATAATTTTTCGTGGCCTTAATTATATTTTTATCCAATTTTATGTTCATGATAAAAGATTTCTGAAAATGTGGATGTCTAATGTGACTTTTCCGTGTTTATATTTCCATTAATTAAATAAAAAACACAATACACTAACTTTTAATTTTTGGGATATTATTTTGAGTTCTTGGGTTCCATAGTAAATGTAATTGGTTTTTTCATAATTTTTATTATAACACGATTATTTAAAAAACACAATAAATTTGTGTGTAGAGCAATGAAATGACTTAATGTGCTTCTTTCAACACATGAGGATCAGAAATCCATAGTTTTCTAGCCTAGATTTGGTAATTTTATCTCTTTTTTGATAATTTCTTTTATTTATTTATTTAACTCAATGTGATTTCATAGAACTTTCATATTTTACCCTTTAATAAAAATGAACCCCTGTCTTTATTATGATACACAACACATCCTCATGATTAATGGAAATGAGATAAAATGCGACAATAAATTTAAAAAAATGAATAGGGATTTGATTGGGATATTATTAAGATCATACCTTGTATTAAATTATTTTTATGGGTTTCATATTTTTTTATGAGTTATTTTTAAGATAATTTTATATTAAAATGTTCTTAGAAAATTGAATTCAATTTTAAATAGTTTGTGAGATTCATTTTTTGGAAATAGAAAAACTTAAGTTATGTGGTATTATTATCCACATAAAGAGGCTAATATTCATTTATAATATTATAAAATTTATTTAATTCAATGTCCATAAACACGTGTACAAGTTCATTTTATAATTTTATCTTCTTTTAGTATAATGTTTTTAATTACTTCTCAAAATAAACTAATTATTTGTACATTTTTTAACACATTTTAAATCACCCAATGTTATTTAGTTTATTTTAATATTTTTTTATGTTCCCCCATATTATGTAGAAAATTATATCCTTTTGGATCAATAGATGATTCTTTTGGAATGATGATCAAAGTTGGAATTTAATCTTGGAAATTATAGGAGAATTGAACTAGACACCAGTCCAATAAAATAACTATAGATTCCATAATATAAGCCCCTTGAGGATAGAATTTTAAACATAGATAATTGAAATCATGAAGTAAATTATATTAAAACGTGATAATATATAATTTATAATTTTGAATTGAGATCTAGGCTGTATAATTTGAAGATGAAATTATGGAGCAGATTCCATCACAAAGAATAGCAGCCCACCATTTTGATCATATCCCCAAAAACAAAAATAAAATTGGGAAAAATTTTACATTTTATAAGAGTAAATAATTGTATTAAATTTATTATTTTATGTACCAAAATAATCATCCATATATAATCCCTTTTTGGTGCCTCTTTTTTGTGGATGCATGCAGGATTAGATTTTTGTCAAGGATAGAAAAGTCTAATCTTCATTAGGTTTACACCCACATAAGCCTACCATAATTAATTTTTATGACATTAAATATTTTATTATATAAAAATTTATTAAAAAATTTCTACTTATGGTAGTGGTTTTGTATTATTTTGGGGTAGGTCATGTATATTTTTATTTTATGATTATGCCACCAATTTGATGTTGTAATCGCATTTCTTTCTCATGTTAATTCCTAAATCACCTTAGCTTTTTTAATAAAAGTTCAGAATTTCCTATTATTGTTTTCTTATTAATACCATGTTTATAAATTTCCCCCAATTTTTGGACTTTATCACATTAAAACTTTTGAAATTCATCACACAATAGTGGAGTGATCATTATTTCATTGTTTTTACATCCTCAATTCTGCCCTCATGAGTCTAAACTCATCTTACATTGAAATATTTTCATTAATTGAAAGATAAATATCTCATATATTTATACGAGGGAGTTTAAATAGGAAGTACTATATGTTATTTACAACTATTTAAACGTTCAATCATTTATTTAATTTGAGTTTTTTATTTAATGATTTTCTTTCTACCTATTCCTTATTAAATTTTTTCACCACAATTTTCATGTGTTAATAAGATCTTTGAATTAGGAGACCTCATTAAAATTATCCACCAAGTGTATATGTAGTTATTTAATGTTTTTGGAGGTGTTAAATTGGTATGTGATGAGGTTAAATTAATTTCATATATGGAAATATTATTGAGTTAATGAGTATAAAGTATTTTAAAACAATTTTCATCTAATACATCCCTTGTAATAACCTATGATAAAACATTTATCATAAATTGAATTCAATTAGGTCTCATAGTGTTAAGTAAAAAAATATTATATAAATAAAAGTTTTCAACTTCATGTCCAAAAAATCTATAAAATGTAATTGTATATAGTTTTATTTTTAAGTCTCTGAGGATTTGATGATCCAAGCTACACTATAAGGAATTGCTTCAACCCTAAAAATTGGGTAAATTTGGTTGAGAATATAATAAAATTATAGTTAAATACCTATAACCCTTTAAACAAAATTATTCTCCTACTATGAGTTTTAAAAATGCTCCTCTTCCAACACTAGATTTTGGAGCTATAGGCATTACCTCCATAGTGGCTGATCGATGACTAGATTTTGACACATTTTAATTTAATCTATATATTTGTGTGTTTGTGTGTGTGTCCATGTGGTGATTACATTTATAAATATTAATTTCTTTTTCATGGATGGTTTTTATCTCCTAGTCACATCACTGTTGTACTTACATTCTTACCACCCATTTGTGGTGCCTTCCTTGTGAACTTTTCCCACATTTTGAGATATCTACCTACTAGTGGCCTATATTTTTTTCATCTTGGTAAATTATGTCATTTACCCTCTAGTCACATGTTTTGGGGACTATAATTTCTCTTAATTTATGTTTCATGTGGGAACTATGTGGAATTTTAATTCGGGGGGAGTGTACCTCTGTACCACACTTGGTCATTTTCCTCATTTCTAGATAAGGATAATGATTTTTCTCAGAATCCCTTATGTGATAGTTTTGAAAATAAATAATATTTATTATTATAAAAATTATATTTTGTGAATTAACTTGATATATTCACATTTTTTATGTAAAACTTTTCTTTTAGTTAATTACCATGTAATTTTTTGAAAAACTAATTAAAAATTTTCAACTTAAAGATTTGCATCTTGGAAAATAAATTTCACTGAAATCATTCGGAAGTTAATAAAAATTTTATTTTTAAATTTCATTCATATAATTTAGGAAAAGATAATTTACAAATTTAAGAGTCATAGATAATGGTTAATACATGGTATTAATTTAATTACTATGTGTTTTTTTCAATTTGAGAGGATTTTCATTTTCAAAAAATTAGTGATTCAAAAATGAAATCAATATTTTTTATATCTTTCTCAAAGAAAAATTTAAGATAATAAAATTGAAGCCCAAAAAAAGACCAAACATCTCAGAAAATAATTTAATAACTCAACTTTTTTTCTGGTATATAAAATTGATAACATGACATTTGGATTTAAAGCAAACCGTGTCTTTGTTTTCAAGAAATAAGGGTGAATAAATATTGAGGAAGGAAGTTTTCAAGAAAATAGAAAAGGGAATATCTTACCAATTTAAAAAAAATGAATTATTAAATTTATAATTAAATATCTTTATTATTATTTATTGAATTTAGAATGAAATTACTCAAATTCATCTTGGTATTTCACCCTTGGATGAGTTAATCTTAAAGATTGGATGATTTTTTAAGGGAATTAAAGTAATTGTTTTTTAAAATTATTAGATAATGTAATGATAATAATTTTTTTTACTATTTTGATTTCCAAGATATTTTTGTTATGTTTTATCCTTAGTACAAGAAAATTACTATGTGTAGGGGATTATGATTCACCTAACTTGTGGTTAATATTTTTATGTATAGCCAAATAATTATGGATATATTTTTTATGTGATTAAACTGCTTCATTTTTTTGTTTTTCCAATATTATGGATTTTCATGGTTTAATACACAAATTAACATGGTTTTGTACATCATTGAAAAAACACATTGCATTTATTTTACTTTTATTTAACATGATATGTGGTTCACCAATCAACAATTAACAAACCAATTCAAAGTGTGGTAGAGTAGTTCAACCACTCTTATGAAGAAGTCCAAAAAGGATGGTTTGACATGATTGCATGATGTGTACATATATACATGTCATGTTATTGGTTTTTGTTTGAAAACATATGCTTAACATGCATGTTTGGGAATTTTTACATGGGTAAGATTGGGGGATGTTTCCACTATGATGATTCAAACCCCCTGAATCCATTATATGTTTTTTTATTCTATTTTACCTAATTTTACTTTGTTTTATTATACCTTATATCCTAACTTTTATAACCATGGGTAGGGTTAAGTTTGGTATCATCCATTTTAACCTTCTCATATTAATTAGAGGCTAAGCATAGGTGTGTTGGGGTTATAATGATAGAAGTTTTATGATATAATAAATAGTATATATGGGTTTATCTTATATTAAGTATCTTATTTTATAAACTTTATTGTACTCAAGTAATCATTGAATTTTTTATAAATTGTTCAATATTACAAATATTAAAGGAAGTGGAATAAAAAATCTATAAAAACACATAAACACACACATGAATGATTATAGAGAGACTCGAAACCAATACCTCCTTGATACCCTACAAGATCCTTTTCCACTAGGCTAGGCTATGGGGGCTCAATAGTTCAATATGATTTCATTATAGTTGATGATGATATTTGTATATTTTTTATGTATTTTTAAGAAAAATGCATTATATTTCCTGATTTATAAATCATCCATATAATCCCTGAATATTTTTTATTTACTTCTATGTTCTATGGAAAATGATTCTTGAGGAAACCTGTTAAATAACTCAATTAGAGAAGTTTATGAAAATATGGAAAAGTAAATTATGATGGTTCTTGGTTTGGTTTCGTGTGAGGGAGTTTCAGGATGCTAGAAAGTGTTTTCTATGGTTGAATTAAGTTGGTTGTTGAAATTTTAATTTAATATGATTAAAATATATAATATCCTGTATTCATGTAATAATTTTGAGAACATACCAAATCTACATAGTCTAACAATTTATGTGGATGAACTTCCCATGTTTCCAAATCTCTGATGTATCCAAATGCAGATCCATGTATCTATATCACATAAGAAAATATTATTTGTAGTAACTATGGTTTTAATAACATAAGTGAAGTGAGTAATGTATGTTATAAAAACCTTGCAGTTGATTGCGATGTATCCAATTATTGTGATGTATCCTATTGCATGAAGACATGAGAATCTATAATGTTTTTTGAAGAAGAAATTTTTGAGAAATATTTTGAGATCATGTATATTTGTATATCATGTGGAATAATGAAGTATGAGACTTCAAAATATTTAAATAAATATTTTTATAAGAATATAGAAGAGTTTAAATGGGAGATAAATCAATAATTAGTTGACTAATTTTAATGAGATGATCCTACTATTGAAGATATTTGGGTTTTTATTATTAAAATATGGAGAAATTTACTATGATATTTTGAGAATAATATTTATGATGATTTTTTATATATAGATATGTGATGTAGGAATTGAATAATTTTTTTTGAATTGAGAACTATTATTCTCATCACATGATTATCTATGAGACTAATAAATATACTGTTGGGGAGAAGAATAAGGTGATCCAAATCCATAAGACCCAAAAGTATATATACCTGAGTATTATAAGAAGATGAAGAGAATTCTGATCTCACTAGATCTGGAAGGAGTTCCATGACCAATAGACATGTTCTAAGCAGTTGTTTAAGATCTTGAAGAGGTGCACATGCAGGCCGGATAATCCATCTGCTCGTGGAGGATAATCTAATTTCCAAGTGGTATAGAAAAACCTATGGATAATAAGGTGGTATTTCTTTTTTGGAACATCATTTAATAAGGTAATTATATTCAATAGTGGGTTATATAAGTGGATTAACACATTGGAATTCTAGGATGATAAAAATGGAAGTGTCTATAGCTATAATAACTTTTTTCTTAGTAGAGAATCTATATTTTGGGGACTAATGAAGAAATGAAGTAGTCATTGTTTATATAAAACCTTGTTAATATCATGTGTTACTCTCTATTATATTACTATTATATATGATGTGTGTTTGATAGAAAATATTTAGTGGATTAAAAAACCTAACAAGTTTAAGAGGTTGAATTGTAATAGGAGAATTCATAAAAAGATACCACTAATTCACCCCCTTAGTGATCCATCTAGAATGGGGCACTCTAATCTCTATCAAACACATTAATAAATTCAATAATTATGATATTTTATATCAATGATATCACAATCATTGGAAAAGAAAGCAGATAATAATTTTAAAAACCATGACCTTTTTATAAGCTCATTATCCCAATTTCAGAATTTCTTATAAAAAACAGTTTTAATTAAATTTATCATCAGAACAAGGGATACAAACTTTAAATAATGTAGTTTCATAGTTTCATATAAGGAAATAGAAATTCTATTGAATATTTGTGATGAGTAAATTTAATACCCTAAACTCATCACATGATTATTTGGAATACATATCATCAACTTGTAACTACATCTCCACTTCTCTGTGGATTCACTTAGATATTCGTATTATATAGTAGAGTTTGGAGAGAAAATTAAATTTTACACATTTATATTCCTTTCAAAAAATTAAATGAATATTCCTTTCAAAAAAGAAATGTTTCGGGAAATAACTGCTTTGTTTTTTATGTATGGTTTTATGTTTTATTATTGGTAATATTACTTTTATCATAGTTACATAATATCCAATATATACAACAAAATATAAATATCATATATATTCATTATACCTATATTTAGAGTGATATGTAAATGTTAATGGTAGAAAGTGAAATACATCGTTCATGGAGATAGTAAGTCATACGTATGAATTAACATTGTTTAAATTTTTATAGTGGATTTAATAAATAAAAGAAAATAATATATAAAATTTAAAGAATAATTTTTTTTCATATATATCAAATATTTTCGTTAAATCCATACTTATTACCTTCCAATTAAATAGTAAACAAATCACATCGCTTTACGAGGGGATAGTTCACCGTACACATGAGCGATTTATCGTATTCCCAAAGTATAGAATGTAAGAAGTTATATGTGATAAAATAATTTTAGGAGCATAATAATATCCTATATATCATATTTATACTTTTAATCTATCTATATATTTATGTATGGTATCAGAAAATATAAAACAATTACATTAATTCGTGAGTTAGTAGTCCACTATACAAATGAATGATGATTTTGTAACACATTTGATAGAATTAGAGTAGTTTTAGGTCATTAAATTAGAATTTAAAAATATAAATATCTAATATAAACCAATTTTATTATATCATAATTTTTAATAATAAAAAAGGATGTGGAGGAAGAAATAAAATAACATGCTCGGTTAGGGATGTTACCTCTTCTTGATACACCTTCTTTTGGTTGGAATAAAAAGGATTCTTATATTGAATTTTTTATGAAATAAGCCTTATAGGATGAGATGAAGAAATTAAATAAGTTATTTTTTCAGGTATTGTCTTATCCAATGGGTTTGGGAAGTGTGAAGAAGAGATGATAGGGGGTGGCCTTTTATAAGTGAGGTGAGTGGTGTACTTTTAATTTTTTGAAAAAAGGAGTACCCATGTTTTTCTATTCAAAAAAGGACTAAAACGTGATATTATAGAAACTATAAGTTATAAGCTCTAATTAAGTCTATAAAATGGTTGTTGGAAAAAAAATTCATTTTTAACTCTTAATTTTTTTAGTTTAACCTCTAATAAAATCATTTTTACCTTAACCACAGTAAATAATTTTTAATGTTTTTACTATTAATAGTGGAAAAAAATTATGTTTAACTTATTAGATCATATAAATTATTATTATACAAAATATTTTATCCATTTATCTATATTTCTTTCATTTAATATGAAAATTTAAATTTAAAATTAATCTTGTAGATGTTACTAGAATGTGTGTCTTCAAAGAAAAAATTTTCAAAATTTTAAAAAGTTTTTATATCAAAATTTAATATAAAATTGATTAAATTGACATAATTTTGATTAATTGATATAAAAATGAAATAATTTTACCTTTAAATCCATCTTAAAACATTTTTTATATATTAAATTCTTTAAATGAATGGAAAATCCTTCATAAAAACCAGTATATTCCACTATTCATTGCAAAATTTATCTGCATAGAAAATTATAAAATATTCACCATAAGATACTTTTTTTATTTTAGAAAGGAATTTAATTTTTAAAAAATATATAAAAGTGGGAAAAATAAATTTTAAACATAGTGTGCAAAAAAGAGATAAAATTTCTTTTTAGAAAAATATTATTTTTAAGTGTAAAATTGGATTTATTTTTGTCTCTTATCTAGAAAAAAAATTAGATAAATGATTAAAATTTTATTGAATATATAATATATAATTTCATTAAAACTTTTCACAAAAAGTGATCTGTTTAATTTGTTAGGATAAAACATGTTTCTGTGGATAAAAATATTTTCATTCATAAAAAATCCCTTTATTTTCAAATGGTTTTTTCCATTTATAATTAATTTTCCACCGAGGAATTAATTATATATCCTTGTGTAAACTATATATTTTCATAATTTAGTTAATCCTATTTATACCCATCATTCCAGTAGCTCAGTTATAACAATCTTATTAAATAATAATATTTTTAATAGTATGTCACATTGTTTTAAACTCAGTATTGCATGTAAAAACCACTAAAATCAGAATTTCATGTAATGAACCCTAAAATTAGGGTTACATGCACCAAATGAAAAAAATATATTTTTTATAATGAAAAATATCAAAAATAATAAATTTATTCAAAAAATATATTTCACAAATTCTCAGGATTTTATAGATATTATAGGTATATTCAAATAAGCATAAGCTTAATAGATCTATATCCTAAATTCTAAGGGGTTTTTTGAGTTTTGATTCCATTTGGAATGAACAGAAAAAGAACCCATATCTCATAAGTAAGGTCATGAGCCTTTATTTATAGATAAGGGCAGAGAGATACATGAATTAAAATAGATTTAAGATAAAAAAATCCAAAGTACATGGAAAATATATTGGATAGATCTATTCATATAAATTGAAAATAGATATACACATATGATAAATACTTAAATACCTTAATAGAGTTCACCACTCTACAACAAAAAAAATTCCCAACATAATAAATACATGATCTTTATATCTATTCAAATGAAGGAAATGAAAAATATTAGAAATTTAAACTCACTGAGGTTGAATATGTATCATATGTTGAAAAAAAACTTGATGAGATATTTAGAAATGAAATTCCATAAAAAAAAGAGGAACAAGAAAAAAACCCAGAATATGGCCTCTGTCCTTATAAAAATATAGATTACATGGGATGAAACTATAGATCTAAATGTTTTACAATTTGCCTCAAAATATCATTACATCAATGAGAAGGGACTAAAATAAATTAATAATATAAATTTATTAACCAAAATATTCTAAAAACATTTATTAATGATTAATAATGAAAGTAACATGTTAGATTATATAGTATAAACATATAACCACTGAAATAAGTTAATGTCAACAATAGAACAATAAAGACTAAAGAACACCAATTGAGGAAAATAAAGATGCAATATCCAAGGATAAACTCATTCAACATAAAATTATTTATATAAATTAAAAAATATATTAGATAATAGTACATATTTTAAAATAAGTAGATCTGATTATGATGATTCTAGACCTTTTCTCCAGTGAATTAGCCACATAAATTGAGATGTTAAATTTCACAAGAATAAGATAGTTTACTATAAAATTTACCCATATATATTCGAAAATAAACATAATAAATTTAAAATTATAATAAAATCATAATAAATTACTATAAATCAAGAACAAACTCAATGTAATTGAGAAAATTAACTCAATTCGGACAGCTATATCAAATACGTAGAGCCTTTTCTCAAAGGATAAAACACTAAAACTCTGTAAAAAAGATTATAAAATCCATTTTATTATAATACATATATATTTATAGATTATTTTATTGGAAAATGTTTTTAATGATTGAATGTTTTTTTATTTATTTTCAATTTAAAATATTTATCTATATTAAGGTTGAATGTTTATCTATAAATAATTTAATTGACCCTCAATTTTGATGTATGGATTCTAGGTTCTACCCATATATAAGAAATCATATATTGTTCCACAAAACTAGTTCTCTATTTTTCCCCTATATATATTGCTAAATAAACTATAAGAAATATCACCAATGGGGGGAAGAAATCCCAAGGACAAATGATATCATAAAAGCTGCACCGCTCGACTTACACCTTTATAGCCAACACCTGAGGCACACCTCTTTTCATTACTCCAAGTATACCTCCTCTTATAATGCACACAATCTTATCTTACATAGCCTCCTCATCTTATTGGGAACACATCCCAATCTTACCTAACCTCATCCAGATGGTCCCATACACCCCATGTGTAACATCTCTTGCTTTTAGAATACCTCCTACCAACTCCACCACTTATTACAATGCCCTTATGTAATTCTCTATAATTCTAGATACCATGAAAATTCCACTAATACACCTACCCCCACCTCTAATATTTCAACCCTTTGTCGCAACACCGTCAAGATGCACCTCCCATCAAATGCCATCTGAGTTGGCCATATAGATTCCAAACAGTTACGTGTGCCCTGTAAGGCATTCTATAAATGAGAAAAAGAAATATCTTGTGTTTCTATGATATGCTAAAAGGTTGTACATATTCCGAAAATAGTTTGGTAACATCTAGTAATTTTATTCTTAGACCTCTACAAGGTATCTTCATCATTGGTGATAGTAAAAAACTTTTAGTCTACAATACCAACAATATCTCACCCATAACTTTTGGGTCTTAAATATGAAAGACATTCCACCTAGTTTTTTGGGTCTATAAGGTAGGTAGCATTTAACTTGTCCTTTTGGATCTAAAATACAAGAATAATTTCACCGAAACATTTGGATCCTCAAGTTAGGTATTCTTTTAACTAGCCTTTTTGTTCATTAAAAATAATTCCCTTCCACCATGACATTTTTAGTCCTCTCAGTGGTCACCATTTCATCCAAAATATTCAATCACTAGTCATTATTGGCATCAGATTTCATTGGTTTCCACATATTATTTTGAAGTAATTTTCATACTTCAGATTTATCTTTTATATTGTAGGGTAGAAATAAAAATAAGGGTTGATCCAAATAAATGGAAGGAATATACAAATGTTTTTATTTATTTTATTTAAGTCTTAATAGATTCAAACTAGATACATTTTACTTGAGGGTATATATTAGAATTTACATCATTTTCATTTAATATGTTTCCAAATATGGTGAACCTAATTTTAGGGGAAGTGTTATAATATCTAGGTATTTAATATATGAGTTTACTGGTCAATGCTTTCATTTGTTAATATTTCCTTATGCATTTTTAATTTCAAATCTTGCACTATCTTGTTGTTATATCTTAATCTATAAATAAGACAAATTTACACCACTAATGAGGTAAAAATTACAAGCTCTATCCTTCTAAACCTTTAATGAGTTTATTAAATTAAATTTTAATTTAGGTAAATAAATCCTAATTTTTAATTAAGTATCCTAAATTCCTTTATATTTTTAATTGATTCATAAAATTAGATTGGGCTTATATTATAATTGAAATTTGTTATAATTTAATTATGAAGGGAAGTGTGAATATTTTTAGTACACGTCTCATGTATCTTCATGAATTTAATATTCATTGTGGGATTAATTTTGTTCCTCCCATACATATGGGCTTCTAGTTTAATAAAACATTGAATTTTTTTTTCAATATATACTTTTTTTCAATATACTCACTTTATGACTAAATAATAAGGAATCCAAAAAAAATATTTTACATTTTCATTGTCAAGGCTCTCAATAAGGTATGTTTCTTATCCTAGGATTATAGTCCTAGGATTATGTATATGTTTATGAATTATTGTTGAAAGTTATATTACCATGTTCCTTATATTTTATCCACACATTGGTTGTTTTTTTACAGTTTTTAGAGTTATAAATTTCATTTTATGAGGAATAAATGATGAATTCAAATAAAAATATATGGTTAACATGTTTAGTTTTCTAATTCAAAAAAAAAAATTATTGTTAAAAAAATTTGACTAGTTTTTTTATTTCCATAATTATTTCCCTTATGGGATCATATTGTGGATATTTTTAAGACATTAGGCCATGTGTTTAGGAGTTCGATTCCTAATGGTTTTAGATTTAAATATCAGCAACACAACTTATTATTTAAACTTGTTATATCCCACGATAGGGTGGGACATGCAGTTTTACTTTATTCGGCTCCTAATGATGCATCCAGTACCTTAGGTTTGGCCAAAATCCTATTGGGGAATAGGATATGTTGGGAAAAAATAAATTTTATATGGTTTGGGTGGGGGTTGTGATAAAAAATATGGACTGGTAAAACAATTTTAAAGAAAATTATATTTATAAATATAGTTGACATGTTAGGTTTTGTAGAATATCCTCCAATGTCCAGAAGGGCTTCATTTTTTATTGATTTTGATAATCCACCTTTCAAGGGGTGAGTTGGAACCCTTACAAGGCATGTATGCATAAGTATTACATGGCCCATAGTCCTTAGAGGAATTCATTTCTTGTAGGCTTCAAACATTACATACAACCCAGACTAACTACTTGGAACTGCTCCTCCCTAGCATCTTCATCATGAAATCAGCTCTCCACCTTCGCATGGCTGTTCAGCTAGGCATTCCCGTGCATGCATAGGAATTTCTCGATGGCATGAGCCATATCCTCTTATTCTTGAAAAATAAATTTTTCCCCTCCAACATAGTAAAACACCTACACAAAATTGAAATGCATTTACGAAAATTTATAGTAATAAAATTTCCAAAATATACTAAAATATCATAAATAAATAAATAAAATGTAAACATTAATGACTAACTATGTTCTAGATTCTAGATTATATTTTGGTGCTTGGACAACTTATTTATACATAAAACAAAAATATTATTAATCAGAAAACACTTATATACATCCAGTTATTGCGAAAAAAAATTAGATTTCGAGATATGTTTTTTTCTTTCAGTTTCATAGAGTTCTAACTTCAAGAAACCAACCCCCAAACCCCATTGTTGACTAAATTATAAAGTTAAAATGGGGTGGTTGGAAAATTTATAAGTGTTCCACTCAATTTATTATATCCACATACTTGATCTATACCAATTCCTCATTTTGGGTTGTATATATTCCACATCCCTTGTTTCATGAAATGAAACTTCACTTGATATCTAGGAACACCTTTAAAAAAAATTCATAGAAATTATTTGAAGTTACAATGTAGAAAACATTAAGATGTTTTTCTCAAATTAATAAAAAATAAAGTAAAAATATACCTCATTTTGTTCATTTAATTCATGAAAAAAATTTAGTAGTCACTTTAAGGGTGACCTAATCATCACACAATATATGAACATGATTTATTAGATGAAATAAAAAATTTATTGGAATTGGAGAGAAAAAAATATCAATCATCATGGATCCCCACAGTGAATTTGTGGGATGATATTGAAAATATAAGAAATATTGGGACAATTCATTATATTGTAGTAGAGTTTCGCAAAGAATGTAACTTTTCCTCAATAAGATATTAAGACATATTATCATCATGAAGAGGTTATTCCATAATTTAAATATGAGTCTTGAAAACAATAGACTTAGAAAATAGAGACTCGTATAATAAATATAATTCGTATTTGTCTTAGGAAAGTATTTCCCTTTTATTAGAAAGAAATAAAAATATTGAGAGAAAATATTTCAAGGGAACCCCAAGTCATTGGTATGAAATTGTTGATGAAGATAGGAATTGAGATAATCAATCATCTATAAATAATTTTATGTGAAAATGATATCATCAATATATAAAATTATTATTTATGGAAGATGAAGTGGCCTTTCATACTCTTAAAAACAAAAATATAGTAACCATATATTAGAATCATATGGACCAACCATGAGGGGTCTAAATAAGTTCTTACAAATAAAAATGAAGTTGACAGACCTAGTATTCATCCCTATAATAAATTAAGCTCAAATATTATTTTATATATAACTCCTCATTTATAAATTATTTTTTTACATTAGGTTGAAGAAAATTTCAATGTGATGTGGAATTCATAGATTTAAATGAAAAACAAAGGTTATCATCATTGTGGGTAATAATGTTTCAGAGTAATCAAAATCTTGAAAATAGTATTTCTAACCATGGAAATCCTTAAGATAGTTAAAAAGGCATAGAATATTCCACATCATAGCCTAGTAATTAAATCATATAAAGGGATAAGATGGGCCAATAATGCATATTGGATACAAAAACATCCTGGAAATAAATGGGGGAATATTCTATGTAATAATATAGGGAATAAAATTGGACGGTTTGTTATAAAAATAGGAGGGCTATAGATAATGGGGTAGTGCGGGGAATGATTATGTTAGGAATTCGGCTAGTGTTTCTTGGGTGAGAGCATTTAGGAGACTCTCAAGTCTCTCTCTTTCTCTTGTTGCAGTCTCACATTCTTCTTCTTTCCTCTTTTATACCACTATAATTATATTTTTTACACTTCCCAATATTTTGAGACAAAAGAACCTTATTTATTGAGTCGATTGATACTAAATTTGTTATCAATTGGTCCATCGTTTCATATTTCACCACTAATTGTTGTGTGACATTAGAGATTCATCAAGTAATTACTTTTTATTCCCTAATGTAATTCCTAATAATCATGTAAGAAACTGTTTCCCATATGGAATTGATAATATGTCCATTTATAAAAAAGTGAGATTACTTCTTCCAAAGCTTCTCTTACTTTTTGTATCATAAAAGATCTCAGACTTCATGAATGTATGTCCAAGTTAAATTTTATGTTTGAATTTATTATTTTGGGTTAAATAAATGTTTCTCAGGTATGTGTGGAAGCTTAAGGGTGTCCCAAGGGTTTAGGACATGAATGAAAAAGAAATATGGCCATTTTGTTCATGTTTCATAGTTGGCACGCGATTAGTGTAAACTGTGTGCCCAAATCGTGAAAACCTAGAGAAGCTTCATAGTTAAGAAAAACTATGCCAGGGGAGAGACATACCATGTATCCTGAGATTGTGGAATTATACATAGTTGGCATATGATTTTCAAACTAGTAGATCCTCCACAGGTGACCCTGAAACCCAAACGTCCTTATCTAATGTCTTGAGCATGGTTTGTGCTTAGTGTGGAAAATCATGCAGAAAAACCATGTTCCCAACTAAAAGTTGAAAATTTTATAGTTTTTACATATTTTTTTTATGTCCCCACCCAACCCCCCCTCCTAACTCCTATCCTAGTGTTGAACCAAAAACCTCAGTATCTTTTAAGGATCGATATCCCTCATTTCAAGTATGAATCGAGCACTCTTAGTTGCAATTCAAAGATCAGGGTAAATCTAATATTCATCTTGATTATCATATCTAGATTAGGGCTTGTATCTTGGTTTATCTTCGTTTGAATCTCTAAAACCCTTTCTTTTTGGTGGATTTTAGGTTGAAGATTCAAGCGATTCCTAAATCCAGATGTAAGGCAATGATTAAGAGTGTGTTTCTAAATATATTCGAGGTATGAGGTCTAGAATGTATATACCATGGTCATTGGATAGATTTGATCAATATTTGTTGAGTTCGTGGTTATATTTTTTTGGTATTTTGGTTCCTTTTGTGATATTTGGTCAAATTAGCATCTGAATGATGAATTGAATCCCTCTTGATCCCCATGGGATGTGTTGATGAGGATTTGACCGATTTAGGGCCACCCATGTGTTTTGCTGACATTCCCAAACCTAAAAATTGGTTAGGATAAATATAGAGTTGACATGTCATAATGTAGAGACCATGATGAACATGTTAATATGGTTGGTTGAGTTGAAAATGGTATAATGATAATTATTCATAGGGTTGAAGTTGTTGTTGGGTGTAACATGAAAATGGGTTAATTGGGTTAGTTGAGATTGTGTCAAATGGATGATGAATTGTGTCAGAAATTCCTAAGAGGGTTGTTTCATATGAAATGGTGAATTTGTTAATGGGTAACATCTTGGGAAGGAATACATTAAATGGGATTTCATAAGGGAATTTATGAATATGTTAAATTGGAAGATATAATGAAAATTATTTAAAATAAATAATGGTTTGTGTAATGGGAATGAGAACTGGGCTAAATGGGCTATATAATGTAAATGGAAAATGTGTTATTGGGTTATGGCATAATATTAATTCCCATTTAGATTTTTATGGTATGTGATTGTATTTTTATTTTTTGTGAATGGTTTGTGATATGGTATGTGTATGGTGATTTGATAAATAAGAATGTGGGCATGGCATGGTAGTTTGGAGTATTGACTTGAGGATCTGTGACCATGGGTTGAGTTAGACTATGGATCTAAACTCCACCCCAAAACTAAAAAGTTAGAAAAGGGGGAATTGTATCTATTCCAATAATAGTTGAATCTAGTGATACCACATATACCGAGGCTTCTATGTGATTGTAATGTATTTTTTGTGATGTATTTACCCTAGTGAGATTGGTACTTGACTTATTACCTTATTTGAAGTTATTTAATTCCTCAGACCCTTGTGTAAATGATATAAATTACTAACCCATGGAACATATGATGAAAATGGATTAAATAATAAATATGGTATAAGTGATGATATTAGTATAATGATAGAAGTGGTTAAAATGTATTGCTAACTAATGAAACCCGAGATATCTTTGGTTTCCCTTTTCAAATATTTCATATATGCATGAATTATCTGAAAGACTACATATTTTGTATACACCATTGGTGGTGGATTACTGAGTTGTACTCACACCTTGCCCGAGACTCCATTGGTTACCTAAGTAGAATTCATTATTGTAAGTCCGGATAAGGGAACAATCTCCAAGATAGGTAGTTATGTTTTTCTTGGGATATGCATGGATGAGGATCTCAACTTAGTGTCAAGTCCCATTTTGGGGATTTAGGTGTTTGACATTACTTTTCCTTTCCTTCACTCTGGGCACTATTATTAGGACATGGAATTGTTATTTTTGATTTGTGGGTTGTACCCAGTTTGGGAGTTTCTTGGTTATTCATGTTTATTGGTTATGACATAAGGTTTCTACTATTTAGTTTCATATCTACTATTTCTTACTATGGTGAAGTGGTTATAGTCTCGCCATGTGACTTTTTAGACCCAACCTACTAGTTATAAACCTCTTCTATACAAGGAGGCACGCATTAGCTCATGTGGAAACCTAGATTGGAGCACTGGTTTAGTGGATTCTAGTTTTGGGATATTACAAAGTGGTATTAGAGGAGTTATTTTATATATTCCTATTATTTGGAATGGTAAAAAAGGGAATAAAATGTTTCAATTCTTTGAAATTAACTCATTATTGGACGTAGTTAACCAATGTATGAAGAATCATTGAAGCACCCGGGGTGAGAATTTTTGTTCTTATTGTGTGTTGTTATAATTGAATGATATTTCATTGTTGGGTGATTCACTTGTTGTGTGAAGTGATTATTTGGTGATATTTTACTCATGGAAAAATAGAATGGGGAAGTGGATTCATGCATCAATATATCCACCTAGGGATATATGTTTCATGCATCATAGTAGGCACACAGGATATTGGTGTGTTATATATGAAAGGTGGAATTCATTTAACATTCATAAAAAATTAAATAAAATGGAATCTAATAATAATGATTCAAAGGGGTAAAATGGAAGAAATTCTTGATAATAGTTAAATAATTGTGCCTAATAAAGGCTTGTAAATGAGTTAAAAAATATAGTAATTTTTGAAATGGATTTTGTACCTAAGTGGATGGATTTATGTTGTGAGGTTAGACAAATCATTGGTGGACATCATGGTTAAGACTGAGCAGTCTGAAGGAGTGATATGGAATGATTTCTAAGAAAAGTTTCTTGAAAACATCTATCCATAAACCATGAGGCTAGAGCAATCTATGGAGTTTAAGAGTTTTACCCAAGGGGATATATTAGTGATAGATTATTCTTGTTCTTTCACGAATTTTCATAGCTTCATTCCATTGTTGGAATGAGGCAAGGAAGATATGGAGAAATGTTTCCAAGATTGGATTAGACATGAGATTAGGTCCTAGGTGAATATCTTCCATTTTAAGAGGTTTTAAGGGTAGTGGATTGGTCCCGTATTTTAGAAGAGAACTTGAAAGAGGATTCAAGTAGTGGACTTTTTATTCCAATTGGAAGGTTGAGTAGTGTAGCTTCTAAGGGTTGGAAGCATTTTTTGGAGTTTCCATCAGGGTGGAAGTGTGAAGGGTACTCAAGAAAATATCATTAACCTCTTAGGGTAGATATTAGGTTTTTTATTTTCTATATGGAAGGTCGTAACACATGTGTGGTCAGTGTCCCCAACCCCCAATTGACTATCAGTCATGCGGAAAAATAGGGAATGTGTAGAGTTATTGTAGGAATCATCAAATTTTGGGCATGTATAGGGGATCCATATCGATGTCGAGTGTAGGAAGCGGTTCAGTTACACCATATCAGGTAGGCATTTGGAGCTCCATAGGACATACTGGTTGGGTGGTGGATGTGGTACTCCCATGAAATTGAATCTATATCAACAGAGTAGTGTAGCACCAGACAGTCAGGCCAAATACCAAGGTAGAGGGGCAGGTCAGCTTCATGTAGTTCAGTATAACCTTGGGGGTGGTGAGGCTAGAACATCAATTGTTCGAGGTATGATCCTTTTATCTTCCATGGTTTCTAGTTTTTTATTTGACACAGGTTCCATGCATTATTTTTTCTCTTCTTAGTTTGTAGTTTTTTTGGACTAGATATAGAATGTGTGTGTGGGGTTATGTCAATTGAAACTTTATTGGGGGTGTGAGGTGATGATATTAAACAAAGTGGGGTTTGTTCTTCAGAGGATGGTGGGTACCATTATTGGTAGGACTTGTTCATCCTCAAGATGTTAGGTTTTGACCATCTTTTGGGCATGGACTAGTTAGTGTCGTACCAAGACCAAATCTATTGTTACCATCATAGGTTAATGTTCATGTCTCTTAAGGGAGAAATGTATGTCCATCATGGTGAATGGGATGTTCGAGCAGGCCATGCCAGGCCAATTTGTCTTTATTTCGGTGAGATCATATCCCAAGTGTATTTTCTAATGCATTATTATAGGGATTAGAGAAACTAGTCTTCCCTACTATTGTGGATAAATTTTTGGATTTTTTTACTAAGGAGTTCTCAGGGTTGCCGACTGAGAGAGATTTTGAGTTGATGATAGGGTTCCTGTTGTGATCAGAACCGATTTCAATTCCCCCATATCGAATGGAACTGGTAGAACTCTAGTAACATAAATCTCAGTTATAGGAATTTTAGAATAAAGGGTTTATTCGCCCTAGTACATCTCCTTGGGGATCTCTAGTTTTTTATCTTAGAAGTTCAATGGTTGATTGAGATTATGTGTAAATTACAGTAAGCTAAATTATATGATGGTTAATAACCACTACACACTTACATGAAGTGATGATCTTTTTGACTAGCTAATTGGCGGATCAATTTTCTCCATGTTTATTATGATATTAGGGTTTCACCATGTGTGGGTGAGGCCTTATGATATACTGCATACTTCCTTCAAGAGCGGGTACTTGTTTTATGAGTTTTTTGTTATGTATTTCAGACTGACCAATGAATTGGTAGTGTTTATGGACCTAATGAACCAAATCATTCATTCTTTCCTATATCAGCTGTATTTGTATTCATTGATTAAATATTGGTGTATTCTAAGACTCGTGACGATCATGCTAGTCATATTGACATAATATTTAGTACACTAAGAGGGCATAAGATATATTCCAAGCTATAAAAATGTCATTTCTTGATTGATAGGGTTCATTTATTAGGTCACATTATCTATTACGAAGGCATGATAATGAACTCGAAGAAATTACATGCAGTTGTGTCTTAGGAGCATCTGAAGAATGTTCCTAATATTTGAACTTTTATGTGTTTGGCTTGTTATCACTAAAAGTTTATTAAAGATTTCTCCCATTTTGAAGTGCCACATTCTAGGTTGACCAAGAAAGTTATCATGTTTTAGTGTACCGATCCATATGAGAATGATTTCCAAGAGTTCAATAAGTGGTTGACTATGGAACAAATCCTAATCTCACTAGAACTGGGAAAGAAGAATATCTTGTTTTGTAATGCATTTGGTGATGGGGCAGGAGAAGTGTTGATGTAGGATGATATGGTTGTTGCATATGGTTCATAGCATTTGACACCCCATGAAATAAATTATCCTATGAACGATCTTGAATTGGTTGTAATGGTTCATTCCTTATAATGATAACAACCTTACTTGTTTGGATAACAATTCATAGGGTATATTTATCATAAAAGTCTAATGTACATTTTATCTCAGCATGATTTGAATCGTTGGTAGTGGATATGAGTTGAGTACATTAAATCCTTTGATTTTGAGTTGTTTTATACACTAGTAAATGGAATTAGTGTTCTGGATTCCATGAGTCATAAAACTCAGAGTCAAGCGGTTTAGGTGTCCAACATTGACTGGAACACGATCGATTTGTTAGCTGAAATGCATCTTCATGTGTAGGATGGACAACGAAAGATGACCCATGTGCTTATAATAGTTTAGTTCGTGTTTGCGATCTAGGTTAAGGAGATTCTTCTTGATCATCTGATGTGTTTTTTTAAAGGTTGGGGTAAAAGACTCAATTTATTATTTAATGCAAAGACCTCTTTATACTGGGTAGAGGGAGACCCATTACATAGCCCGAAGGCCCAACACCAAGTGGCCTGAATACAAGGCTTGAAAGCCCAAATTTTGGCCCAAAGGACCCCTCGGTGAACAGTACTGCTACAGTCCCCACGCAGCTACAGTACCTGGTACAGTACAGCCACCGCTACAGTACCTACTACATTCCCTCTGTCGCTACAGTGTCGTCACTGCTACAGTTCCTCCGCTTCTACAGTACTTCTACAGTGCCCTCCTACAGTACTTCTGCAGTACCCTAGAAATTCGCCCCTGTATGGATTTGATCATGGGTCTTTCGGATGCCAATCATGAGCCTGTACCACTAGGGTACAGGCTCGTTGGCCATCTGACGTGTTTGGATATGGGGTAAATCATTAAATTTGGGGATTAACCTTCGGTTTGAGTCATTGGAGAATATGGGATCATTTGGGTTCATATACTTGTTGTTGTGCTGATGTGTATGTGAGAAGAATTGATACATGATATTCATTTATAGAAGTGGAAAGTGCATCCTAGATTGACAGAGATGTATCTTGTTCTTTTTATAATGTATTGTTATCTGAGAATGAAGAAATATGTTGGGAGTTTTATGGCATGATACCATACTTTTCAGCAGGTGAAGGCCATGAATTAGTGCCCAGGGGGTTTGTTACATCCATTTCCCATTATATAATCAAAATAGGATGATGTGATAATGGATTTCATTATATATATTTCAATGATTCCTTGTAATAATGATACAATCTGGGTAGTTGTTGATCAATTGGCTAAGGTGGCTAATTTTTTATCGATTCGAGAGACGTTCATCGTGGATCAGTTCGATGAGTTGTACATTTGGGATATAGTGAGAATTCCTGGAGTAATGCAAACCATAGTCTTGGATTTTGATCAATATTTCACATTACACATTTATCAGGGACATCAGAAGGCACTTGGTACCTAGGTGTTCTTTAGTATGAATTTTCAACCATAAAAGTACGTGAAATTGGAGTGTACCATTTTGGTACTAGAGGACATGTTGAGGTCTTATGTTCTGTATTTTATTGAATTGTGGGAAACCATTTTGTCACTTATTGAGTTTTCATATAATAATAGTTACAATGATAAATTTTGGATGGCACCGTTTGTGGAACTCAATGGGTGACTATCTATATCTCCATTGTGATTTTTGGAAGCTGGAAAATCAAAGTTGTTGGGAAAAAGTGTCTTGACGGAGAAGTTAGTGCAATATTAGTTGATCCAGACGAAGATGAAAATGGATCAAATCTGGCATATGTCATATGGAGATAGGTGGATTAGACCACTTGAATATGTGGTGGGTGATAATTTTTTTATTTAGGTGTTTCTTGGGTTGTATCATCATCGGATTCAGAAACAGGGTAAGTTAGATTCTAGGTACATGGGGCCATTTGAGATCATGGAGAATATTAGACTGATGGCATACTGATTTTCTCTTCCACAATGTTATAGTTGGATGAATGATGTTTACCACATGTAACATAATTGGTAGTATCACCCTGACCATCTCATGTAATTGATCTTGAAAATATTGAGATTTATCATACTGTATTCTTTAAGGAGCATCTGGTTTATTTTGTAGATCGTAATGAGAAAGTAGCACAGGGAAAGGATGTGCCTTTAGTTCATGTTCTATACAAGAATATAAATTTTCCTGAACAAACATGGGAAAGTGATACAAATATTCAGGCTCATTAGACTAGTCCTTTTACCTTGGTGGATCAGTGATTCTCAGTTAGAGCGGCTCGAGGAAATGTTGATAGAATGTGGAGAGGATGTAAGGTCCTGAAAATCATGAAGGTATGTTCTTGTTTGATATTTGGTTTGAATCTCTTGTTTTTTCTAAATAAATTTCTCTTGGGTGTGTTTGAAATATCATGGGAGTCCTAGGGGATTGGGACATGAATTAAAAAGAAAAATCGTCAATCTGTGCATGTTGCATGGTCAGTACATGGTTAGTGTAAATCATGCACCCAAACTACTCTAACCAAGAGAAGGTGCATGGTTAAGAAAAATCGTTCAATAGGGAGAGCCAAACCATGTGGCCTTGGACAGTGTAATCATTCACGGTTGGCATATGGTTCTCAATATGTGCAATCTTTCCCAGGTAACTATGCGTCCCAACCTCCCTTATATAGTTTCTTGTATACCATTTGCATGCAGTCTAAAAAACTATGAAGGGAACTCATGTGTCCAATTATGTTATATAATTTTTCAGTTTTTCAATATTGGTATTTTTATGTTCTGTCCAAATTCCCCCACCCCCACATCATTATCCTACTTCCAACCCAAGTGAAGAATGAAAACCATCAATAGCTCCCAAGGATTGATCTCCCTTTTTTCAAGGTTTCTTGGTGCACGGTTAGTTGTGGATAAAAGCATTGGGTTGGTCTAATCTTCCTCTTTATTGTCTTTTCCAGATTAGGGATTTAATCTTGGGTTATCTTCTTCCAAATCTCTAAAAAACATTCTTTCAAGTGGATTCTAGGTTGAATCTTAAAGGGTTTCTTGAATTAAAATCTATGTCTATGATTAAGATTGAGTTCATCAAATGATTCTAGGTTGGTGGTCTAAAAGTTATATCGCATAGTCATTGGATTAATTTTTTCATGTTTGGTTGAGTTCTTCATTATCTATTATTGTGATATTGGTTCCTTTGGTGATATTTGTAAAAAGGAGAGTCTAAAAGATGAATCGCATCCCTCTTGAGTGGGTTTTTTTTAGGATGATTTGATCGATTTTGGTCCACCCATTGGGTGCACCAACATTCCTGAACATGGACATTTGTAAGGTTAAATGTAGAGTTGTCATGTGATAACATGGGTCCCCTGATAAACATGTTAATATGGTTGTTTCAGTTGAATGCCAAATAATTGTAGTTATGCCTTGGGATGATAATGGTATAAGGGGTTGCTTGGCATGACATGAAAATGTGTTAATTAGGTTACTTGAGATTATGTCAAATGGCTTATGAATTATATTCTAAATACCTTAGAGGGTTAGTGCATATGAAATGGTGAATTCATTAATTGGTAACAGCTTTGAAATTGGGGAATTTGTTAAATGGTGTTTCCTATGGGAATAAATGAACAAGTAAGTTGGGATGATATAAAGGTAATAATTGAACATGTATAATGGGTTGGGGAAAGGGAGTGAGAATTGGGCTAAATGGGCTATGTAATTTAAATAGTAAATGTGTTATTGGATTATGGCATAATATTAATTCCCATGTTGATTTTTTTGGTTTGTGATTTTACATGTATTGTTTTTATTATGGATTGTAATATGGTATGTGTGTGGTGATTAGGTAAATAAGAATCTACACATGGATTTGCAGGGTGGTTCATTGACTTGAGGATCCACACCCACGGGTAGAGTTAGACTGAGGCTCTAAAATCCACCCCAAAATACATGGGTTAGGGAAGGGGCTATAGATATATGCTCATAATTATTTCATTCTATGATACCAACCAGACCAAGGCTTTGAGGTGAATGTAATGTATTTGTTGTGATGTGGTTACCATAGTGAGATTGGGACTTTAATTGTTTCCCCATGTTTAGTGATTGAATTTCTTAGACCCTTGTGTAAATGATGTAAATGATTAACCCATGAAACACATAATGAAAATGGATTAAGTAATGAAGATAGAATATGTGATTATATTATTATAATTACAGAAATGGTTATGTATATATTGTTAACTAATGACAGTTGAGTTTTCCTTTGGTTTACCCTGTCATTGATTTCATACATTAATGAACTATATATTAGACTATATTTTCTATAGACATTCTTTGTGGTGGCCTGCTGAGTTTTAATCACACCCTACTCAGGCCTCCTTGGGGACCTGAGTAGAATTTATTGTTATAGGTTCAGATAAGGGAAAATCTAAGTTCTAGGGAGTTGAGTTAGGCTCAAGATATTCCTAGATGAGGATCCAAACTTATAGTTTGGACCCATTTTAGGGATTTAGTGGTTTTTGTTTATATTGGGTTTCCTTTACTTTAGGGACTATTAGCATGACATGGTATTGATATTATTATTATTTTGTTTGTATCTATCTTGGGAGATACTTGGTTATGCATGTTTATTGTTTATCACATATATTTCCTCTATTTAGGTTCTTATATACTATTTCTTACTCTGGTAAAGAGGATGTAGTCTCCCCAAATGAATATTTTGACCCTCACAACTAGTCAAAAACCTTAGGCATATGGGGAGGCATGCTTGAGGTCATGTGGTGACCTAGCTCGAGGCACCGGTTTAGTGGATTTTGGGTAGGGGATGTTAAATATCACCTATATATTGGTTCAAATTAAAATAAAGTTAAAAATATAAATCAAAATGAGAGGTAGTAGATTTGTACATTTGATATTCCCTTCTTGGACGCATATTTGGTGGTCAATATGAAATAAAATCAGGAAAATGATCCATATAAACTTTTTTTCTGCAAGAAAATTGGTATCCATTAGGAGTCATGGAGGTGATAACTGTGAAAAAATAACATGAGCATTGAGCACTACTCGTAACCATGATGACCAAAGCATTGTATAGGGAGGGAATCAGTATAGTGCTATGTAACGGAAAAACACATGTATAGTTAGTGCAAACAGGAGAATTCTTGAAGGGAATAAATAAAATAAGAGTAGTGTCACATCCCTGACTGTGAAGGGAGAGTTGCCTACTCTTTTATTGACCATTCTCTTTTATGCTTATCTATTTTTGTTTTCATTGCATCAACCTATGAAACTGAATGATAGTGCAAAATCCAATTCACTTTCTCTATTTACCATGTTTCTTGAAATGAGATTAGCAATGACCTATTGATTTATAACTACACTAATTCTCCATTGGGAGTTGATTCTACAACATGAATATGATATAAATCAATGGTATTGCATGATCATCATAAGTAATAACTGAATTTGGACTCAGTTATAAGATTATTTACATGAAGGGGTTAATGGAGGCAGCCCACACAATTTTTTTTATTGGATGGGGGTTCAGGTAAGTATCCCTTATAGCTAGTTTATCGTGACACACATGGGCCTAATCTGGTAAAAGTATAGTACATATCATATGTGGAGGAATGCCACACCTTCATCCCTCTAAATTCGGTCTAGGAATAATGGAGTAATTATGTGATATTTATTAAAATCTATGTGTGGGCAGGATTGTTTTTAATGAAATTCAGTTGCAGAGTCCTCAGTTACTAGTGACATATTATTCTACCCAATCCACAACATGTAGTGGTTGATGAAATCATACACACACCAATTATTTATATTATAAGTATTATATGCAAAATTAACAAAATTTCATATATATTTTATATCAGACACATATCTCAATCATGAGAAGAACCATTCCATCCACTAAATTTTACATAAGTTCCACTAATAGAATATTTCAACACTCATTCTAGAAGAGTGTTCAATGAAATAGTATTATGAAAACTCAGTGTATATAATCAAAATGATTTTTTTATGGTAGAGAAAATATCAAAGGGTTGGGTATTTAGGGAGGTCCATATAAGGGGTTTCTTGGGGAGTATGTGAAGCAAGGGTGAATCATGATCAGTTTGTTGAAACCATAAGGCAAGGAGGAATATCTGGGAGATTAATTGGATAGTATATAAAAAAGAGTTCATTCTAATTTTTTTTCTTTTCCCCAATCATGAGTACAAAACTGGATTTCAGGGGTGGGGTGAGTGATAGAGACATAGGCACCTCATATCCTATGAAGTTAATTCTAGATTGGTATAAAGAGTGTCCACAACCTAACCTATCTAAAAAACAGCATGGATTTCAAATCAGGGGAATATTATAGTGAATAATATAGGAGTCCCACATGGGAGGGTCTGGTATAAAAATAGGAGTGGTGGAGAGAATGAGGGTAGAGTGGGGAATGATTTTTTCGAAATTCGTCTAGTGTATCTACAGAGGGAGTATTGAGGATAATTATAATTATCTATATTTTTCTTCTCTCACTCTCACATTATTATTTATCCCCTTATAAATATATATAATTGGGTATTTCTACATATCTATATTATTATACAATGAATAATTATATATAAGGTTTCTTGAAAAAGAATATTTCATCATTAAAGTAACATTTTCACCCAACAACTTTTTTATCTATTTGATGAGATACAAGATATAATGTTTTATTATCTTATAGATCCTGAAATTCATCATGAATTACTTATATTTGGTCAATATGAGTTATAATATGGGAAATCAACTGAGTAATAGATATTGTCTTCAAATTTAAAATCAGATTGTTTATTATTTTTTATAATCCTTTTTTAGGTTTTCTATGTGCACCAAGACTTACAATAACACATATTTTTCTTTAGGGAAATGGGAAATTTATTTTTGTTTTCCTTGGAAAAAAATGAAAATTAATGGTTTTTCATCTTTATTTGACATTAATGAAATGGTTAATGAATGATAATAAAATAAAATTACAAAGTTATGATCTTTAGATATGATAAGAGATGGTAATAATGAGTGGATTATAAGAGGTAGTTGAAAATAATTATTGCAATTAAAGAATGGTTCAAAGATTATGATATTTTAGAGGTTTCAATAATCATAAATTTAACATGTGTGACATGTCTCTATAAGTAGGGATAGAAATAGTAATATCCTCATTGGGTCCCAGAGTATCCAAGATATATATAGTGAAGAACTCAAAGAGTAAATTAAAATAGATATGGTCGTGTGTGAGGAAAACAACAGAAATAAAAAATATGAACGGGAGATGATAAAAAGCGTGAAGTGGAAATATAACTAAAAAGGGAATTTCTCTTGAATAATGGATAGAAATAGGTTAATGAGTTTGGTGGTAAAAAGAATAACAATATCCCAAAGATAAAAATAGGCCTACATGTAAAATATTATATATCAAATGGTCTCCCATATATGAAAATTATTACATTCTATAACACCATTCTAGTAAGAGGTGTCAAGGAAATATATTTAATAAATGACATGATATTATATAAGGAAATTCTTAAAAGGAAGAAAATAAATACAAGTGGTCATTGTTTGAGTATAAACATTTTATATTAGTGGATACCTGAGTATGGATATCATGATAAATTTATTTGAAAAGATTAAATACTCCATAATGACCATGAATAATGTAAAATTAGGCCATAATGGTAGAATATTAAATAAATTAATATTAATTACAGTACCAAAAAACATGGAACCACATATAGGCCACACACACTAAAATAAACTAACATAAAAGGTGATGGTACATGAGATATCATATAAGAAATTAAAACCTAAAATTGTGCTTGGGGAATTAATAGGATTCGTGATGGATAGAAAGAGGTGGATTTAGGTTTTGAAAAATCTCTTATAAAATTTTCTAATTATATGATTACGGTGAAAATAAAGTTCCATATATTTTTTCAAATCATGGATGGAAGTAGAGGGATGATAAATAAATTTAATTACATCAAAAAAGCAAACACCTTGATTGAAATTACATATACTAGGATATCATTTCATCAAAGGATCCTGAAAAACAATATGAATGGATGATGAAATCATAATACAATTCAACTAATGTAAATTTATTAAAATATAATAGCTTAACGGAGTTGTGAGGAACATGAGTCACTGATATCAATTCAATGTTAGGGTTTAAGGAGTAAGTTTAAAACCCCTAAATCGGAATAGTGGATCCATAATCGACTATAATATAAGTAATCCATCTATAAGGATAATATGTTCTATGAAACCCTGCATCACATGTGATGTTATCTAGAACACAAAAATAAAACATCCAAGTGGTGGTATGGTAGGAACGAAGGTTTTTAGCACCATTGATCTAGCCTATGGATACTGATTAGGAAGAATGTATTGAGGTGATCTAATGAGAGTGTTGAATCTTGAACTCCTCCATTAATAACTTAAATGTGTGATAAAATAATTAAAAGAATTTTTTGTGATGTATATAAATTTCAAGGAAAGGTGAAGAAGACTTAGTGAACTAATATGAAGAATTAATAATGGGAATATAACTACAAGAATATCTAGTTGTAGATTGGATTTCAAGCCTCAATTAAAATAGTATCTTAACATTAAGGCATGTGAGAATAACATGCAATGTTATTTTGAAATTGGTGTCTAGATTCTAGATCAGGTGAGTTGGTATGGTTGCAATAATAAAAACTACATGTGGATAAAGAGATATAATTTAGGTGTTTTCCAAGAAAAAATATATACTAAATAGGATATTGTGTTACTTTTGTAGGGTTGTGATGAATTATATCTGAAGGTGGAACTATAGTTAGGGTGTCATATGATAGAATGGTGGGTTTTATGCTGGTAAAGGTGTATAAATATGGATGCATAAAACCTATTTCAAACATTCATTAGGTAACCCTAGACGAATGGGAGGGAGATAAACTTGATAATAGGAAGGGGTGAGTAAGATTGGTGGGACTATTTATTTATACCCTATAGGATTAAATCTTGTACCTTAGTGAGAGTAAAAGTGGTTTTTTATAGAATATTTTTTAAAAATATCATGGAATTAATCGAATTATTAATACATGACTATGGTCAATGTCTCAAATTAATTGCATTGAAAACGTAAATAAAAGAATACATAAATTTAAAGGATCACTAATCAACAATTTAGTGTTAATACATTGAATAAAAATTATCTTATCTTTAAATCCTGGATTTTTTTTTTCTTATTTTCAATAAACACTTTTATGGGTTAAGTGTGAACCTTAAAAATTCAAGCATAAACCTAAAATAAAAAAAAAATATAATGAAAGACTTTTTACCATCCCAACTAAGCATTAAAATATTAGAATCACATATTCAAGTTAAAAATTATCCCATTTAGGTTCTTCTTGGATGAGATACTTGAAGAGAGTATCCATATCACCATAAGTATTTATGTAATACTTCATGTTAAATATTCCATCATTGAATCTACGAATATGAATATGATCTTGGGTTTCAATAAAATCTTATTTTTTTCTATTTATATTTACTAGTATGTTTCATTCTTAAATCTTTTCAAACTAATTATCTAGTTATTGGAATTTAAATGAATCTTCCACCATCTCCTTAGATTTTATAAGAACTTTTGTTGCGGTTTATTAGTCATTTTATCATTTATCTTCACTTTTGGAAGCAAATTCATTCCCCAAGTTAAATCACAACCATGTTACACTCTTATTGAGAGTTAATACCCATCTATTTTATTACCTAGGATATGAAATATTGATCTTAGGCTACATAAATTACATATAATTCTTCATTGAACTTTTTACTATGTGTTTAGAGAGGTAAGAATAGTACTTATTATTTATAGATTTCATTATTATATAAATTAATAATCTTTCTACATCAAGATTTCCCTTATTCCTTTTATTCTTTATTGACCAATAATGTTCACTCATCTAAAATTAATCTTTGTGTCCTGATGAAAACAATGATGAGGTGTCAAAACTTAAATCAACCTCGGTAGGGTAATTCGCATCCTATTTGTGAACTTACTCTTGTTCTAGGTCTATGAGTGATTCTTCTACAAAAAAATATTCTTTTTACTATATATCATTACATTTCATTTAATATTTTGGATTTTCAATAATTTCTCCTTTAGTACTTTAAATATGTTCTAGAGATCTAGGCTAAACGTGTAATTCTTTGATCATTTCCAGCTTGTAGATGAGACTCCACCACCCATTCTCTATTATTATGACTTATATATAGGGGAAAGAGATGTAAAATAATAAAAGGAGGAGAAATATATACTTATTTTTAATTTTTTTCCATCCTTTAATATATTATATTATCTATATTCCCTTATTTTTTATCCTCTTATAGATTCATGGAAATCGATAAGTCATTCTCTTTTAGACCACAAATCTCAGGTTGAGACTATATTCTTAGGACGAGAGGAATAACATCCTCCCTTGGAATCTAATGAGGGTTTAGGCCATGATTCCATTCATCAGTGTAGGTTGGTCGATATCTTGAATCATTATAATTCATACATATGTGAAGTATTGTCCTATTATTCTGAGGATCACTTGCCAACATCGATCCCCTACCATAAAAGAAGGTTTTTTATCTTGTATGACCATTCTTGGGACTAAAGTGTAGGGTGAAATAAAAATCCTAGAAATCAAAATAACATTGATGGATTCATTACTAGGATCGCCCTTATGGGGATCAATTGATTCTATATTCCTCATATGATCTCACTGAAAAATCTAACTGAGATAGCCATGTGGATTACAGGAAGAGAAGAACACACACATAGACTCAAAATGCACCACTCTATAACAATGAAACTCATCTTCAACCTCTATCTAGATACTTATGGCTTAGAATAATTTACATTAATTAAATTTAATGGAAACTATCTTATTCCAAAAATATGAACTTAATAATAAACCAAGTAGTATTCCAATGAAATCCCATAATAGATGGGTTTTGGAATGGAAGTGAACAATTAAGAAAGATTACATAGATGGATGAGCTTTAGGGGTTCCAGTTCATATGAAATGTAAACGAACATCTGAAGAGGGAAACCATGATTCCATTAAATAGTTTATTTTATTTGGAAAAAGAGAAAGTGAAACCTTCCATATCCATGATTCTAATCGATAACTGTTTATAATCCATAAACCCTAAGTCATGTCCCCTTTAAAATCCATGGTGATGTTGCTGAACTTTCAAAATAATTGTCCAATAGTCACCACCAACTAATATGGGCCACCAAAAAGATGTGGTGAAGAACATAGGCCTCTATAAATTCCATAGAGGATAATATTATCCTTGAAACTTAATTCTCAAACCAAGGTAACTTTATACTTAGAGTGATACTAAGAAATGATAGAATTTATTTTGGGTTAGAGAATATAAAAAATCCCAATAGATATCTCAATATGAACCAAAAAAGGACCCCCCCCCCCCCACACACAGAGAGGGGGAGAGGATAAAGGACCAGTCATCACTTCTAGGATGTGAATCTTATCATTCACATCAGAGAACTTTAGATATTATGACTTTTATATCATTAAAAGGTTCACATCAATATATATAGTTTGATTGTAAATTGTTTATTTTAATCCATAATGATATTTGGCATCAACATATGATTTAAAACATAAAACCTCAAAATAAAATATTCTAGTAATAAATCATGTGAAGCGGCCTAAAAATATTATAATAAATCAACTAACATAGTGGAACTTCACATTAATGGTTGTTTTAAATCCTAAAACAAGATACAAACTCAACTTATATAGTGGAATTTGTCATAAATGTTTATTTGGAACTCCTCCATGACAAATACATTAGAAAAAATAATGACTTACCTTAGCATTAATTTAAATTTATAAACACCACTACAAAAATCTGTTTTTTATCAATCACTCTCTTAGAATTTTTAATTATCAAAAATAGAAAAAAAAATCTCACAATTTTATTGGATTATATTTATATTATCATGTTTATAAATAAATAAATGAATTATTCCATCCAAATTATGAGTTCTAGGAGGGATTATAGAGCCATTTACAAGGCCTTCATTAGGAAATATCACCAGCTAGATAAAAGAAGAGAACTGGTTAGGTAGTAGGCCTTCTAGTGGAACCTTATCACTGCATAGGGATATTAGCTAGCTGTTGGAAATAAACTAACTAACCCGTGATGAGGGAAATAGCACATGGCTATATCCTAGACCCAAAAACTAGCCAATAGACCCAGGAAGGCCACTAACTAGCTAGTGAAACCTATGTTTTTTCTAGTATATATTTTATAGAAATAAATAAATAGATGTTTTTGGTAGTCCATGCTAGCTATTTTTCCTTCCAATATCTCTATTAAACCCCCAAGGCCTCAAAAATCACCCTGGGGTCTTCAATGGATATAAATAAACCTTTTAAAGGGCTTAGAATTTAGTAGTTACATTAGATAATTTTATTGAGCTAAATTATGCCTTATTTTTGTAAGTCTTGATATCTATTACATTTTTCTATCTTTCCCTCATTATTTCATATCAAATTATTTCAAGGAGAATTAAGTGTGGTCTGTTATGTTTTTTTTTAAATCAACCCTCTTATTTTTTCATCTTCTTGGGTTCTCACTACCACTAATGTGAGGGAGTGATAGTTTCTTACTTTATCCACTTAAAATATAGTTTTTTATTATATTTCATACATACACCATTGAAAAGAATGTGTATTAATACTTTTATCATATCTTGGATATTTTCTAATAGAGGGTATTAACAAAACCATCTCAAGACTCTTACAGGGAGAAGACATAGGTACTCAAATATCTAGTTTTGGATAAACAGCTTTATCAAAAAAATTTTCCTTATCATTTATATTATCCCACTATTATTACCAGTATAATTGTAATTTATCAATTAATTTCATAATTCTATCATATTATTTAAATTTTTTATTTTAAAATGAAATCCACTACTTCTTTTTATCCCATTCAGACAAAAAAATGGTGCAAATCTTGGTTCTTTAATCCCTTTTTCATTTTTAAGAAATGATCAAAAAATACGACCACTACATCTATCACCATAGGAGATCTGGAAGAAAACTCAATGATTAAAAAAACCATTCTATGATGAATCAGACTATCATTATTTGAAACTTCAACTGTATAATTTTATTATAAGTATAGGATATCTTATTTGGAAAATATTTATGAATGGTTATATTACCACAAAGGAATCGAAGGTCAAATAAACTCCCAATGATATTTTTACCTTTGGTCTTGGTGGGAAATCCATAAATTATCATAATTGTGTAATAGAACAAAATTAATATAATAAAGATTTTACATTTAAAAATATATATTAAATATGGAATCTTTATTATATCCCATAAAAATTCACTAATAAAATAAAGGAACAAGATTTGACATATATCATCAATATTTTGATATTTTTAACGTACATCAAAAAAATATATAAAGGAAATGATTACTTAGTTTACTGAAATTTTCATTAGTATAAAATATCTTGGTGATGGTATTTATACATGATCTCCTATGAAGAAGATACTTTGGGTTTTTCTATGTTCTTAGGCATCCAAGTCAAAAATAATTCAGGAAATAAAAAATATAAAGAATATGATGGTTAAAGAACTCAATGGATATCTCATTACCTATGAGATTATGGTGAAATATAAAGCTAAAAAGGTATAAATAGAGGTTAAGGAAAATAATAAAATTTCATTTAACAAAATTTAGGATGATTCTACTTATATTGATGTCAATATTTCTCAATTTTATAAGAAGATGATCAAGTTTATGAATTAAAAGAAATAATTCAATCATGCCCAAAATGAGAAGCAACATAAATAATCCTAGGTAACATGATATGGATTAAAAAATAATAGAAATATCAAACTGGAGTTCCCCAAATTCAAAAATAATATGAAATAGAAGAATTAATTCAAGAAATCGTTTAAAGTCTCTATTAGTAGTGTGAGTGATGAATCCCTCCACACAACCATTCTAATTTATTATAACACCAACTGTATCATATCCCAAACCGAGGTAAATGAAGAGATAAATTGTTTTTCTTTCACATATTCTCATTGTTCTATTTATCTATATTATGAATATAATAAATATTCTAGAGATCAATTAGATGAAGGATTTTTTGAACTCGCCTCAAACTTTAAAGAGCTTAAAATTATGTAAAATAAAGAATTATTTCCAAAGGGATAAAGTCTTAAAAGAAAATTATGAACTATCTTTAAAATTAAAATAATAGAATATTATATAAAAATTAGAATACACTATTAAATTTTAAAAAAAATATTTTACTAATTTCACCCAAGGTAAAAAAAATTAAACAAAAAATTTGGGTTTCCAACAACTTAGGAAAAATATATATGGGTTTGGTTTTTCAGATCAATATTAAACCACTAAAATTTATACTTTTGTAAGAGTATTCTCTCTAGATAAATTTTATAATTATTATTATAAAACCATGAATCTCATTTAGGAAAACAATTATAAAAATTATTTATATCGTAAACCCAAAATGATACACCTCTCCTTAAATATTTTATCTATAAAATATTATCTAAAACAAATATGGATTCCAAAATCTCTTTTAGAATTCATATGTGGACCCAAAATTATGTTACCAATGTATTTAGTATCCTGATTAGTTTTTAGAAAAAGATAAAACTCCAAGTTACATGGTAGATGGAAAGTGGGTTCTCGAGACACATGTGTGGAAACTACTCCAAATTTAACCATCATGAAAATATTAATGGATGTCATGTCTCTTTTGGTGATTACTTGAGGATTCAGATCATCGGTATAGGTACTATTGGTTTTTTAAATTCAAATATTATTAAATATGTTTTATATGTCGACAGTTTAAAATATAACTTTCATAATATTATTCTATTATGCGATATTGGTTTTAATGTTTCTTTGAAAAATTATTATTGTAATGTGTTTGATTCCAAAGAAAAAATTATATTTTCAGCATATCATTTTCAACCTATTTATGTTATTAAATAATAATGTCTTTAAATTTAAAATTTAAAATGCTTGAGTGAAAAAGATAGCGAATCATGACCGTTGAATATAATCCATAGTCATTTTAGTACACACAGACTCGTCAAACTCAACTAAAATAAACTAGTATAAGATTTTCTTTAATTGAATTTCAAAAATGACATTGTGTGTGAGAAATTCCAATTTGGTAAGAAAAAAAATCTTTCATTAAATATTAAAAATGAATTTTCCACCTGAAAGTATTTTTAACATGTACAGCTATATTTATTTCTACTAATACAAGTTTCAATTATATGAGGTAAATCTCATACTTTTGTAATTATCGATGGTTATATAATATTTACCTGAGTTTATTTCATGGAATATAAAAATGTGGATTTAAATATATTTATTATATTTATAAACATGTTCCAAAATAAAAAATTCTATAAAATTGCAACACCAATTTTTTTTTAAATATTTGTCTTTAAATAAATTAATTCATCGATAACTTGTGTTACATTCCATATCGTGTTTAAACGAACTAATATGTACTATTAAAATATTATTATTTATGAATTTTATAACCTATATATTAAATTGAAAGGTATGAATAGGATTAAATAAATTATAAAATAGATATAAATTTCATACATAATATAAATTTATTGATAAATAATTTTTAAATAATCACTAAATTTTTAGCAAATTCATTTTATTCTCTGAAAATATATTTTCATCAAAAAAATTTAGATATCTTTTTTTGAGAAAATGTTATTATTAAATTTAGAAACTTTTAATTTCTTTGATTGAACATAATTTTTTTAATAATCATATTAAAAATATATTATAATTAGTTTTTTATATTTTTCTAAAAATATTTATTTTCTAGTGAATAGTGAAAATATTAATTTTTATTGAAAACTATATTTTTGTTTCAAGCACGAAAAAAGTAAAATTTTGTTTTAAAATTTTTATACCATTAAATTAGTTCTATTATATTTTAAATAATAAAATTAATTTAATTTTAAAAAATTTTATGTCTTAAGTTAGTTTAAAAACATTTTTATAAGTAAAAAAGGCATTACCTAAAATGATGTTTTTATGCACACAATGTGTTTTTATATTATTAAATTAAATTGATTAATATAGGTTAATTATTTTAATAAAAATTATATATTTTATATTAACGAAAATTTATTAAAATTTAGTATAATATTTTTCAATGTATGGAATAAGAATACGTCCAGTTTTATGCTTAAAAACTAAACTTTTCTAAAAGAAGTTTTCATCATATTTTGCACAATTATTTTAAAATAAATTTAGTCAACTTATAGGTAATAAATTTGATATAATTTGTTAAATATATTTAATTTATAGTTTCAAAGTTGTAAAATATTTATCTTTTATTATTTGTTAATAATAATAGTTAACGTGGTAAATATTTATCACCTCAGTAAAGGGTGAATTGGGTTAATATTTGTTGAAACTAAGTGATAAGGCCCTATGTTTTTGTATTAATTACTATAGGATGAATTTAATTATAATATTATCACCTTAATATCTAAATTGATATTCTTAATTGAATTTATTCCTTGAAAATGACTTATATAATATTTAAATTAAGAATGTTACAAAATTCCACCCTCTTAGTTTTAAATATATCTTATGTGTCCACATAGGGAAAAAAGAATGTTATGAATGAATATAAGTATATATTTTGATAACACCCAAAAAAATAATTAAATAAGTTTTTTCTAATTTATATTAATTATATAATGACCTTAAATTATTATGCAACACTAATTCACTATTTCTCCCAATAATAAAAAATAATAAATTACTTTAAAAATATTAAAGGTAAAATTATATGCATGAGTATTTTTTTTTTGAATTATTTATATTAATATGACATATTAGTTTAATTTTTAATTATTATATTCAAATTATAAAATTTTCATTATGTCTTTCACGTAAAATTAAATGAATTGTGTCTATATTGAAAATAAGGATATTTTATTAAAATAATAATTAATTTCCTAACTTAAAAATCATAATACTATTATAAAAGAACAATGGGAATGATATATGTTCTAAAATTTCATCACATTACCAATAATAGTCAATCTAGATCCATTTGGATTGATAATGACTTTAATATATTTTAATCTTTTAAGAACTGCTAAGAGTGACCCTCCCCTTAGTTATGAAAGGGCACCCCACCTATATCTTCTCCACAAAACTTTGTGATGTATAGATAAAATAATATGTAAATTTATTTTATACAATCTCATATACACATTATATTTGTTATTTTATTCCCAAAACACCAACCCAATATCCCTTAAGAAAATATCTAAAAAAGTTATTTCAAAGAAGAGTTAATCTCTTTAACAGATCACTTTCTTTTTAATTATTATTTTACCTCCTCTAAATATATTTTATTAATCATAAAATAATTAATTTAGTATCTTAAGTATACTTAAGTGTTATTATAATTATGTAACCACATTTATTCACCCTCTTTCCATCAAATGAGAGGTGAAGGTATCGCTCGTGCGTACGTATGACTTACTATCTCCATGTAGTGATGCAATTCATTTCTTGTCACCATATTTTTTGAATGGGTATTATGTTGGGTTTAATGTTTATATATGATAATTATTCATAATTATACTTATGTAACGACAATATCATATCTACCTCCTTACCTTAAAAATCATTGTAAAATAATAACGTCAACCGTGACTACATGTGGACCACCCCCACCATGAACCGATTTGTTTTATTTTTACATTATATTTTAAATAGATGATAATAAGTATGGATTTAATGAATATATATGATAAAATAATTATTCTTGAAATGTGAGGTATTATTTAACTTTATTTTTTCCATCTGGAAAAAATATGAAAACCACATTCTAGCGTACGTACGACCTACCGTCTACATGAACATTTTAATTCATCTTTTTATATATAATTTTATAAATGAATATAAAAATGTATATAATGAATATATATGATATTTAAATCATGGTTAACATTTTTTATATGACGGAACCATGGTAAGAATACCAATACTAAAATCAGTGAACCAAAACATACATGAAAAATGGAACATTTATCACCCGAAGTAGTTATTTTAATAAATAATTATTAACAAATAGGTGATAAATGGTCATAAGTAAATAATTTATTGTATGAAACATATGATACTTATTCTTTAATATATTTATAATTAATATATATTTATTATATGTTATTTTCCAAAGTGTATGAATGAATTCAGTCCTAAGTTAAGGGACATATAGTGACTTTTTTTTGTGATACATATTCCATATTCACCACTTGTTTATTTTGTTTGTATATACTTCCACTTTTACATGTTATATAATTAATATAATTATTTTCATGTTATTTAATGGAAATTTTTATGTTATTATTTAATTTAATTATCATTAAAATGTTTCTAAAGTAGTACTGGATTTTCATCACACTTTTATTTATGTTGCACACCTGCCATATTCACTACTTGTTTCTTTTGTTTTGTGTATAAAATTACCATGAATTCATTTTCTGATTATTATCATGAAAATTAGTTTATATAAATATCTATATGTTTATCTTTGTTTTTATTGGAATTATTATTCAAATTTTACCAAATCGGTAAGGGTTTAATGTTATAATATCAGTATTTATCATGGAAGTTTATCATTGAGTTATGATAATGAAATATTATTATCCTTCTCTGAAGAAGAATTATAATTTTCTTCTAATCTATTTATTTCACTAAAATAATTTTTTAATTTCATTTTTCTCATGATAAGTACTCAAAGTACTATAAATAAATTTTAATTTTAAATAGAATTTATTTCTATCTTCGGTCAAAAAAAAATTTCATCCATATCAATGATTCTTAAAAATTATTAAAATTAAGTTTTTTATATTATAATATTATTTTGAAATAAATATTTTTCCATGTTTTAATTTTTGAATTTTTTTAAATGAATATTATTTTTATTTTCCAAACCATGCACTTTTTTATTATTTTTCAAAAATGTGGATGGAATGTTTTCCTTTAACTTATACATCAAGAATAGAATCTAACACTATCTGACCACTCAAGGTTTTTAATATTCCAATAAATATTACAAGGTTCTTTTCAAAAAAAATTATCTCTATTATATTGTTTTATAAAATGTTATTTTAAAGTTATTTTAAAAAAGAAAGGTTATTTTCGTGAAAAATATTCTAGTGGTCCATTAAAAAAAATTTCATATATGACAACATCATTTTATGTTAATAATGATTTACTTAGTATATCATACATAGATACCATTTTTACACTTTCTATATATGGTTATTGTTTTTTTATTTTACTTTTATGAAACACATTTATTTTCCATGGGTTATACTATAGTGAATTACTGATATAATAAAAAAACTCATTTATTTTATAAGTAATGATGTGGTGATATGATGAATATTTTATGATCTTGAGGAACACATATGTTAGTTTTTAATTATTTTTAAATTATTTAATTATTAATAAAGACTATGGTTACATTATAACCAAGGATAGTGGTTACATTGTAACCAAATACTGTGGTTACGTTATAAACCATGGCGGTGGTCAAATTATAACCAATGACATGTTCCACCTATATCATCATCTAATTAATTGAGTAAATATTGTTATAACATGAGATAAATTGGGTTATAATGGATACTAAAACATGTTTATTAAAGTACTTTTCTACTATGATTCGCTTGGGAGTGAACCTTGGATACTATGATGGTTTGAGAAGTGAATACATTCCACTAGGATATTCCTGAAAATAAGAATTGAATATTAGCAAAATTACTTTTTATACTTATTTGAATGCCAAAAACTTATGTCTAATGCCAATAAAATTATCTCATGGATCATGTTATTATATTCCTTTATGATTCATGTCTTATGAACTTCCACAATTTATTCCCTAAATCAACATTATGTTCTTTGATATATATGGTATGATTTTAAAATGTTATAATCATGTTCACGTACCCCTCTGGATTTGTTATGATCATGTGATCATTGATATCTCTCTTATTTACCCATGATGAGCTTATGATCTCACCCTTTATTATTTTTCATTTTACTAGGTTGTGAAAAAGGGTAATAAGAATGATATATCTAATAATGATTATTATTATGAAGAACTTAGTGGGAGAAAATGTAGATATTTTCTAAACATGTTTTTTAAGTGTCTAAGTTTCCAAAGGCACTATACCTTTATGATTCCAACAGGGACAATTTTTTTGAATAATTAATATTTATCTATTATGATGTGAAATCTATGTATGATAATTATGGTTTGCTATAATTGATATCAGTGTATGATTTAGTTATCTTTGTAAACTACGATGAGAAATCTTAAGTTATAACCCAAGGGTAACTCAAATCATAGGATAATTTCATAATGTTCAGGTAATTACCATGGATATCATCAGATAAACCTAATGTTTCCATTTTTGAAAAATAGGTGTCACAATTTGGACATCTTATAAATTATTTTTAGTGAATCCTTACTATAAATATTGTTTCTCACATAGTACATTTTGAATTTATTCAATGGATGTAACCATAATGATTCATGTTAACATTGATGAATAATGGAATGATTTTCCTCATTAGTAACCAAATTATATAGAAGTTGGAATGTGAAACCATTTTATTATACATAATATTTTCTCATGATAAATTATTAAAAACATGTGCCTTAACCAACTCTCATATTCACCAAACAATATAAGGATATATTTTACTGATATATTAGGTGATGAATACCATAAAAGAAAAAATATTCAACTTTATATGTGTATTTAATGTATGGAAAATAACATAAGATAATGTATTTAGGAACTAAATGATTATATATATGTGGATAAAAATGGCATGGAATAAGTAATTTCCACGGAAAATTATGACTTTGACAGTGGGAAATTAATATCATCATAAGGTACCATTTATAGTAAAATGTATGATGTGTGTGGAATATGGGATTTATTAGATCCAATTACTTAATCCACAGGTTAACACTTAGACCAATATAACATCTATGAATTTAAAGGTTTTATGTGTTTATGTATTATTATTATAAAATTATAGAAGTATTATATCAATGATATTTTGGATATAAAGATCACGAAACATCTAAATATTATTCCATAGTAAAATTTGAAAACATATTTTTAGTTGGGATAATAAGATTATTGAAATTGTTAGGATATTTTTTGTGAACATTGAAATTGATTAGATGGTGACAAAGCTATTTAGATAAACTTTTGTTATATTTAATTTATTTTTAGATTTATGGAATATTTTCATAAGGTTGTGAGCCAATTTTAAGAATAATGATTATGTTAATTTTTGGAAGCATGTATGTTTTCATGTGAGGGTAACTTAAGTTTTTTGGATTTCATCAGGGGTTGATCATTTTAAGGATTATTGTAACTTTAATGGCATCAAAACCCATTTTTAATGTTTTAATTAATGGGATTTTGAAGTGATTTGAAATTTTTTATCGGGTATTAGGAAGAATATTCTATTGATGTTTAAATAATGCTTTATGTTTGTAATATGATTTTATGGGAATTCATTTATGGTCTACTATATTGTGGGATATAGATAATATTGATGGTTGAAAACTAATTCACTAAAAAGGTGATTTGTTCGTAGATATTTATGGTATACTTATTTACTACAATTAAGGTTAGATTATAAATTTTATTTATGATATTTTGGGTTTTTCACTACATTAAATGGTTATAAAGTGATTTATCATGATGATTAATTAATTTTGGAGATGTTTGATTGGTTTCTAGTACATGTAACCCTTGGGTTTAAAAAATTATTTCACATGAAAAAAATATTTATAAAGAATTAAATTGTTTTTTAATGATTTAAGTTTAAGGGTATGATATAGCTGTTCAGATTAAAACATTATTTAATGTTGAGGTTGTTGAGGTGATTAATTCTATGAATATTAATGATGTATCTACTCATATGATGATTTATTAATTTTGGTAATTATCTTGTGCTAACAATTTTTGATTTTGGTTAATACCTAAAGATAGTTGTAATATCTTATTATACATTTTTTCTGTTAGAATTTTATTTTTATACATCATGCAAAGAATAATTCATCTTCAATACTCATCATTTGGAGAAATATATTATATTGTGGTGGAAATTGATTTAGGGATAAAATTATTATATTCATGTGAGTTTATTTACATATGTTCTTATTCAATATGGTACAAGAATTCATCCACTCTTAAAAAAGGATCATAAGAAAAAAAATTGTATAATCTTCAATTATGATGAATTTATTTTCTTTTAACTGCTCAATGATTCATGGTTTTCATGTTGTTAATTTTATCCTAATAATGTTCTCTATCACTCACTATTAGTCCTTTTAAATTAGTTTTCTCCTACATTTCAATATTTTCACCTCTAACTAATGTAATAAAATATTTAAACCGAATCTTTGGTGACATTCATAATTTTATTTTACTCTTTTTAAGTTAATGTTTATTTAACCCTTTTTACAAGGTGATTTTCCAACAAAATGACTTTTAAAATACCAAACATTTCATTACCGAGGAAAATTTCAAATTTAAAGGATTATATTTATTAATACGAGAGGAGTTGTTTTGACCTCATATTTTTAAAAATATTTCACTTTAAATATTTTCATTTATTTTATATCTTGTTTTACACACAACACTATGCTTAAATGAAGCATGATTCCCAATTAGAATGTTATTATTTCTGTCACTTATAACCTAGATGTAAAATTGGAGGTTAATAATAGGATTAAATAATTTACTAAATATTTATAATTTCCTTAAAAATATAACTATATTTATAATTCTTATTAAATAATCACTAAATTTTTTCTTGAGTCATTTTATTCATCCAAATTAAAATTTCATCAAAAAAAATATTTTTGTTGCTTTTTGTGAGAGAGTATTATGATTAATTTTTAAGACATTTATATTTTTTTAAATGAAAATAATTTATGAAGTCATCATATTAAATTATCTTAGGTTAAATAATTTCTATTTTTTTGGAAAGATTCATTTTCACCTGAATAGTGAAAAATATTGATTTTTACTGAAAACTATATTTCTGTTTCAAGTATAAAAAAACATCTATTTTTTTATAAAATAGTTTAAAATTGTAATTGGTTATATTTTATTTTAAATAATCTAACTATATTCATTGGAATTGGTTTTATGTTTTAGTTTTTTCTAAAAACATTTTATATATAAAAAATAATTTTTCCTTTAAAAAATGTTTTTATGCATGCAGTGTTGTAGAGACTCGGGTTTTGGCTCTGTCAGACATTGGAATATTCCTACGAATAATTCTAGAGCTAGGCGCGAAGATGGAGTGTGATTCCAAGCCCGGTGTGCCCAAAAATAATTTTAAAAAAATATTAAGTATTTTTATACAATTCACATCGTGGGGGTGTGGTATCTCTTAAATGGTAGCTCAGAACGGGAATCGGAGGGCACAGTTGCATCCAGAGCGTGTCGTTTACCTTAGGAGGGGAGTAAACATTGCGGGCGTGGGCCTACTGTGAGAAAAGCCACTAGGGGAATTTTTGTAAATAAATGGAAAAGTTTAATTATGAGCGTCGGCTCAAATAACTCTTGAATAGAGTCTTGGATCGCAATTCTTAGTGCGTTGTTGCGTTCAGAATGTTGTGTTTAACCTAGGCGTGAATATGTTTTAGTTAGCGCCGGGTGCCGCGTCGGAGGCTGGGAGTTAAATGAGGTTTTTATTAAAAAAAATAAAAATGAAAATCAATCCCTCCCCCCTCCCTCACCTTGTACGCGCAGCGATGAAACCATCCCCTCCCTTCTCTGTTTCGTTGCTGAATCGAGCTGGAACCGTCTGTTTTCTGCACGGATTGTCAGCGGATCGAGCTCTAGCGCGTCGCAGGCGTTGTTCTGCACCCGATGCTTCAGCGATCTGCCAACAGGTAGTTGGTTTGAGTTTTAAAATCCCGTACCCTTTTTATCTGTTGTTTTTCTTCAAATCGTCTTAATGGTTGTATAGTTTGGGTCCTGAGGTTTCCGAAACATGTTTCGGATCTGATTTTGGAGCACTGGGGTGCTCCCAGGGGTTCCCGGATGTTTTCCGGTGGAAAACCCTAATTCCAGTGGTGGCCATGGTGGAATTTGGCGAGGGCGGCGATGGTAGCGCGGAAGAATCTGGAAAGCGGCGTGGTGGCGTTGCCGTCCGGCAAGGTCCGCGTGGCGGTCCAGCCAGTTTTCCGGCGAGCCACCGGTGGTCCGGCTAGAATATTTTAGGGGCTCTTTAAACCCCCATAAAATGAATATCGGGAGTCCAAATCGAGATCTTTTTGCGGCAACACGTTCCTTGCATCGAGACTGACCTTTTGGGTTTACTTTGGGAATTTTATGAGTCAGGTTCATGGCCCGGGGCTACAAAATGTTGAAATAATAATAATATTTTATTATTATTCAGCTTCGACACACCATAACACCTACACCGAGTGTCCAAATGACGTGAAGTTAGTGGCATTGAGACCTTGATGGTAAAATGGAATTTTCTATATAGTTTTCGAGTGTTGGGACTCAGAACAGGTTGTGGGCCCCACGAGTCTGGGTTCAGGCGTTTACGGAGAAACGTGACGTTTTCACTCGGTGTTTGTTTTGGACGATCGAGTAGTCAATCCCATGTGTTTCTCCTAGAGGATCGCAATGGTTTGACCTTCTTGATGAGTTACCGGAGCATGGTGTGGGACCCACCTGTGCTGGCTTAGGTGAATAGTACATTTTTCACCGGGTGTCTGTTTGGGACGATCGAGTAGTCGATCCCGCATGTTTTTCCGAGGGGATCACTGTGGTATGATCTGCTTGATTAGTTACGGGATCGTAGTGTGGGACCCACACAGGCTAGCAATGTTGAATAGTTCCTTTTTCACTAGATGTCTGTTTCGTGTGTGTAAACAACCTATCCTGCAAGTTTTTTTGTGTGGATTGCGATGGTGGCCTTGGTATCGGCCTTGGAGGTGCACGGTGTGGCGTTGTGGTGGGTCGCTTTGGTTAGCGACGTTTGGACCAGCAGTGGTTGAGGGTACTCTCTTGGTTCATTCCTACGAGGGTTATCATGGCATCACAACCTTAGTATAGGTTTTTGATCCTCTCGATGGGATGTTTAATCTGTTAGAGTTGTGGCATCCCTACGGTGGGCCCGGAGCGGGATCCTCTCCCATTGTTTCCCTAGATCGGGTTCTTGGTATTGTTGTGACCGCTTATCCATGGGCGTAGATCCCCTATCTAGCCGGTTAACACCGTTGGGTTTTTGGCATCATCGGGAATATGATCCCCTACGCGGTGGGCCGTGCTCAGTAGGATTGTGGCATTGCCGGGTATATGATCCCCTACTCATCATGAGGTTTATAGTAGAGTTTCGGTATCATTGGTTATACGATCCCTTACACAGCGCATGGTTTCTGTAGGGTTGTGGAATTGTCAGTGAGATCCCCTATAGCACAAGATGTACCAGATAGGGTTTCGGTATCATCGTGACTGTCATGACACGGGTGACGACCTTCTATCTGAGTGACGTGTTTCTGACGAGCGCCTGATCGGTCTGTGGTATCCCCCAGTGGATCCTGGGAGTGATCCCCTATCTATGACCTCTACGAACGCCAGATCAGGTTGTGGTATCCCCCAGTAGACCCTAGGAGTGATCCCATATATGTGATATCTTCATATACTAGTGAGGGTTCTGGTATCCCCTATCGGACCCTAGGAGCGATCCCTTAACCGAGGAGTTTGGTGATTATGTTATTTCAGCGATTTTTCCTCAGTAATGATATCTGACGAGTGTGATCTTTTAGGTGATCATCTAAGAGGTTTTTGTGCGAGTCGATGGAGTGTACCTCTCAAACCAGTGTCATCTGGGATGATAGTGATCATGGAGTGTGCTCTCCTGGTTCTGAACCGTTGCTGGTGATGAGGTCGGTACCTCTTGTGGCATGGTGAGTGAGCTGAGTATATCTGGATGTTCAATGTGTATGTATGGGCATACACCTAGTTTGAGATGACTAGTTGTGTTTAGCTGAGAATGGTCATGAGATGGAGTTTTTCTCTCATCTAGGTTCCCTCTGGCTGGGATAAGCAGATTGTTGCCTTTCAGTTGCTCTATTTTGTTTTGGTTTTTGGGGGTGCCTAATCAATATTGTTATACTCACCCCTACATGGGCTTTTCTCACACATGTTTGTGTCTCGTGCTGACCACAGGCCTTTTGACAGTGTCCCAGGAGGACCAGAAGTAGGCGGAGTTGAGTGAGCAGGACTGACCATGGAGACTTACTGGAGCTATGCCGAGGATCTTTCCAGTGGTGCTTTTAGAAGCGTTTCCCTCATTCTGAGCAGGTTGGACACTTGTTGTTTTCTTTTGGTGGGAACTGTTTTTCCCTTTTGTACTTATATTGTACTCTGGTTGTGCGATAGTTGTATGAATGCTTTTACATTTCAGTTTTATATATATCTGCACTATTGCATGGAGGTTTATGTGGGTGTGTGAATACAGGTGCCCTAGGCTAATGCCGCCCATGTGTTTGATAGCCTACTCAGTGCTAGACGCCAGCACCTGGCCTATTGGAGTCAGGCTTGGGGAGTCACAACTCGAGCCACGTTGGGTCAGGTCCTAACAGAGTGGTATCAGAGGAGGTTCCACCTATGGGATCTCATAGCGTAGCTGGTCTAGCTGTGAGTTTGGTTTGGGTTGCATAGAGGTAGTGTTAGGATGTTTTGAGTTTGGCTTTCAGGCCATGGACTCCAGTATTGGTACGGCAGCCAACGTATCCATTCACCAGGACTCTAAAAACCTATATTTCGACTCGGGATGTTTGTACACTGGTGGAAGGGGAAAACTAATGGAACATGCATCATATAGGACTGGGTTTTTGGGTTTTCCTTGTCCTTCTTGAGTCAGCTCTCCAGATATACTCATTGACTATGGAGCGTCTTGATTGTTTTTCAGGATTCCTCCATGACAACAGCCAGAGAGGGTTCCTCAATGGCATTTTGGTGACGATCCTCCCCATGTAGAGGCTATCGACCAGGGTATAGGTTCTGAGGATGGACCTCCAGGTGTTCCTCCAGTTGAGCCAAAACCTGTTGAGAAGCTAGTTGTGCCGGATGTGCAGGATGAGGTTGCCAGCAGGCTGAGTGCACTACATGAGTTCTAGAGGTAACGAAATCTAAGGTTCTAGGGTGATCCAGACCCTCAGCCAGCTAATGACTAGCTCGAAGCAGTCACCCATTTTTTCTGCCTAGTGAGGACACCTCCAGATCAGATGGTGGTCCTAGCGGTGAGCCTTCTACATAGTTCAGTCGGGCGTTGGTGGAGTTTGGTGACATAGTACCATGATGAGGAGAAGCTCATGTGGGCAGTGTTTGAGTGGCTCTTCAGGGAAGAGTTCTATCCGGTGACGCTGAGGTTAGTACGGATTCAGGAGCTTCTAAAGCATTGATAGGAGGGAATGATGGTGTCATAGTACTCCGCGAGGTTTACAGACTTGTTGTGATACTCCTTGGATATGGTTCGAGACCCTTTATTTAGGGCTCGTACCTTCGAGCAGGGCCTATGCAGAGATATCCAGGATGGTGTGGTTTCTTTATGTCTACCCACCTATGCTAGAGTGATGGAGCGAGCCTTGGTGGTGGAGAGCATTCTGGCTGAGAAGATTCAGCCTATCAGTGTTGGGCGTGTGGCAGGTGAGACGTTAGGAACTGGTATCTTGCGGTAGGTGCAAGGGGCTGGATGTGGCCGACGTTTTAGGAGGCGACCCCAGGATAAAGGATCTGAGGCTCAGGGCTCACAGGGCTCGCAGGCCAGTTTTGGTCAGCCGCAGGAGAGGCGGTGCTACGCTTGTGACGGTCGAGGAGATCTTGCAAGAGATTGTCTAACCTGTCATGCTTCTGAGAGGGATCCAGTCGACAGACCTCCTTGGCAGAGGTAGCGTCTCGAGCAAGGAGATCAGCAGGGCAGCGGTCATGGCGATGGAGCTGGTGCACCAGCAGGAGGTGGTAAGTAGTATCAGTTGCCACCACCCCTACCCCCAGGTGGTCCACGCAAGGCTCAAGGAGTAGGTGGCTGAGGGAGAGGATAGTTGTAGCCCTTAGAGTCTATTGACCTAGATGCTCCAAGAATTGATAGAGGTATGCATTGTGTTCTTTCTACTTTCTGCAGTATCTTGTTAGACACTGTTTAGCGGTACTCTTCCCTTTTCGTTTCTTGCTCGAGTTTTGTTCAGGGAATTGGATAGACCCTATGTGGGTGTTGTTCAGTGTGCATCGAATTTGTGAGGAAGACGGATCCTTCCCCCACCGAGATGCATTTTTGAGACACGATCAAAACTGTGCAGGTGAGTTAGTGCCGCCCAAGCAGATAGTGTTGAGGTGTGGTGGATGAGTCCCTCTGACTTATGTGTTCGGGCATGGGTGTTTGTAGGTGAACTAGCTGGAATGGGAGACCTAGTCGAGAGTCATGTTTCTTCCCTTGTTCTTAGGCATTTTCGGGGATGAAAAGTTCTAAGGTGGGGAGGATGTACCGACTCGGGTTTTGGCCCTGTCAGACTTTGGAATATTCCTACGAATAATTCCTGATCTAGGCATGAAAACGGCGTGCGATTCCGAGGCCCAGTGTGCCCAAAATTAATTTTATAAAAATATTAGTTATTTTTATACTATGCACATGGCAGGGGTGTGATATCTCCTAACCAGTTGCTTGGAATGGGAATCTGAGGGCACCGTTACGTCTGGAGCATGTCGTTTACCCTTGGCGGGGTGTAAACTTTGTGGGCGCATGCCTACTGTGAGAAAATACACCATTGGAATTTTCGTAAATAAATGGAAAAGTTTATTTATGAGCGTCAACTTGAATAACTCTTGAATGGACTCTCCGATTGAAAATTCAGAGTGCATCGTTGCGTTCAGAATGTTGTGTTTACCCTAGGCGCGACATAGTTTTAGTCAGAACCGGGTGCTGGGTCGGAGGCTGGGAGTTAAATGAGGTTTTTATTTAAAAAATAAAAATGAAAATCAATCCCTCCCCCTCCCTCACCTTATAAGCATAGTGACGAATCCCTCCCCTCCCTTCTCTATTTCTTCGCCGAATCGAGCCGCAACCATCCGTTTTCTCCTCCGATTGTTAGCAGATCGAGCTCTAGTGCATCGCAGGCGTCTTTCTGCACCTGAAGTTCCATCGATCTGCCAACAGGTAGGCGGTTTGATTTTTAAAATCTCAGACCCCATTTAAGTGTTTTTGTTTCTTCAAATCGTCATAAGGGTTGTATAGTTTGGGTCCCGAGGATTCCAAAATATGTTTCTGATCTGATTTTGGAGAACCGAGGTGCTCCCGGGGGTTCCTGGAAGTTTTCCGGGGGGAAACCTTGATTCCAACGGTGGCCATAGCAGAATCAAGTGAGGGTGGTGTTGGTGGCGTGGCGGAATCCGGCAGGCGGTGCGGTGGTCTGGCAAGTTCGGTGTGGCAGTCCGACCAGTTTTCCGGTGAACCAGCGGTGGTCCGACCAGAATATTCCGGGGCTATTTAAACCCCCGTAAAATGCATATAGGGAGTCCAAATTGTGAGCCGTTTACAGCGATGTGTTTCTTGAATTGAGACGGAACTTTTGGGTTTACTTTTGGAATTTTATAGGTCAGGATCATTTCCTTGGGCTATGAATCATTAAAACAATAATAATATTTTATTATTATTCAGCTTCGACCCACCATAACTGATCACGGAGTGTCCAAATGACCTGCCATCAGTGGAGTTGAGACCCTGATGGTACAACGGACCTTTGGAGATAGTTTCCAGGTGTTGGGACTGAGAACAGGTTATGGGACCCATGAGGCTAGGTTCCGATGTTTACGGAGAAATGTGACTTTTTCACCGGGTGTTCATTCTAGACGATCGAGTAGTCAATCCCGTGTGTTTTTTCAAGGGGATCACAATCTTGTGATCTACTTGATGAGTTACGGAAGCGTGGTGTGGGCCCCACCCTGGCTGGCATCGGTGAATAGTAACTTTTCCACCGGGTGTCTGTTTGGGACAATCGAGTCGTCAATCCCGCATGTTTTTCCGAGGGGATCGTTGTGGTATGATCTTCTTGATGAGTTATGGGATCGTAGTGTGAGCCCCATAGGGGCTAGCTATGGTGAAGAGTACCTTTTTCACCGGATGTCCATTTTGGGCGAGGAAAAATCCTATCCTGCGTGTTTTTCCACATGGAATGCGATGGTGGCCACGATATCGTCCTTGAAGGTGTGCGGTGTGGTTTTGTGGTGTGTTGCTCGGGTTAGTGACGTTTGGACCAGCAGTGGTTGAGGGTACTCCATTGGTTCATTCCTACGAGGGTTCGCACGGAATCACAACCATAGTATAGGTTTATGATCCTCTCGATGGTATGTTTAATCTGTTAGAGTTGTGGAATCCCTTTGGTGGTCCCATAGTGGGATCCTCAAGAATCGTTTCCCTAGATCGAGTTCTTGGTATCGTTGTGACTACTTATCCACGGGTGGTGATCCCCTATCATCCAGGTTAACCTTGTAGGGTTTCTGGCATCATCGGGAATATGATCGCCTACGCGGTGGGACGTGCTCAGTAGGGTTGTGGAATCATCGGGTATATGACCCCCTACTCCGCATGAGGTTTATAGTAGGGTTGTGGTATCATTGGTTATAAGATCCGCTACTCAGCGCGTGGTTTCTATAGGGTTTTGGGATCGTCAGTTCGATCCCCTATAGCACGAGATGTACCAGATAAGGTTTTGGTATTATCGTGACTGTAGTGACATGGGTGATGATCCTCTATCTGAGTGACGTGTTTCTGACGAGCGCCTGATCGGGTTGTGGTATCCCCCAACAGATCCTAGGAGTGATCCCCTATCTATAAGCTCTACAAATGCCAGATCGGGATGTGGTTTCCCCCAGTAGACCCTGGGAGTGAACCCCTATCTTTGAGATCTTCGTATATCGGTGTAGGTTCTAGTATCCCCTAGCGGACCCTAGGAGTGATCCCCTATTCGAGGAGTTTGGTGTTTATGTTGATTCAGCGAGTTGTCCTCAGTGACGATATCTGACGAGCGTGATCTCTCGGGTGAGCATCTAAGAGGTTTGTATGGGACTCGATGGAGTGTATCTCTCAGAACAGTGTCATATGGGATGACAGTGATCGTGCAATGTGCTCTCTTGGTTGTGAACTATTTCTAGTAATGGGGTCGGTACCTAATGTGGCCTGGTGCGTAAGCTGAGTAAATCTAGATGTTCAAGGTGTATTTATGGTCATACACCTGGTTTGTGCTGACTAGTTGTGTTTAGTCGAGGATGGTCATAAGATGGAGTTTCTCTCTCGTCTGGGTTCCCTCTGGCTGGGATGAACGGACTGTTTCCTTTCAATTTCTCTGTTTTGTTCAGGGTTTTTTGGGCGCCTATTGAGTATTGTTATACTCACCCCTGTACAGTCTTTTCCCGCACATGTTTGTGTCTTTTGCAGACCACATGCCTTTCGACGCTGTCCCAGGAGGACCTAGAGCAGGCGGAGTTAAGTGAGCGGGACTGACCGTGGAGTCTTACTAGAGCTATGCCGAGGATCTTTCTGCTGGTGCTTTTGGCAGCGTTTCCCTCCTTCTGATCAGGTTGGACGCTTGTAGTTTTATTTTGGTGGGACCTGTTTTTCCCTTTTGTACTTCTGTTGTACTCTGGTTGTGGGAGAGTTGTATGCATGCTTTTACTTATTAGTTTTATATATCTCTACACTGTTGCATGGAGGTGTATGTGGGTGTGTGAGTACAAGTACCTTAGGATAATGCCTCCCATGTGTGTGATAGCCTACTCGGTGCTAGACGCCAGCCCCTGGCCTATTGGAGGCGGGCTTGGGGAGTCGCGACTCGAGTCCCGTTGGGTCGGGTCGTCACAAATGTGTTTTTATATTAATAAATTAAATTGATCAATATTTTTGGAACGATTTCAATGAATTGTGTATATTTTATAATCTAGAAACAAATTTAAACATTACTATAATATTTTACTATGCATGGGGTAAGAATAAATCCACTTTTGTACTTTAAAATACTATATTTTCCTAAAATCATTTTTCATCATGATTTTTAAACTAATTTTAAAAAAAAATTAAAGAACATATAATAATTGAATTATATAAAAAAATTAATATTTGGAATCCAATGGTTCAAATTTGGTAAATATAACTCCTTTATATTTAGTTAATATGGATAGTAATCATGCTAAATATTTATCACCACAGTAATGGATAAATCGGGTTAATCTAAGTAAGAAATAAGTGATAAGGCTATAATATTTCATCATAATTATTATTAGATGAAGGTAATTTGACTCTTATCACCATATGATATAAATTTAGTTGTTTAATAGAAAATTTTACCTGATAATCACTTATATAATATTTTAATCAAATAATGTTACAAAATTTCACTCTATTAGTTTTAAATATCTCTAAAGTGTCTATGTATTGACAAAAGCAAATTATGTATGAATATAATTTTCTATTTTGATAATAATGAAATTATTTTTATGATATAAGTTTATTTACAATTTTCTCTAATTATATAATGGCTTTAAATTCTTCTATAACATCGATACAGAATTTCTCTATGTAATAAATATATACAAAATGATTTAAAAAATATATAAGGTAATATAATATGAGTGAGTTAATTTACAACAAAAAATTTTAAATGAATATGATATATTAGTGTTTTTATAAAGGATTATATTATAATTCAAAAATTATTTTTATGGATTTTAATTCAAATTAAATGAATATTTCCTAAATTGGAAATAATGGTATTTTAACAAAATAATATTTTATTATATTACATAAAAGTCATAAAAATATTAGAAAAGTAAAATAGGGATATGGTATATTAAAAGTTTTCACACCTTGATAATTAATAGGTCATTTTTAACCATTTTTCTTGGGGATTACTAAAATATATTTTAATCTTTTAAGAAATCCTAAGAGTACCCCTCCCCTCAATTGTAAAAGGGAACCCCTCATTTATCTTTGTAACACTAATTTGACCCAAATACCTTGAAAAAAATATGAAAATTTATCATATAACTCCCCTTTAAAAATTCAATAGGTTATGGTATTCCAAAAAGGCCAACCCTATATCCCTTAAGAGGATATCTAAAAGAGTTACTTCAAAGAAGATTTAATCGCCTTAATCGACCAATATCTTTTAAAATATTATTTTACCACCTATAAATCTATTATATTTTCTTAATATAAAAAATTTAGTATAAAAAATATACTAAAATGTTATTATTATTATAGACCACATTTATGTACCCTCAATCTATCAAATTGGAAATGAACGTCTCGCTTGCGTGTACGTACAACTTAAGTTCTCCATATTGCAATACAATTTATTTGACATCACCATATTTTATGGATGGGTATTTTAATGGGTTTAATGTTTGTATATTATAATTATGATTTTATTATACCTTTTTAATAATAATATCATTTCCAAATTCTTACCTTCCAAACTACTGGAAAATGATAATGTCAATCTAGCGTACGTTTGGACTACCACCTCTATGAAGCGATGTGATTCATTTTTCATTTTTTTACATGGATGGTAATATGGATATATTTATTGAATATATATTATATATATGATATAATAAAAATTATTTAATGGTGAGTTATTATTTAAATTTTTTTGTTTTATCTGTTAAAAAAATGAAAATTGCGTTCATGTGTACGTACATCCTACCATCTCCATGAACCGTGTCATTCATTTTCGTATATATAATTTTAGGAATGAAAATAAAAATTTATATAAAGTATATATATTATATTTATATGATTTATCATAGATTAGCATACAAGGACAAAAACTATCGAACCAAAACAAAAATGAAAAACAAAACATATATCATCTGAAATAGTGATTCTAATAAATAATTGTTAATAATCTGGAGATAAAAACATATAAGTAAATTATATGTGGTATAAAATATTTTATAATGGTTATTTGATATATGTATAATAAATATATATTTATTATTTATGAGGAACCAGTGTGTATGAAGGAAGTCGAACATAATATAAGTGATTTTTAGTCTTTCTTTTATTTGCGAGAGAGATATGTTATATTCACCACTCATTTCTTTTGTTTGGTGTAAATAATTCCCATTTTAAATTATAAATAATTAATATACTATAATTAAGGATATTTAATGTTTATTTTTATGAATTTCTTTAATTAGTTATATGATTCAAAAGTTTCCAAGTGGTAATGGATTTGGTTCTGACTTTTATTTTGGAGGGACACATTACCTATTCTGTGCCTATTTCTTTTTTTCAGTTTATATACTATAAATGAATTTATTTTCTGATTTTTATCATGAAAACTAATGTTTATACATATCCATATTTGTTTCTTTCTTTCATGGGAATTATGATTCAAATTTAACCAAAGGGGTATGGTTTTTTTTTAAAATATCATTATTTCTTAGGGTTGTTTATGTTTAAGTTATAATGATGAAATATTATGATATATCTCTCAAGAAACTCATTAATTTTATTATAATATTTTTTTCATGAAAATAATTATTTTAATTTCATTTTTCTCATCTTATGTACTCAATATAACAAAACTATTTTTTTAGGAAAATCATCTTTATTTCTCTTTTCAGTCAAAAAATATTTTCATTCCATATCTAAACATTAAAAAAATTATTTGAATAAGGTTTTAAAAATTATAATTTGACTTTTTAAAGTCATTTTTAACCTAGGTTTACATTTTACCAAATGATTTAAAATGAATATACATTTCATTTTCTAAATAAGGTACTTTTTGACTTTTTTTAAAAATTTGGAAGAAATATTTTCCTTTAACTTATCTAGAAAGAGAATAATTTCCCATAATCATGTCCACTAAATGTTTTGAATATTTCATTATAATTATAAAAATTTATTTAAAAAAAATGTTTTATATAAATATTGGAAATAATTTTTTTATTAATGTGATTTTCAAAATGGAAAGTTTATTTTCCACATGAAATATTTTAGTAGATTTAAAAGGAATTATCATATATGATAACACAATTTGATGTTAATTATTATTTACTGGGGATATAATCGATTTATATTATTCTTACTATTTATCTAAATATTTAATTTTTATTATGATAAGATGTTTATAAAGCCCATTTTTCTATGAGTTTTTCTATAGTGAATTGATAAAAGTTTTATAAACTGTATTTTCATTGTTTTGGTTATGATATAATGATATGATGAATGTTTTATGATCTTGTAGAACACATATGTATGGTTTTCATAATTTTTTAGTGGTTATGTTACAACCAAGGAAGGTGGTTACGTAATAACCAAGGATGGTGGTTGTGTTATATCTAAGGATATTTGTAATATTATAACCAAGAATTATGGTCACATTATAACCAAGAATGGGTGGGACCTATATCTCCCCCTAATTAATTACGTAAAGATTGATATCTCATGAGATAAATAGGGTTGTAATAGGGAGTGAACCCAGCTTAGTAAGGTACATTGTCTATGATAATAGTCTTGGGATTGAACACTGACTACTACTATGGTTTGGGGTGTAATACCATTCCTATATAATAGTATTGGAAATGATCATTAACTAGTAAGAAAATGATTTTATATGATTATTTTTATTCCACAACTTATGACATATGAAAATTTTATGATTCCATGGTTCATGTTCTTTTATTACCTTATGATTCATGTCTCCTAAACTTCTAAGATTTATATCTTGACTCAAGATTGGGATTTATGATATTGAAGGTATGTTTTTTAAATTTTATACTATTGTTCTTATAACCTTATATTCATGTTATACTCAAGTAATTATTTATATTTTCTTTTTTTTACCATACTGAGCATTTGATCTTATCCTTTATTTTTTTCCTTTCCCCATGTTATGAAGAAGGGTTATAAGTATGATATGTTTAAGAAGGGTGCTAATACTGAAGAAATTATTTTTATAGGATGTTGATCATTTATAGACCAGTTTTTCTATTTCTATGTTTCTAAAGGCACTAGACCTATATTATTCTAGTTTGTATCATAATTTATATAACGAATATTCATATATTAATGTGTGATATCTACATATGAAAATTATAGTTCAGTAAAAATATCATGTCCATTCAGAGTGATCATGGGGGAGAGTTTAATAATAAATATTTTAGTGAAATTTATATATCATAAGGTAAAAATAATTATTTTTTCCACTCCTAGGACTTCACAAAAAAATATAGTTATTAGTAGAAAGAATTGAACTCTTCATGAGATTTGAAGACCACTTATAAATGAGTTTAAATTCTATAAATATTTTTAGGTGTAGGCGGTCAATAATTCTTGTCATTTTTTGAACCATTTTCTGGTAAGAAGAATCCTTTAGAAAAACACCAATAATATTTGTAATGAAAAAAAACCAAAATTTTTGTATTTTAAGGTGTTTGGGTTTAAATTTTATATTCTTAACATATAATAAAAAATTTAAAAAATTTAGCAGAAATCTAATGAATGTATTTTTCTTGGGTAATTCAATTCAAGTAAAGCATACCAAATCTTTAATAAAAATACCGAGACTATAGAAGAATCAATTCACATCAAATATGATGAATATTCCCCTATAACAAATCCACAAATTGATAGTTTTGAGGTACACTTATAAAATTTTACATTGAACGATACACATCCTTCTAAAGAAATTATAGTTGAGGAAGAACCACAATATATACCTTTAGCCAAGGCATGGGTAAAGAATAATGAACACCCCATAGAAATATTTCTAAGTGCCTTTCAATTCAATACATTTAATATAATATTTTTGTAATGTGTTTGAACATCATACTTTTTCTTCAAACCTATAACCCATATTTATTGATTATTCCATTAATAAAAGAAATTGGGTACTTTTAATAAATTATGAATTGAAAATATTCACATGTAATAATGTTTTTAATCTTGTTGAAAGACCATATTACCTTCCAATTATTGATACCAAATGGGTTTTTATAAATAAGTTATATGATCAAGTAAAAATAACTCATAAAAAATAGGACTCATAGATAAAGGATATAATCATGAGTAGGGAATTTATTATGGGGATACCTTTTCTCTGGTCTCTATGATAGAATCCATTAGAATCTTGTTAGAACACCAGGTCCACTAGAATCTTAATCCCTTTTAAATGGATACAAAAAGTTCCTTTTTAAATAGATTTATTACCAAATAATGGTTTTACTGAAAAACCTCATAGTTTTGAATATTCAAAACAGATGAAACATGATTTAAATTAACTAAGGTTCTTTATAGTTCGTAATTATCCTCTAACTAGATTTCTTCTAGAAATTGCTTTTAAAATAAGAAAACAATAAACATATTTATTTTTAATACATATTTTAAATGATTTATTGATATTAAAAATTTCTATTAATCGTATTATTTTTATTTCTATAATAGAATGTCTTTGTAATGAGATTTTTTATTTTATGAGAAAATAATATGAAATGAGATCTATGGGTGAGTTAATGTTTTTTCTTGGTTTTAAAATTTATCAAAATATCTGTGGTTTTTTTAAGCAAAAGAAAATACATAAATGAGATTTTAATTTATTTGGAATGGATCAAGTAAAGGTGATAATTACAACTATTATTACATCATGTAACCAATATTTGGATAAATAGGGTAAAACATTTAGAAGAAGCTTTATAAATGTATGATTGAGAGCCTTGTGTACCTTACCATGACCCGATAAGACTTCATTTTCAGTGTTTTTCTTTATGATTTGTTCAATCCAATCCTAGTTAATCACATTTATAAGAACATAAAATAATTTTAAAATATTGAAATATTCTTAAAATATTGGTTTATTTTATCTAGAAGATAATTCATTAAAACTCTAAAGTTTTTTAGATTCTAATTGTAGTGGATTCCAATTAGACATGAAAATTATACGTTTTAATTTTCACTGACTTAGAAAATTTCTTATCTCTTAGATAAGTAAGAGGCCAAATTATATTTCTATTTCTACAGTTAGAGAATAATATATAACCATGAGTTATTTTTGTGCCCAATTTATTTGGATATAAAACACTTTCATATATTATGAGATTACATAAAGTCGTGCTATATTTAGTTATAATAACTCGTATTCCATTATTATATCTATAAATTTTATTCAACTCTCTCGAACTAAGAAAATTAAACAAAAGAATAACTTCATCAGATATAACATTCTAAAGGTAAATTTCATGCTATAATTAATAAGTGTGGACCTTAAATTAACTCATATCTTCCCAAAACCCATCACTCGAAAACATTTTTATTTAACTAAGATGGAATTAGTCATGAAATTATTTTGAAACACTTTTTTGACATGGGAAAAACATAAAATTTTTCTTTTCTTTTAAATCTTGTTGGAATTTATATATTTAATACGTTGATATATTTATCTCACTCTCTTAGTTATGTTTTTTGTTTTAGATCTTTATTTTCAATGTGTTTCAAATCAGATTATTGAACCATTTTATTTTAAAGTATATATTCATGAATAATTTTATTCCTTCATGGATGCACCAATTAAGGGGGGACTAAACCTATTTTAATTATAAAACTTTCCTAGGGGGAGACACCATTTTATCAAATTTACACTTTTGGTAACTTAAAATTTATATCTATTTATAATCATAAACACATGTAGTCTATGATTTTCCATTTTTGTAAGGATGAAATGTTTTTTTATTTCAATTTTTTTTAATATATATTTTTATAAATCAATGTTTTAGATCTCTAAAGTCTAATTGTTTTTGTCTCTCTTGAAGAACATTAATGATTGGTTACCAAATATTCATATTCATTTTCTCTTATCAGTAAATACACTTTTAGTATGAATTCATTATCCATTATTTATCTAACCTTGTTTATTATTATTTTATAATCATAAAGGGGATTAGGATATACTATAAAAGATATATTTTCATTGTTTAAGTTGTCAAGTTATTTTTAGTTCCATTTTTTTAATATTATAATGTAAATGGTATATTCATCTTTTCAGTGTTTCAAATAACTTTTAATATTCATTTGTTTTTAAATAAAAAAATTAAGTTATTTTTTGATAATTTTAATGGATTTTAAAATATCAGATGACATTTATTATGAAATATCTAAATTCATTTAGAAAAATTATTGTATATATTTTTTAAATTAATCTTATCATATTCTAATCTGTAGTTTATTTTTTTTTGGTTCTTGTGATCCTAAGAAGTGGGAAATATTATACTTATCATACTATTAAGAGTTTTAATTATAAAAAACAAAAATTTTGTTTCCAACCATTTCATTTGAGTGTATTTAAGTTATTATTTTCAGATATCAAGCAAGGAAGTTATCATGCCAAAAAAATAAGTTCAAGAAGGTCTTAGAGAGGTATTTTTAGGGCCCTCATTTGGAAACAACACTGATGAGCTAGGGGAATACCACAATTTAGTTGGTATGACATCTAGTGGAACCTAATAACTACTTAAGGTTGTTATTTAGTAGTAGAATTAGGATACTTCCTAGACTCACTAGTCTACCAATGAAGCCCTATCCTTGGTGAGGCATAAGAATCCCACCATCAATATATAAACCCATTCTTTTCGTACCTAAATTTTACATCTTTATCTATGGATATTAAAGATATTTAAAAAATGGATTCTTATGGGTAGTAAATGTTTAGAATATTTGGAGAATAGATATACAATATTCTTAATTCATAAATGATCTTCAACATCTCCCACAAAGAACTTCTCACACAATACCCTTCATAAAAATAACCTTCTTGAAGATTTCTTTATTACATTGGGTGAGTAAATATAATAATTGGTGATCTTAGATACTCAGTAAGGGTAAACATGGTAGATAAAAATCAATGATCATATGAAACCATAGGATACGAAAAAGGGTATAATATCATGAATAAAACTTATAAAGTTCATACCAAATTTTTCATGGATCATTAAAATGATCCATATCATAAAAGATTACCACTACAAAATACATGTATCATAAGAGTGAGAAACCATCATAAATTAATCATGAACTATATGTTTTGGTCATAACATTGTATAACCATCATAAGTATAGAGGCCATTTTTTATGTCAAGGTTAATTATAAAGACTATCAAATCATATCGTATCAGGCATCAACAAAAGTTTTCTATAGTATATCAAGAACATAAACTTGTTTCATATACTAGATCAAGAACAATGACTTATTTCCCATAGAAGATCAAGAACATTGACTTATTGTTTATAGTATATCAATAACATAGACTTGTTTCCCATTGTGGACTAAGCCTATCGACTTATTTCTCATAATTGTATCATGAGATATAAATCATTTCCCAATGAATTAGATTACTATATAATTATAGATCCAATATCACATAATAAAAACCATACATATGACTTCTGTAAGATCATAACACATTCATCATATCATCTTATTATAACCCTTGTAAAGAAAATGGTTTTTTTAAACATTTCATAATTTCATCATAGCATAAACCCTATAAAGTAAATGGATTTCCTAAACATCTCATAATCATAATAATAAACCTTCTAGAGAAATAATAAGTATGGAATCACTGGATTATACCCTAGTAAAACAAAATTTACATCCAAGGATGTCTTCATAGATTAAAATTATTTCAAAAGAATCAGTGGAATATTTCCTGAGGAAAATACCATTTTCACTTTGAAATTGATTATTTAAAACCTAAAAATTTACAAAATATTAATAAAAATATTTCATTTGAAGAGAATATTGAAACAAATTAATGGAATCCTCAAATAATTGAGAAATCATTATGGTGAGAAATTTTATTCATGTCATATAAGTTAAAATAAAACATTCATTTCACACTATTATAAAAAGTAAAAATGTACCTCATTTGGAAGAAACATGAAGATTTATTTTTAAAAAATTTGTAACTATATATAATGGTTAAAAATTAATTTAAAAAGTCCAATTATAATATTAAGGAAATATTGAATTTTTCTTAGAAAATATAAATATTGAAGAAAAAGGATTTTCTTTTGAAGAGGAAAATAAATCATGTTTTTCTTAAAAACATTCTTATGATATATTGATTACATAAAGTAATTAAAATGAAATATAAAAATTTATCATTCATAAATAACTATAGTAAAAGAAAAACGAATTTTATTTTATTAGATAAGGATCAAATAATTTCTTCAATGTAAATTCAAGCGTAATAAATCCCGATAAAAATAGGATTGAAACAAAAATCCCATACCTTAAGTATCATATTTCATTGAACACATTCAAAAATACTATATAATAAATATATATTTATTATAAAAGTATTATAGGACCACAATAATATATATTATACAATTTATTATTTAATTATGTCATTTTGTCACCCATTTGTTATCATTTATTTATGTCATGTCTGAATGGCCTGAAGGCGTTCAATTTTTATTTATTTTTTATAATCCTCTTTTAAGGGTTGATGGGGAACACTAACATGTCCCATAGGATCCCTGAAATTATAGGACTTGAAGTTCTTATAAAAATTCAACCCAAACTATTACTACTTAAAACTGCCCCTCCATAGCATCTACATCATGATCATTTCCCCACCATCACATGACTATTTGGATAGTTGTCTTGTGCATAGATGCACTGGCCTGGTACAGATAGAAATTTACATAACCTATCATTCTTCAAATCTAAATTCTCTACTCTAGTGAATGCGCCAACTCTGAATCATTCTATAGAGCCAGTTCTTTATAGAATATATCGAATTTTATGCATCAGCACATCATGTGGCCTGAAGGACTTGATATAGAAAAATGGTATTGATATAGCCCAAAGGCCTTAATGTGGACCAAAACACATATTTACCCAATTTATTCAGTAGTCCAAAGTCTTGAAGAATTCAAGGACCAAACTAGTGGCCGAAAGGTGAATAGTTCTTGTAGTTATAATACCAAATAGTACCTATAATAGTAACTTCTACAGTACCTACTAAATTATTTCTACAATAACCCAAAAACATTTCTCTACCCAGATTTAATCCTAGGTATCACGGATTCACATGAAGAGTCCTCCCCAACTAGGTAGAGGGTCATGTGCAACATTTTTTTATTAAAATCTTTTTTTTGAATGATAAATGATTCATTTTTCATGTATATTTTGGCCCTTCAGCCCTGATAATTTCAATTTTATAATGGTTAAATCAACAATATGATGTTAATAATGATATAAATATCATATATATTCATTATATATATATTCATCCATAAATGGTAGAGATAGAAAAATTAATAACATCATTCATGGAGACAGTAGGTCGTACGTATGCATGAACATTGTTTTAATTTTTCGAATGATGGAATAAAATGAAGATAAATAATAATTCATATTAATAGAATAATTTCGATATGATATATATCCTATATATTCATTAAATCTACCCATTTTACCATCTATGTTAAAATAAAATGAAGAACAAATCCCATTGCTTTGTAGAAGTGGTAGTCAACACGTATGTACGAATGGCATTATCCTTTTCCAACGAATTTAAAGGAAATAAGGTAGATATGATATTATAATTATAGAAGAATAATAATTTCATAAATTTATATATAAACATTACATCCATAATAATAACCATCCATGAATTATGGTGATGGAAATTTAATTTTAACCCTTTGTCGAGAAAGTAAGTCGTACGTACAGATGAGAGATACTTTCACTTCTCATTTGATGGGATAGGTGTTGAATAAAGGTGGTTTCATAATAATAATAAATATTATGTATATTTAGGAAACGTAATTTATTATGTGATGAATAAACTAACATATTGTAAGTATGTACAAGAAGAATCTGAATTTAAAAGAGGTTGGGCAAGATGTTTACCTCTTCTTTGTTAGGCCTCCTTTAGATTCCTTATAACGGAACCTTGGAATGGTATTTTATAAACACCCAAATCTATAATTTGTTTGTATGAAAATTTAAAAGAAAAAATTATTGTTATTGTTTGATTTAGAAGTTTCAAATTGGTGTAAAGATGATAAATGAGAGGTTCTTTTTTATAAGTGATGGGAGGGGAAGGCTTAAATTTCTTAAAATATTAAGATGTAATAAATTAATTATCTATAAAAATGCATAAAATTGATAGATATTTTAATATATGGTGGTATTTAGTTTAGATAAAATCAAGAAGTAAAATTTGTAAATGTTTAAGTTGTATTTTAAAACTTATATTTTGGTATAACACATAAGCTAACCTATTTTAACCTCAACTACAGTAAAATATTTTTCACTCTTAAAGGGTTATAATTTCACTTATAAGTTAATTATTGGTTAAAAAATGGAAAACTAATGAATATTTAGAATCTATATTATCCCCTTTTTCTAATTTCATGTTTCTGATGATTTTTTACTAATTTTATAAAATATTATTTTTATAAAATATCATTATTGTTGTTTTTGACAAAATTCATTTAATTTGGAATTAAAGACATGGATGAAAATATATAATTCAAATATAACCCTTAAAAAAATTTCTAATCTGTTATATTTATTAATAAAATGCATTGAAAACTACAAATCACTCAAATTATATGACTTTAAATATTTTTAATATCATTTATTTTATTTTTCTACTAATTGAATAGATATTATATCAACATTGTGTAAGAATATAAGGTAATTATATAGTCACTATAAATTATAAATAAATTACCATAATAAAAATTATTTAATTATTATAAAAATAATGATAAATATTTGTTCATAAATTTCTTTTATCCTTATGTGAACACATTAAAGATAGTTAAAGTTAAGAGAGTGACTTTTTGTATTTTTCTTTGCATTAAATATTAAATAGGCCATTTTTAGGGACATGTATCCCTTAAAAAAATAAATTTAAAGCTCAAGGTTATAATTTTTTATTTCCATTCACCAAATAGGGATTAATATGGAAAATTTTGACCTCAACACTTAGTTTTAACAAAGGTTTTTTCTATTTACTCTTTAATGAGGTGATATATTTTACCATTATTACTATTCGTAATGCATAAAAATAACAGGAAACTATTTTGGGAAATTATGAACAAATGATTTTAAATATATAATCCATTTTTTTCAATTCAATTTATATTAATTGGGGAAATGAAATTTAAAATAAAGAAAAAAATGTGATGTGAATCATTTAAAAAAACATTTTTAAGCATAAAACTCGATTTACTATTATCCCTTGCCTTGATAAAACATTATATGAATGTTAAATAAATTATTTTATATATAATAAATACATTTCACTAAAATAATTCACCAATAGAGATTAATTTTATTTATTATTATAAAAACATGTTTCATGCATAAAAATAGTTTTTCATAAAAAAATCCTTTATATTAAAATGATTTTTATTTTTATTTATAATTAATTGATAACCAATGAATTGATTTTATTCATATATTATTCATGATTTATTTAGTAATATTCCTAATCAAAATTATAATAGTTATTTGATAACTATATACTTCATTATAGTTCATTTAGACTTGGTTGTTCATTAATTAGAAGCAATCGAAGAAATATAATTTATTTAAAGAGAAATTTACCATAAAATATAAGTGTTATATTATACTCCCCTAAAATTTCGTCACCATTTATATTTTTTCATAATGATACAAAAAATGTGGGTGTCTCTATTTCATCACATCCTAAGGTTACCAAGTGGATTCTTCAAATTTATCATTCCTCCAGAGAACATTAAATAGGTGAGTAGACATTTTCCTTACTCGATCATGAATCATGAAGGGATAGTATATATAGGGATTAACATTACATTCCTTCCTACTATCATAACCTCATTCCATGGGGAAATTTATAGAACTACCTTTTAACCGAATTTGAACTCTATATCTCACTAATGATTGTCTGCATAACATTTTTATAAACTTTGAGCTTCTATTATGTGATGTTGAATGGATGTTACATTATCAGCTATTTACTCAGCAACCTCAGGTCCCAGTAACATTTTGTCTCCAACTTCATCCTATCATGTATGTGTTTTTCAATTCCTAACCTAAAGGGCCTCATAAAAATCCATATGAATTCTTAAGTGGAATATATTTTTGTATTAAAACTATACTATTAGAAGATGTTTATCCCAAAAACCTTTTAATTATAAAAAATAAGATTTAAAGATATCCTCTATAGTTTAAATGTCACTCTCGAACTGACCATCTTTCTGATGATAAAAATTAGTGTTGAAACTTAACTCTGTAACTAGGTCCTATTGAATACATAACTAGAACATCAAGGTAAACCTTAGATCCTGATCAGATATAATAAAATGTGGTACTCTGTATAATATAACAAATTCCAGTATATATAATTTGGAAATATGATTAAGAGATAATTATTCCCTAATTGAAATTAAATTTGTTGACATTTTAATTTTACTAAATACAACAAAAATAAAAATCTATCCTTTAAAAAATTTTGGGAGTGCGATGATGAAATCCATGGTGATGTTTTCCCATTTCCATTTTGGTGTGGGAAATTCTAGTAACATCCCCTTAGAATTATATTTCTTGGCATTAAATTGTTGGAATACTAGACATCAAGATAAATATTTTGAAATATCCCTTATAATATTTCCCCACTATAAATACCTGTTAGATCTTTATACATATTTATAATTCTATGATGAATTAAAAATGATGAATTATAAGATTCATCCAACAGCTCCTTCTCTATGTATTGTAGGGATAGAACACATACACTATTCCAAAACCATATCATTCAATAATAATCAAGGATGAACTAATTAATATTCCCTACCTTTTGTGTAGCTCTACATATTCCTTTTATACCTCTTTAATCCTCACATGGATAGATGGTTGAAATTTCATCAAAGAAAGATAGTATCTCTCCAATTTTATAAGGATTTAAAGTTCCATGTTCTAAAAATCCATAAGTATTGGAACTCTTTAAATCCTCATTATGGAAAAACTAGCATGGTCTTTCTAACTCATAGCATCGACCTTCTTGTTCTTCTTCCCATGGTGGATGTTTGTTTAGTAGTCATAATCTCTAATTAACTCTAACCATATTATCTGGTTAATATTCAACTCTTCCCATGTAATGATATACTCCAAAATTTTATGATCAGAATATAAGTCACACATTTCACTATATACATTATTCCTCCATATCTTCAATGAAAATATTACCAATTCTATATCCAAATCATGAGGCTAGAAATTTTTGTCATGTATTTTCAATTGGTGTACGGAATATATTATCACCATATCATTCCACAAGAGGAAATATCTCAGTACCTTCTTTGATCTATCACTATATATTATAAACCCTTCTGTAATATAGGGTATTGTGATCATAGGTTCACTTAACAACCTTTTATTTAGTTTCTTAAAATTCTCTTCACATTCTTATATCCATAAGAACTTGACCCCCATCTGATTCAACCCACTGAGTGGATTATAAAGTCATGAGAAAAATGTAAAAGAGGTTTGGTAATATCCAAGAAACCCAAGAAAACAACATATTTTGGTTACCATGGTTGGTCTATTTTATTTATCAATAACTTCTATCTTTGAGGTATCTATCATTATACCCTTACATGATATTATATGACCCATTAATGAAACTTTCTAAATCCAATATTCAAACATGGTAAATTTTTCATATAACTCATTCCTCAGGGTCTTCAAAATAATTCTAAAATTATATTCATGATGTTCATCTATCATTGAATATATCAATTATAAATACAACCAAAAACATGTTAAGAAATTTCTAAAGACTCTATTCATTAAATCCTAAGAATAACTGGGGAATTAATAATTCCAAACAGAATAACTACAATTTCATAATGTTCATACATCATATAGAAGGTTGTCTTAGCTATATCCACCTTATTAACACTTAATTGATTATATCTATAATAATTTTATATTTTGGGAAAGTATTAATCTCCTCATAATTGATCAAAAAATCATTAATAAGAGTAGAAGATTTTTTTATAGTTATCATGTTATGTTCTGGATAATTAATTCATAGTCACATTGAACCATATTAATTCTTAAATATTTATCTATTTCACCCTAAGGTGATGCTATTTCCCAAATAAATCCCTTATCAAGATTATCATGGATTTCCTTCTTAAATTCATGTATCTCATTTTGGTCAATTATATGATAATTATTTGAAATTATTATTGCACTAGGTATGAGGTCAATTGAAAACTCAACTTAAACAATTCAGAGGAAGACTAGGACACTCTTTTAGGAATACATTAATAATATTTCATACAATTGGAATATATTAAATTTTGAGTTTATCCCCAACCATATGAGATAAATAGCCTTCATGTATAAGAATTAAGTTCCATAAGATAAACTTAATTTCCATTGGAAGTTTGTATTAATCCTCATACCAATAAATGACCATATGTTCATTTGGAATAAGAAACGTGATTTCCATTCCTCTATAATTTATATGGGAACTATATAAAGAAATAAAATTAATTCGTAGAATAACATAAAATTCAACTAAAGGTAGAATCAGAATATTTTCAAGAAACCCATTCCCACAACCTTTAGTTATAGAATAATTATAGACATGAGATGTGACCATTGTAACATTATAATTTTTGACCACTAGATTATTATCTATTAATTTAGCTAGTAATTCGATACCATTTAAAATTAATTAGATATAAAAGAATGGGTAGAAACATAACCAAATAATACATTAGATACTCTATATTTTCTGATAAGATCACCTTTTACCGCATCATTATTGTAACCCACATTAGCAGTCATCATCACATGTGATTTCTATTTTTTTTCTTTGAGATTAAGAGGTTGTTGATGCCAATAATCAATATAAACCATAAAATTCATGATTTAGTTAGAATAATTACCACAATCCTTTAATTTTAAGCATTATAGCATGGGTGGTTCATGAGTTGGTGTCTTTTTTCCTCTATTACATTAATTATCCTATTCATCACCTTTCAACATTAATAAGAATTATGTCCCACCTTTCCACATTTAAGGAAACTGTTAATTCCATTCAATAAATTCCCTTGATTTTTCTTCTTAAATTTCTTCCATGTAGATAATTGTAATTTCACTGCACCATGTGATTTATATGAATTTTCACATGTCTTGATCTTCTTTTTCTTATCAAAACTATGAAAATTGTGGGAATCTCTAATTCCCATTTGAAACATGAGGTCACATAATATAATTTATTTATATCTACTAAAATATATTATTTCTAACCCATTATGTTGAAATGGTTTTAATCCACTAAATAATTGTTCAATTTTTCTTTCAAGTATAATGACTAAACTGGAATCATACATTGTAAGTCTTGTAAAATTTACCAAATAAGTATAAATGGATTTTTCCTCCTTTTTCATAATCTTAAGGATTTACTTCTACATCTTTATAAATAGAATATGAAGGAAGTAATTAATGAAATAATATCCTATTAAACTCATCCCATTCCATAGATTCAATTTATTCTTTTTATATCATATTCTTAGTAATATTTTATAACTGATATAGATTTCCTTCCAAATGATAAATTGTTATGAAACTATTTTATATTCCAAGAACTAGAGAATAAGAAATATTTTCTCAATGGTTTTGATCCATTACTCAACCAATAGTGGCTCGGGATATCCAATAATAGAAGGTGGATGTTTCCTTATAATGGAATCAACAGTATGATGTTGCCTCATTTTATCATTTGGAACCTCAGCATGATTCCTAGTCTAGTAATTTTTATTGATTATACTAACTAGATTATTTAATCCATATCCCATAGTATTTGGTTTCTCATGTGTAAAATCATTGTGTTTTCTGTCACATTAATTTTTAGCATGATGTCTTCTTGTGTAATTCATTAAATAAAACCAAAAGGAAAATTATATGTATCAAACTATAATAATTAGTGTGAGCTAACAAATAATCATGAAATTTAATTCATTGTATGTCTAAATCATGACCTTTTATTCTCAATCTAGGAGACCTTAGGATTAAACTTGGTTATCCATGATCACTACTAAAAATTTAAGATTTTTTCCTATACTTAGACTTATCCCTAAGAGTTTTGAAAAATATTTCTAATCTTAATCACTAAAGATTGATGAAACATGTCCTATGATAAAAACTATATGTACTCATACGTTACATACATGAATAATATATCTTTTTAGATTAATATCCAATAAATTTTTAAAATATATTCTTATATAATATAATTTTTTGATGTATTTGGAGACAAGTTACAAAAAATACTTATTTCATGAAGATGTTCAATATCTCCCATAAATATCTTATCACATAGTACTCTTTGTAAAAATACCTTACATAAAACATTCATCATACCCATGAAAAATGAAGCATAAGAAAGGGTGAGCTCAGATGTTCTGTAAAAGTAAACAATAGAGATAAAAAAATGATCATATGAAATCATAGGATAAGAAAAAGGAAAATAGATCACTAACATTACATAAAACGTTCAAATGCAATCTATTATGGATTATAAACATGCTCCTGGCATAAATATTTATCATTTCAAAAGTCATGTATCATAAGAGTGAGAAATCCTCATAAATAAATAATGAACCATAAGTTATTATTATAAATGTGTGTTTCCATCATATGTATATATACAATTTTATATGTTAAGGTTAACTACAGTGGCCATAAAATCACAGTAGAAAAAGGAATCAATTCCAATTTCTTATAATGGATTAAGAACATCAACCTGTTTCCCATAGTGGAACAGGTAAATAGACATATTTCCCATAACGAATCAATCACATCAACATGTTTCTTGTGGAGTATCAATAACATCAACTTGTTTACCATTTTCGATCAATAACATTGAATTGTTTCCCATAGTGGATCAAGCTCATTGAATTGTTTCCCATAATTATATCATGAGATATAAATCATTACCCAATATATTGGAGGGATATGTAATTTTGGCCCCATATATCACATAATTAAAACTATACATATGCATTCCCCAATATCGTAAAACATTCATCATATCATCACATAAAAAAAATGGGTTTGAAAAAACATTTCTTACTTTTATCAAAGAATAACCCCTCGAAAGTAAATGAGTTTTGTAAATATTTTATCACCATAAGCATAAAACATCTAGTGAAATAATTAGTGTGGTATCATTGGATCATATCCCCAAAAAACATAATTTACATCAAAGTACATTTCTTGAGGAAAATACCCTTTTCACTTTTAAATCAATAATTTCAAATCTAAAAATTTACCAAATACTAATGTAGTGGCTCAATCCCTCTCATGATTATAATATTGTCCACTTTGGTCCTAGACCGCATGGTTTTTCTTCCCCTAGGCTCTAGATCTTAGGCATACCCTAGGAAAAGGCATCATGATGGCAGAGGTATGAACACCACCTTATAAAGGGGTTCTTCATGGCCATCCTCCTTCGATGTGGCATTGCCACAATCCACCCCCTAGATGGGCCCAACAACCTCACTAGAACATCCAATAGACACAGGCTCTGATACAACTTGTGATGGCCAATTCAATCCCATAATCATGATGTTTTCTTCTTTGGCCCTAGCCCTAATGGTTTTATTCCCTGGTGTCTGAAACTTCGGCATCTTCTAGGAAAAAGCCACATGATGGGATAGGTTTCCACACCACCTTATAAACGAGTGCTTCATGATCCTCCTCACTTGATATGGCATCGTTGTAGTCAAATTGTAACAAACTGGCATGGGTTTCACTCAAACCCGGCACCCAACCCACTCTATTACATACCCAAAGGGCATTATCGATCCTCATAGGCTGGCGACCAGCACCTGGGAACTGAACAAAACAACAATGGTAACTATTTAACCCAACTAGATCAAACACTTGGAATATAAATACTAAAAAAATTAATAGAGGAATATGAGAAATCAACATATATGCCACAACTATAATAAAAGAGCCCATATATTACAAAAAATTAGCAAAAATCCAAAGGAAAGTCCAACTATAAAGGATCAATTCCAAGTAGATACTCTAAATGACAGCATGGAAAACTCTCACTTTATCACCATCTGTTACCCAACTAGGTGATGTGAACCTCACTACCTCACATCGACACCTTTCTTTTCCTTAGAGTGGAATAAAAACTGAGTTCTATACATTGTTGAAGAGTTGCACAGGGTGTGAGCTAACAGGCTCAGTAGGATCCCACCCAAGTGTTCCATAACAAGCCTCTATATAAAAATTCATGTATGCACATTTTATGTAATAATATGTAATGATAAGTAGTAAAGAAGTTTTATAGAAAACATGGTAAACATTTCTGTTTTTCCTATAGTTCTAAAAAAAGTAGGTATATCAATTTCAAAGCACATTTTCCATATCATTTTTCAAAAGAAGAAAAATTCCTATCAAAGATAACTCAGAAATACAGGAAATGCAAAATAGATTCATAGGTATCATAGCACCAAGGAATACTACAATTCTAGTCCACAGACTACTCGTATCACAATAATAAAGTGTACAAATGAGTTCCTAAAAAAATGGGTCTGGGAAGTCTAGGGATACCCCATGAGTACCCCCCCCCCCCCAATAATTTCAATATGGTCCCACTAGAACAAAGGGCCTTGGAAATAGATGGAATCCTTAAGATAAACCTCCTTAATAATCACAAAACAATGGAAAATGGCCCCAAACTAAAATTTCCACTAAAGTACCCATGTTAAACCATGTTATCTTTTTCATAATTCATTTCCATGCATTGAAAAAAAATTAAATGATTAAAAAATACCCCATTTCCATTCCATTTATTAATAACCAAGGAAACCACATTTTTTATTGAAAACAATTTTCAAAACACAAAAACAAATCATGAAAATATTTCTTTATGAATCAGTTGGTAAATAAAAACAACAAGATCCATTATCATAGGCTAGAGATGGAACGATCTACCTTAAATCATGGGTTGCACAAGCCCAAAATGGAATCCACAACCAACAAAACCCAAAAACATCAACGAAGGCCCTATAATCCAACCCCCACATCTTAGGATTGATATAATTTAGAAAAAATGGGGTTGGTGGCAAAGAAAAACATCACATACATCAAGAATGTATGTCCACCTCACCACAAATAACCAAGAAACTTCCTCCAAAATAGGACCACACAACATACCTACAAGAACACTAGAGGGAAAAACCATCTTTGATCAACAAATATGATACCATAAATCTAGGTCACTATCGAAATCACTAGAAAGGAAGAATCAAAAAGATAAATTACCTGGAGAGACACACCACAGTTACAATAGAGATCAGATATCAAACATATCAATCCAAAAGGAAAGTTGTCCTTGAATTTTTCCTAAGAGATACCCTGGGTTGAGGCTAAAGGAGTCTAGAAATAAAAGACAGATCAAAATTTACAAGAACCTATTTTAAACCTGAATATGGGCTATTTCACAGTATAAAACTCCCATTCATGTTGTGAATTCCACACTAGATAAGTACATCAAAAAACCCATCACCTCGGATTAAAAATAAATTAGTTATACAATTCATGATTTGAAACCATCTTTCACAGCATTAATCCCCTTTCACAGCTGGTACCCATAAATAGTTACATGGTGTGGGACCTAGTTATACAACGTAGAATCCTTTTGCATCCTGTAGAAAATACTGGTTAAAGTTGAAATTCCAAAAAATATCTAACGTCACCATTATAGGAATTCTATGAATATCAACGGAGGGTAAAACCATGGGGAGGAGAAGGGAGTACCTAATAAAATAGTAACAGGGTGTTACAAACTCCCCACCATAAAGACTTTTCATCCCTATGAAGTCATGTGCAGGATATAATCTCTGGAAAAAGATGATCCCACCACTACCTCATCAACAACTTCTATTCCCATGTATCAAGAGAATATTATCCATATTTCTATTGAACTCTAATCTTTCCATGAAAGGCTTTCACTTGAGAGTAAATGATCTCAACCGGTTTCTCTAGAATAAAAACATCCATTTCTAGCTCAATTTCTTCCCAAATTAGAATGCGAGTAGGACCACGATGGTATTTTATATCCTGAGACTTATGGAAAACATCATGGATACCTATAAACTAAACCATAACATCTAACTAATGAACAACTTTTATGATCTTCTCAGTGACCTAAAACGGTCCAAAATAACTCTAACCAACTTTTTTTATTTTCCAAGCCGAAGGTGACCTATCGGAGGAGAAACATTTGCGAAAACCCAATCACCTACAAAAAACTCCAAAGGTAGAAACCGCCAATCTACATAATATTTCTATATTTATTGGGATGTTATCATACATAGATGTATATTCTAAATCTTTTTAGACATATCTTGAACAAAACTTGGTCCAACAAGAGATACTTCCTCCACCAAATCCTAACAAAGAAGTGAGCTACATGGGAATCCATAAAACACCTCAAAGGAATCCATTCTTATCGATGACTGATAACTATTATTGTAAATAAACTCAACCTGTCTCAGATAGCTATCCCATTATCCTATGAAATCCAATATAGAGGCTTGGAACATATCCTTAATAATCAGAATAACATGCTTTGTTTGATAGCCTTTATATGGATGGTATGTTGTGCTCAACTTGACCTGAGTTCTCATTTCCTCTTAAAGAATCATCCCGAACCTAGAGGTAATCCTAGGATCCCAATGTAAAATAATGGAATAAGGACACCCATGTAACCTCAAAATATTTTTCACATACATCTTATCCAGATCTTCAACTTTAGTGGTATCCCTAATCATAATTATATGGTCAAACATTGTCAACTGATCAATAGCCACCTAGATAGAATTCCTTGGTGATTCTAGGCTAATCCAACAAAAAAATCCACACATACCTCATCCCATTTCCAAATTGGCACTAAAAGCGGCTTTAGTAAACAAGAAGGTTTCAAGTTCCCTGCCTTTATCCATTGGTAGGTGTAAAAATAAGTCACAAAGTCCATGATTTCACGCTTCATACTCAACCACCAAAATTTTCATTTCATGTCATAATACATATTTATAGTGCCTGGGTGAATTTACCAAGAAGAGATGTGACAATAAAATAAGACTACACTTCTCACATGTACATGGATGAAAACCTGCTTCCCAAAGTGGAGCATACCATCTAAAGAAATAGACCAACCAAAAAGAGTCTCTTCACCATGATTTCTCTCTAGAGTCTTCTAAAAATCATATTCCTACTACTGGATCCCCAAAATAGACTTCAGAAGAGATGATGATAACTAAATATTTGTTTTAACCATACCTGAAAAATCCTCCTGAGTACCCAGGGGAAGCTAAGAAAAAATACTTATAATGTTCCACTCCTACTTTGATTCCAAAATAGCATGTGACATTATTTCCAGCTAAAAGTGTTCGCAACAACATTTCACTTCCCTAGTCCATAGACATTATCGAAGTGAAATGTCTGAAGGTATTCTAAAAATTTTCTCCACTTGAGATTCAATTATTTCTAAGAAAATATATAGCCAGTACTTTTATGATCATAAAAAACTGAGAACCTTTCCTCAAAAAGATAATGCCACAAACATTTAAGAGACTTCATGATTGTGGAAATCTATAAATAATTATTGGGTTAATTATTTTCATGTGGTTGAAGATGAAAGGAGCCCTAAGTTACGACATGGTCATCCTTCATAATCATACATCCAAAACCAGCACCATAAGCATCATAAAATACCACTTATCCCATACTGGGATCAGCTAATGATAGAATAAGAGCTGATGTCAGAAGTCTTTTTATTTTATCAATTGAATATTGAAACTTCACATCCCATGTGAATTTCGCCTCCTTCTTAGTAAGATTAGTCAAAGGTGACTATATATTAGATAAATATTTGACAAACTGTTGGTAGTATCTAGAAAGACCAATGAATATTCATATATTGAAGACAATGTATGGTTCCTTCCATTATAAAACAACCTTCACCTTCTCTGGATCTACTGATAATCCATGCTCATAAATTTTTTTACCCAATAACCTCACTTCTTTAATCCAGAAAATACATTTTTATATATTTCCATACAAATAGTGAATTCTCAAAATTTCAAGAACTAAACTCATATAGTGCTCTTATTCATGATTGTATTTCAAATAAACCTGTATATCATCCAAAAACACTTCCAAAATAGTGTTATGATATTGATGGAATATCCAATTCATCAAAACCATAAAATTATAGGAGAATTAGTCAGACCAACAGGCATCATGAGATATTCATAATGGTTATACCATATCCTGAAGGCTGGCTTCGGTATATCAGACTTCCAAACTATGAGATGGTGATAAAATGAATGATGATCAATCTTCAAGAACCACTTTACCCCCTTTAGCTTATCACACATATCATCTAAATGAGGAAAATGAAATCTTTTCTTAATTGTTACCTTGTTCAACATCCAATAGTCCACACATAATAGAAGTGAACCATCTGCTTTCTTAGAAAATAGCATAGTGGCTGCACAAGGAGAAACTCTAGGGAGAACAAAAACTTTTTCCAATAGGTCATCCAACTGAATCTTCAACTCTTTAAGCTCCACTATTTCTATACGATAATAAGGTATCAATATTGGGTATGTACCTGGAACCAATTCAATCGTAAACTCTACCTCTCTCTCTGAAGGAAGACTGGAAAATCATCTGGGGAAACATCAACAAAGTCTCAAAAAACTATTTGGAGATCAGAAATATAAAAGACATCATCAGCCTCAATCACAATAGCAACCAACAAAATCCTGAGCTATGGGAAGGATATTCCGGCATGAGTAGACCTTGGGTCCCAATCCCCCTAAAACACATGAGAGATCCCATCAACAGTAAGAAAAAAAACACCGATGATAAAAATAAGTGCCAAATCACTGAGAAACATGAAAATCCATACTAATGATGACATTAAATAAATCCATATCAAGAATGAGAAAATCATTGACCAGATCCTCATCAGTAATCATCAATAAAGAAAAAGAACACAGAAACACATACTTTTTCATCTTGCTGAGAGGTGTTGCTAGCTCTATTTCAAAGCACATAAGTTCCATTAGAAGTTTAAGAATATCAACAAAATGTGGAGATATAATATAGTGGGAGGAACCATTATTGAATATTGAAATTTATACTGAAGATACGATAAGGATAGTAACTCTAAATTTTGTTGGACCTGCATCGACTTCCATTGGACACCCATCTACTACATGAAAATGATTTACTCTTGAGGCCTTTGGTTGGAGCCCTATAGTCTTCAAATCTTCTGATTTCACCATCGTCTCATTTTGAGCTGACAAACCCTTATAATAATGAGGTGTATTCATCACCTGACAAAACCGCTTAAAGTGACCAAAATTCCCAAAACTGTTGCACAAATTCAAATGCATAGGAAAATAATGTCGTATGTGTCCACCTTTTTCATATTAATAGCACATTAATGGAATATTACCCACTATAATAGATGGTTTAGAGGAGGATCTCTTCTGAGACCCACCTCTACTACAACTGTGATGTTCTTTCCACCTCCTCTTCTTCCCATGCATGCAACTGAAGCTGCCACCAGATGGAAGGGAATATGTGTAAGGTCCCACCTTACCTGATTTATTCATATCTACCATAATGGCTCGGTCTATCATCTCCAAATAGGTAGATAGTTTGAATATAAACACCTATGATTTGATATCTAGTCGCAAACCCTGAAGGTACTTCTGAGTCTTTAACTTATCATTATTCACCATGTTTAAAGAAAAATGCATGAGCTCAGCAAAATAATTGGTGTACTATGACACCTAAAGATCTCCCTATTGTAATGTCAACAATTACATAGACGTATCCAACATCAGTGACTCTAGGAAAAACTACCGGAAGATCATGTTTTTCAAACCCTTCCAATCCAAGTCCATGTTTCTTTCCACTGGGACCATGAAATCCCACCGTCACATGTCAGTCCCCTCGAGTCTGAATGCTACTCACTTCACCATGATGTTCTGAGGTGTCTCCAAAAATTTGAAGATTTGATTGATCTTATCTTGCAATCCCTCCTACTCTTGAGTTTTTATTGTTCCTTTAAAGGATGGTGGATTCTCACGCAAGATCTCACATGATGAATCTTTTTCTCCTCCAAATCTAGGTTGTACCTCAACAATTGTGTTCTGAAATCATGGCACATCCTGATCAATAATAGATAATGGTCGTATGATATTCCCGATGAAATTTTGATCTATAGGTGGGTTCCCTTGAGGATAATTTGCTTCACCCTCTAGAGGAACTCGTGGAAGACGTCTCGAAGGCATACTAATGCACACCAAAACATAGGAACAATCAGCCAATAGAAAAAAATTCAGTTCAAACTAGAATACCCATAAGGAAAAAATGACATTTATAAACAAAAAATCCACACCAGAGACACACACCCCAACATCCCATGGTAACATGAGTCTCACCATGACAAGATATGGTCAGACACTTATTGCAACATACCTCTCAAGGACCAACAATCAAATATCCAGTCTAACATATGTTTCAAGGCAAGGAATCTGGAGGATATACCACCTCTGATACCAAATTATAATGAACCAATCCAGGTTTCACTGAAACCCAGCACCCGACACATTCTGTTACATTCCTAAAGGGAGTTCCTGATCTCCACCAGACCGAGATAGGAACCCAGGCATAAAAAATTATATAGGGAATGATTTCTCCCAACCTAATAAAACAAATGGAATATACGTACTAAACAAAGTGGAACATAAATATACAAAGAAGATATATATATATTCCATAAATATAAAAGAAATAACTGAAACATACAACAACAAAATTTGTTAGAAATTCCAAATGACAAGTTCAACTAAAAAAGACACAATCCAAACACCTACTAAAGATGATGGCATGGAAAACCCCTACCATCTCAACCCCAGATACCAAACATGTTCATGCGAACCTCATTACCTCACAGTGCCACCTTACCTTTCCCAACACTAGAAGACAAAAAAATCATACACACCACTGAAGAGGTGTGTAGGGTGTGATCTAACAGTCTCAATAGGATCTCACCCAGGTGTTCCATAATAAGCATATGCATAAAAATTCTTGTGTTCTCATTTTATGTAAAAACATGGCATGATAATCAATAAAGATGTTTTATAGAAAACATGGTAAATATTTCTCATTTTTCCATAGTTCTAAATAAAATCATGTAAATCAATTTCATATCAGATTTTCCATATCATTTTTTCTAAAAAGAAAAATTCCTATCAAGGATCACTCATAATGAAAACAAATACACAACATAAGAATTTGTATCCCAACACCATGGAATACTATATGTACAAGCCACAGACTACTTGTACCACAATAATCATGTTTTTAAACTAGTTTATATAATAGCGGGCCTAGGAAGTAGAGGAATAACCCATCAGTGAACCCCATCATTTTCAATATCAGTCCCTTAGAACAAAGTTTATAGAAAACAGAGTAAATACCCAAGACAAACCTCTTTAATAATAATAAAAGAATAGACAATGTTCCCAATATAAACTGCCCACCTATGTACCCAAGGTAAACCATGTTCTCTTTTTAACAATTAATTTCAATTCTTGGAAAACATTTCAAAACTGTCTCAATGATTCAAAAATAAACTTTTACTCTTACATTTATCAATATACTGGGGAAACCCTGTTTTTTATTGAGAAATATTTTCAACACACACAAAACAATCATACCAATATTTCATTATGTATCAGTTTGTAAATGAGACATTAAGATCCATTATCATAGGCTATAGAGGGAACCACCTGCCTCAAAGATTGGGTTGCACATGCCCACAATGAAATCCACATCCAAGGAAACCCAATGACAACAACGAAGGTCGTATAATCCAATCCTATTATATTGGGATAGATCCAATTTAGAAAACATGGGGTTGGTGGAATATTAAAACATCACGTACCTCAAAAACGGATGTCTTCCACACCACAACTAACCATGAAATGGCCTCCGGAATGAGACCTCACAACGGATAAAGAAGAATACAAGAAATAACATCCAACGTAGATAAATGGATCTAATACCGTAAATCTAGGGAGATACCATGGTCACAAGAAATAATGACGTGAAAATAATACTTACCCAAAGAGACACACCACAATCACAATAGAGATCAAACTTCCAATGGATCAATCTGGAAGGAAATGTTTCTTCAAAAAACACATAAGAGATACCCTTGGTCGAGGGTGAATGAGTATCGAAAGAATAGACAGATAAAAACTACCAAGTGTATGTTTTAAAACTAGATATGGGTTGTTTCAGAATGCTAAACTCCCATTCATGTCATATTGTCCACACTATATAAGTACACTAAAAAACCAGTTGCCTCATATTAAAAAACCTTTATTTAAAAAATTCATGATGTGAAACCATATTTCACGAATTGTAACTTTCACATAATGAATCCCATTTCACACCTTGTACCTAGAAACTGTTAGACGGCATGTAACCTAGTTACATAGTATGAAATCCTTCTGCATCCTACAAAAAAGGTTGTTTAAAGTTTAAACTCCAACAAATCTCTAATTTCGCCATTATAAGTATCCTCCCAATCTCAGAGGAGGGAAAACCATGATGATGTTAAGGTCATACCTAATAAAAATTTAACCTATTGTTACAAATAAGGAAAATACTTTCATTAAAAACAAAATTTAACATCTATAAAGGAATATTAAAATATTTTAGTTGTCATGATGTTGCGAAATTTCATTCATGTCATATAAGTTAAAAGAAAACATTCCTTTAATAACATTATAAAAAGTAAAAGACTAACTCATTCAAAAAATGATAAGATTATTCCATTAAAACAATTTTTATTAAATTAAATCATGGGTAAAAATGGAATTAAACAATCATAGTGTAATATTAAAAAAATTCTTTAAAACATATTTAGAAAACATGAATATGAAAGAAAAAATATCTCCGCCTCAAGAGGGAAATAAAATAGGGTTTCCTTAACAATATTCTTCTTATATCATGAGTAATTAAAGTGAATAAAATGAAATTAAATGAAATGGATTTTATGATATAAGTATCATATAATCATATCAATGGAAATTCAATCATAAACAATCTTGATTAAAAATAAGATTGAAACATAAATCTCTTACCTCAAGTCTCATATTTCCTCATACATGTTTGATACACATATATAATAAATAGATATTTAATATAAAATTATTATAGAACTCTACTCATATCTGTCATTCAATTTATGACTTAATTATGACATCTTATAACTCATTTATTAATAATAGTTTTTAAAGTCAATGTTCCGGGTGATAACTGCTTGGTTTTTCATGCACGTTTTGATCTGGAAGTCCTGGTCATTAACATTAATCATGGATCCATCATTTTTATAATTTTAATAAAAGTACAAATATCATATATATTCATTATATATATAGATTAATCCATAAAAGGTATATATATAAAAATTAATTACACAGTTTATGGAGATGATATGTCATACGTACACAGAAATATTATTCCCATTTTTTGGATGGAGAAAGAGAAGGATTAATAATAATTCACCTTTATAGAATAATTTTTATGTCATAGATATCATATATATTCATTGAATCAATATTTATTACCATCCATGTCAAAATAAAATGAAAATGAATTACCTCGCTTCATGGAGGTAGTCTGCACATACACATGAGCGACATGTTCCTTTTCTGATGGATGAAAATATATGAAGTTAGATAAGGTTTCATAATCTAAAATTCAAAATAATATCACAAATATCATTTATAAAAATTAAATAAATCATAATAATTCCATGTTATTATTTAAATATGTGAAAAAATATATATTTCTTAAGTTAAAATTTAGTGTAGTTGTTAAAACAGGTTGTCTTTGGAGAAGGGAGAACAAAAAATCACCTTTGTCACTTAAGATTACAGAAATAAGTGGTGGATGGTTTTGAAATTTTTTTATTCAAAAATAAATGAATACATAAAATAAATGTTTAAAAAATGATGAAGAGAGTGATGGGATCAGGATAATATTACCTTCTATAATTTCATCATGGTCCTAAAAATCATTCCCCTCTCTTCTGGTTGAATGATAAATGAAATGATCCTTGATCAAGTTTTCAATCAAACATGTTTGGATACACTAATAGAAACCACTCCTATGTGCATAAAAATAAATAAATAATCCCCAAAATACTAATGAAATTCCCAATATAGAATTTTTACCCTTTATAAATCAAGAAATAGTTCACTTATTCCACACATATGCCGACAATCTCAAGACACTCGCCACCTAACAAAGTTTTCTCAATCATGAAAAACTACACTTGGTGGAGGGTGTTTAAATAAATTAATCCAAAAATGTAAAAAATTAAGGACACCAAAATCCTAAATACTATCACATCAATATAATTGGGCACCACTAAAAAGGGAAACCATTCAATATAAAAAGCATGTTTTAAATTTAATCACAAGACTCTAACATCACAAAAGGAAAACACTTCCTTCACAGATCACTCAAAATCATTAACCCTACATGTGAATGGTAATATAGTTTAATTTAAATGAATATAGAACTATTAAATTAATAAATGAGGAAATAAAAAATCCACATCACTTCAAGGATCCAATTCTCCAGCACATCCCTCTTTCCCTCTAGTTTTATTCCACAAAAAGTTGTCTCTCATTATTCCCATTAGAAGGCCAAAACTGTCCAAAGTTTCTTATTAGAAGTTTTTTTAAATTAGATTATTTTTATTGACCCCAAAATTTTTAATTCATTTATACACATTTAAAAAAAATATACCCTAATTAATAAAAACACACTTTTTCTGGAAAAATATTCCTTTCATCTTTGTCCAATTTAGTGCATTCAATAGACGCCTTAATGAGATAATTTCTCCCTGGAATATATTTTCCACATGATTATTAGAGTTATATTTAATTTAAATCTATAATAACCTTATTTGGTGGTATATAGGCTTATATATGACTTATTTACTAATGTGGGTTTCATTTTATCTTCTAGAAAGATATTTATCATGATTGATTTTTTTAGGACTTTAGAAGTTCGAATGATCTCTAGGTTCAGAAGAATAAGTTAAATCCCACAAAAAAAAAAAGAAATAATAAAGATAAAAAAATCACTATATATGTATAAACATGGTAAAATTTATGCTATAAATACTAAAGTGATAGAAAATTGTTAAAATTATAGAATAAAGTAGTTTTAACATTTTAGACCAAAAATCATAAGAAATAAAAAAAATGATGCAAATCAGCTCAAATCCTTAAATTTAAAGGTATTAAATCATTGAAATACACATGAAAAATAATTAAAATATTATACTTATCAAATAACCATCCATTAATTATGGTGATATAAAATTAATTGTATCACTATGTGGAGACAGTAAGTCATACGTATGCACGAGAGATACTTTCACTTCTCATTTGATGGGAAAGAAGGTGAATAAAGGTTGTTTTAAAATAAAAATAAAATTTTAGTATATTTAAGATACTAAATTTATTATTTTATGACTATTTAAATATAATTATATGAATTAGAAGAATGATAAATTGTATGTGGCTGGGTAAGACAAAAACCTCTTCTTCGGTATTCCTCTTTTTGATTCCTTTTTAAAAGACCCTTTGAATCGTCTTTTAAGAAGATAAAAATCACTAATATATGTATAAGTTAGTTAATAAGATAATATGGTTGGGTTTACATCATCTTATAGGCTCAAAGTGGTGTAAATAATATAAAGGAGAGGTTCCCTTTTATAAGTGAGGGGAGGAGAACTCTTGGAGTTTCTTAAAAGATTAAAATATAATAAACCCATTATCCATATAAATACTAAATTGATAAATATTTAATTATGATGAATTATTTGGTTTAAATACCATAATATAATAAAATTTTACTAGTTTTAAGTGGTGTTTAAAACCATATCTTTTATTTTAACCCCTTAGTTAACCTATTTTAACCTTAGTTGTGGTAACATGTTCTCAGTCTTAAAGGGTTATATTTTTTCTTATAAGGTTATAATTGGTTCATAAATGGATAAGGGATGATAATTTTTACAATATTTTCTTCTCGTTTTCCAGTTTTAATATTTTAATTATTTTTAAATAATTTAATAAAATATTAATTTCATAAAATATCATTAATTCCATTATGACACTATTCATTCAATTTGAATTTAATGAAATCAATAAAAATATATAATTATAATAAAATAATTTAACACATCACTAATATTTTATATTAATCTATAAAATTTATGTAACACTATAAATCACCCTAATTGTATTACTTTAAATATTTTTAAAATCATTTATTTTTTTTCTATTTAATAAATAAATATTGTGTCAACCTTGAGTACGAATTTCATATAATTATATACTCACTATAAATTATAAATAAATTACCATAATGAAAATAATTTAATAATTCACTAAATAACCATTAATGTTTATTCAAATATTTTTTTTCACCTATGTGAATACATTAAAGGTAGTTAAAAGTAAGATAGTGAAATTTTGTTTTTTATTTTATTTAAATATTACCTAGGTAATTTTCTTGGAATAGTGTCCCTTAAAAAATTTAAATTATATCTTAAGGAGTTAATAATAAAATTAAATTAATCCAGTATGAATTAAAATGATAAATGGGGACATTAACACTTAGTTTTAATCTAGGTTAACCCAATTTACACTTTACTACTGTGAAATTTTTTTCCACTATTACTATTCAAAATACCTAAAACTAAAATAGGAATATTTTCCAAAATTGGAAATTATAATTCAAAATGTGGGTTAAATTTTTCCCAAAAAAATTCTATATATTGTAGAAATTCATTCCAAAATAAGTGCAGAAAATGTGAAAAAAAAATCCCTTTTTATTAAAAATACATTTTTAGGCATAAAACTAGATCTCTTATAGTAACATGACCTGATAAAATAGTAGATAAATGTTAAAAAAAATTATTGAATATACAATATATAAATTCATTAAAAAATTCCTCAAGAGGGCATACTTTAATTTATTAAGATAAAAACATGTTTGAGGCATAAAAAAATTATAAAAAATTATCCATCATTTTAAAATGTATTTTATTTTCATTTGTAATTATTTCATTCCCCATGAATTCATTTTATACATGTATTTTTAATAATTTAATTCATACTATTCATATCCACCAATCCAGAAACATAGTGATAATTGTATACTTCATTATAGTTCATTTTGACTTGGTGTTGTAGATATTTGAAGCTATTAATGAAATTTAATTTATTTAAAGAGAAATATATCATAATATATTTGTGTATTATAGGATATTTGGTAGACCCTAGTGTATATATAGTTTGGATTTCCTAGAAAAAAAATTATCCATTAATATTAGTCCCACCAACCATTTTTCCTTCCAAAAGTTCTATTTAACTTCCAAATCTTTAAGAATAACCATGGGACCTCTAGAGGCTATAAGTACACCTCCTAGAATTCTTGGACACTACTAGTTACCTTAGAGACTTCTATTAATATAAATTGTGTTTTTATTTTTGGGTTTATTTCTCTTATATTTTTATCTATTTCCCCCACTCTTTCTCGTTAAATTATTATTGGGTGATTTGAGAGTGGAATGTAATGTTTTTGTAAAAAGTAAATATCTTCTTCTTTCTTATTATTATGTGATCACTAACACTATAGTGAGAGAGTTTGAGTTTATTTTTTCACTTAAAATAAATTGATTTATTGGTTTTTTTTCCTACACCATTGAAATGAAATTTTCTTATACCTTTTCAATTATCTTTACTACCAATAAATCCAAGGGATTAATTCAACCCTCGTCTGACTTTTGAGGGGTGGAAACAAAGGCAGTTAATTATTGGGTTTTGGATGAACTATGGTATCATATATTTTTTCTTTATCATTTATATTATTATATTTTTATTACTATTTTAATTTTAATTTATCACTTAATTTCATAATTGTAACACATTATTTACTTTTATTTTTTAAAAAGGCAATTTATCACCCCTCATTCTATCTTACTCGAACTAACACATTTCATAATATATCAACCACCAAACTATCACGTCATCTATAGATAAACGTGTAGTTCATATTTCTTATACATGTATTACTTTGATATCATATCTATATTCCTATAAGGTTCCATGTTTCGTCTTTATACCCACTCACATACAGTAAGATTATAAACATCTTGTCTTGTAATCTTATCATTATCAACAATAGATATTTCCTTGACACCCATCCCTTCCCACATGGTTGATATTTTTTCAAATATTTCATTAGTCATGAAAGAACATATGAGATATCAGTAGTGTCTACATTGAATTTATAATAGATCCCCCATTGATACCTAAAGCTTTGATTGGATATCAATATAGCTTTATTCATAATTATATCCACACAATAGTCTATGAAAAAACTCTAACCTGTTTTAGGTATATTAATCCTAATCTCAATCTCTTATTTCAGTCTTAATATGTTCCAAAAATAATCCCACACAATACTGATTTGATTTCTTAAAAAATAGAAATGAATGATATTAAAACTATGAAATGAGTTCTGTAGTAAATGCCTTCAACTATATTTTATCCAATTTTTTATATGAATTTTATATCTCTAAGATATAAAATCATAGTAGTTAAGATAATCTCTATATATAAAAATTTAAAACAATAGAAATCCTAGGTTTTTAGGGTTTTTCTATAAATAAAAGAACATTAGTCTTAAAAACCCATCTTCATGGGTCGCTAACTTGGATTGAAGGTATCTTTGATCATTTTTTCAAGAATGAATGTTCTACTATAAAAATGGATGATCTATTTCGAGTACTCATGATCATTATGTTAGATTCAAATGAACATAAATATTATAATTCAAGCCTCTTGAAACACCAAAATCTATTTGTGTTTCCACATCCATGGGTCACTTTTCATAATAACCAAAATAATGAGACTCCATAGTATCAAGATCTGTATACCCCTTCATTTAGTAAGCTATTTCAACATAAATTCCATTTTTTATATTTTAGTATCATGTTGTTCAATGTTGGGCTTTCATCCACTCTATGTCTATATATTTCCTCCAAAATTTTGACAACAATGAAACCATTTGATATACCCCCACCCAACATCCCTCAATAAAATAGTATATAATTCCATGAAATAATTTTGTATTGATATTAGTAATAGAAAATAAAAATAAAGATAGTAGAGGGATAGTAAAAACCATTCTAATTACTAGAATTAGAAGTCCCAACCTATACCAATTACACACAACTTTCTTTACTCCTATATTTGTTCTTTATTACTACCTTTTATACTACCCACTATTTTATTTTCTAATAAAATTTTGAAACAAATATATTCTATGTGCCTTCTGTACCTTTATTATCATCTAATTATTATTTTGATCTCATAATTGTTTTATACTTCCATTCATATCGTGGTCCCTATCATGTTATTTATTTCATACACTCCTAAAAATAATGTTAGAATTTAAAAAATTAAATAATCTTATCAAATTTAGGATTAGTATAAAGGGGGTGAGGGGATTGATGGAATTAAAAATTTTAACTAAATAAAATAGTTCAATTTATAAAAGATAAATAAAATTAAATGGTGAAAATTCAATTTCTTATTGTAAATACAAACAACATAAACATACATGGTTCAGAATTTCATAAATCTAGAATAGTTCAAAATATTTATTCAATTTTTCTTGAAATATTTAAAGAAATTATTTCCTATTTTGATAATGCTAATGATAAATTGAATATCATCTTGGAAGAATTATTAAATTTATTTAAATATTAAGAATAAATTATATTCAAGAGGTTTGATGGTTTCTTTGAAGGGATATTTTCATCCGTGTTACAATAAAAAATTAATTGTAGATATGAAAAATGAATAGGAATGGGAATATTTTGTTATTTTAGATTCTATCACAAAAAATGATGAAATTTAATTCATTTTCACTCCAGAAGATATTAAAAATTTTCATTTTACTTTTAGGTGTTGTATATGATTTGATACCAAATGTGAAACTTCCAAAAAATATGGTTTCATCAGAAAATTAATAATATAATATTTTAATAAAATAAGTTTTATCACATTTCTAGTGAGGAACATTCAGAGAAACTATTCATATATTATTTATTTAAAATATATTATTCAAGTGAGAATGACTCATCTACAATGGCTACACAGACTATAAGACTATTGAAAATGACCACTTCAATAAATTGGACAGTTCAATATATACCAAAATTAATTATTGTAAATTTAAAGTAAATTTTTTTTAAAATACACACAACCTAGAGAAAACCAATATAGTTTATTCTAGTTTCACAATAAAAATAAAAAAAAGATAAAACCAAAGGATAAATGGAAATAGTAAGGGTGATATATATCAAGAATGTACTTACCTTGCTATCTATATCTCACCATAATCCCTATAATATTACAAAATATTTCCCTACTACCCTCTCTCACTCCTCCCCCTTCCCTAAAAATATCCACTTGAAGTAATATCCAAAATATTTGGGTTGGGGACCACCTTAATCTATTATATGAGGTTCTGATACCACCTTAATTTGTTATAGGATGTGATGGGATCTTTTCCCCACATGGAATATACCATTTAGGTTTCAGTGGTATCCTTTTCTCTAACACATACCCCTTTATAATGATTCATCTTCTCCTCAATATTGGGGGAAGGGAAATGGTAGAAAACGTAGAAATTAGATTCCCAGTTTTCTTTTTCTATTTGAAAACTATTCTTCATGATCAACCAATGAAGAGAGTCCACTTTACCATGATATATGGTGTGTTTTAAAAGAATAATTATTGGCTCCATTTCCTTTGTATAGTTTGTGTTTAGTACGTTCAAAATTAGTGGATATAAAACCAAAAATCATGATATCATTTTTGAGTTTCAAAGTGTGCAAAAAATTAGGAATTTAATCCTCTAGAGGAAGATATATTAGGTAATTTAGTGGAATAATTTTTTAAATCATGGTTAATTGACCACAAAATTGGGTAGAAAATATTTGATTAATACATTGAATGACTGACCATTGGTAATGTGGGTGAAGTTTCAAGTAGAATTGATAACCCACCTAAAAATTGAGGTCATGGAACTAATTATTGGTATATTTCTTCATGAATTGATGGCCATGAGACAAGTGGTTTTTGAGTTAGCAAGGGCCTAATAATGGTCTAGTAACTTGTGTATCGATGACTCTTCCCTCTTATCATCAGTGAGGAGGGTAAAATAGTCGGTTATATCCTCTAATAAAATACTTAAAAAGTGGATAAATTAATTATTATGTGTTATGTGATTTTATAAAAAAATTCTTACCAATGTAACTAGTAGGACCAACTTTTTGTTGGCCACAAGAAAAATAGATTAGGTAAGTATATAAGCAGTGATTGACCACTTCAATTTTTTTCATCCATTTACAGGTGATAAGGGGAACTCATCATGATATCACTGCCTTTAAGTATAAACAAATAGTTATATAAATAAATAAAAACAATGGACTATGGTCACTCCCAATTTATTTGGGAATTACCTATAGTCAAACAACCACCCTTATAGAAACATCAACTACCTTAGTATATTACTGGAACTATTGGGACCTATTTACCCCTATAAGATTATACTTCATATGTTACAGGGGTGTTTCATTCTCTAATAATTATATTCATGGGAAAATTAAAAGTGAAAATTTAATCCATTTTTGGTATATATCTTATCAAATATGTGTTATTTTTAATTAAAATTACTCAAAATTTGACATTTATTGGACAATTTATTCGAAAAAGCTTCCAATAAATCTTCAAAAAACCACTTAATAGATTATTAAAATTGAAATAATGTATTGATAGTAAAAAATGAAATGGTTTATATTTGAACTTGATCCATTAGAGGAGCAATAAGAATTCTCTAAAATAGAATCACATGAATAAGATTAGTACAAGGGGCTTGGATAATCTTAACTTGCAGATGTGGTGAATTTTTTAAGAAAGGAATTGTTTCCATGTCACCCTTTCCAAGAATACAATATTATATATTGGTATTTATACAATAAGGAAATCATTCAAGACATCCATTTAGGAAATAAAATTATTGATTTTTTGTTAAATATATAACAAATTTACTAGTAGATCTATCCTATATAATTTTATTTCAAAAATAACCTTTACACTCCTTTAGAGACAACCTAGTTGTATTGTTTTGTTGTATCTTAGTTCATATATTTATTATTTTAACCACATTACTACTTATGTGATCAATATTTGGTAGCATACTATTATCCTTATTATACGTATCTTTTTAGTTTCTTATGTCTAAAATATGACATTTTAGTATAGTTTAAATATCTCATATTGAAAATTTTCAATTGTTTCTCTAATATCATTGGACCTTAAAAAAATATATATTCCATTGGAATTAGGTATTTCCTAATATTTATTGATGAATATTCAAACAATTTTAGGTTATATTTTATAATATTGAATTACTAAATTTTATAAGTATTTTAGAAATTCAAGTAATCGATTGAAAATAAAAGTTTCCATAAAATTAAATAATTGATATATAATAATATAAAAGTATTACTCAAAATAATTTAATTTTTTAAAAGATATGGGGAATTAATATCAAATCAATTCACTATAAACATTACAAAGAAATAGACTGTGTGAGAGAAACAATTGTTCCGCAATGAAAATGGATGGATATTTATTGTTTGAGAAGAATTCTCCAAGTGAATATTTGGAAGAAGTGGTATACACTAAATTATTTTCTCCGTATAATTATTGTAAAAGTTTTTTAAAGATGAAAAAAATCATATATAACTTAGTATGGATTGAAAAAATCATATGAATATTATCATCTGGTTTCGTTTTATTTTTTTATGTTCCTTGGATTAAAGAAGATAAACTCAATAAAAAGGAAGAAGCGTGGATAATTTTTGGCTAAACACTATCTAAAAATATAATATAATTTTCCAAAAAAAACTATTTTTTTATAAGTAGAGATATATATTTTGTGAGTAATGATGAGCATGTATGGAAAATAAAATAATGATTTATATTTCTAGGTAAATATCCAAATATGTAGATAAAAGAATATGAATTGGTTAATGGAATAAAAATATTATATTTAATATAGATGCAATGTGTCTGTATGTTAACCAATATATTTATATAATGTGGAGAATAATCCAAAATGTATTACTATAATAAAATAAAATAGGAAGATGACTGAATAAAATGGAAACTAAAAATTTTAGAGAAGCATATATAGAAAAGTGATTTGAGTAAAGAGTCTATTTATAACCAAGTTGAATCAAATGGATTAATAAAAAATAGAAATTTATGATTATTATTAAAAAAATCATTGAATGTTAGAGTTTAGTTTTCTAAAGAAATTTCTTATTCTTCTAGACTAGATATTATAAAACAAATTCTTGTAATAGTTTCATAAAATAGTTCAAAAATATTACAAATTATAACTGAATCAATATCCATAATATTTATCTTGGAGAAGATTTACATTTAGGAACCTAGAAGACCTACTATAAAAGGGAAAAAATATTTTTTTTACTTTCTAAATAAATCATTAAATAGACTAAAACAAGCCCCTAGAATCTAGTATGGCATATTTGATGAGCACTTTATGCAAGTGGGTTTTAGAAAAACACTTAATGAAGCTACTTATAAAGAAAACCATTAAGATAATTGGATTTAAAAGATATAACATGTTTTCTTGGAATAGATATAGAGGATAAGAATATGGAAGTCTATATTTTTTTTAAAAAATCAGTATCCTATGGAAAATTTAAAAATAAAAATAACGAGTCAATCAAAAAGTGTAGATATAACAACTTTTTTAAATGAGAGGCTACGAAAAGAAGATGAAGTTGGGAAAGTTAATAAAACCTTATAAAATAATTTATATATTACAATTCATAATTAAATAATCTAGAAATATAAATTTTCCAACTAAAACACATCACCCAACTAATAAAATAGTTCTTTAACATATGAGAATGACACAAGACTATAAAATCATGTTTTGGGAAAAATAAATATTGTGTTATATGGGGATATTCTATTATTGACTAAGGAGGTTCACTTGATGATATGAAAATTAAGGAAAATTAATTTTTTATGTTTGTTTCCAGTGTGTTATTAGGGTTCTCAAGAAGCATGATATAGTAGTATAGTCTAATACAAAATACAAAATGATTATAGATAGTTCTGTTGTAAATCATATTTTGTGCTAAAGAAAATTTATAGTGAATTTAAATTGGAATCAAAAAAGTTTCACAAAATCATTTTTTCATATTAAATTTTTAATCACCATGAATAATATAATTCCCCAGACTAGGTAACAAACCACCAATCTAATTTAGAGGCTTTCCATGACCTCTACAATAACTTCTCATGCACTAGATATTTCCAACTAGCAGTGAGAGTCTATAACCTATGTACAAAGATGAAATATCTTCGTGACATAACATAAAATAAGATATAAACAACAAAAACATAAAATAAAATCATATAAAATTAAAATAATTTCAACTAAAATTCAATAATCAATAGTTGGAAACATCATTATTCTATAAAAATAATTTAAATCTTATTGATCATACAGTCATTAAATAAGGACTACCCACATGGAAAATCAATAAAAATAACTAAAAATACTATATGAAGGAGATGTAATTTTAAAACTCATGTCCCTCATCAGACCTATTTTCCAACCTATACCTAGATATTCCTCTCAGATCTCCCATTGAACCTATCATTTATATCCAATCATAAGATTGACATATTCAGTGTGGTTCTCATGTAGGGAGTGAGCATAAAACTCGTTAGGGTACCACCAACATGAACCTCATATATGTCATCATATACAGTTTATAAATTTATTGAAAAAAAATATCAAGTATAAATATACAACATATAGGTAATGACATTAGGTCATCATTTGTTAACAAGGCCTTAATTATAACTAACCCCCTCTTCTTCAACCAATATAGGTAACACACCTATTGTAGTCACATATCCAATTAAGGCCATCGAGGGAAAGGAGAAACATCTCCAATATTATAAAGGAAAGTGGAAAATTAATTAGAATTTGTAATATGGTAAATCCATATGTGGAATGTTCGAACATCACCAGAATGTGATGAACAGATTAACCGGGGATCCTCTATGATGATCCTCCCATTACTCAGGACTGGAAAAAACCTAGGTTGTGGAATCTCTACACCCTACTTCCTAGGTCCCATGTAAATCCCCATCCTAAAATACCTTATTACCATTAGGAAAACATATAATAATCAGATCCTTGTGTGGGGAAAACATTTTCAACCTATGACATTGGCCAAACCATGTTTTCATATAAATCAAAGTTAAGAAAACATAAATATTGGTGAACTAAAGTAAAAATTCGACTTGATTTGTTTCTCCCACTCAAAGTGTTTACTTGACTAGACAATAAAAATTATAATCTAATCTGTATGATGTAAAAAAGATTCATTGTTTTTAATATTTAAATTAATAAAATTTAATTTATTTGTTAATTGAACTAATCAATTCAACAGAAAAAATACAAACTAGAACAACCATTTAAATTTGAGGATTTAGATCTACTGGTTAAAAAAATCATAAATAAACTTCACAATAAAATCTTGTATAAAAATTTATGATAAAAAAATTACTCTACCATATTTATCTAATTTTTTGCATTATAATTTAGTTATGCACTGATGAAACACTCATTAATTCATGAGTCGATCAAGAATAATACCAAAGATTATTGATTAAGCCTCCCCATTTTGGAAAACTTGACTTTTTGGGGAATTTTATAATGTTAATCCTTTATCAACCTTTTATGGAGTCATTATGGACTATTAGACTCTCATATAAGTGTATAATGAGTTTGATCAATGATATTTTTCTTTTTTTAAATTTAATTAATAATTTTGGGTGTTTATTTTATCATTTCCTAATTTAATCAAAAATATTAAGTACACTTCAACCTATAAAAACAATAAATTAAATTACTTAATAATCAAAAACAAAATTATCATAATTTCGTATATTTTTTAATTAATATTTTTAACCTATTTTATACTCAACCCTATATCCAAGGGTCCTAACCCTTTATATTGATTTCATGTGTTAATAAATAAAAATTAATTATAATCATATGAAAATACAATGAGGATAGTGAATAAATATAATTGGGTATTATTAATCATTGTTGAGAATAATGTTTTATCTTACATCATTGGATGATATATTTAATTATTATCAGCTACTTTAATGACCTCGAGAAGAGGATTTAAATTGTAATGATTCTGATTATTCATTAGAAGGTAGAATAGTGAGGATTTGGATTTAAAATTTATCCCCATAATAGTTGAAAATAGGTAGATAATAATATATAGGTAAAACATAAAAATAATAACAAACCTTCAAAGATGAAAAATGGTGGGAGAGAATAAAATTGGGAAGAATATCATGAGGTGTCATAAGGAAGGAATCATGGGATTAGAAAATACCCCCAGAGCTAACACCATGTGTATTTGGGATTTTAGGGGAGTGAAACTCCCATCCCCTCCATCTTCAATGTCAATCCTCTTTTGAACTAAATGGAACACCAATACTCCCTAACCATTCGATTATTTAAGGGGAATTTACTACAAAATACCATCCTTTTAATTATAGTAAGAATTTGAATTCCATTTTGTTTTGATTCTATTTTTGTTTTTAAAAATGAGGGGAAAGGACGGTATAATTATCATGTGAGGCTACATGGAGGAAAAATATAGAATGAGGTCCATTCCCTTAAGAATACCTCACTAATAATCGATGTGTTCCTAAAAACTAAGAGGTCTATGTAGACAAAATTTCACTTTTTATGACTACTCTTAACAGGAAAAAAGCTGAACACACTACACACACTAATATTATTGTAACATCCACGGTTTTCTAAAAATAAATTGAAAATTATTGAAATTTTGTTTAAGTTATATATTTATAAGTATCCTTGAAACATGATTTTATTTCTTCTATGTTTTGAATTTCAAGAAACTGTCATCTACATTTGTGTTCAGTATGCTATTTAGAGTCTGATAAAACAAACTTGTTTTTTTGGTGAATAGTAACATACCCTTATGAATAGTAATATGAATAGTAATATGACCTCATGAATATTAAATAATATTATTATTTTATTTTCCCAAGGCAATAGGATAATGGGATCTTAATTAATTTTCCAATGTCACATAAAACTAATTGCACTTCAATATTGTTATTTTTCGAATTAACTGTGACCTTATTGAAAAATTAAATTAAAAATATTTAGAAAATTATTTTTGAAAAATGGAGTTCATTTTTTAATTCTACACGTCAAAAAATGGTTGCGGTAAATTTTTGGTATTTTTCTGAAACTCTTGAATTTTCGGTGAATAGTGAAATACGATAAAGTACCGTATAATCAATCTATCAGTAAAAATGCACAATTTATGACATCATAAGTGATGCAAGGCCACTTTCCTTCAACTCACATGATATTATCACTATTTAGGGCCACTTTATTTGAGATTATTCATAGTCTTGATAAAAATATTATAATAATGATTAAAATAATCTAAAATACCTCCCCTCCTCTACTATAAATACCACCCTCACTCCCCTCTTCCTCCCACACCTCTCAAGCCTTGATCATTGTATAATTTCTACCAAATTACCTCCCCAAATATTTTTCCCCACGTCCTAGAGCTGCTGGTCTCACCAAAAGACCAAAATCAAAGCCCTTAAGAAGGATCTCAAGGAGAAGAGATCAAGAGGTAAACAACCTCTTTTATTATCTTTCTTTTCTTTCATTTTTTTTGTTATTCTCTTCCATTCCCTTTGTCTTTTGTTGGGATATTTCATTAAATATTCCCCCTTACTGTCAATTTTTTTTATGAATGAATATATTTTCAGTTCCTCTCATCAATCTTGTTTTTATGAAATTTTAAGAGACGTCGTTAGGCTGTTGAATTTTCATGAGAAATTTCTCATGATTTTCTTTTATTTCATGATTCGTTTTTCTTCTTTACTCACTCCCTCTTATACAAGAGGCATGAAATCTCCAGAATCGTGTATATTCATTATCTTCTCGTGTTTATTGAAAATTCATCATCATTATTCTTCTCCTCTTCCACTTATTTAAAGAATAAAAAACATTGTCCATTTGTGTCGAATTACCAACATCGTGGATGATGTATTTTCAATTTCCATTAATTATTTCATGTATGGTCATGAAACCATTTATATAGTTGAACCAGGTTATAATATATGTTTTATGAATCGTATATGGTTCTGGAAAAAAAATTTACCCATGGTTCAAATTTATAAGACAAAATGAGGTTGTAATTATCAAAGAACCACTTAAAAGATCTAAACGAACATAATTAATGTTTTAACTTATGAATCATCATCATATAAATCATCAAAGTGATAAATGTTATAATTTATGGTACTGGAAATATGTATGTACTACTCCATTCCAATTCTGGAGTTTCACTTCCAATCAACAAGAACGATTCGTCATGAACCGATCGTGGAAATCACAAAAGAACTCACCCAAAATAATGCAAGGAACAAAATACTAACAATTAAGGGGTGAAATGAGGTTATTAAATGACCATATAAGATGGTTTAAACATGAACATGTTTCTGTAAAATAATAATAACAATCTTTTTACCATTATACAAGAGGTTTTAACAAGTTTGAAGTAAGACAAGCTTGAGGTAAGGGAATTCTTAACCTGATTTCCATTCTTTGGGTTAAACTTCTAATTTAATATTTATGGGATATTAAAATTGTTTGTGTGATGGGTTCTATTTATATTATGGTTCATTATGTGTATTTACAGATTATATACATATTCCATCCACTCTATTAAGTCTCACTTCAAGTATATGATGATTATAAGGTACTTTTCTTCTAAAATCCTCTTTTAAAATTCTGTTTTACAAGATTGAAAAGCAATGTTTTTATGATATTATTTATGATTGTATGATTATGTTTTGGTTATTGGGAATTTCTTATGATGAAGGGTGGGACCTATATTTCCCTCCAATGCATTGGGTATGAGTAAGTTGGAGGTCGGCCGTATGGTTACTCCACGTGTAACTGCGATGGTTACACAAAGTATGGTAGCAGTGAGGGTTACAAATTTCAAGGTAGCCAAGATGGTTACAAGATTATGTGAGTAATGCCCCAAGATACCTCTATGTTTATATTTATTTTTGTGTGGATCTTGTGTAAATCTCATGTTACACGAAGTAAGTATTTATAGAAAGCATGTCTTTTGAAAATGTTTTCATACGTTATGAGTATTCATGGACTAATGCAATTTTTCCTCCTTTTTCATACCTTACTGAGCTTTTGTGCTCATCCGATGTTTTTAAATGATTTCACACAGGTTAATGGATGAGTAATACAAGGAAGGAAGACATGTTAAATGTTGAATAATTTTCAAGGAGTCTTGTTTTAAGTTTTAATGTATTATATTCTGAGAAAAATGGAGGCTGAATTTATGGTATCCCCTATGTAACAATGGGTAATGTTATGAATGTTTTGTCTTAATTCTATAAAGCTCTAAACATGAAAAGATCCTCAATGTAAAAGGAAGTGTTTTCTTGAATAAATTGAAAGTTATGTATGTAATAAGTGTGGGTCTTTACAGTTGGTATCAGAGGGAGGTTTAGATAACTTTAGGGGTTAGGGTTATTCTAATAGAATACCATAAATGATTTTCACTCTATGTTTAATTTGTTATAGCATTTAAAGATTACCATGTTGCTTCATCTAAGAAATGTTTGTTTAGAATGGTTGTCCGCAGAAGGAACATGGATGTTGAAGAGGATAGGCACCGATAGAATGACATCCTTCCTGATCTACAGCCCGGAATGGTAGGGATTGGAACCGAGCAGTTTGTGACAGTAATGGATCAGCTAACGCAGGAAATAAATGGTGGTGGCATCCATGCAAGAGGAAAAATAGAGGTACCCCAACGGAACATGACAGTGGTGGAACATTTTATGAGACAACATCCTTCTGTATTCAATGGATCTTCTGACCTAGTGGAATTAGAAGGATGGATTAAAGACCTTGAAAAGATATTTGATGTAATGGGATGTTCGAAAAATCAAAAGGTAAGTCTTGCCATTTATCGTTTTGAAGGGGAAGCTGATCAGTGGTGGTCAATGGTAAGGAATATCAGGGGTAGAGAGGATTTTGATGCCTTAGTGTGGGATGAATTTAAAAGTCTTTTTCTTGAAAAATATTTTCCTAAGGTGGTGCGACTTAGAATGGAGAAGCAATTCCTTGAATTGAAACAAAAGGAGGAAGATTCAGTGGCTATGTATGAGGAGAACTTCACCCGACTGGAAAGGTATGCTCCAAATCTTATTCTGGATCTCGATAGTAAAATCAACTGCTTTTACTCCGGATTGAAGCCAAGGTATCGAAGGGCGTTGGCCTCCCGTGAATTCAAAAGTTACAAGAAACTTGTCCAATGTGCTGAGAGGGTAGAGATGGAGTTTGTGGACGATCACATGCATTTTGGAAACAAAGAGAAGAAGAGGTCCAATTGGCATGAAATGGGTAAGAATCAACCAAAGAAATTTGATGGTAAGAAAATCTAGTTTCCAGTTTGTGAAAAGTGTGGCAAGAAGCACCCCGGGGAATGTCTTATCAAAACTGGGAAGTGTTTTAAATGTGGTAAGTTTGGACATATGGCCCGAGATTGCAATGAAAATGATCCAAAGACTAATCCTGATAAGAAAACTGTAATGTGTTTTAAATGTGGTGAGATGGGTCACTATGCAAATGCCTATCCAAAGAGGGATCCAAATGATGCAAAGAAGCCAGAATACAAGCAGAAAGGTGTAGTGAGATCCTTTGCGACTACGTCATTAGGTGTTGGGCCATCCAATGAAGTTGTATCAGGTACTTTGTTGGTTCACTCATATTTTGCTAAAGTTTTGTTTGATACGGGGTCTACACATTCCTTCATCTCTGAGAAGTTTTCTAGTAAATTGGAAATATCACCTCAACAAATGAGACCCGAACTTGTTGTTAAAACACCAGGGGGAAATGTTATAGAAAAGAGGAATTATAAGAATATTTCTATTGTGGTATGTGGAAAGACTTTACCTGAAAACCTTGTTGTTTTACCCTTAGTCGAGTTTGATGTTATTCTGGGGATGGACTGGCTTTCTGATTATCATCCTAAGATTGACTATAGAGCTAAAGAAGTTGTTTTTCAGAAAGATTTTCAGTTTGTATACAAGAATGAAACCATACAATTGATAACATATCAGTAAGCTGAGAAACTACTGAAAGATAGAAATGAAAGTTATCTGGCTCATATTGTTGAAAACAAGGGAAATATTCAAATTAAGGATGTGCCAGTGGTAAATGAATACCTTGATGTTTTTCCTGAGGAGTTACCCAGTGTCATACCTGAACGAGAATTCGAATTCACAATTGACTTCGTTCCTGATGCTAAGCCAATTTCAAAACCCCCATATCGTATGGCTCCAATAGAACTTCTTGAATTGAAAAGTCAATTGCAGGATTTTCTTTTCATAGGATTCATTCATCCCAGCACATCACCATGGGGAGCCCTGTTTTTTTTATTAAAAATAAATATGGTTCCATGAGACTTTGCATTGATTATAGAGCTTTGAATAACATCACTGTTAAAAGCAAGTATCCTTTGCCTCATATTGATGACTTGTTTGATCAGCTCCAGGGAGATCAGTACTTTTCCAAGATTGACTTGAGATTTGGATACCATCAGCTGAAGGTGAAGGAGGATGACATCCTGAAAACAGCCTTTCTTACTAGATATGGGCATTATGAATTTGTTGTTATGCCATTTGGGTTAACTAATTCACCTACTGTATTCATGAATCTTATGAATAGAGTATTTCATGAGTTCATGGATAAGTTTGTGGTTGTATTTATTGATGACATTCTGGTTTTTTCTAAAAATAAATAGGAACATGAAAAACATCTAAGGTTTTTTTTAAAAACTTTAAAAGAAAAGAAGCTATATGGAAAATTAAGCATGTGTGATTTTTGGTTGCAACAGATTTCTTTTCTTGGGAACATTGTAAATAAGGATAGAATAACAGTTGATCCTGACAAAACAAAAGTAGTTGATGAATGGCCAAGACCCACAAATGTTACAGAGATTCGTAGTTTTCTGGGCTTAGCAAGATATTACCGACGGTTTGTTATGAACATTGCACAGTTATCTAGCCTGATAACTAAGTTAACACGAAAAGGGGTTAAATTTGTTTGGACAGAAGAATTTGATGTTTGTTTTCCGGAACTAAAGAAGAGATTGGTGAATGCTCTAGTTTTGGCCTTACCTTCCTAGGATGGTGAGTTTGTCATCTACAGTGTTGCTTCGTTGAAGGGACATGGTTGTGTTTTGATGCAGAATGATCAGGTAATTGCCTATGCTTCGAGACAACTTAAACCTCATGAGCTAAATTATCCCACACATGATTTGGAATTGGTAGATGTGGTTTTTTCTTTGAAAATATGGAGGCATCATCTATATGGAACCAAATTCCAAATATATACTGACCATAAAAGTCTAAAGTATATATTCACTCAAAAGGAATTAAACATGAGGCAGAGAAGATGGCTAAAACTGATAAAGTATTATGACTGCATGATCAATTACCATCCTAGAAAAGCAAACAAAGTAGTGGATGCCTTAATCTAGAAACATCATGCATCATTAACCATGCTACGTTTGGAACATGATCCCTTGATTAATTATTTGATGAATTATGGATAGAAAGTTGTTGGTGCAGGGAATACCTCTCTTTTGTTTCAGGTTTCAGTGCAGTCTTCATTGTTAGACAAAATTATGAAAGCGCAGAGGGAAGACCGAGAGCTACAGAAAAAGGTATAATTGGTTAAAATGGGAAAGTTGACAGAATATAATCTTGATAAAGATTGTGTTTTATGATTTGGGAAAATGTTGTGTGTGCCTTGTGATTCCTAGTTGAAGAAAGAATTGTTGTGTGAAGCTCATAGTTCTCCATTTTATGTTCATCTTGGAAGTACTAAAAAGTACAGAGACCTTTAAGAGTATTATTGGTGGAATGGGATGAAAGGAGATATTTCTGATTTTACAATGAAATGTTTGACATGTCAGCAGGTTAAAGCAGAGTGGGAGTTACCGAAGGGGATGCTTCAGCCTTTGCCAGTGCCAAAGTGGAAATGGGAGAATATATCCATGGATTTTGTGGTGGGACTACCAAAGACTTCTTGAGGTAACGATTTGATTTGGGTTATTATTGATCGGCTAAAAAAGTCTACGCATTTTATTTCTATTCGAGATACAATGAAATTGGATCATCTATCTCGATTGTACCTCAAAGAGATTGTCAGGTTACATGGAGTTCCTCTTTCCATTGTGTCTGACCGAGATCCCAGGTTCACTTTTAAATTTTGTAAGGGACTTTAGAAGTCTTTGGGCACAGAGCTGAATTTCAGTACAGCTTTTCATCCTCAATCAGATGGGCAGTCATAACGAACGATTCAAACTTTGGAGGATATGCATCGAGCTTGTTCAATGGTATATCAGGGAAGTTGGGATCAGCATATTTCATTAGTTGAGTTTTCTTATAATAACAGTTTCCATTCCAGTATTCAGATGGCACCTTTTGAGGCCTTGTATGGAAAGCAGTGTCGGACTCCTGCGTTTTTGGATGAAGTCGATGAAAGAAATTTGATGGGGACAAAATTAGTAGAAGAAGTGGCTGAGAACGTGCAGATGATCCAGCAACACATGAGGACAGCTCAGAGCAGGAAGAAAAGTTATACAGATAACATAAGGAAAGACTTCTCTTTTGAGGTAGGTGACCATGTTTTCCTTAAAATCTCTCCTTGGAAAAGTGTGATGAGTTTTGGTAAGAAAGGGAAACTAAGTCCACGGTTCATCGGTCCTTTTAAAATCTTGGATAAATTTTGAACAGTTTCATACCGTGTAGCTTTGCCTCCGAGCTTGTTTCAGGTACACAATGATTTTCATGTTTCGATGTTGAGAAAGTATGTTCCAGATTCATCACATGTCTTGAGCCTGGAAGCAGTTCAGCTGGCAGAGAACCTTTCTTATGAAGAAATACCAGTTCAGATTCTTGATCGAAGAGAACAGGTATTGCGGAATAAGGTGATCCACCAGGTAAAGGTTTTGTGGATAAACCACATGGTTGAAGAAGCAACATGGGAGTCTGAAAATGCTATGAGGGAAAAATACCCTCAGTTGTTTAATAAGTAAATAAAATTGCGAGGACACAATTTCAAGAAGGTGGGGATAATGTAACATCCCAAGGTTTTCTAAAAATAAATTGAAAATGCTTGAAATTTTGTTTAAGGTATATATTTATAAGTATCCTTGAAACATAATTTTATTTCTTCTATGTTTTGAATTTCAAGAAACTTTCATATACAATTGTGTTCATAATGTTATTTAGAGTCTGATGAAACAAAAATTTTTTAGTGAATAGTAACATACCCTTATGAATAGTAATATGAATTTTAATATGAATTGTAATATGACCTCATGAATAGTAAATAATAATATTATTTTATTTTCCCATGGCAATAGGATAATGGGATCTTAATTAATTATCCAATGTCACATAAAACTAATTGCACTTCAATATTGTTATTTTCCGAAATAACTGTGACCTTATTTAAAAATTAAATTAATAATATTTAGAAAATTATTTTTGAAAAATGGAGTTCAGTTTTGAATTCTACGTGTCAAAAAATGGTTGGGGTAATTTTTTGGTATTTTTTTGAAACTCTTGAATTTTCAGTGAATAGTGAAATACGATAAAGTACCGTATAATCAATTTATCAGTAAAAATGCACTATTTATCACATCATAAGTGATTCAAGGCCACTTTATTCGAACTCACATGATATTATCACTATTTAGGGCCACTTTATTTGAGATTATTCATAGTCTTGATAAAAATATTATAATAATGATTAAAATAATCTAAAATACCTCCCCTTCTCCACTATAAATACCACCCTCACTCCCCTCTTCCTCCCACACCACTCAAGCCTTGAGAATTGTCTAATTTCTTCAAAATTCCCTCCCCAATATTCTTCCCCACGTCCTAGAGATTCTGGTCTCACCAAAAGACCAAAATCAAAGCCCTTAAGAAGGATCTCAAGGAGATGAGATCAAGAGGTAAACAACCTCTTTTATTATCTTTCTTTTCTTTCATTTTTTTTGTTATTCTCTTCCATTTCCTTTGTCTTTTGTTGGGATATTTCATTAAATATTACCCCTTACTGTCCAAATTTTGTATGAATGAAGAGATATTCCATTCCTCTCATCAATCTTGTTTTTATGAAATTTTAAGAGACGCCGTTAGGCTGCTGATTTTTCGCGAGAAATTTCTCATGATTTTCTTTTATTTCATGATTCGTTTTTCTTATTTCCTCACTCCCTCTTATCCAAGAGGCATGAAATCTCCAGAATCATGTATATTCATTATCTTCTCATGTTTATTGAAAATTCCTCATCATTATTCTTCTCCTCTTCCACTTATTTAAAGAATAAAAAACATTGTCCATTTGTGTCGAATTACCGACATCGTGGACGATGTATTTTCAATTTCCATTAATTCTTTCAAGTCTGGTCATGAAACCATTTATATGGTTGAACCAGGTTATAATATATGTTTTATGACTCATATATGGTTCTGGAATTCTTTTGTATCCATGGTTCAAATTTATAAGACAAAATGAGGTTGTAATTATCAAATAACTACATAAAAGATCTAACCGAACATAATTAATGTTTTAACTTATGAATCATCATCACATAAAGAATCAAAGTGATAAATGGTATAATTTATGGTACTGGAAATATGTAAATACTACTCCATTCCAATTCTGGAGTTTCACTTCCAATCAACTAGAACGATTCATCATGAACCGATCGTGGAAATCACAAAATAACTCACCCAAAATAATGCAAGGAACAAAATACTAACAAATAGGGGGTGAAATGAGGTTATGAAATGACCATATAAGATGTTTTAAACATGAAAATTTTTCTTTAAAATAATACTAACACTCTTTTAACCATTATACACGAGGTTTTAACAAGTTCTAAGTAAGACAAGCTTGAGGTAAGGGAATTCTTAACCCGATTTCCATTCTTTGGGTTAACCTTCTAATTTAATATTTATGGGCTATTCAAATTGTTTGTGTGATGGGTTCTGTTTATATTATGTTTCATTATGTGTATTTACAGATTATATACATATTACATCCACTCTATTAAGTTTCACTTCAAGTATATGATGTTTATAAGGGACTTTTCTTCTAAAATCCTCTTTTAAAATTCTGTTTTACAAGATTCAAAAACAATGTTTTTATGCTATTATTTATGATTGTATGATTATGTTTTGGTTATTGGGAATTTTTTATGATGAAGGGTGGGACCTATATTTCCCTCCAATTCATTGGGTATGAGTAAGTTGGAGGTCAGCTGTATGGTTACTCCACGTGTAACTGCGATGGTTACACAAAGTATGGTAGTCGTGAGGGTTACAAATTTTAAGGTATCCAAGATGGTAACAAGATTATGTAAGTAATGACCCAAGATACCTCTATGTTTATATTTATGTTTGTGTGGATCTTGTGTAAATCTCATGTTACACGAAGTAAGTATTTATGGAAAGTATGTCTTTTGAAAATGTTTTCATACGTTAGGAGTATTCATGGACTAATGTGATTTTCCCTTCTTTTTCATACCTTACTGAGCTTTTGTGCTCATCCCAAGTTTTTAAATGATTTTTCACAGGTTAATGGATGAGTAATACAAGGAAGGAAGACATGTTAAATGTTGAAGAATTGTCAAGGAGTCTTGTTTTAAGTTTTAATGTTTTATATTCTGAGAAAAATGGAGACTGAATTTATGGTATCCACTATGTAACAATGTGTAATGTTATGAATGTTTTTTCTTAATTATCTAAAGCTCTAAACATGAAAAGATCCTCAATCTAAAAGGAAGTGTTTTCTTGAATAAATTCAAGGTTATATATGTAATAAGTGTGGGTCTTTACAATTATATACCTAAATAGAGGAATGATAAATATAGTTATAAAGGATTGAGATAGCGGGTGCACATGATCTCCATAGCGAGATGGGGGTGAGGGAAATAATGGACTCAAAAATTAGTTGGGTAAAATTTAGTGGTAGATAAGGTTAACAATAAAACTAAAACTAGGTAAAGTGGTAGGGTTTAACATAATGATATATTGTGATCTTAAAAATATGCATAGTCAAAAAAATTCACCCATCAATTTCCATGGGAGGAAGTAGGTACTAAAACAAAATAACTAATTATATATAACATACACACACTCATATATCAGAATATATAATGATGTGTAAGTGTTTGTGTGTGTGTGGTTATAGTGTAATACTTAATATGCGTTTTTAATTGAGTTTCCAATTAAAATTTATGTCAGAAATTATTTAAAATTTTAAATACACCAATTTATAAAATATGATTAGTAAGATAAAATAGTAGAATTATATAATTTGATCTTCAAAAATGGTTCTCAACAATTTGATCAACAAATAGTTTAGAATACAATGTTTTAAAACACTTTCTAAATTTTGAAAAATATTTTCTCGAAAAAAACATAGTATAAAAAACACATATTAATGGAAATTATCAACCTAATTTTTTCTATTAATGTTTATAAAATAGAATTAGAATTTTTTTAATATAGAGTAAAATGAAATATAATATCACAGAAAAAATAACGTGGGGTACCAGTCTCGAGATGATTCTTAATCCACCCTACTTAGTAATTACCTATTAAAAATAATTTTATTTTAAAATTAACTAATCTAAAATCTCTATTATATTTTATACAATTACACACAAGGCTATCCATTTATTGGAAATCCACTTCCATGGTTCTAAGTGGTTGAAATAAATGATAAAAAATACATGTAAGATGTCTAGGATAAACAACCACTTCTATAGTTTAACATTTTAGAAATGAATAAAGAAATTAGATAGAGTGTATTGCACTCTCCATTTCATAATAATAGATATTTATAAAAGATAAATACCATAAAACAGAAACAACTTAAAATTAATTATAACCGAGTAAGAGAAAGAAATGAATCTGGGGAAAACAGTATTATGATTTATTGTTTTATAGTTATATCTTCTCTTATCGTAGTCATGTTTTGATTTTTAATAGACGTGAAACAATTTTTATATCTTCTCTTGATATGTAATTGAAGATCGGCTACAAATATAGATGTATATATTCAAAGAATAGAATATTGTTTCATATATTTCATTATTGAAAAAATCTAACGTCTTTGTCACTCTTGGGTATATTTATTGTATATATACCACACATTTTCTCTATTTTTGGTCATCCTTAAAATAAAGTCTCTATTTGAAAATATCTAATGAGATTTTATCATTAAGATCCTAATACTACGGCAGGAAATTCGATCTTAAAATTTTATTCTAATTAAAATTTAATATTGAAAATAAACATTGTAGGATTAAAATGTTTAAATTTATAATAATATAATTTTTACTTTTGATATGATTTATTTAAAATTTTATATATCAGTATCCATGGTTTCTTCTATAATTTTTGGATTATTTGATATGTTGTATGGTTGATCATGTGTATTTACGGTAGATCACCTTGTACTTTTGGTTGATCACAATGTAATTGTGGTCAATCTGATACCATGTCAATTTTGAGGATTCTAAACACAGTTTCATCATTAGATCGTATGGTCAATAGACTTTTTCATTCAAATAATCGTGTTTTTTATAAGGATGGTTGAGTTTTATGTGTGGTCGATCGAGTTTTTCATATAGTCGATCTATTTTATCATGCATCCTATTATGTTTTTCATGTTTCCATTCCAACTATTTTCTATGAGACATCTATGGCCAATACTCTAGTCATGTGGTAGATTTATTCCTTTTAAAAAATGATCTCTGTTTTTTCTTGTATTTGTCTTATATTATCTTGGATCCTTGACATAAACTCACCAATATTTATTAGGTTGTTTTATGATTGATTACATATCTCATATAGTATATTATGGATATGTAAAAAAAATTATTCATTTCTAGAAAATTAATTTACTTTCATAAATTGTAAAATGGAATAGAAATAATAGAAACATGATTTGGGATTATTAAAATAATAAATTTTTGGACTAAGAAAACAATATCTCACTTATTGATTATCAAAAATCATGGAATAATTTTTTATTAAATAATTAAAGATTGGGAATTGAAGATTATAATCTATTTAATGAATAATAATTCCCAGTTTGTGAATATGAAATTATATTCATATACGATAATTGATTCGTTATTTTTTATTCCATATGTCTTATTCACCCTTTGGGATTATAAAATAGTATTCAAAAAGGGTTAAATATTTTTTAGTTAATAAATATAAAATAAATAATAAATAATAAAAATAAAATAAATGTAAATAATAATAAATAGATTTTTAACTAAGTGGTCAAAAAGTTTTATGTAGGCCCTATCAAAAGTTAATCATAATTAGTATCTTCAGCAAACTGGTGGGTAGAAGGTTCAATGGTATCCTTCCCTTTTCCATCAATTAGAGAATGAGTATGAGTAGTCATAGGAATGAAAGGAGGGCCTAGAATAGAAATCCCTTTGGTAATAAGTCAGATTTTTCGAAGGTCTTAAGACACATAGAGACCAAATGGTCCTGTTGGAGTTATAGGTGAGATTGAGGGTGGAATAGATGAAGTAGAAGGAACTAAAACTAAGATTGAAGCTTAGAAAGGAGAGGTCGAGATGAGAGGTAAAGGAAGAGCCAAAGGTGATATTATTGGTGCATTTATGACATATATGTATGGATATATATTTCTTTTGATATTAACCACAACTCTTTTCCCATGTTTCATAACTTTAAAGAACTCATCTTTCTTTGACATTAATTATATTTAGTAGATGATTCATTACCAATAACTTCTATAAAATTTCATTAAATGAAGATTTCTAATGTGGAGTATTAAATCTATATCCAATGATATAAAATGAGTTTAAATATCTTCGATAGTGTAAATACTTATAAGATGATACTTTATCTCACCTTTTATTACACTTTTATCCTTGGTAGTCTTAATAAATTCATCTCTAGTAAAATCACACTAATTTTCTCTATGATAAATAATTTCTATTTTCACTTGATGTATAACATTGTATACACTATTCAAGATACTTATAATCTCTTATTGAATAACACTTTTAATTGAATCATTGCAAATTGAAACTTAAGTAGGATGAGGTGGTTCTAAAGCAGAATTCTGAGGTCTTTTTGGATTGGTCATCACTGATAGATATCTTGCATCCATTGTAGCCAACATATATAAAAGATATCCTTGATGGGATTTAATATGGATTCTAAAACCATTCATTTCTCTTAATAATTTTCTAATCTCTTGGTGAATATGTTATATTTTCAGAAACACTCAATGATAAATATGTTAAACAAAACATAGAATAGTGCTTACAATGTCTTCTTTTCTATCATGACCATTATCCTAGATAATACAAAAAAACATATTTTAAGACTTAAAAAACGTCATTATTGAAATGAATGAAGTATTTATAAGTTATCATAGAGGGAGGATCAAAGGAAGGTCAAAATTATTGAGGTAGGCCATATCAATCTTAATAATAATCAATATCAGGAAAGCAATCATCAACCATATCTAAATAAGTATCCCCGAGATGAGGATTATTTTGACAACATTCTTCTCTAGGAGATAATATCAAAGTTAGTCACTCAATTTCCTTTAAATTGTCCTTAAATTCATCCTCATAATCTTCCACCTACACTACATATATCCTAGGAGAAGAGGTATCAACATTATATTCTTGATAAAGGTTTGTAAGAACATCTATAGGAGAAGGTGGAGTTGCCAACAACTTGAAAAAATCATCAGAAGACTTGATCTGTACAAGTATTTCTAAAACATAAGTAAAAAACTTGGGGTAAATTGATCTTTCTTCCCATACAATAAATATAATAATAAGTTCATCTATCTTTGGAGTGTCGTCATCATTATCATTATCCTTCACATCCTTATTACCTTTATCCTCCATATAATCTTTTTTATCATACTTTTTTTCCTTCTTTCCATTAACATCCATATAATATGATAAATCCATATCAAAGAAAGGGTTATCTGGTGGGGGTTCTTCATCGGGATGTGAGGAATCAAAAAATGGGATCACCCCTATCTCAAACATAGGTGGACAATCCACAAAAAATAAATCCATATCCTTATTACTATTAAAATGTGTAGGAGATGGTCCAAAAAACATAGAACAGAGAACTCTCTGCCTTTAGAAGGTTAATATTCACTTATTGATTCTACCATCAAGTGTAATTTGGTTTTACTTAGAGATTCAACTAGAATTATGGAATAATGAGGAATAACAATATCTAGTGACATTCCATCTCTCACAAAATTCTGCCTCATCTTGAACTATGTGTATAAGATCCCTTCATAAGATCTCCTAAAAAATCTCTTATGGATTCATCACATATATCCATAACATGGTAATTATCCTCATTAAGAGATTAATCAACATATTAAATTTCATATGGTCTAAAACAAGGTTCAATTATATCTCTTGGACTATAGGGATTTGGTATGGGATAGAGTCTTTTATAGATCCTCTCTTCATCAGTTGTTTTTACTCATTTATAAGGATTCTAGATGATCTTCATCCTCTTATATTTTTCTTAATTTAAACATAAACTTCTTTGAATCACTATCATTTCAACTCCTATACAAACTAAATTTTTCTGTTCCAATTAGAAAAAAATAAACTTTTGATATGGAAGTGTGATAAATTTTGAATAAGGATTGGTAAACTCTTCCATATATCTCATTAATAAATGATGTAGAATTTTATAAATACCATGGAATATTAGGTATACAAATAAAAAAATCTAGATATCTAAAAAAATAAAATCTCCCTTCCCTGGGAAGAGAGAGTGATGAAATAATTTTAACAAAAGTCCACATTTTTAAATTAGCTCATTTGTATTTTTTTCATTTGAAGGTTCTCTCATTTATAAGTTCCTCTAGTATATTATAAATCTCAGAATTAGAATTTTTCATATGGTATATTATCTGATAGAACTAATATATTCCAATATGTGGGACACTTAGATTGATATCCCCAAAGATCGAAGTAAATTTACATTTTTTACAATCAATAACTATAAGAATCACATTATAGTACTCTCAATATTTGAACACCATATTCAAATAAAATTCTTTTATAATGTGTGAATTGAATGGGAAATTTTTATCTAAAAACTTACTTGTCATGTTTTGAAATAAAATGGATCTCTTTATTAATAAATGACCAGTTCTAAATCATTTAACATCGATACCACATTTAGATACAGCTTTACAAGAAAGTATATATGAATTTAAAATATTCATAATGTTGCTTGAGATAAAGATTATTTTATTGGTTGAATTTAGAACATTATCTATAAAATAACTCTTTGTCTCGACTAATAATACTAAGAATCATGAATTGAGAGCTTGGGATTCAAAGAAAGTTTTTAAGAAAGGTATTTCCAAAATAAGGTTTAGATTTGTTTAGAAAGATGAATGATGATATTAATTGTGATATTACATTTCATTCATTTAGAGATTTACTCATACAGTAATGCACAAGAAATAATAATAGTAATTTAATATATTTCTAAACCAATATGATATATTTTAAATCCAAATAACAACGAATAATACTTGTCTAAAATATAACATATATATAAATATTTAAAAATGTTGAAAAGTAAATTAAAAATAATATTACAAGATTTCTAAACATATTTTAAAAAAAATTGATCATACCTAATTCATGTTTGTTATAACTCATTATCTCATAATTTAATGGCTTTGTGAAAATGTAAGAAAGATTATTCAATTTGTTAATATATTCATGAGTGATATCCCCTTTCTAAATATGATCTCCCAAAAAGTTATGTCTTATATCAATATGTTTTTTCCAGGAATGAGATGCAAGATTTTCATAAATTTTTATCAAACGTATATTTACACAATTTATAGTTACATGTTTTAATTGATATCAATATTCAAATAATGTGTGTTTCATCCACATAATATTTACACAAAAAACACTTACAACTATTTACTCATATTTCGTAGTAGATAGTAAAACAAAACTCTATTCCTTACTACACCATGAAACAGAGGACTTTCCCAAAGGATAACATGTTTAGCCAGATCATTTAAAATCTCAAATACAACCACCAAAATCAGTATCTGAATAACTAACTAATTCAAATTCACTTTTAGGGTAAAATATTTCAAAATTAGTTTAATTCAAGGTATTGAAAATTCTTTTCACAAAATTTAAATGTTATTCTTTAGGGTTTTTTTGAAAATGTGAACACGTACACAATAAAAATATAATATTTTTTAAACTATTGGTTATGTATAATAAAATACCAATCATACTTATATATGTAGTTTGATCAATTGGTTTCCCAATTTCATCATGATCGAATTTAGATATTGTACACAGGGGAGTATTAATACTTTTAATGATATCCAATCCAAAACGTTTTAAAAGATCCCTTATGAATTTAATCTTATTTAAAATAATTCCATATTTGTTTTTAAAATTTTTAAATCTGAGAAATTATTTTAACTCACCCATTAATCCAATTTAAAATTTATTTTTCATCATTTTAGAAAATTCAATGCACAATGATTTTATAGATTATTTGAAAATAATACCATCAATATAGATTAGGACTACTAACATATCTTTTGAAATTATTTTTATAAATATATTAGGTTTAGAAAAAACCTTTTGTTAAACCATTTGAAATTATGAAATTGTTGATTCTATCATACCAAACGCTAGGATTTTGTTTTAATCCATAAATTGCTTTCGTTAATTTAAAAGAATCATTTAAAAATTGGGTATTTCTAAAAATAGGGGATAGTTAAAAAAAATTATAGTCAATTGTATAATCATTTGGTAGGTCACTCTTCCAACTCATCAACCTTATTCTTAAGCACAAAATTAGTGATTATGGTTAGTAAGCCCTTAGGTATTTATAATAGTTTACAGAATATTTTCCTTTTAAAATTATTCAATACTTATTGAACTTCCATTACCGATAATTAATTTTATATTAATTCAATGATTTTATTAGGTTCAATCTATGAAAATAATTCTTTATGTTCATCATGGTTTCTAATAGAAGATATAGTATTAGTTATTTGATCTATGTCTCTTATAAATGCATCTATGTGAATATCTCTATGAGTCCAAATAGTTCTAGGTATATAAGTATTTGACTCTACATTTTCTCTTAATGGTTTGAGAAGAAACAGTTCCTAAAAGCAAGGTGATTTTTCTAAATCACGTTTTTAAGAATTATCACTACATTTGACATTAATATTAATATTAGAATGGTCATCCTTAGGGTTATCTAAAGAGGACATAGTTTCATGTGTATCTATTCAATCAGATCTTACCTTCACAAATTCATTCACAATTTTGGTCCTTTTATTAAATTCCCTATATGATTTACTAGATGTTGAATAACTAAGGAATATTACTTCCTCACATTTGGATGATAATTTGTCTAAATTATCCATTTTATTGAGTATAAATACCTTTCATCCAAAATATTTAAACGAATTATGTTTTTGTTTTCTTTGATTCCATAATTTAGAAGGTATTTTCCTTAAAAGTCGTCTAATAATAACTTTATTTATAAAATAACAAGATATATTCATATCCTCTTTCCAAAATTAAATAGGTAAATCATATTCATTTAGAATTTTATAGTAAATTTTCTAACGAGTTTTTTTCTTCATTCTACCACACCATTCTACTACGGGGTCTTATGACAATTTTTTTATTAAATCCAAATTTTGGGCATAGATATTCAAAGTCTTGATTTTAAAACTCACAAACATGATCACTTATTTTTTCTTAATAGTAGCTCTTCTAAGGTTTTATACATATTTATCATACTTAGAAAAATAAGTATAAGCTTCACTTTTCTGATATGGAAATAATACCCATGTGTGTCAAGAAAATCAATCTACTATAACATAAACATAGTTCTTCCTATTTAATTTAGAAACACTAGAGGTTCTAAAAAAGGCCTTGTAAACCAACTTCGGGGGTTTGTAAATTGAAACTTATTTATTTGGTTTGAAATATATTTTATTCTACTATTCCTTTTAACATGGGTTACAGAATTATTTTATTAAGAATTATTGTTTATAAAGATATTTGGCTAATAATTTCCTGGTTAACTTCCTTTCTGATTAAATGTTGTAGTGTAATAATATCATATTCCAAATAAAATAATATTTATGAAAATAAATTAAACAAGAAATATTTTTGAGAGAATAATGAATTCAAATAAATAGCATAAACATTATCGTTATAGAGGGAAGTAAAAACTAAATCATGATTAGAATAATAAATTTTAAAAAATTTAACATGACAACCATCATCACATAATTTTGATAATCTAATAAGATTATATTTTAATCTATATAAATATTAAAATTTAGATACCAAAATAATACTTGAATTACCAATTTCACCAAGTCCTATTATTTTCACTTTAGCATTGTCTCCAAAAGTGACATGTCCACCAGCTACATTGATAAGATCCTTAAAGATTGATTAGTCCCCAGTAATGTGTCATGAATATACACTATCTAGATACCATAATTTTTTATGGGTACTCTTTAACTAGGTTTTCTATAGAAAAAAATTAAACTACAAATTATTTTATTATCAATATTTTCTTGGGTACATATATATTAGTGGTAAAAGCTTTAGAACTCAAAATTTGTTCATCTAGTTTCCCATATAAATATGTTAAACATTTATAAATACAAAATTTGTAAGTTACATAAGATAATTTAGTGTTTATAGACTAAGAATAAATATAGTTATGAAAAAATTTATCCTTATAAATATTTCTCTACCCAGGCTTCTAAACAATCCCCGTGGTATATTTTGGACTGGTTTTTTTAAGAAATCATGTAAGGGTTTATCTACCATTTTTAAATATTTCTATAATATTATTTAGTTTACTATTATATATTTTAAGTTAATTATTTTTCGTTAATTATTGATATATTTTTCCTTTCCTACATCAAAATTATATTTAGAGTAGACAAAGTGTTTTGTGCCTTTAAACTTTTATATTTATCCTATATATCATTGAATGTTTACTCTAACATGTTATAGTAATAAAATAAATCCTAACTGATCACATTTTCATATTATTTTCATTCTTGTAATGATTGGAAAAATTAATAGGGGATTAAAAAAATTTAATTAGTATATCATATGAGTTTCTCAAAAAAACAAATATTATCTTTATATTTCTTATCTTCTTCTCTCAATTCAGAATCATGTGAACTATCTTCTAAGGTGATCCTTGTGGTTATCATAGAATTATTCATCCTATTGACTTTTTTCCTCATATATTTTCTTATGTTTTATTTTAGAACATTATATTTTGATATTTCCTTCCCTTTTACATTCATCATAGTTTACTTCACCTAAATGGTTTTCCTTTCTCATGTTTGTTTTTTCCTCATACATTCCTCCATAATTTTTTTGTTGAAAATTTAATTATTACTATAAAAAAACTGAATCATTTATCTATGTGAGGTATTTCCTCATAAAAATATGATGTTTATTCATCATAACTTGAATTTTCATCTTTGATCATTTGCTTCATTTTCAAGAAAGATGTTTTTGAAGGCCACTGATTTTCTATTTGTTTCATATTGTAATTATTTATTCAATTTTATAACTTTGGAATACATCATAAGTTTTCCAATAATATACTTTTCTATAATTTTACCTTTTTCATTAGATTATATTATGTAAAATATGTTAATATCCACCTATTAGGTAGACATCCTAGTAGTCGCATTGTTTGATCTTTGTCAGCAATTATCTTCCCAAGTGCATAAATCATGTTCACAATATCATTAAACCTAATATAAATGTTAGAAATGGATTCAATAGGATTCATTTAAAATCTAAAATACTTAATGGTATAATTATTCAAACATATCTCTTTAACATATTTGGTTCTCTCGTGAGAGACAATAAGAGTATGAAATTTTTTTTTAAAAAATAGAACAGCTAGGTATTATATTAAATGTTTTTCTCCTAATACACAATATATTTAATTTATTGCTTTATATTTTCAGTTATACATAACCTTGGTGGAATCAATTCATTCATCTCTAGAATCTTTTGATTTTTCATGTCTATCCTTGATAATGTTCCAAATATCAAAGCACATTCTTTCTATATGGATTTCCATATTGATCTTTCATTGATCATATTTAGTTCCATTAAAATAAGGATTTCGGTTATTGGTAGATCCTTATTTTATATTATTATCTATAAAGAATAAATTTTATAATTATTATAAATTTTGTGTTTTTTTTATAAAACAAGATCATAATAAAAATTATTTTGAAAATCCTCCTCTAATACCAAATGATTGTAAGAGTAGAACACTACATGGGGGTGAATTGAGTTAGCTATTAAAATATATATTAAAAATTATTTAAAAAATTTAATCCCCCAACTTATAAAATACACCCAATTATCTAAAATAGTATAATTATATGATTTGAACTTTCAAAAAGATTATCATCACTTCAAAAAACACCCACTTAAGAAAATAAGTTTGAAATCTCTTTCTAAATTTTCTTTAAAAAAATTAATTAAATCAAAAATAGTATATAAAATATGAATTAATGTCAACTATTAAAGTAAAACTTTTCAATTAAATTTTAGAAAATATGTGATTTTTTTAATAAAAATAGATTAAAATAAAAAGGAAATCACAATATAAATAAAAAATGGGTGTAGTCTCAAGACGATTCCTAATCATTTACACTTGTAAATCACATTATTAAAAATAGATTATTATTAAATAAAATGATCCAAAACCTATATCAAGATTTACAAAAAAAATCACACAAGTTTGTCCATGCTTCATAGAGCCACTTCCACAGTTCTGTGTGGGAGAAATAGATGATAACAACTACATATATGTTGTTCAATATACACAACCTCTTTCATAGTTCAAAATGGGATATATAAATTAATAAATGAGAGGGAGCATCATGAACTCTCTATTTCGGTGTAGGATATTGTGTTGAAGGAAAAACAACATAGAACTCACACAACTCAAAAGTAAATAAAACAGAGTAAGAGGAAGAAAATAACTTAGTGTAAAATATTATGTTATTATGTCGTTATATATGTATGTATTACCCTATCATAGTATTATTATTTTTAATTGATGTGTGAATATATTCATATGTTCTCTTGATATTTCATTACGGATCTGGTGTGAACAGAGACGCAGATATTCAAATAACAGAGCACTAGTACGCCTTTTTCATTCACACATAATTATGATGTATCAATGTCTCATGGGTAAATTTTGAATATGAATCCTCCAATTTTTATAATTATTTTTTCATCCTTTGAAAATAATAACTCTCCATAAGTACTCATCGAGAAATCATCATGAATATCCTCATACATTTGTAGGAAATCTGGTCTTAATAAATCTTATCATAGACATTTAATTTTTCATAGATATGTGGTTGGATTAATATATTTAAAAATATAATAATATAATACTTTCCTTTAGATATGTTTTATTCAATATTGTGTACATTAGCATATATGGTCGCTTCCATACTATGTGTATTCTTTAATATGGTTTTTTTTTAAATCACTTTTACCCATGGTTGATCACCATGTACTTGTAGTCGGTCACCGTGTACTTGTGCTCAATCTAATACAATGTCAATTTTGAGGCTTTAGACCATAGTAACATCATTTTATAATGTGTTTGATTGAGTTTTTCAGGAATTCTATCAACGTTTTCATGTGTTTGATCAATATTATTATACTTTGAAATGTGTTTTTTGTGCGGTTGATTGAGTTTTATCATACATTTGATCTACAAATTAAAGATAAGACAATATAAGTCACTCTTACAGTCATATAGTTGATCTATGAATTTGTGAAAAAACATGACCCCTAATATCTATTAACATTATCTTGTGGTATCTTGGCTCTTTTCCCAAAAAAAATCACCATGTTTGATTAAGTGGTCATATGATCGATTAGATATGTCATGTGTTCAATTCGGGGCTTAGAAAAGATTTCGTTAGTTTCCAGAAATTAAATTTACTTCCTTAAACATAAAATGTATTAGAAATAAAATAAACATTATCTGTGATTATTAAAAAAACTAATTTTTGTACTAAGCCAACATATATATATAAAAATATATATTAAAAATAATATTCAGAACTTATATTAAAATATATACATTTGAAATATATATCTTAATATATGAATTTATAACATGTTTGTGTTTGTTTTTGTATGTATCTAAATATATAATTATAAAATATATTAGACTATATTTAGAATATATATCACAATCTATATTATTTTATATGCATTAAAAATATATATATTCATGCATATGAACATATATTCAGAATATACATGTGTGTGTGTGGGAGAGTATATATTTAGAATTTATATTAGAATATATAAATAATCAATATATGTGTGTGGGTGGGGTGGGTTTATGAGTATATATTCAAAATATATATTTAGAATATATATTTAGAATATATATCAGAACATATATTTGAATATATTCAAAATATATGTATTCAGAATATATATAGATAGAGAAAGATAGAGATTGTATATGTATAGAACATATATAAATATATACATAATTGATACATTAACTTTTAAAATAAATTTAAATTGGGAATATAATTATTATAATATAAAAATAATGGTTTAAAATAAGTGGATAAAATACTATGCTAGAAAGGGAGTGAAATGATGATATTGGCACCTTGTAATTGCAACCACAATTTTTTTAATTCAAGTATTTAGACAATATGTTCCAATTTTAAAAGTATTTTCCAATAGAATAAAAATTATAAAACAATTCCTCTAACATCTACTCATTTTTTTATGCTCACATTTGACCAAACGCATTATTCTGTGAAATGATCACGTAATAAATCAATCTTTAGTAGGCCTAAATATCCTTACTATAAATAATATTTTCATAGATGACCAGAAACTAAAACCTTTTTGGGAATGGGGGATAAATAATCAATATCTCCCATATATAATTCTCAATAATTCTAAATTAAGGACCATGTAGTCCACAACAACATTAGAGAAAATGGATTTTTCTTTCTCAACAACCAACATGAGAAAATGGTCCATTGATTTCAATTCCAAATGTAATATTGTCACATCATGAGGTGAAAATGTACATAATTAAAGATATATATTAGGCTGTAAAGGATGAAATATTAAATATAAACACATGAATTCAATCCAAAAATCTTAATGGTCATATGTCCTAATAATCTCTATATTTCATTGTTCTAAATCATCTTGATTTCGTGAATAAAGAATAATTCTTAAAACTAGAAATTAATTTTTTTAGTAATAATATCCATTTTTCACACTCATGCACCACACCAAATTAGATATAGATTAATAAAATGAGAAAATCTAGAATAAACATTCATGATACTTATAATACATAATTAGTTTTCAATGATAAATAGACCACACATTATAATTAAAGAATGATTTCTAGGCTATAACCAATGATCCAAAATACCTATAAATATATTAAATTCAATGTGTTATAAAATAAAAAATGTAAAATAATTAAAATAATGAAAAACATGACCAATAATCATAAATATTCAGTGAAATTATCTTTAATAAATTCATGATTTTAATATATTTGTGACATTTATATAGGATCTCCTAAACCATTAAGGAAAAAATTGAGAATTAAAAGATTTAGTTGCCTGAAATAATGGAATAAAATGAATGATGAGTAATGTAAAAATATGTGTCATCAGCAATCCCAAATTATAACCTAAAAATATATATATAAAGTGTAAAATGGAGATGAAGGATAAGAAATTTACTCTAAATTTAACTTTATATCAGCCGCAATCGATATAAATTTTCATATAATATCATCATTATTTAAATATTTATAAAAATATAATTTCATAATGTACATGTAATTAAAATAATTTATTATTTCAGAATATACCAAAAATATTATAATTTAACTATAAAATATTAAATGTTTACATGAATCAACATAGATACAGATAGAAAGAAAAACTAAATGGCATACAAAATAGAACATGTTACAAAGGATTATTGATAAATATGTAAATAGATTTTGATTGTAGAGTAACACATTATAGATATAATATACTTGAATCAATATAGATGAAAAGTATTAAATATTTGCAGAGGATTAAATGTACTATATATAGAGGATTAAATAGATTCATATTAAGGAGGATTAAATTTCCACATGATATAGAAGGAATAATATAAATTATATAGTGTAACATGTTATAGATAAATAAGAAAATAGAAATATAATTCCAAGATATTCTAATGTTTCGAAAGAGTGTAATAATAAATATGGATACAATTTTTGGTATTTATACATTTATTTTAATATATATGGAGGATTTATAAAGTCCATACATTGGAAAAACTGTAAACATAATATATATTCAAAAATTTATATAGTAAATACATATAAAAAGAACATTTACTTATCATGCCTACGTAGTAATATACATCATATAAAGTCCCTTAAAAGAGTCAGTAAATTTTCTGAGAGATTTTATCATTAAAATATAAAAATATAGTGAACAATTAATGATATACACCTCATTATAAAGTTGTAAACAAATTCAATCATCCTATGGATATTATAAATCGAAAATTATATCATAGTAAATAAGTTAGAAAAAATAAATATTAGAAAATTTTAAATAAATTAGTAATATGAAAATATAAAATTAAGAATTTTTGTAACAAAAAATTTAAACAATAACATAAATAATAAATACAATTTCATGTGAATTTATACATTATATTTTAACATATGGAAGGAATTTCATTCCTTATCATGGAAATATGAGTTTGATCATTGTGAAATTCGAGAGGAATGTTGTGTAATAGGGTTTTTGGAAACAAAAATGACATATATGAAAACTAAAAAAGGGAAATTGATGATTAAAAAAGAATTATAGATTAGAATTTATTTTTTATTTATATTTAAAAAAACATAATAGGTGAAGATTAATAAGTAAATATAAATGTAAATCTAAAATATTTTAATGTTTGAAAAAAAAATCATAATCAATGTAGATGAAAATTTTTGTAATGATGTATTTCTTTTAATAAATATAGATAGTTTATAATATCAATACATAGATGCATCTATAAATATAATATATATATATAGTTTTATATATTTAATAAAAATAAAATGAACATTTATTTTCATGTATGAAAATAAATATACTTCATATAAAATCTCATTTTGGAGTCAAGAAATTTTCTAACATAGTATGTCACTATAATATAAAATATATAGAAAAATTCATTTTCTACACTACATGAGAAATTTAGAAACAAATTCAATTATCCCTTAGATATTGTAAGTAAAAAATCTAAATATAGTGATTAAATTACAAAAAAAATAACTATTATAGAATTATAAATAATTTAGTAACTTTAAAATATGAAATCATAAAATATAGTAATAAATTTTTTTAAATTGTGACACATAGAAAGAATATTGTGTAATTGGAGTTATAACACTACACCTCAACATAAAAAATTAATTTAAAAACTTATTATAGAAATAAGAGTTCAAACATTATTCAATTTGAGATAAATATTATTTCATTGGGATTTTGGAAACAAGAATTTTAAATATGAAAACAACTAAAGGGAAATTGATGATTGGAGTAGGGTAATAAATTTGCATTTATTTACAATATATCTCTTCAATATTAAAAATGTGAGAATATGAGGACTCAGAGAGGTGAGGTGGAAAAAATGGTAAGCTGGAGGGTACATGGATAAGTAAGTGAAGGGGTGGAGAGGAGGACATGAAAACGGAGGTGGAAATGATAGGGTGGTGAGTTAAAGGAAAAGAAGATTAGTTTAAGGTATATATGGGGATATTGAGAGGCTGATATCCAATATAGGTAATGAATAATTGGGGATGCAGGGATAATAATAAGTGAGGGGTGGAATATGGTTTTGTTGGTTTGAATAGGAGGAGAAAAAATAGAATTGATGGGGCTTTTGGGTAGAGTGGGAGGAAATATTGGAATAAAAAAGAAGTGAATGATATTTTCTTGAGACATGAAAATGGAGTTAACAAGACGGTGATACCTATTGAGAAGAGGCATTTATTTTATTGTAGATTATATATTATAGATTTTAGTATATTTCATAATATTTTTTTTTCATTTTTCAAAAACAATTACAGTATAATGTTTTCCAAAAGTAATAAAAAATGGTATCAAATCATTCAGTTATTTTTCATTTTAATTTATAGATGATATAAATATATAACCAAGGGTAAAAATTTATGGGTAATATATATTATTAGGGAATTTTTTTGTTAATTTTATTTTGGGTTTTTTGTGATTTTTTTTATAATTTTGACTAAAATATTTTATAATATGATACACCACATTTTTAAAGAAACAAAATCTTGTCTCAATTATATAGTTTTCCACTTTGAACTATTATAAATTAAATTTATTTTTAATTTTTAAAATGATTAATCTAAATTATTATAAATAAAAAAATGATTCATAAGAAAAAAATAGAAAAAATAGATGATTTAGATACTTGTATATCTTCCAAAAATTCATGTTTATTAATCTTGTACATTTAAAAGCAGTTTTGGGATGAATCTAATGTCAGGAGAATGATTTTAAACATCCTATAACTAAGTCAATATGATATTTAAATATTATTTCAAATATTATAATTCTTTGGATTGTGCATTGGAAAAATATTTTATAAGATTTTCCTCCCACACAAAACTAATAGAAGCTAAGAATGAGATTGTTACACATTGTAATGAAACAAATCTCTTGGTTTTTGAAGAATTTAAGAGGATATTTTATAATAAGTATATATTTATGTTTGTTGTTAATAAATTATTACATGAACTGAAGAATCTCTAAAAGGTCAATATCACTATCAAGGATATTTAGTTAGATTTGGAAGAAACAAAGAGTAAAAGAGTTTGACAATTCACATAAAGAGATAAGAAGGATCCATGATTAACAAGTTTAAAAGTTGTATAAGGATATAGAATAAAAGTAATGATCATTGAAGGATGAAAAATAAATTTCCAAAATTATTTTCTTGAACTTTGAGGTGAAACTAATATATCTAAAGTCAACCTAGGATGAAATTTACCAATTCATTAGGGAGAATGTGAATTATTCCATTTAAATATTTTAGAACTGTTTTCCCTTGAAGGGGACTCAAAATAGTTGTAAAGATTTCATGGAAACATATGAAGAACCATCCACCTCATGCTAATTGGAAAGGTTATCTTGATACCCAATTAATTATAATTGTGATAAATCTATTTTAGTTTGATATGTGGGAAAAAAGATAAAATCTACAGAAAAAATGGGTCGAAGGAAATTCAATGAAACTAACTGACAAGTAAAATGTGGAAGATAGTAAATGTATGAATAAAATTTCCCAAAACATGCCACAAAGAGTGGCGAAGCCACTCAAAAACAATGTTTCCTAAAATAAAAATATGAATAGATTTAATCAAAAATTGGAATAATTTGATTTACTGGATACTATTTATATTGTTGGATGTTCAAACCCATGCCCATAGATTATTGGTATATCATTTTAAGGTATGTAAGTCAAATAAGACTAGTGAGAATGGGATAAAATTCTCAAACGTGAGAAAAAAACCTTCTATATAAAATAAATAGTTTCCAATGAATATGAATTATTTATCATTTAATAAAATATTTGAAAGGTAGGAAATATTATGTGTCTCTTGAACCATAGATGGAAATTCTTATGATGAATTTTGGTATGTTCTTACTATCCAAGTCCCTCATGTTGATAAAAGAAAGTGACTACAATAATAGATGAAAAATAAGAATAGAAATAAGGAAAAATATACCTTAGAAAATAATACAGTTCCCAAAATGTAAATGATAGTTGATGTAGATGTTCAATCTTCAAAGAGATAATAAAACAATAAAGATTCTAAAACACCTAAAAATAAGGCTAACTAGGATGTACAACCTATAAGGACAAGATTATTATACTTTCGTAAGAATGCAATCAAAAAGATTCATAATAATATTGGAATTATGGATTACATCTTGGATGAAAAGTATAAGGGTCTTCCCAATAAGGGTAAGTCAAAGAAGAAAGAACGGATTACTATAAATTGAAAATATATTCGATAAAGTTATTATAATCACATGACTACTTTATCATAAAAAATATATTTTTTGAATAGTGAATATAAAGAAAATTTATCTTCATATTCCAAATATGATACTATAAACAATAATTCCACTCTACTAAAGAAGGATGAATATGTCATACATAAATATGTAATTATATTTAAAAATCATCTAAAATAGTCCAAATGAATTGGAAAAGCTAAAAATAATAAAAACAACATTATTTTATCACGTAATGAATACAAATTTGGAAAATAATCATAATGAGGTGAAGACCATGATGCCTAATGTTTAACAAACCTAGAAATATAAGGGTGACATCATGAAGGAATCTGGAGTCAAATTTCAAGTGTTGGGAAATCTATATCAAAACTCCTACTCAAGACAATGAGATATTATAAGAATAAATTCATTCCCTATTAAATATTTAGGTTCTTGAAAATTTTATAATTAAAGGTAAAGTTGTATAAGAAGCATCCCTAGAGAGGAATAAATTAAAAGAAGATAATTTTCCAAATACATAAGTATTTATTCATAATATAGACTCCTGACCAAACTTGATGAAAATTGAATATGAGGTATGACAATAATTATACCATTTTGTTATGATACATATGAATTATTTGTATCATGTATTGGGGTGATTATATAACTAAATATGGAAGAAACTACATACACTAGAATATTTATGATGTGTGTGTTCAATAAAGTTTAGGTTCTAGTACTATTTTTAAAGAAACCTCATGATTAGACCTTATTTGGAAAATTGTTTTGGTTGGTATCACATAGTGGGTAGTTATAGAAAAAAAATTTATAATTTAATTACCTCTGTTTTATACATTGGGTTATCCCATATTGACTTTGATTTTCTTTATTGATTAAACACTACTAAAGAACATGTAATGGCACTTTAATTAAGTCAAAGTTTATGGTGATCTTTATTTAAAATAGTAACTTGGAATTGGTGAATAGGGATAAAGATAAATTCTTTATCAGGTAAAATTAATGTAGATTTTTTAAATATTAGGATATGTATAACAATTTTATTAATATTTTCTTATTCACATTCAATAGGAATCTAGAAAATTCTATCCTTTACTCAAGTTAATAATTTTTTGTGTTATAATAAAAGATGATGTTTCAAAAATATTAAAGACTTGGTAAAGTGGTAGAATATTTTTAATTGAGAAACTAATTCCTATCATATCAATAATTGGGAGAATAATTTTTCACATCGTTTAATTTATTTTACATTAGGGTTTGGAGAATAAAATTTACTATTGATATGAATTTATAATTGACAATAAATCCAAAGGGGGATATTTAAGTGCACTTGGAAAAATGATTTTAATTGTTTTCACTATCAGTTTTATTATATAAAGGTGATGATGTGGGTGATGGATTAAATTATCCCCCCACTACATGTAAAATAGGCTACCCATGCATTATTGGTAAATAATAATGGATTCTGATACTTGATCACATAGTGATTCCCTATTCATTTCTACCCTTATAACATTATTTTAAAGTAGTTTGGTATTGAAAATTACAATTATAATAAAAAAAATCACTTGGTTTTTTAATAAATTAATTAATTTTTAACTCTATTAAATAGAAATATTTTACATGTTTTAATGTTTACATTGTAGGAGGAGGTGATTTGGAGGATCCAAAATGATGTTCCAGAGATGTGTCCCAAACTGCTCAGAAGCCCTAGAACCCATGTGGACTAAAATGAATTCTAACAATACTAATTAAGGCCTATTGGAGTGAATTTTTTTTTGTGATTCCAAATTTTATTGGGATACAACTCTTATCATGACACCCAGTTCCAATTCATCCATTAAGGATCCCATCCGAACTAATCTGTCCAATAAAAGGAATCTACTGGAAGTCAAAAGTGGTGTTCTGTATTTTTGATATATCTAGATCTATGGGACAATAAAGGATTCCAAAAGTTTGGGGATATATTAAAGATTTGGGGTGGAAATTAGTTTTTTTAATAGAAATAAATGATTTTATAGTGTCCAGAAACCATGTTCTAACTGATTTTACAAAATCAGGGTGCCCAAAACGACCTTCCACTTTTCCAATATATAAGAGCCTTAAGAAACCCATTTCTAAGTCTAACAAGGAGGTAAGGTGCATAAATTTTGGAGACCTAAAGTATTCATTTAATAATTCTTATCTATTATGAATTCTATAAGAAGTGATACTTCAATATATATAGATTCCTCATATTTAATGTAGTTCTAAACATCTTTCGATCACTCGGGGGGAACGTAATGTAAACCCCAAGCTTCATGTTTGTAATATTGGAATTATCTTTTTAATTATAGTTTTTATGTTGTTTTTATTCATACTATATTTTTATTTAATTTATTTATGTAATCTTATATCATCTTAAACTCATATTGTCATGTTTGGGGATACCCTTTCATGTGATGGTTCACACGTCATTCATCATTTCTTCATCCCTATTATAATTGAGGTGTTTTTTATTTTAATATTTTTAAATTATACTCCCATAAAAACTATCCATTCCATGTACATTAATTTAATGTTATCAAAAATAATTAATATATAAACTTGGACAGGACATTGAGTTCTTCATGTATTTCCTTGGTGAGTTTCGGTTATGATGTTGAACAAAAATCACCTAATCATCAGTGGTAACCAGTGTATCATTTTGTGTTTCCAAATAAAACTAGGAGATATCCTAGTATAATATAAGTAAAAATTTGGTTCTAGAAGTTAAAAACATGGATCAAATAATCTATACCCTTTCTCTTGAAGTGATGAAGGTTGAGCATTAAGAGATTTCCCCAGGACGATAATGATTAATTAATTCTATTCATTTCTTCTTTGGTTTATCGCCTTCCTTTTTCTATTATATTCTTAAATAATCAAACCCCAAGTTTTACAAAATTGAATTCTAATTTTAGTCTCATAATAAAAACAATATTTTTGAATTAATGGTATATGTATATGTCATGAGATGACCTAGTGTTCCTACTATACTGCAAGAATTATTGTAAAACTAAACATCTAATTTGAAACACTCTATAAAGAAATCAAATTTTTGGGTTTTTGATATTGAAAAAAGATAATTATTTTATTCTTTATTTAATTTTATTTCATTTTTTATTTTTATTTATTACTCCTTTCAATACCCCCCTTCAATTTTTATTATTTTTTTCTTTTGTTTTTTCTCTTTTTTTGTGTTTCTTATTCTCTCTATAATCCTCTATATATATATATAATTATCTTCTTCTATATATAATCCTCTATATATATATAATTATATATTATAACATTATATTTTCTTTTCTCCTTTAATTATTCTTAGGTACTTTTATTTTACTCATCTTCTAATAAAAAGGGAAAAAAGAAACAAAATGTTACAACTTTGTTTCATGAAAAAATATGACAAAGAAAAATTGATTCTAATTGACCTTGAAACACTTAACTCAAAAATTATATCATCTAGATTAGGATATTCAAGTAACACTAAAGAACCCCTTTTGTAACCTCAAGTGATCCTAAACCAGTTTAATAGTGAACCAAATCAAACCAAGAAAAACATCATTGATATTAACTGGACTTAAAAGAACTAACCATCCCAGATGTGGAGTTCCCACCCACATACAACAAATATCATGAAGAAGTAGGAAACATTGATCTAATATCTGGACTTATCCACCTCCATCCAAAATTCCCTAGTTTTCCAAGCAAGAACCCTCAAAAACATCTCAAATATTTTCACATTATATTCTACACCATGATACCCAAAAATGTGTCTGAGGAGCTCATTAATTTTAGGGTCTTCCCTTCCTTTCCTGATTATGTTGGAAAATATTGGATATAAACATTCTTTATCATAATTCGGGGTTCTAATGACCTAAAAATAATATTTTTTGAGAATTTTTTTCATTCCACTTGCACATCATCAATTAGAAAAGAAATTTGTCAAATTAGGAAATAATATGAAGAGACCCTTCATGAAGATTAGGAAACATTCAAAATATTTTGTTTAAGTTCCCTCCTTAACCAAATTAGTGAAAAAAAATGTAACTGAATACTTCTATAAGGTAATTGTCTCTATGAAATTTGGAATGATAGATATTGATGCTGGTAGTTCCCCAGTTGATAAAACTCCTTCTGATACTCATGACTTAATATCCAACATGGATCAAAATGCCCAGCAATTTTGTACACTGGATATTTCACCCACATGAAAAGTTCACAAGGTAATTCATTCATTCCTATAATAATAGGTAGATAAATAAATGATGAGATGCATCCCCTTATAAGAAAATTATCTCAAACTCAAGTTAATTAACACTCTCCACATGTTCTATTTCATTGTGTTATCTTCACTAATGACACTCATTTTTCTGACCAGTTCCCACAACTTTTGGATTCATCTGATTCTTGTACATCAGTATTCCCTAGGAATAATTTTCAACCCGCACCACCCTTCAAGAAAAATCATTCTGAACAAATAAGAACCTCAGGTGGAAATAACAACCACAGTACCAGTGAGTAGGTAACTGTAGATAACCTAAATAAAATTAGTATCAACAATGAAAATTTATGAAACCTTCATATCCTTCAACACCTCAAAACAATCCAACTCCTCCAAAATCGAAAACGGGCCTTGAGGGAATCGTGAAAAAATTGGAAACCTAGAACCTACAGTTCCAACATACCACAAAATCGTCTATTAATGACCTATGAACTCAAGTGGGAAAATTGGAAAACACTATCTATGAGATAAAGATATAAGGTTATGGACAAATACTATCCCAAACCATTGATAATTTGAAGGAAAATGGAAATGTATGTGTAATTACACTTCATAGTGGTAAATAAGTTTCTTCTTCTACTAATTATACATAATAGGTAAGTACCCAACATGAAAAATCTATTTAACTACCCTTACTAAATTTTAATGAAGAAGAAAAAAAGGGTAAACATGTTATTATTGAGGATATGACTGAACAATCCATTCCTCTTCCTTTACCCCAAAAAATTTATAAATATAAGAAAAAATATGATAATGAGATTGAAAAATATATAACGATACTTTTAAAAAGGTTCAAGTTGACATTTATTTATGGGATGCAGTTAAAAAATATCCATTTCTATTCTATATTTATTAAAGTGCTCTGGACCCATAGACGGTGACTAAAGGGGAATGAGATATTCAACCTAGGAATAAATGTCTGAGCTTTTATACAACCATTAATACCGACCAAATGAAAGTATTTGGGAACATTCATGATACCTTTCACCATAAGGTGGATCTTATTTTCTAACAAAATGGTAGATTTTGGTGATTTGGTTAATGTGATTCCTTACTCTATGTACACTTGTCTTAGTTCGGAGAGATTCAACCAATTATAATCAACATGAAACTTTCTGAATAGAGCACAACACAACCACTATGAGTGATCGAGGATGTCCTTATAAGAGTGTAGAATATCATCTTCCCTGCAGACATGTATATTCTAGAGATGGAGGATACCCAAACCCAAGGACAAGATCCTATCGTACATGGGAGTCAATTTCACAAAACAAAAAATACAATCATCAATATTCAAAATGGTACAATATCCATGGAGTTTGATAGACAAAAGTTCTGTTTTAATATCCTTTATTCTAGGAAACACACCAATGAAGAGAACTCCACCCTTCCTAACTATTCGATGGAAGTTCTCTCTAACGACAAACACATACAACATCCTATCCTTGAACCATACTCTAATTCATTTTATTTTTCTTCACCCTTGGATTATTTGAGTTTTGATTCATGTTTATTGGGTCTTGTGTGGTTTGAAAAATGTGTAAATTTTTTGTTTTAATTGATGATTTCTTTTATTCTGAGGTGACCATGACCATTTATTATTCAAAAAATATCATTTCAATTAATTCTTTATACATAGTTAATACACATGAGAAGATAGACGTTTTCATGGACCTCTCGTCCCTTAAATCCCATCCCTTAATCGAAAACCATCGGTGTTGGAATTAACAACACTTCTATCTAATTTAAAATATGCATATGTTGAGAGTATTAACTAATTGTATGTCATTATTTCCAAAAAAATATCCATCCATAATAGGAATCATAATTTCTAGGCCTTTGGAGATAGTTTAAAAATAAAATAAGATGGACATTGGATGATATTCCTAAGATTATCCCATCTATTTTTATACGCTATATACTTTTGGGGATGATGCTAAATCGTAAAGGCAAGCTCAATGTAGGTTGAATCCCACTCTCCTATAAGTGGTAAAATTAGATGTTAGTAAATTACATGCTTATGGGGTCATTTATCCTATATCTGATAGTAAATGGGCTAACCTAGTTCAAATTGAGTCTAAAAACTGGAATAATAGTTATGTCAAATAAATGAAATGAATTGGTTCCAACACATGTGAAAAATAGTTCATGAACCTATATTACCTTCTATTGACTGAATCAATCCATGTGAAAGGACCAATTTCATCTACCGTTCATTGACCAAATGTTTTAAATACTAGTTGAAATTAGGGCCAAGTTAGATGGGGAAGTGGACTATTGTCTTTTGTTTTTAGAAAAAGGATAAATCAATTCAATTTGTAAAATCCTTGAAAAACAAGGCGATGATTTACAGATTTTTTTATCCCAAATATCATAAGTTTGGAGAACTTGTGATGAAAGCCTTATAAAGGGAAGGGGATAAATGTGGATTCCAATCACATTCAGTTTTGGTTGTAAGTAATGACGTTGCTGGAAGATAGGGAAGTTGTAGTACTTTCGGTTGAAAATATGATGAAGCTAAAGGCATTCAGTCAAAGACTATATATCACAGAAGATATTATTTTTAATGAAATCAGTTGTTTTTTTTTTGAATAAGACAGATGATAGTAAAGCAGTATGGGTGTTCTTTTGGATGAAGATTTTAAGGTGACGTTGTTTTCTAGTGTTTTCCAAATTTTCTATGCTGAAAATCATGAAATGGAGAAATATGGTTTTAATAAAGAATGTTGCGCACTAGTTTAAAGATGGTTTGGTATATTGCGCGCAAGATGAGTTCCAATATCCGAACATCAAAATCTATAAAAGGGAAGACTCGCGTGAAAGATTGGTTTTTGCATGCAAGATTAAAGATATTTTGGAATGTTTTATGCAAAGTATGATTCAAGGTCAGAACATCAAAAAATGGAAAAGGCATGAAGTGTGTGAAAGATGAGGTTGGTGGGAAAGAGACTTATGAGCCCAATGCAACATCAAATGGGGTTTTTCGGGACACATCACGATCATGTGTGACACATCAAGGTTTTTGAGAACATGGGTCAGGGATGACTATAAATAAGAGGTGACCCCCTCTCATTTGAGATACTCAACACTTAGAGAAATCCTATGCTCTGAAGTGTAGAATAATTTTAATTAAAGGAAGTTTCATGGAATAAATAGAGTAGTACATAAGAAATAGATTTTGTGAGCAAGAAGAGAGTTGCGCACATGATGTGTTTCACGAAAAATGTCAAATATTGAGCAAAAGGCATAAAAGTTGAGCACAAGACATGTAAAATGGTGCATCGAATATTTTAGTTCAGAATAAGAAATATGTTGTGTGAATGTTAGTTCCTACTATATTCTGGGTATGAAAAAGAATAATTGGTTTTAAAGATCAAAATGTTGAAGCTGATTAAGAAGTAGTGAAACATTATTTTTCCATATTAGTGTTAAGAGGGTGAACACACACTTTCATATTGTTTTAAAAGTGCTAAAAGAGTGTAAGGTTATATCCAACTCATTTTACTCTACATCAAAGGATTTCTTTCCATTGGATTTTGTGGTACTGGACTATTTCTGTATCATACAAAGGACGTAGCTACTCTTGTGTAGTAGTAAACATTGTAAATCTTGTGTTCTTGTGGATGTTTATTTTTAATTTGTTCAGCAGGGAAATAACTCTTTAACAAGAGGTGATGTTTGTTTCAAAAAATGAAATATAAAAGAAAAATATATCACTATTTATCCCATCCCCCTCTTAGTGCCACTTGGATCCTGACTGGGAAACTTCAGTTGGTAAGTGCCATTAATATTTACATTATGTATATTTGGTTTATTTTCCAATATATATTTTCCCATACATGACAAATTATAAAGGTATTTTTCATTTAATTTACATTCTTGCTTTTTTTTGGGGTTTTCCATGCATTTTTTTTTAAAATGGTGGGTTTTCAAAATTTGGGCCAACCCGAGAGCCCATTTCTAGTATTAAAAATAATTTTTGTTTCTTTAATAACTCTTTAGTTTGTCAACTTTTTTCACCCATTAAAATTCCAAAATGACCTTAATTTAACTATTTAGATAAAAAAAGAAATTTGGGCCCCTTAAAATCATTAGCATCTTGGATTTGGGTGATCAAAGTAGGTGTTGGGCCAACTCGAAAGCTCATTTCCAGTTTTAAAATTTTTTTTAATGCTTTCATAATATATTCATTTTTTATCCGTTTTTGGTAATTCCACCTCTCACATGTTCCCACTGAACATATACGCACCCCCATCTTCGTTTTCCCCTCTTTAAATCTCATATTCATCTTGAATTAGGGCCGAACGTCTCCAGCTCCAAAAAAACGTCCATATTTCTCAAGTCAGTTGGTTCCCTCCCTTCCTCCTCCATTTTTCCTAGGGTTTATTCTTTTTTTATTGAATCCCCAAATGTCCAGAAGCTATGGATTAGTACCTAGGGTTTTATTTTTGAGTTTTGTGGTCCAATACTCTGGTTTTAGGTTCAATCTTACTCCCTTGCGGTGTGGCGAAGGTGCGGTTGAAGTGACGCACAAGGATTTGGGGGTTTTGACTCTTTTGGTAGGTGATTCCATATGTAGGTATTGTAGAATGAGTTGGATTTCTGTATTTTTGTTTTCATTTTGTTCCTCCTTCATTAATTTTATTTCGAAAATTGATTTGGGTAGCATTTTCAAAGCGGTTGATTTTTAAGATCCAATTTTGTTTGAAAATGGGTGTTTTACATGTACAACCCATGTTGTGCCTCTTGGTGTTGTTTTATAATTCATGGATTGGATTTATAAAAATGTTTTGATGCTGAAATTTCTTTTTTGGTATAATATTGGTCTCCATTGGGTTTCAAATGTGGGATTTTAGATGAATTTAATGTGAAAAATTTGATTAATTTTCTTGAAATTGTTTTATAGAAATTATAAGTGGTTTATTGAGTTATATAAAAGGTGAAAAGAATGTGTAGCTACTGTTTTGAATGTGTGTGACCATAACTAGTATTTATATGTGAAAATATACTTTGGTAGCATGTGGTAACTATTTGAGTACAAGACGGGAAACCCGGGTAACTAGGTGGGCTAACGTGTACTAGTACGCTAGTGAATAGATGGGTTTTGACCATGGTTCACTCAGCAAGTCTGAAATGGATAACAATAACTAAACTATAATGGAGATGACTGGATACCACTATTATATGGGTATTCTCCCTACTAGTGGCTCGTGCATGAGAAATAATTTTATTATGGTTACTTTCACCGAGGTACGAGGTACTTGGGCCTCACAACTAACTAGTTCCTAGGGGTGTTCCTATGCTTGGTTCTCGTGGACTTTTTGGTATTTATATTTGCCTTATGGTATTTTGTGATGTGAAAACCAGTAGCTTTCATGTTTTATTAAAATTCACTCATTATTTAAAGTTATCCCCATTGAAAGTTATTTTTATTTCAAAGTTTCACTTTTAGAAATAAATGCTACCATTTTCTGTTTATGACACTCACAAGATTTTTATTTTATAATGCCTATAACTTGGAATCCTTTGGTGATATCCTATTGGGATTAGTCTCACACCCTACTTACGCCTTTGGGTGTAATTAGACTTGATCATTTTTGACACAGGCAAAGGAAAGGCCTTGGGCGATGGCGGTTCAGGTTGCTAGTTTCTCTCAATGGTGTAGTTTTGTGGAGACGGATCGTGGGTGATGACCCCTTGTCGTGTGGAATCTCTTGGGATGTTTTTATATTGCTTTTATACACCTTTGGACCTCTTGTGTATTTTTTAAATCCATATACTTAGTTATGAATCTTATTATGTCTTGTTTGGCATAATTTTTCAGATTTGGATTATTGTTTGTTTTTCATTATTTTATGGATCCAAAATCGGATAAATAGTTCCCAAATTAATTTTTCTGATACTCGGGTACTTATTCCAGCCCGTGGGGATAGGTAACTCCCTTCGGGCCTTTCCATGAACCAGGTTTGGTGCCGGTTTGATGGAGACCAAATTTGGTTCGTGAAAAAATGGTATCAAATGGGGTTAACGTTTTTGAGTTATATTATTATTTTAAGATGAGTCGGGCGAGACAGGAGATAGGAATGTCGGGGCTCAGAGTTTTGGTCCTGAGTAGGGTGTCTAGCCCATACCCCTCGTGACAGACCGCGAGTCACCATGGGATGTCTGAATTGTTTGTTTATCTTCACTTCTAGGTGAGACATGTGGGCTGAAGACTGCACGTGGACATCGATGGTGGTGAAGTAGTTGATTATTTTATTGTTTTAATGTGTTTGGATTATTTATATCTGATGTTATTCTGGAAATTTTCAGAACTGTTTTAATGATTTTTTTTCCCTTGTGACTGTTGCCTTTTGTAGCAACATGCCTCCCCAGAAAGCTCCCAAGCACCCACAGGAGGAAGCCATAGAGAGTTCTCCTACACCACTCAATCAAAGGATGAAAGAAGCCGTGGTTCGAGCTGTCCAGGATCTGGGCAGGGAGGGGTTCTGGCTTCTACTATAGCCAGAGAAGATGAGTCTGGGCCCAAGAAGGATAAGGCCCAGGAGTTCATGAAAAATAAACCTCCTTGTTTTCGAGGTAGCTTGGAACCTCAAGAGGAAGAGGAATGGATCGAGAATATAGAGCGTATGTTTGGGTTCTTGGACACACCTGAGGAGATCCAGGTGAAATGTGCCTCTTTTCAGCTAGAGGGTCCCAGCCGTAGGTGGTGGGAATCAGTGCTTCAATCTGGGAAGCATGAAAACATGAGCTGGAGAGATTTTAAGGCCATCTTCAACGGGCAGTATTGTCCAAAGGTTCTATCATATGCCAAATCTCTAGAATTCATGGATCTTTCCCAGGGAGATCGTTCAGTAATGGATTATGCTAACTGTTTTGCTGAGTTAGTGCGGTACGCTCCAGAGATTGTTCCAAGTGAATACTTGAAAGCTCGGAAATTCGAGAAGGGACTATGACCAAAAATTTACTCATAGGTCTTCCTATTCAAGTTGAGAACTTATGCTGAGGTGGTCGATCATGCTTGTATGGTAGAGATTGATCAAATGGGGAAGTTTGGGATCTTTGGAGGGGTATCTACTATGGGAACTGGTATCCCTGCTAAAAAGAAGAGGAAGTGGGAAGAGGAAGGAAGAAAGGGAGGTGAAAGTTCAGGCCACTCTTCCAGGAATTTTTCATTAGTGGCTTCAGATGCGAGGACTGTCATGTTCCACCAGTGTGGGAAGATAGGGCACATACATCCATCATTCCCTCATCCTTCGAAGATCTGTTTTCAATGTGGAGGTATGGGACACGTGCAGTGCTTTTGTGGGATAGCGTGTCCACTTCAAAGTGGGGAAGGATCTGTTCCTCCCGAGGGAGTTCCAGCACATTCTGAGCCATCAAGGATAGGGGGATCTCGGTTCGGTGGTCGTGGAGGTAGGGTTGGATCATCTTTTGGACTGAGCCAATTTAGGGCAGAGCCACAGGCCGGTGGTCATTCTCAGGCAGGGACCAGACATTTTCATGTTGTGGATCAAGCACCATTGGGATCTGATGCAGGACCTTCGACTGTTCGAGGTTCCATTCTGATTGCATCTTCTATAGCTGCTGTTTTATTTGATATTGGTGCTTCAGTTTCTTTTATATATGTCCGTCTTGTGAACTTGTAGAGCCTTCCAACTGATCTTTTAACTGTTTCAATGGAGTTAGTAACACTACTAGGTAAGAAAAAGGAGCATGGTCTTAGGTGCCCATCGTGCACACTCTCTGTGTCAGGATTTGAGATGGAGTACGATTTCTTGGTCCTTGATATGGACCTGTTTGATTTGATTCTCAGCATGGACTGGCTGGTGCACTTCTAAGAGCATATTGACTGCTATTGGCGTTGAGTTATCTTTATGGCACCAGATGGGAGTCCTCAGTTATTTCATGGAGAATGGGATCCTTGGTTGGGTCGCGCGGGACCTCCACTCCATGAGTTGGGGAATCTTGCTTATCAGTTGTTGTCGCTCTCACTGGAGGATGGTGTTGGTGTCTCTCAGGGCGAGTTACCTCATGTAGTGGATGAGTTCCCAGAAGTCTTCTCAGATGATTTCTCAGGCATACCCCCAAATCGGTACATGGAGTTCTCGATTGATTTTGCATCGGGAATAAGGCTTATATCTCTTCCCTCATATCGCATGGCCGTACTGAATTGAGGGAATTAAAGATAAAACTGGAAGATTTAGAATCCAAAGGATTCATTCGCCCAAGCTTCTCTCCTTGGGCCGCCCCAGTCTTATTCGCGAAGAAGGCTGATGGAACCCTCTGGTTGTGCATCAATTATCAGAAATTGAATAAGGTGACCATCAAGAAAAAAAACCCTTTTCCTAGGATTGACGATTTGTTTGACCAACTGATGGGGGAAAAGTGGTTCTACAAAATCGACTTGCGTTCGGGATACAACGAGCTCAAAGTAAGAGAAGCAAACATTCTGAAGACGGCTTTCTGAAGTAGGTATGGTCACTTAGAGTATCTAGTCATGCCTTTCGGATTGACGAATGCCCCGGAAGTTTTCATAGAGCTCTTGAATAGGGTGTTCCACCAATATCTCGACTCATTTGTAGTGGTATTTGTGGACGACATCCTGGTTTATTCTGGATCTGAGGAAGAGCATGTGCACCACCTGCAGGTTGTTTTGAGCACCTTGCAGGACCATCGCCTATATGAAAAACTCTCTAAGTGCACATTCTGGATCAGGGAAGTGAAGTTTCAAGGGAATGTCATCTCGGAATATGGGGTTTCAGTGGATCCTGAGAAGATTAGGGTAGTTATATCATGGGAACAACCAAGAAATGTGTTTGAGATCAGGAGTTTTCTGGGCCTGGCAGGTTATTACAGGCACTTTGTCCAGGACTTCTCGTGGCTCACCTCTCCCATGACCGCACTCACCCGGAAAGGGGTGAAGTTTGAATGGAACCCACAGTGTCAGGCATCCTTTGAGGAGTTGAAGCGGCGGTTGACCACTGCACCTATTCTAATTTTACTAGAGTCTGGGAAGGGCTATGTGGTTTTTTGTGATGCGTCAGGTATGGGCCTTGGGTGTGTACTCATGAAGGATGACCATGTGGTGGCTTATGGTTCTCGCCAGCTCCGGACGCCTGAGAATAATTATCCGACTCATGACTTGGAGTTGTCAGCAGTGATGCATGCTTTAAAGACTTGGCAACACTACCTCTTTGGGGAGAAATTTGTGGTCTATTCTGACCATAAGAGCCTAGACTACATTTTCTCTCAAAAGGACCCCAATATGAGGCAGCGCCATTGGATCGAGGACTTGCAGGGATTTGAATTTGACATTTTCTATACCTCAGGCAGGGGTAATGTGGTGGCGGACGCTTTGAGTAGGAAGGTACCAGTGAAGGCATTGAGGAAGTCCAGCGATTAGTGGAATTTGAGGGTTCTCTTCGCCAAGATGCACTTGGAGAGCAGGGAGCATACCATAGGTAATTTATTGGCTAGCATTCAGTTGACTCACAGTATTCTGGAGTTGATTCAGCGGGAGAAGCCTAGTGATGAGCTGTGTCAGTGATCTATGCAGTTGCTTTATGGTGGGTGGATTCCTTCTGATTGGTCTATGTCTCCTGAGAGGATCTTGTGCTTCAAGGGCCGTGCAGTGGTACCTTTGTCTCTGTGGAAGGTGGTGATGCAGGATAGCCACCAATCTTAGTGGGTCGTCCATCCTGGTTCAACCAAGATGTATTATGATGTTTGTCGCGAGTTCTGGTGGCCAGGTATGAGACGAGACATAGCCGACATTGTATCGAGATGCTACACTTTTCAGCAGGTGAAAGCAGAGCATCAGAGACCATCTGACCTACTTCAGCCATTACCCATTCCTACCTGGAAGTGGGACGAGGTCCCCATGGACTTCATTATTTTATTTCCTCATACACCTCGAGAAAGGAATTCCATCTGGGTAGTGATTGACTGTTTGACCAAGTCAGCTCACTTTATCCCGATAAAAGATACAACGATGGTGGAGGAGCTGGGCCGTTTGTATGTTCAGGAAGTTGTCAGACATCATGGTGTTCCGTCATTAGTTGTTTCTGATAGGGACCCCCTCTTTACATCTCAGTTTTTTGGAGGTCTTCAGAAGGCATTGGGGTCGCAGATTAAGATGAGCACAACATACCATCCTCAGATGGATGGCCAGACGGAGCGGGTGAATCAGAATCTGGAGGACATTATTTGTGCTTGTGTGTTGGATTTTGGAGGTGCATGGGATAGCCATTTGGGATTGGTAGAGTTCACTTATATTTATAGTTACCAATACTCTATTAGAATGGAACCCTTTGAGGCGCTCTACAGTCATCCTTCTAGGTCTCCTCTATGTTGGGATGAGGTAGGTGAGACATCACTATTGGGACTGACCCTTGTGCAAGAGACATCTGAGAAGGTCAAGTTGATCAAGCAGAATTTATTGATAGCTCAGAGTCTCCATAAATAATATGCTGATAAGTGGCGTGGAGATCTAGAGTTTTCTGTGGGTGATCGGGTATTTCTGAAAGTGGCCCCTCATTTGGGTCACCGCCTCTTGGGGAAGCATGGAAAGTTGACACCGAGGTATGTAGGACCTTTTGAGATCACCGATCGTATTGGTAAGGTGTCATATAGCTCGGATTTGTCTTCTCAGTTTACATCCATCCAGGAAATTTTCCATGTCTCCCTATTGAAGAAATACAACTCGGATCCGTCCCATGTGCTGAATTGGGAGGAGTTGGATATAGAGCCTTATTTATCTGTTTTTGAGTGGCCAATGCGAATAGTGGAATCCCAAGAAAAGGTTATTAGGGTAAATTCTATTCCACTGGTCCAAGTTCTTTGGCAACATGGTAGTGATACACACGAGACATTGGAGCGAAAGTCATCGGTTTAGGAAGAGTACCCGAACCTATTTTCCAAACAAGTATCGGGTTGACTTTCCGGGGCGGAAAGTCCTTCATGGTTGGGATAATTGTCACATACATGACATATTATAAAGTTATTTTTCATTTAATTTACATTCTTTCTTTGTTTTGGGGGTTTTCCATTCATTTTTTAAGGAAATGGTGGGTTTTCAAAATTTGGGCCAACCCGAGAGCCCATTTCCAGTTTTAAAAATAATTTTTTTTCTTTAATAACTCTTTTGTTTGTCAACCTCTTTCACCCATTCAACTTCCAAAATAACCTTAATTTCACTATTCAAACCAAAAAAGAAATTTGGACCCCTTAAAAAGTCATTAGCATCTTGGATTTGGGTAATCAAATTAGGTGTTGGGCCAACCCGAAAGCCTATTTCCAATTTTAAAATGTTTTTTTTAATTTTTTCATAAAATATTCAGTTTTTATCCATTTTCTGTGATTCGACCTCTCAAATGTTCCCACGGAAACCAGCCGCACCCCCATATTCGTTTTCCCCTCTTTGAAGCTCGGATTCATCGCGAATTAGGGCCGAACTTATCCAGATCCAAAAAAACGTCCAGATTTCTCAAGTAAGTTGGTTCCCTTCCTTCCTCCTCCTTTTTTCTTAGGGTTATTTCTTTTTTATTGAATCCCCAAATGTCAAGAAGCTAGGGATTTGTACCTAGGGTTTTAGTTTTGAGTTTCTTGATCCAATCCTATGGTTTTAGGTTCAATCTTACTCCCTTGCGGTGCGGCGAAGGTGCGTTTGAAGTGACGCACAAGGATTTGGGGGTTTTGAAACTTTTGGTAGGTGATTCCATATTTCAGTACTTTAGAATGATTTGGATTGATGTATTTCTCTTTCCATTATGTTCCTCTTTCATTATTTTGATTGTGAAAATTGATTTGGGTAGCATTTCCAAAGTGGTTGATTTTTAAGTGCCAATTTTGTGTGAAAATGGGTGTTTTACATGTGCAACCCATGTTGTGCCTCTTGGTGTTGTTTTATAATTCATGGATTGGATTTATAAAAATGTTTTTATTCTGAAATTTCTGGTTTGGTATAATATTTGTCTCCATTGGGTTTTAAATTAGGGATTTTAGATGAATTTAATTGCAAAATTTGATTACTTTTCTTGAAATTGTTTTATGAAAATTATAAGTGGTTTATTGAGTTATATAAAAGGTGAAAAGAATGTGTAGCTACTATTTTGAATGTGTGTGACCAGAACTAGTATTTATATTTGAAAATTGATTTTGGTAGATTGTGGTAACTATTTGAGAACAAGATGGGAAACCTGGGTAACTAGGTGGCCTAACGTGTACTAGTACGCTAGTGAACGGAGGGGTTTTGACCATGGTTCACTCATCAAGTCTGACATGGATAACACTAAAAAAACTATAATGGAGATTATTAGAGACCACTAGGATATGTGTATGCTCTCTACTAGTGGCTCTTGCATGAGAACAAATTTTATTATTGTTACTTTAACCGAGGTACGAGGTACTTGGGGCTCACAACTAACTAGTTCCTAGGGGTGTTCCTATGCTTGGTGCTCATGGAATTTTTGGTATTTATCTTTGCCTTATGGTATTTTGTAATTTCAAAACCAGTAGCTTGCATGTTTTATTAAAATTCACTCATTCTTTAATGTTTTCCCCATTGAGAGTTATTTTCATTTCAAATTTTCACTTTTAGAAATAAATTCTACCATTTTCTGTTTATAACTATCGCAATCTTTTTATTTTATAATGCCTATAACATGGAATCCTTGGGTGATATCCTATTGGTCTTAGTATCACACACTACCTAAACCTTCAGGTGTAAGTAAACTTGATCATGTTTGACAGAGGGAAAGGTAAGGCCTTGGGCAATGGCGGTTCGAGTTGTTAGTTTCTCTCAATGGTGTGGTGTTGTGGAGACTGCTCGTGGGTGATGACCCCTTGTCATGTGGAATCTATTGGGATGTTTTTCTACTACTTTTATACACCTTTGCACCACTTTTGTATTGTATAAACCCATATACTCAGTTCTGAATTTTATTAAGTCTTGTTTGGCATAATTTTTCAGATTTGGATTATTGTTTGTTTTTGGTTATTTTATGGATCCAAACTCGGGTAAATCATTCCCAAATGAATTTTTATGATACCCGGGCACTTGTGCCAGCCCGTGGGGATAGGGAACACCCTTCGGGCCTTTCCACAAGCCAGTTTTGGTGCTGGTTTGATGTAGACCAAATTTTGTTTGTGACATATACAGCCCAAGAGGATCAAGTAAATACAACATTTACATACCCATTAGGCACATTTTTATATATAAGGATGCATTTTGGTCTCTATAATGCTCCTAGTACAATTCATCGATGCATGTAGATTATTTTTTGGAGGCCCATGTGAAATGTATGGAAGTTTTTATGAATGATTTCACAGTTTACATAACTTCCTTTGATGACTATTTAGATAGCCTAGGTTCTATCATCTGTCGTTTTACTGAAAAATATCCCATATTAAATTATAATAAATTGTGCATTTCAGTATAAACAACCTCTTTCAGAGTTCAAAATGGGATAAATAAATTAATAAATGAGAGGGAGCATCATGAACTCTCTAGTTCAGTGTAGGATATTGGGTTGAAAGACAAACAACATACAACACACACAACTCAAAAGTAAATAAAATAGATTAAGAGGAAGAAAATAACATAGTGTAAAATATTATGTTGTTATGTTGTTATACAGCTATTTATTCCCCTATAATATTATTATTTTTATATATAATTGATTTGTTTATATATTCATATGTTCTCTTGATATTTCATTAATGATCTGGTGTGAACAGAGATACAAATGTTCAAATAACAGAGCACTAGTACATCTTTTTCATTCATACATAATTATAATGTATCAATGTCTCATGGGTAAATTTTTCATATGAATCCCCCAATTTTCCAATTTATTTAGTCATCCTTTAAAAATAAGAACTATCTATAAATATTCATTGAGAAATCATCATGAATATCCTCATACATTGGTAGGAAATTTAGGCTTAATAAATCTTGTCATAGACATTTAATTTTGCATAAAGATGTGGTTGGATTAATATATTTAAAAATATAATAATATAACACTTTCATTTAGATATGGTCTATTCAAGATCTTACACATCAACATCCATGGTCGCTTCCATACTTTGTGTATTCTTTAATATGTTGTCTGTTCAATCACTTTTACCCATGGTTGATCACCATGTACTTGTAGTCGGTCACCGTTTACTTGTGCTCAATCTAATATAATGTCAATTTTGAGACTTTAGACCATAGTAACATCATTTTATCATGTGTTTTATTGATTTTTTCATGTATTCTATCAACTTTTTCATGTTTTCGATCAGGATTATTATTCTTTCAAATGTTTTTGTTGTGTGGTTGATTGAGTTTTATCATACACTTGATCTACAAATTTAAGATAAGACAATAACTGTCTCTCTTATAGGCATAAATTTAATCAATTCATTTGTGAAAAAACATGATCCCTATTATCTATTAGCTTTATCTTGTTGTATCTTGGCTCCTTTCCCAAGAAAATCACCGTGGTTGATTAAGTGGTCGTATGATCGATTACATATGTCATGTGTTTGATTTGGGGCTTAGAAAAGATTTTATTAATTTACAGAAATTAAATTTACTTTATAAAACATAAAATTTATTAGAAATAAAATAAAAATTATATATTATTATTAAAGAAGGAATTTTTGTACTAAGCTAATATATATATATATATAAGAATATATATTAAAAATAATATTCAGAACATCTATTAAAATATATATATTCAAAATATATATCTTAATATATTAATTTATAATATGTTTGTGTTTGTGTTTTTATGTATCTAAATATATATTTATAAAATATATTAGACTATATTTAGAATATATATCAGAATATATATCAGGTTATATGTATTCAAAATATATATATTCATTCATATAAATATATATTCAGAATATACATGTGTGTTTGTGAAAGAGTATATATTTAGAATATATATTAGAATATATAAATTCCGAATATATATGTGTGTGGGGGGGTGGGCTTATGAGAATATATTCAAAATATATATTTAGAATATATATTTAGAATATATATCAGAATATATATTTGAATATATTCAGAATATATGTATTCAGAATATATATAGATATATAAAGATAGAGATCGTATATGTATAAAACATATATATATATATATAATTGATACATTAACTTTTAAAATAAATTTAAATTGAGAATATAATTATTATAATAGGAAAATAAATGTTTAAAATAAGGGGATAAAATACCACGCTAGAAAGGGAGTGAAATGGTGATATTGAAACCTTGTAACTGCAACCACATTTATTAAATTCAAGTATTTATACAATATATTCCAATTTTACATGTATTTTCTAATATCATAAAAATTATAAACCAATTCCTCTAACATGTATTCCTTTTTTAACCATCACATTTGACAAAATGCATAATTATATGAAATGAAAATGCAATAAATCAATATTTAGTAGGCATAACTATCCTTACTATAAATAATATTTTCATAGATGACCAAAAACTAAAACCATGTTGGGAATGAGGGATAAATACTCAATATCTCTCATATAGAATGCTCAATAATTCTAAATTATGGCCCATGTAGTCAAGACCAACATTAGAGAAAATGGATTTTTCTTTCTCCATAACCAACATGTGAGAATGGTCCCTTAATGTCACTTCCAAATGTAATATTATCACATCATGAGGTGAACATGCACCTAATCAAAGATATATATTATGCTGTAAAGGTTAAAATAATAAATATAAACACCTGAATTCAATAAAAAAATATTAATGGTCATATGTCCTAATAATATTAATATTTATTTTTTCTAAATCATCTTGATTTCGTGAATAGAGAATAAGTCTTAAAACTATACATTAAAGTTTTTAGTAACAATATCCCTTTTCAAACTCATGTACCACACAAAATTAGATATATATTAATAAAATAAGAAAATACAGAATAAATATTCATGTTTTTTATAATATATAATTATTTTTCACTGATAAATATACCACACATTATAATTAATGAATGATTTAAAGGCTATATCCAATGATAAAAAATACCAAAAATATATTAAATTCAATGTGTTATAAAATAAAAAATGTAAAATATTTAAAATAATGAAAAACAGGACCAATAATCATAAATATTCTGTAAAATTATCATTAATAAATTCATGCTCTAAACATAATTGTGAAATTTATATAAGATCTACTAAACCATTATTGGAAAAATTTGAAAATTCAAATATCTAGTTGCATAAAATAATGGAATAAAATTAATGATGAGTAATGTAAAAATAATAGTTTTTAGAAATCCCAAATTTCAACTTAAAAAAATTATATGATGTGTAAAATGGAGAGGAAGGATAAGAAATTTACTCTAAATTTAACCTTATATCGGCCTCAACCGATATATATTTTCATATAATATCTTCATTATTTAAATATTTACAAAAATATAATTTGATAATGTAAATGTAATTAAAAGAATTTTTTATTTCAGAATATACCCAAAATATTATTATATAACTTTAGAAGATTAAATGTTTACATGAATCAACATAGATACAGATAGAAAGAAAAACTAAATTTCATACAAAATGGAACATGTTACAAAGGATTATCATGAAATAAGTAAATAGATTTTTATTGTAGAGTAACACATTATAGATATAATTTACTTGAATCAATATAGATGAAAAGTATTAAATATTTGTAGAGGATTAAATGAACAATATATAGAGGATTAAATAGATTCAGATTAAAGAGGATTAAATTTACACTTGATATAGAAACAATAATATACATTATATAGTGTAAACTTTTATAGATAAATAAGTAAATAGAAATATAAATCCAAATATTGTAATGTTTCAAAATAGTCGAATAATAAGTATGGATACAAATTTTGGTATTTATACATTTAATTTAATATATATGTAGGATTGATAAAGTCAATACATAAGAAGAACTGGAAACATAATATATATATTCAAAATTTTATATAATAAATACATCTAAAAATAACATATACTTATCATGCATACGTACTTATATACATCATATAAAGTCCCTTAAAAGAGTTAGTACATTTTCTGAGAGATTCTATCATTAAAATATAAACATACAGTGAACAATTAATTTTATACACACCATTATAAAGTAGTGAAAAAATTCAATCAGCATGTGGATATTAGAAATCAAAACTTACATGATAGTGAATAAGTTATAAAAAATAAAAATTAGAAAATTTTTAATAAATTAGTAATATCAAAACAAAATTATTAATTTTTGTAACGAAAAATTTAAACAATAACATAAAGAATAAATACAACATAATATGAATTTGAAAATTATATTTTAACATATGGAATGAATTTAATTCCTTATCATAGAAATATGAGTTTGATCATTGTGAAATTCTAGATGAATGTTGTGTAATAGGGTTTTTGGAAACAAAATTGTCAAATATGAAAAATACCAAAAGGGGAATTGATTATTGAAAAAGAGTAATAGATTAGAATTTATTTATAATTTATTTTTCAAAAACATAACAAGTGAGGATAAATAAGTTAATATAAATTTAAATCTAAAATATTTTAATGTTTGAAAAAAAAAATCAATGTAGATGAAAATTTTTGTAATGATATATTTATTTTAATAAATATGGATAGTTTATAATGTAAATACATAGGTGTAAATGTGAATAATATATATATATATATATATATATATAATTTTATATATTTAATAATAATAAAATGAACATATACTTTTAATGTGTGAAAATAAATTTACTTTATATAAAATCACATTTTGAGTGAAGAAATTTTCTAACATAGTATGTCACTACAATAGAACATATAGGGAAAAATTAATTTTCTACACTACATGAAAAATTTGGAAAAAAATCAATGATACTTAGCTATTGAAAATAAAAAGGCGAAATATAGTGATTAAAGTATAAAAAAATAACTATTATAGAATTATGAATAAATTAGTAACCTGAAAATATAAAATCTTAAAATACTGTAAATTGTTTTTTTGAATTTTGACACATAGAAAGGATATTGTGTAATTGGAATTATAACATTATACATAAAAATAAAGAATGAATTTCCTACCTTATTATAGAAATAATAGTTCAAAAAAATTTCAATTCGAGATAAATATTATCTAATTGGGATTTTGGAAACAAAAATTTCAAATATGAAAACAACTAAAGGGAAGTCGATGATTGGAGGAGGGTAATCAATTTTTGTTTATTTACAATCGATCTCTCTAATACTAAAAATGTGAGGATATGAGTACTCATATTGATGAGGTGGTAAAATTTGTAAGGTTAAGGGTACATGGATAAGTAAGTGAAGGGGTGGAGAGAAGGACATGAAAATGGAGGTGGGAAGGATAGGGTAGTGAGATAGAGGCCAAGAATATTAGGTGAAGGTATATATGGGTATGTGGAGAGGTTGATATCTAACATAGTAAAGGAAGAATTTGGGATGGAGGGAGAATAATAAGTGAGGGGTGGGATATGGTTTTGTTGGTTGGTATAGGAGGATAATAAATGAAATTGAAGGTGCTCATGGGTAGAGTGGGAGGAAATATTGGAATAATTAAAGAAGTGAATGATATTGTTTTGAGACATGAAAATGGAGTTATAATGTGGTGATACCTATTAGTGAGAGGCCTTTATTTATTTATAGATTATATATTATAGATTTTAGTATATTTCAGAAGATTTTTTTATTTCAGTTTTTAAAAAAAAATTATAGTATAATGTTTTCCAAAAGTATCAAAAAAATGGTATCAAATCATTCATTTATTTTTCATTTTACTTTATAGATGATATAAATATATAACCATAAATAAAAAAAAATTATGGCTAATATATATTATTTGGAAATTTTTTTGTTAATTTTATTTTTTGTTATTTTAATTTTTTTATAATTTTGACTAAAATAGATTATAATGTGATACACGACATTTTTAAAGAAACAAAATCTAGTCTCAATTATAAAGTTGTTCACTTTGATCTATTATAAATTAAATTGATGTGTATTTTTTAAAATTATTGATTTAAATTTTTATAAATAACAAAAATGATTTATAAGAAAAAATAGAAAAAAAATGGATGATTTAGATACTTGTATATCATCCAAAAATTCATCTTTACTAATCTTGTACCTTTAGAATCAGTTTTGGAATGAATCTAATGTCAGGAGAATAATTTTGAACATCCAAGAACCAATATAATATGATATTTTAATATTATTTCAAATAGTCTAATTCTATGGATAGTGCATTGGAAAAATAGTTTAGAAGATTTTCCATCCTCACAAAACTAATAGAAGTTAAGAATTAGATTGTAACACATTGTAATGAAAACTATTCCTTGGTTTTTGAAGCATTTAAGAGGATATTTTCTAAGAAGGATATATTTAAGTTTGTTGTTAATAAATTAGTCCATGCACTAGAGAATCTCTAAAATGTCACTATGACTGTCAAGGATATTTAGTTAGATTTGGAAGAAACAAAGAGTAAAAGAGTTTGACAATTCACATCAAGAGATAAGAAGGATGCAGGATGAACATGTTTAAAAGTTGTATAAGTATAGAGAAGAAATTTATGATCATTGAAAGATGAGAAATAAATTTCCAACATGATTTTCTTGAACATTGAGGTGAAACTAATATATCTTTAAACAGCCTAGGATTAAATTTACTAATTAATTAGGGAGAATGTGAATTATTCCATTTAAATATTTGAGAAGTGTTCTCCCTTGTGGGGGACTAAAAATAGTTGAAAATATTCCATGGAAACATATAAATAACCATCAACATCATGCTAATTGGAAAGGTTATCTTGACACCCAATTAATTATAATTGTTATAAATCTATTTTAGTTGGATATGCGGGAAAAAGATAAAATCTATAAAACAAATGTGTAGAAGGAAATTCAATGAAACTAATTGACAAGTAAAATGGGTAAGATTGTAAATGTATGAATAAAATTTCTCCAAGACATGCCATAAAGAGTGGTGAAAAAACTCAAAAAATGTTTCCTAGAAGAAAAATATGAATATATTTAATCAACAATTAGAAGAAATATTTTTACTGGGTACTATTTCTGTTATCAAAGGTTCAGACCCATGCCCATAGATTATTGGTATATCATTTTAACATATGGAAATTAAATAATCCTAGTGAGAAAGGGATAAAAAGCTGAAAGTGAGAAAAAAACCTACTGTATAAAATAAATAGGTTTCATTGAACATGAATTATTTATCATTGGATAAAATATTTGAAAAGTGGGAAAGATTATGTGTCTCTTCAAACCATATTTGGAAATTCTTTTGATGAATTTTGGTATGTTCTTACTATCAAAATCACTCATGTTGATAAAAAAAAGTGGCCACAATAATAGGTGAAAAATAAGAATATAAATAAGGAAAAATATACCTTGGAAAATTATATAGTTCCTAAAATGTAAAAGATAGTTGAGGTAGATGTTCAATCCTCTTAGAGATAATGAAATAAGAAAGATTCTAAAACACCTAAAAAGAAGAATAACTAGGATGTATAGCCTATAAGGACAAGATTATTATACTTTTGTAAGAATTAAATCAAGGAGATGCATAAAAATATTGGCATTCTGGATGACATCTTTGATGAATAGTATATGGGTCTTCCTAATAAGGGTAAGTCAAAGAAGAAAGAACTGTTTATTGGAACATGAAAATATGTTCAAAAAAGTTATTATAATCACATGACTACTTTATCATAATAAAATAGACTTCTTGAATAGTGAATATAGAGAAAATTTTGCTTAATATTGCAAATTTGATACTATAAAGAAGAATTCCAGTCCACTAGAGAAGGGTGAATATGTCAATAAAAAATATGTAATTATATTTCCAAATCAGCTAAAATAGTCTAAAAGATTTGGGAAAGCTAAAAAATAAAACACCTTTATTTTATCAAGTAATAAATCCAAATTTGAAAAATAAACATAATTAGGTGAAGAACATGATGCCTAAAATTCAAAAAACATAGAAATATAAGGGTGAAATCATTAAGAAAACTGGAGTCAAATGTCATGGGTTGGGAAATCTATATCAAACCTCCTAATCAAGATAATGATCTATTATAAGACCCACTTTATTACCTATTTAATATTTAGGTGCTTGAAAATTGAGTAATTTAATGTAAAGTTGTATAGAAATCATCCCTAGAGGGGAATAAATGAAAAGAATATAATTTTCCAAAGATATAAGTATTTATTCTTAATCTGGACTCCTGATCAAACTTGATGAAAATTGAATGTGTGTTATGACTATCATTATACCATTTTTTATGATACATATTAATTATTTTTATTATTTATTGGGGTGATTATATAAATAAATATGGAAGAAACAACATACAATAGAATATTTTTTATGTGTGTGTTCAAGAATGTTTAGGATCTAGTAATTTTATTAAAAAAAACCTCATGATTAGAACTTATTTGGAAAAAGTTTTTGGTTGGTATCACATAGTGAGTAGGTATAAATAAATTTATTTTCTAAATTAATTATTTATGTTTTACACACTGGTTTATCCCATATTGACTTTGATTTTCTTGATTTATGGAGCACTACTAAGGAACTTGTAATGGCACTTTAATCCAGTCAAAGTTTATGATGATATTTGTTTCAGATAGTCTCTTGAGATTGGTGAATAGGGATTAAGATAAATTATTTATTAGGTGAAATTAATGGATTTTTTAAATATTAGGATATGTATAACAATTTTTTAAATATTTTCTTATTGAAGTTTAATAGGAATCTAGAAAATTTCATCCTTTACAGAAGTGGAACATTTTTTGAGTTATAAGAAAAGATGAAGTTTCAAAAATACTAAAGACTTAGTAAAGTGGTAGAATACGTTTAATTGATAAAATAAATCCTATCATATCAACAATTGGGAGAATAATTTTTCACACTATTTAATTTATTTTCAATTAGGGTTAAGAGAATAGAATTTACTATTGATATGAATTTATAATTGACAACAAATCTAAAGGGGGATATTGAATTGTACTTAGATAAATTATTTTATTTTTTAACACTATTAGTGTTATTATATAAAGGTGATGATGTAGGTGATGGGTTAAAGTATCCTCCCAATACATATAAATGAGGCTACCCATGCATTATTAGTAAATAATAATTTATTTGGATACCTAATCACATGGTGATTCACTATTCATTTCCACCCTTATAACATTATTTTAAAGTAGTTTTGTATTAAAAATTACAATTATAATAAAAAATTTCACTTGTTTTTATTAAATAATTTAATATTTAACTCTATTAACTAGAAATATTTTACATGTTTCAATGTTTACATTGTTCGAGGAGGTGATTTGGAGGATCCAAAATGATGTTCAAGAGATGTGTCCCAAACTGCTCAGAAGCCCTAGAACCCATGTAGACTAAAATTCATGCTAAAACTAATCATTAAGTACAATTTGAATGAATTTTTTTTTCTGATTCCTAATTTTAGTGGGATACAACTCTTCTTAAGACACCCAATCCCAATTCATCCATTAAGGATCCCATCCAAACTGATTTATCCAATAAATAGAATCTTCTCGAATTCAAATGTGGTGTTCTATATTTTGGATATATCTAGATCTTTGGGCCTATAAAGGATTCCAAATTTTTTGGAGATATTAAAGATGTGGGAAAAAAAATTAAAGAAATAAAAGATTTTATAGTGTCATGATACCATGTTTAACTGATTTTACGAAATCAGGGTGCCCAAACGACTTTCCACTTTGCCTATAAATAAGATCCTTAAGAAACCCATTTTGAAGTCTAACAAGAAGGTAAGGTGAATCCATTTTAGATATATAAAGGATTAATTTAATAATTATTATCTATTACTGATGCTATGGTAAGTGATACTTCAATATCTATGGCCTCCTCCCATTTAATGTAGTTCTAAACTCCTTACGATCACTCGGGGGGGATGTGAGTAAACCCTGAGCTTCATGTTTGTAATATTGTAATTATGTTTTTAATTATATGTTTTTATGTTGTTTTTAATCATACTATATTGTTATTTAATTGATTTTTTACTCTTATGTAATCCTAAACTCTTATTATCATGTTTGGAGATACCCTTCCATGTGATGTTTCACATATCATTCATCATTTATTCTTCCCTATTATAATTGTGGTGTTTTTATTGTTCATATTTCTCAATTGAACTCTCATACACACTATCCACTCCATGTACATTAATTTAATGGTATCAAAAATAAATAATATATAATCCTGGACAACACATTGAGTTCTTCATGTGTTTCCATGGTGAGTTTCACTTATGAAGTTGAACACAAATCACCTAATCATCAGTGGTAACCAGTGTATAATTTTTTGTTTACAATTGAAACTAAGAGATATACTAGTATAATATCAGTAAAAAATGGTTCTTGATGTTAAAAATAGGGATTAAATAATCTATACCTTTTCTCTTGAAGTAATGAAGGATGAGCATTATGATATTTCCCCAGGATGATAATGATTAATTAATTAGGTTCATTTATTCTTTGGTTTATCGCTTTCCTTTTACTATTGGATTATTAAATCATCACACCCCAAGTTTTACAAAATCTCATTCCAATTTTAGTCTCATAATCAAAACCATATTTTTGAATTAATGATATAAGTATCTATCGAGAGATGACTTAGTGTTCCTACTATACTACAGGAATTCTAGTAAAAAAACATCTAATTTGACACACTCTACAATGAAATCAAATTTTGGAGTTGTTTATATGGAAAAAGATAATTATTTTATTATTTATTTACTTGTATTTCATTATTTTCATTTTTATTTATTACTACTTTCAATATCCCCCTTCAATTTTTATTGTTTTTTGTTTTTCTTTTGTTTTTTTTTGTGTTTCTTATTCTCTATATCATCCTGTATATATATATATAGTTATACATTATAAAATTATATTTTATTTTCTCCTTTAATTATTCTTAAGTACTTTTATTTTACTCATCTTCTATCTAAAAGGAAAAAATAAAAAAACAAATGTTACAACATTATTGCATGAAAAAATCTTACAAATAAAAATTGATTCTAATTTTCCTAGAAATACTTCACTCAAAAATTATATCATCTAGATTAGTATATTCAAGTAACACTAAGAAAACCCTTTTGGAATCTCAAGTGATCCTAAACCATTATAAGAGTGAACCAAATCAAACCTAGGAAAACATCATTGCAATTAACTGACTTTAAAATAACTAACCATCTCGGATGTGGAGTATCCACCCAAATACAACCAATATCACGAGGAAGCAGAAAACATTGATCAAATACCAAGACAAATCCACCTCCTTCCAAAATTCCCTAGTTTTCCAAGAAAGAACCCTAATAAATATCTCAAATATTTTAACATTGTTTTCTACACCATGAGACCCAAAAATGTGTCTGAGGAGCTCATTAAGTTTTGGGTCATCCTTTCCTTGCATGATGATGTTGCCAATGATTGGATGTACATTTTTTTACCATAATGGGGGTTCTAATGACCTGAAAATAATATTTTTAGATAATTTTCTCCTTTACCCTCGCACTACATCAATTAGAAAATAAATTTGTCAAATTAGGAAATAATATGAAGAGACCCTTCATGAATATTACGAAACATTCAAATTATTTCATTTAAGTTTCTTCCACAACCAAATTAGTGAAAAATTTCTAATTCAATACTTATATGAGTTAATTGTCCCTATAGAATTTGGAATGATAGATATTGTTGCTAGTGGTTTACAAGTTGATAAAAATACTTCTGCTTCTCGTGACTTAATAGCCCACATGGCTCAAAATTCACAACAATTTTGTACACTAGAGATTTCCCCCACATGAGAAGTTCACAAGGTAATTCATTCATCCCTATAATAATAGGTATATAATAAAAATGATGACATGCATCCCCTTATAAGAAAATTATCTCAAACTCAAGTTAATTCACACTCTCCACATTTTCTATTACATTGTGTTATTTTAACTAATTACATTCATTTTTCTGACCAGTTCCCACAACTTTAGGATTCAACTGACTCTTGTACATCAGTATTCTCTAGGAATAATTTTCAGCAAGCACCACCCTTCAAGAAAGAACCATTCAGGACAAATAAGAACCTCAGGTGGAAATAAAAACCACATTACTCGTAAGTAGGAACCTTGAGCTACCCTAAATAGAATTGGTATAAAAAAGGACAATGTATGAAACCTTATTATCCTTCAACACCTGAAAATAATCCAACTCCTCCAAAATATAAAATGGGCCTTGAGGAAATCAGGAAGAAAATGTAAACCCAAAACCTAGAGTTCCAACAGACCACACAATCATATATTAATGACCTATGAACTCAAGTGGGACAATTTGAAAACACCATCGGTGAGATAATGATATAATGTTCTGGAGAACTATTATCCCAAACCATTGAAAATCTGAAGGAAAATGGTAATGTATGTGTAATTACACTTAATAGTGGTAAATAAATTTCTTCGTCTATTGATTATACATAATACGTATGTACCGAACTTGAAAAATATATTTACCTACATTTAGTAGATTCTAATGAAGAAAAAAAATAAAAGGGAAAAAAAATTATTATTGAGGATTGCCCTGAATAATCCATTCCTCTTCCTTTTCCCCAAAAAATATCTAAATATAAGAAAAAATTTGATAATGAGATTGAAAAATATATAATGATACTTTTAAAAATGATCAAGTTGACATTCCTTTAAGGGATGAAGTTAAAAAAATCCATCATTGTTCCAAATTTATTAAAGTGCTTTTTATCTATAGATGGTGACTAAAGGGGAATGAGATATTCAACCTAGGAAGAAATGTTTTAGCTTTTATACAACTAGTAATACTGACCAAATGCAAGGATTTGGGGATATTCATGATACCTTTCACCATAGGGTAGATCTTATTTTCTAAAAAAATGGTATATTTTGGTGATTAGGTTAATGTGATTCCTTACTCTATGTACACTTTTCTTTGGTCAGAGAGATTCAACCAATTTTAATAATTATGCAACTTTCTGACTAGAGAACAACACAACCACTCTGAGTGATCAAGTATGTCCTCATAAGAGTGTAGAATCTCATCTTCCCTGATGACATGTATATTCTAGAGATGGAATATACCTGAACCCATGGTCATGCTCCTCTCGTACTTGGTAGTCAATTTCACAAAACAAAAAATATAGTCATCAATATTTATAATGGTACACTACCCATGGATTTTGATGTAGAAAAGGTGCTTTTTAATATCCTTTATTCTGTGAAACATCCCAATGAAGAGAAATCCACTCTTCCTATATATTTGATGAAAGTGCTCTCCAATGACAAACACATACAACATTCTCCTCTTGAACCCTACTCTAATTCATTTTATTTTTCTTCACCCTTAGATGATTTGAGTTTTGATTCATGTTTATTGAGTCTTGTGTAGTTTGAAAAATGTGTAAATTTTTGTGTTTTAATTGATGAGTGTTTTCATTCTGAGGTGACCATGACCATTGATTATTCTAAAAATATCTTCTCTATTAATTCTTTATACATAATTTATACACATGAGAAGATAGAAATTTTCATGGACCTATCACCCCTTAAATCCCCTCCCTTAATCGAAAACCATTAGTGTTGGTATTAAAAACACTTCCATCTAATTTAAAATATGCATATCTTGAGGGTATTGAGTAATTATATATCATTATTTCCAAAAAAAACTCCTTCTATAATGGGAATCATAATTTCTAGACCTTTTGAGAGAGTGTAAAAATAAAATAGCATTAACATTGGATGATATTCTTAAGATTATCCCATTTATTTTTATACACCATATACTTTTTGGTTATGAGGCTAAACCGGTAAGGCAAGCTCAACGCAGGTTGAATCCCACTATCCTTTAAGTGGTAAAATTGGAAGTTAGTAAATTACATGCTTATGGGATCATTTTTCCTATATTTGATAGTAAATGGGTTAACTTAGTTCAAATTGACTCTAAAAACTAGAATAATAGTTATGTCAAATAAATGAAATTAATTGGTTCCAACACACGTGAAAAACAGTTCATGAGTCTATATTAGCTACTGTTTACTGAATCAATCGATGCGAAAGGACCAATTTCCTCTACCTTTCATTGAAAAAATGTTTCAAATATTGGTTGATATTGGGTCCAAGTTGGATGGGGAAGTGTTATATTGTATTTTGTTGTAATAAAGAGGATAAATCAATTCACTTTTTAGAATCCTTGAAAAACAAGACCCTGATTTACATATTGGTATTTCCCAAATATCATAAGTTTCGAGAACTTGTGATGAAAGCCTTATGTTGGGAAGGGGATAAATGTGAATGCCAATAATATTTATTTTTATTTGTAAATAATGATGTCGCTAGAAGATAGGGAAGTTACAGTACTTCCTGTTGAAAATATGATGAAGCTAAAGGTGATCAATCAAAGACTATATATCACGGAAGATAGGTTTTTAATGAAATCAGTTGTTTTTTTAAATAATCTAGGTGATAGTGAAGCAGTATTGGGGTTCATTTTTAAGAATATTTTAAGGTGACATTGTTTTCTATTTTTGTCGAATTTTTACTACTGGAGATAAGGAGATGGAGAAATGTGGTTTTTACAATGAATGTTGCGCACTAGTTTGAAGGTGGTTTGGTATATTTTGCACAATAGGAGTTCCAATATCCGAACATCAAAATCTATAAAAGTTAAGACTCACAAAAATATTCATTTTTTCATGAATGATTGAAGGTATTTTGGAATGTTTTATGCAAGGTATGATTCATGGTCAAAAAAATCAAAAAAATGGAAAAGGCATGAAGTGTATGAAAGATGTGGTTGGTTGGAAAGAGACTTGTGAGCCCAATGCGAAGCCAAATGGGGTTTTTCATGACACGTCAGGATCTTGTGTGACACATCAAGGTTTTCACACATGGTTCGGTGATGCCTATAAATAAGAGGTGACCCCCTCTCATTTGAGATACACAATAATTGGAGAAATCCTAAGCTCTGAAGTGCAGAAGAATTTTATGTAAATAATGTTGCATGGAGTAAATAGAGTAGCATGTAAGAAGGAGAAGTTGTGTGTAAGAAGAGAGTTGCACACAATATTGAAGTTTCACACATGAAGTGTTTCGTGAAAAATGTGAAATCTTGTGCCTGAGGCATAAAAGTTTTGCATAAGACATGTAAAAGGGTGTGTGAAAGATTTTAGTTCGGCACAAGAAATAAGTTGTGTGCATTGTAGTTCTTACCATATTCTGGGTAGGAAAAGGAATAATTGGTTTCAACGATCAAAATTTGGAAGCTGATTAAGAAGTAGTGAAACTTTTTTTTTCATACTGGTGCTAAGAGGGTGCACACACACTTGTGTATTGTTTTACAAGTGCTAAAAGAGTGTAAGGTTATATCCTACTCATTTTACTCTACATCAAAGGATTAATTTCCATTTGATTTTGTGGTACTGGACTGTTTCTGTATCATACCATGGATGTAGCTACTCTTGTTGTGTAGTAAAATTTTTAAATCTTAGTTTTTTTATGTGTCTTTTTAATATGTTTAGCAGGGAAAGAACTCTTTAACAAGAGGTAAAGTTTGTTTCAAAAAAATGAAATATAAAAGAAAAAGATATCACTATTTCACCCCTCCCCCTCTTAGAGCCACTTGGATCCTAACTGGGAAACTTCAGCTGGTAAGTCCCATTAATATTTCCATTATGTATATTTGGTTTATTTTTGAATCCATGTTACCCAATAGGATCAAGTAAATACAACATTTACATTCCCATTCGGCGCATTCTCATATATAAGGATGCCTTTGGGTCTCTGTAATGCTCCTAGTACATTTCATCGATGTAGCTTGAGTATTTTTTGGAGGACCATGTGAAATGTATCGAAGTTTTCATGGATCATTTCACAGTTTATGTAACTTTCTTTGATGACTATTTGGATAACCGAGGTTCTATCATATGCTGTTTTGCTGAAAAATGTCCTGTATTAAATTATAATAAATTTTATTTCATGGTTGAGTGGGGGATAGCTCTTGTGAATGTTATTTCAAATGATGGAATTCAATTTGATAATCAAAAATTTAATTAATTTCATACCTTCCACATCCCAAATGTGTTCATGATGTGTTATCATTCTTGGGTCATTCTTGTTTTTATCTATGATTCATTAAAGTCTTTTGGAAGATCGCACTTCCCTTATCATGATTATTGAAATGGGATTATGATTTTTTGGAATAAAAATTGTGAGGATTCATTAAATTCATTAAACATGAGTCTCAAATAACCTCTAATCATCCAACCACCAAGGTGCGATCTCCAATTTGGACTTATGTGTGATGCCTCTAACTTTTCAATTAGGACGTTTTATCACAAAGGGATGATAAGTATCCTCATGTAATTTCATATTCCTTGCATACCCTTGACCCTACCCAATAAAACTACCCCACCACTAAAAACAAACTTATTTCTATTTTGTTTTTTTGGAAAAATTCAGTTCATGTATTAATGGGTAAAAATTTATCGCCTTTTCTAACCATGATTCCCTTTGATTTCTCCTTAACAAAGTCAAAGCTAATCCTCACCTCATACGGTGGATGATCCTCTTCCAGATATTGTCCTTGATATTTGAGATAATAGAGGAGTGAAAATGTGGTAGCTGACCACATTAGTAGGATATACCCCCCACTAGACCACCATGTTGACTCATCCCTCCCCAATATAGAATTCTTTCCTCATGAAAACCATTATGATGTTATGGACCTTACCCCAGTATGAAGGCACTGAGAATTTTAAAGAAACAAATAGATTCCCTATATATTTTATCACTTCACAATCCCATAGACCTAATAATTCTTCATGATGGAAAATTTGGGATGACCCTTACTTATAAAGAACATGTAGTGACCAAGTTGTTAGTAGTTGTATTTCTGACCATAATTTCACCTCAGTTTTGAGCTTCTACCACACTTTGGCTTATGGGGGCCACTTTTTCTCTCAGCGTACTTCTTTAAAGGACCTTGACTAAATAAATTATTGGAAAAAACAAAAAATGGTGAACCTGACGTGAATCCTTAACCAAGTTAAAATGATGTTTTGCTTATTTGTTAGGCCCCTTTTAAACTCAATATGAGGGCCAAAAATGCAATCAATAACATATGATCTCATAAAAAAGATGTAGTCTGGCCAGACATATCTTGATTATGTTTTCTATATATAATAGGAACTCTTTTCAAAGATCTCTCTACAACACAGAATGGCTTCTTTAAAGTTCACACCAGTGAATGCCTCGGACACTACTCCTGCTGGATCCTCATCTGCTCTGAGTATGACATCACCTTATCAGTATCTTCAATGCTGGGTCTCGAATGCATTGGTCAGGGAATACCGCCAACACGGTACCTTCCTGACTCTGGAGGATGCTCGACAAGCCCTCCATGTTAACAACTCACCCTGGTTGTCCAGACAGCGACGAACAGTGGTCATGAAGCAGGCGGTGCTAACCACCGTCTCCAACCGTTTCGGGTCATTATCCCCGGAACGCAACAACCAGTCCCTCCCATATTATAGGGAGGTGAATGGAGAGGTCACACAAGGCCTCGGTTCAAGAAGATAGGAGTCCTTACTAAGGACTCTCACCAACAATCACCACCAGACTCATGCGGTAGTGCACCCTCAACATGATGAGGGTATTGCCTCTAGGCATTCGGCTCAGGTTCCTCAGACCCGAGCATGCAAGATGAACCGTCAAAGGTGAAATTCGGTCAACAGGGAGCAGGTTCTTACCTCTTCCACCTCCTAATAAGTCCATCAACCTAACTTGATGGCAAGCAACGAGCGGGCACACACACCCGTCCGTTATAATCCCACTGTCTAGTATACTCTTCTGGAAGCAACCTGCCAATCCCGCTAGGCAATTCCGACAAAGTACTATAGGAAGGAACATACACCTGTTTATAATTCATCATCCAGTCATCAGGCTCGTCTGACTGCATCCAAAGAAGCTCGCCAACCAAATGTGGTGACCACCTGTAAGCAAGAACATACACCTGTTTACAATCACTAATTCAATTAGGAGTCTCATCTGCCAGTATTGAAGTAAATCCATCAAACATACTTGACAGGGAATATCCAGCAGGAACATACACCTACCAAAGATCATCAAGTCTGTCATCAGTCTCATTTGGTAGCACTCGGAGAAGTTATTCAAAAATATCTGACGACATATTTGGATGAGACTCAACTCTATGCCCCTATGAATAAGTACTGTCAATATTCGTTGACAGAAAAATGAGGACAGTATTAGGCACATACACCTACTCTAGACACGGAATGGATGTATATTCCTGTTCCGGCAGCTGATGTAACGAATCACATTCTGACAATGTTGAAAGAGCAGAAGAAAATCTCTACCCATATTTTGGATACCAGTCAGAATATTATAACAACTTCAGCGACGTCACAGGTAAAGAAAAATAAATATATCCCTATTAGTGGAGTGACTCATCAATATGTCTCTTCGGAGAAGATACACACCTCTGTTCCAGTCTAGGAGGGTTGTGGGGAATTTTCCCTCGTGTCATATAGAAAATCAAGTCTGGCACATACACCCGATTTAAATGGTGATAATCAGCCTAACCTAACCATTTCTCCTGAGTAGGAATATACACCTATCCATACTAACCACTTTCATGAACAAGTGGTTTCCAAACTGAGTAAGAATGAATCCAAGAAAAAGACTCATCCAACACAGTTGAAAAATCAAGAGCCAATATGCAATAAGGCCTTGCTCAATGCTGGAGTTCTTGAAGCCCTCAGACAATTATCTGTTATAGTTCAAGATTCTAATCTCTCATTTCAAAATTCCGGAAGTAACAACAATAATTCTGAAGGTCTTCATCAGACACTTCCTCATGAAGACTTTCTTCATGACAATTTGGTCAATCTCGAAGTATCAGCTTCAGATGAGAGCCCTGATGACCCTCTGCATGGTCAGAAGACCAAGGAGTAAAAGGTTTCATCTTTTGTTGTAACCCACCATGGTGGTCCTCCCCATGATGATGAATTTATCTGTGAAAGTCCTCTCCATAGTAGTGATTCGTATTGCATGGAAAATTCTTCAATGGACAATGCAGTAACGAGAAAGCCCTATTATCTTGAGGCACTTGAAAATGTGAATCCACTAATGTATGATTATTTCCCGTTAGTAGGTGAAATACTTTCTCAATAATAAGATAGATTGGGGTGTAGGTCATTCTCTAAGCCACCCCTGGGTCATTCATCTTCTAATTTGACAAATGAATTCTCTACCAATCTTGTTGAATCTGATGAAGCAACAAAGAAGCACCATTTTTGGTCCAATTAGGTAGAATAATATTCCACAAAATGACAAAGAGGAAGTGTTGAATATGAGAAAACAATTGAAGAAAGGTGAAATAGCATTCATGTTTTGTCCTTTGGCTGACTCTCAATATGATATTCCAGAAACGTTGACAGAAGACTATATTCACGATATTCATATCCACATGTAGAAAACTATTTTTCACTTAAAAGAGAAAATATTATCTTATGATGAATATCAAAATCATGTCCAGATAATAGAAGGGTTGCAACACCAAATTGACTTGGCATCTCTCTCAGTTTTTCGACATCCAAAGGTTGAAAAGAAGCAGATAACCATGCAGCATACATGCCTTGGAGCATTAAAAAGGTTGCGCCAATTAATTACCAATGCCCCATCTGGTATTCAAATTAGGGAATGGGGTGTTCATGGAGCATTGAATTTTACTCTGCTCTCCAGTCAATAAAGCCTGCCAAAAGTGGTCACATGAAATGTTATTTCCCATGGCTGGCCACATCTAACTGGTTTTATGTGTAATCAAAGGCTTTCTCAAGAACAGGCCTCAAATAGTTCTTCCCAAAGTCAAGAATATAAAGAACAAGTTGTCGAATTACTCTTGCATCAAGAAAATGAGAATATTGAACAGGCTTCTCGTTTTTAGCATGCCCATCATCAAGTGACATAGGTGTCAGAAATAATCCAATTTTTATCAAAGCCAGGTGATTTTAGTGGATGTCAGATGATGCATCCGGCTAATTTTCTGACTAAAATCCGCAAAATCATGAGAGATTTTAAGAAAGTTTCAGATGTAGTAGCTCAAGAGCCACCTCAAATTTCCAGGCTTGGGACACTTTTAATTCAACCCTCAGGATCAACAGACACATTTGAGGAGTTGAGCAGTAAAAACAAGAACATCCCTAGTCCACCGGACTGGGGATATTTTCAAATTCTCAATATTTTCCATAGAAAAAGACAGTATTATCTCGATTAGGGAAGAACCCACAAGAGGAACATAGGGCCAAATTATCAGGAGAATCCCTCCAAATTAAAATTTATCAAGAAGTTCCTAAGGGTTCAACCAAACAAAATGAAATGTCTCAGGACATTGAAGAAGACAGTATCGCAGAAGCGCTGACAGAAGGGCCGCAATACATTATGCATTGATAAATGTCGTCAATGCCATTGTCACTGATCCCCTAGAACATGAGGCTCACTCAGATGAATCAGATGAAGAAGTTCATATTCAATATAATGTATACACAGAGGCAAATAAAGAAGGTGTGCGTACCCGAAATCAAAGGATTACCCAGAATTTAGGTATTCCTTCAAATAACCAACTCCCCCTATCCAAAAGGCGTACAACAAGAGGAAAGGAAAAAAGTCAGGTTACATTCCACCCTACCACTGCAGAAGGCCAATCACTCTCATTAGAGGAAAGGTTCACACAACAAGAAGAATAAATGAAGGAGTTAAGGAGGTTAAATACAGAACTACTTCAAGGTAGTCTTCATCCTAAACATACTAGAGTTAATCACTCAAGGGAATTTTTTGTAGCTACTGAGATTGATCAAGAATATACCCCTTTACAAGTACACCCTCACAAGTCTAATCTAATGGGTCGTATGTGACAGAAATCCGCAATACTACCATCAATGACAGTACTGGTCGCCACACCCGTCCAAACTCCAGTTCTTACACCTACACAGGTCCAAGATCAACCAGATATTTCTCAAAAATTAATGACTACCATTGATTCGTTAATAGATCCTTTTGAAGCTATGGAAGTAAAGTGTGCACTAGTTCAATCAAAGAAGAGAGCTTACCCTGAATGGGTGGATGCAATTCCCCCCCCCCCATCAAATTTTGCGAGTACCACATTCCCAATTTTTAATAATTCGAGAGATCCAGAACAACACTTAAAACATTTTGTTTCTCGTTGTGATCCTATTATGGGAAATCCTCAACAAAAAGATGAACTTAAGATCAGGTGTTTTGTACTATCATTAAAGGGACCTTCTTTTTTCTGGTATATAAGTTTGAAATCTCAGTCAATTACTGGGTGGGAGGATCTCTGTCAAAAATTCCTTCTTCAATTCGGCTCAACATTTCCAAAGACAATTGTTCTTTATCTTACCGATTGTAAGAAAATGGAAAATGAAAGAGTTTCATATTTCATTGCTCGCCTGAAGGGATTAACATATTCTTTAAGTTTAGTACTCCCTCAAGAAGAGTTGCTGCCAATATGTGTGGAAAATCTGCGTGATGAATTACGCACATCGTTGATCCCTCTGAAACATAGAGGAGGGCTTCAAGACCTTACTTCAATCGCTCAGCAGGTAGAAGATTCTCTTACAAAGACTAGGGCTCAAACTCGTGTAATTCCATCAGTTCTCTGAAGACGAATAGGGAAGCATAGACTGTTATAGTTACACTTAAACCAGCACCTGTACCTACTTCCACTTCAAAACCTCCATCATATTGAAGGGCTCCACCTCCTGATCATTAAGAACAACAGCCACCTTGTCAAGATGATCAAAGAGATCAAAGGCGAAAATTATTTAATGATTTGAAGAAAAAAATTTATTCTTTCCATAATGAACAAGTTCTTGGATACTTCATCTCAGCTCTAGAAAACAATCTGGTTTAGTTTTCATGGCCCAAAAGGCCGAACAAGGAAGGAGATAAAGACCTCCCCAAATATTTCCCATTTCATCAGATGTTGGGGAATCCCATTTAGGAGTGTTTTTTCTTAAAATACCTCTTTAAAAAGATGGTGGACTCTGGACAAGTAAAATTGAAAGGCTCTTTAGCCCAGGTAGCATGTGTTACTGCTACTGATCCAGATGAATAAGGAGAATGACATGAAGTCAAAAGTAAAAATGCACAGAAGTATGATGATTTTATGGTCAAGATAATGATCAACCGAAGTCATGCCATTTTATGAACACAATTGAATCAACCAATTGTGTCTTATTCTATAAATGTCACAGAAAAACCCCCTTCATCAGAAGGAAAATCCTCAAAGAAGCGGCGTAATTTGAAGAAAGAAGAGTAGTCATAAGTAGATGAGCTCGTGTCAAATTCTAAGTTGTCTTTGACTCTAGCAGATTTTATGTCATCTACTTCAAAAGCACGGGCACCGCCCCATCAAACGGCACAACCTGAACTGGTTAATCAGGCAGAATCTTCATCAGATGAAGAATTGATCTTGGGTTCTGTTAACATAATTCATTTAATAGATCCTTATGCCAATGACAGTTTCGATTATGATGAGCCTAAGTTCCCTTTATCTAATAGAGGAATTAGAGGAAAAGATATAGGTCTAGGGTATAGGGGAAGACATGGATATTACAGAAGCCACTATTTCTATCCTACCCCTGCTAGAACTGTATATGCGGCAGAAACTCATGGAAAATCCCTTCAGCGGGCTAAACAAGAACAAGAAATTTTTTCCACACATGGAATATTTGGTCCTGATACAATTATTTTGGAAGACCAGTTAGAGGTCAACCCTTCTTCCTCTCAGCAAATAGATAGACCAAGTCGGTTTAATCTACAGAATCCAAGAGTATTACCAACTCCTACCCCAATACGGGAAGCATCTACTACCAAAGCATCAACTTCCAAGGCACCTGCAAAACCACATTGTCGTGATGGGAAACTCAGACCTTTGGACCAAAAGTATGATGTCTTAAAACATTTGTCCCAAGTACAAACAAAGTTATCAATCATGGATTCCTTGAATCTGTCAAAAGATCTTCAGGAGGTGCTTATTGAGGCTTTGTCAAGTCCTCAGGAATTCGAAACAGAAATTGTTGCGGCTGAGGTCTACCATAGAGGGAATGATCCTGCAGAATTCCATGCAGGTGATATCTTTTATAGATGAAGATGAAGATGATGTTGTACATGGACATATCAGAACTTTTTATCTATCTACAAAATTCAATGATATAGACATCCGATGAGCTTTCATTGATAATGTTTTATGAGTCAACATCATCCCTATTCGTACACTTCGTTGATTGGGACTCACCAAATCTGATTTATCTCTATCTACATTGATGTTGCAAGGATATGATAAAAATGAACAAGAATCTCTAGGCGAGATTACACTCACAATTCAGTTTTCAGATCTTGTGTCTAATTTAGATTTCATGGTTGTTTGTCAGGATACAGCCTTCAACATTGTTCTTGGAAGACCTTGGCTACATCAACATGTGGCCATACCTTCGTCGTACCATCAGTGTCTCGAATATTGTTTCAATGGTCAAATTGGAACATTGTATGGTGACAAGGCCCCATTAAAAACACATCAATCTCAATACATTGAGGCATAATTTTATCACATGGAGGGAAAGGAAAAATCCACGGCAAGGAATGTCACCAAAATTAATGCTTCAAATGGTTTGGAAAAGATTCTAGTAAACCCATTCATACATGTGAGTATAGATTATGTGTTTTCTATCAGTCAAATTTATAGGATATACCTAAATCCAAACACACTTATAGAATCTTTCATAATTTTAATTACGGAAATCAAGCCAGATAGCATGGTAGAAATTGTAGATTCACCAAGAAATGATGAAATCTTAGATATAGATGTCTTCATTTCATCTATTTAAATCCCGCAATTCTATACTTCATCAACGAGGTCAGAAGAAATTATAGCAATACCAGAGGAAAACAATGATGTCAATTCTCAATCCATCATCTCCTCTCTATCACTCCAGAAAGACCCTTCATCATTAATTGGGTCAAAATGGTAGCCTCTTCTCCAAGATGTTTAAATTTTATCTTCTCCCCTGACCATGGAAATTTTGCTCTGTCATCTACTATGCAAGTAGAAACATAATAAGTAACACATATTGAAGAAGAAGAAGAGGAAGATATTAGGGATGCTCCTCTAGCATTTGAAGAGGGTATCTCTACCAATGTGGATGAAGTCAGAGAAATAAATCTGGGTATAAAATAAGATCAACGCCCCACTTTAATTAGTGCAGCCATGACTCTTGAAGAGGAAGAAATGTATACATCATTTCTAAAGAAAAATAAAGATTTATTTTCTTGGAATTATATCGAAATTTTAGGCCTTGATCCTGATGTTTCCACTCATCATTTGGGTTTTCTAGAAGAACATCGAGGATTCAAGTAAGTAGCAAGAAGAACACACCCAACTTATGCCTCTAAAATTGAAGCTGAAGTTGATAAGCTTATCAAGGCTAACATCATCAGATAAGTTCAATATCCCAAATGGATGGCTAATATTGTCCATATGAAAAAGAATAATGGATAAATTAGAATTTTCATTGACTTCAGAGATCTTAATCGGCATTGTCCCAAAGATGATTTTCCAGTTCTGATCATAGAACTCTTAATTGAAGTAACAGCTAGATAGGAAGCTCTTTTTTTCATGGACAGTTATTATGGGTACAATAAAATATGAATGGCCCCAAAAGATGAAGAGGCTATAGCCTTTAGAGCTCCTCATGGTGTGTTTTTCTATCGGGTAATTCCCTTTGGCCTGAAGAGTGCAGGTGCAATGTATCAACACACCATGCATGTAGAGACCCGAAACTTGACATACATGGACATTACATTACTTTTTTGGAATACTTAGTACATAACAAAAACACACACATAAGGATCGTAATAGTTTAGTGTCTTTGGAAACTCGGAATATAATCTTCTAATCGTGGTGAAATATCTTCAACATCTCCCATAAAGATCTTATTTTTTTACCTAAAACCTTTCTTTATATCCTGGGGAAAAGAAAACATAAAAGGGTGAGCTCAAATGCTCAGTAAGGGTAAACAAAAGAAATATCAATCACATCATATTCATAAGAACATAACATTTTGGAAATCTTAACCTACAAAAGAGATCATAATTTCATAACATGGGATAAATCTTAGTAGTGAAATGAAATCCCAATAATCATAACTTAAAACATGAAACTTTGTGGCATACACACATAATAATAGAGAATCATATCTTATTAGTCAAGACTCATTTCCAAGACTATCATAGTGGACAAAGTCCATTTCTGAACCGAGTCACCCTCGTTTCAGTCCTGTTTCACTGAACCGGTATAACCTACCGTTCCAGCCATGTCTATCTCATGAGATATAAAATCTTTACCCAATGTATTGGAGGGAGATATAGGTCCCACCCATCTCATAATTATACCATTCTTATGTGTGCCACAAAATCATAAATCATACATCATTTCATAACCCATGTAATACAAATGGGAATCTTAAACATCATGACATCATAAAACAATTCATATAAGATAAAGGAATTTATAAAAATAATTCCATCACAAAATAATCAAATACATGTAATAATAGGGATAAAAACAGAACCCTTTGTTATCTTAGATGGAAAATAATTTTGATAAAACACTTGAACTCCATCCTTGAGGAAAATATCTTTTCTTCTTCAAAAAAAGTTTTCCTTTCATAACATGTCATACAACTTTAAACTAAAAGAAGTTGATTAAAAATAAACTTGAAAACTTGTAAAGGATGCTTCTTGGAAATAATGTTTTAAAAATCCATTCATGTCGTATAAGTTAAAAAAAACATTCTTCTCGTACTTTTGTCGGAAAAGTCAAAACGTACCTCATACGAAAAACGACAAAAGATTCCTTTCATATCTTTTACTAAAAACTTACCGAATGTTAAAATTGGTTTTAAACAATTTTAGGTGGATGGAAATAATATTACATATTGAGGAAACATGGATGTGGACGATAAAATACACCCCAGTAAATTCCAAAGTATAAACAATCTCGGATAAAAATGAGATTGTGATATTTCCCTTACCTTAGGTCCGATTTTATTCGTAGGTGTCCGAACCTCCTGTATAATGATTTAAATAATTTCATTTACTTATTCTAGAATCATACTCATTGTTATGATATCATATATGGTTCACTTATGACTTTATATTACCCTTTCTTTTGTAAATTCTATGTTAAAGAGCATTTTGGGTAAAATTGTTTCATTTGTCGTCCGTGTTTTGACTTGTAATTATTCATATGATTGCTTAGATCATAATTACTTAATTACATAATATAAAAAATGATTTATATATAATATATATTCAGAATATACATATATATAATAAATTAGTAAATGGAAAGAAATACACCATTCATGGAGACGGTAGGTCGTACGTACGCATGAACGCTGTTTTCGTTTCCTTATTGAGTTGAATGGAATTAAGTAGATGACATACATATATACATAAATCCAGTATCTTTATAATGTCATATATTACATTATTATTTCTTATATATACTTTATAATCATTCTTAAATGGTTAACATGGAGAATGAATCTAATCGAGTCGTGGAGACGGTAGTCCGTACGTACGCACGAGCGATGATATCGTTTCCATAATTATTGAATTGAATTGGAGTGGATGATACAATATATCAGAATCAATATTATGTTCTAATAACTATGTATAGTTATTCTTTACACCATTATACCCATCCATGTAAGGTGGTGGTGGAAAATAGATTACACCACGGCGTGGAGACGGTATTCCGTACGTACGCACGCGCGGTGATTTATTTTTCCGTAGGATGGATAGATGGTGAAATAGGGTTGTTTCATACTTATAATAACATATCATTATATGATTGATACTGATGTTATTACTTCATAATTAAAAAACCTAATAAGAAGAAGTGGAAGAAGAAATAAAGATGAAAGAATCGGTAACGGACATTACCTCTTCTTTGAAGTGCTTCTTTGAGACCTCCTTTTAGGGCACTAAAATGGGTCTTTGAAGAAGACCAGAACCTCTAGGATGTTACTAGGGAAGTGTAGAAGATAATTTGGCAGGGGTTGGCCGAGCATGAAGGCTCAAAGTTGTGTGAGGAAGAGAGGGAGGAGGTGCCCTTTTATAAGTGAGGAGAGGGTCTCCTTTGGAAAAACTAAAAATATTATTTTATTATAAAGTCATGTTCGGTTTTAAATAGCTCCAAATTGATTTATTTCTAAGATAAGGTGGGGATGGGTCTAAATCCTCTCATCCAATAGAATTTAGACAAGTTTAGGTTCCTATTTTAACATTATCATTTAGATTTAACATTAAGTTAAATAATTTTACTTTTACCGTGTCTTCTTGTGTTCTTACACTATAAGGTTAATAAACTTACTATAAGAAGCCAAACGAACCCCAAGTTGTTTATTATTAATATATATAACCTTATATAAGTCATTTTTCCGAACCTTAGATTTTTAGGAATAAAATAACAATTAATAATATAATATTTGTTTTAAAAACTATTTTATGTCAATTTTGACACTATTTAGTAATTGATTTTTGTAAAAATCATAACAGAATGATAAGTTCTAAAAAAGTTAATTAAATCAATACTAACATGTCATATTAACCTATAAAATTAGTGTAATTCATAAAAAGTCTCAAATTATCTTTATTTGGGTATTTATAACATCAATTACGTCAATATTTCATTAATAAGATAATTACTGCATCATCGTTGTGTCATAAATAAATTAAATTATTTAATGTCTAAAATTTACAAATAAAATACCATTATGTAGGAAATCTTTTTAGATTTCTAATTAATATTTATAATCGAATTTATCTTATGTATGACCCCATAATAAAAATGTTTTAGTAAAGAAACTTTGATTTTAACTCTTTTAACCCTTCTCTAAATAAATTAATAATAAATGTCCTAATCTAATCCAAGTGGGCCTAAATGGTCATATTTTATTCCTAAGTTGGTTTTTGGTCGAATTAAACTTATTCAATAGAATTATGACATGTTTTAGGGTAGTAATAATATCATTTCTACCCTTAATTACCCTTTTTACTTTTAACCGTGGTAAAAAAAAGTAGAAAGTTATTATTCATCAAAAAATTATTTTCATCTCATTGAACCACATTTTACTTACTGACATCAACCGTGTCTCTCGGATTTTTGAAATTCCACTCATAGAAGCGGTAAAATTAAGTTTTATGAACAATTCAGTTTTTTTTAACTACCACTTAGTGGTTTCACTATTCATCAAAAATTGAAAGTTTTCAGAAAAATACCAAAAATTAGGCCTAAGATATATTTGATATTATGAACTCAAAAATGATTTCTATTTTACCAAATTCAAAACATATCAGTTTCATTAACTAATTTAAAAATTAATTCCCGTCGTCAAAACAAATAGCGTGTTTTTTAAGAGATAATAACTATCAAAAGATTGAAACTTGTTTATAACTGGTTTAGATGTGAAATTACATCCAATGACCATCATTGTATTAAATTGTAAAAATATATTCTAAATATACTTTAAAACCACTAAAATTAATAATTTATCACTATTAATTATTTCGATTGAAAAAAGTTGTTTTTAATTAAAATTTAGTAATTTCCACTATTCATCAAAATATGAAAGTTATCCGAAAATTACAAGAATTTCACCCTAAGCTAATTTCGATATTCTGAATCCAAAAATGAAGTCCATTTTGAAAAATAAATTTACAAAATTTCAAAAAGTGGTTATTACTATTCATAACGGCTAGTTTTAATAATATTTTAATAGCATATCATTGTTTAGTGAAATTCAGTATTGCGTACTACACACGCTATCAAGGAAGGTCGCGATTGCGTGTAATGAAAGGCAAGTCAAGGATGCATGTTGTGCAAGCTCCTTTTGGTGTAGCGTACAACACAAGACATTAATGAAATTAAAAAGAATATTTTTCATAAAATCTCGGGGTGTTACAATGCACCATATCTTCAAACCCTTTTTAGGGAAATTTGTTGAATGTTATGTGGATGATTTTGTGGTTAAATCTAGAAAATGTTCTGATCACTTGGCTGATTCAGAAATCATATTCAACAAACTTCGACAACACAATTTGAAGATGAACCCCTTGAAATGTGCTTTCGGGGTAACCTCTGGAAAATTTCTTGGCTTTGTTGTACGCCATTGTGGTATTGAAGTTGAACCTAAGAGAAAGAAATCAATCCTTGATATGTCACCTCCTTCAAATTTGAAATAATTAAGAGGAAATCAAGGACACTTGGCCTATATTCGGCGTTTCATTTCCAATTTAGCTGGTAATTGTTTACCCTTCACCAGATTAATGAAGAAGGGAGTCACCTACCAGTGGACTGAAGATTGTCAAGAAGCATTCGATATCCTCAAGAAATATCTCTTTAGTCCACCAGTATTAATTCCACCTATTGAATTAAGACCACTTATTCTCTATGTGACAGCTTTAGAGTGATCATTGGGTGCCTTCCTTGCCCAAAAGAATGATGTTGGAAATGAAAACACCCTTTACTATCTCGGTCGGACTATGCTTGAGGTAGAAACTCGATATTCATGTATTGAAAAGTGATTCCTAGCCTTAATCTTTGCAGTTCAAAAATTGAGACACTACCTACAACATCATGAGTTCAAATCGGTAACTCGCAATAACTTGCTCAAATATATCCTTAGTCGTCCAATGCTTACCAGATGTCTGGCAAGGTGGGTAGTTATTTTGCAGCAGTTTGATATCCAGTATGTGTTTCAAAAGGAAATAAAGGGCCAAGATCTAGCCTATTTCCTTTCTGAACACCCATCTGTAGAAGATACATCTTTAAATATTGAACTTCCTGATGAGGAAGTCTTCTCTATTCAAGATAATCCTCAAATATGGAAATTTACTTTGATGGTGCCTCCAGAAGTCCAACAAGGATGAAAATGAAAGACCCTAAAATCAACAAAGTTGGGTTAATAATCGTGCTTATTTCCCCAGAAAAGGCAGTTCTACCCTATTCCTTCTTATTTTTGGAAGGCTATACAAACAATGAAGCATAATATCAAGCTATCAACGCAGGCTTAGAATTGCTGCTTCAGGCATAGGTGAATCACTTTAAGGATAAAGGTGATTCAAATTTGTTAATCAAACAAATCAATGGGGATTATTCCATCAAAAATGAAGAGTTAATCCCTTGGTGTGATTACGTTAGAGAGTTAATGGTGTAATTTCCTTCAGAACCATCATTTTTTATGTCATGCGATCACAAAATTCCCAATCTGATGCACTGGCTAATGTTTCCATAGCCCTGGCAGATCCAAACCGGGAAGAAACATTCATCAGCATTTCCCACCGTTGTGTAGTTTCACCTTTTGTTCAAATAAGAACAGAGTAAATCAATGAAATCGGTCCCATTTCTGAACCATATAGTCATGCTACATGATGGATGAAACCTATCAGGTAATACCTTCAAAATGGAACACTCCCACCTGATAGAGCAAGGAAAGAACAAGTCCGATTACGTGTGGTCAATTTTACTCTTTATGATAGCCCAGATCACCAAAAAAAATTCTACAAGCGAGGTTTTGATGGAATTTTCTTCAGATGTATTGATGGTGAAGAGACAATGGCAGTCATGAGTGAAGTTCATGCAGGTGTTTGTGGTACCCACCAGTCTGGACAAAGACTTTCTGGTAAAATTTGAAGTCTTGGATACTTCTGGCCTTTAATGGTGCAATATTGTGATGATTTCACTAATAAGTTTCATTCTTTCCAATTATGTTCCAACTTCATTCATCAACCCCTAAAGTTGCTTCATACAGCTAAATACTCATGGCCATTTTACACATGGCGAATGGATGTAGTAGGACCTTACCCCCTGGCTACATCCAAGCAGTTTAAGTATATTCTTACTACTACTGACTTCTTGTCCAAATGGGTAGAGGAAATACCTCTCAAAAAAATTAGTTCTAAAATCATTGTTAGCTTCGTCAAGTCTAACATCATTACCATATTTGGTGTCCCTCATACCATATTGACGGACAATGGCACCAACTTCTATTCATCTGAGGTGAGAAATTTGTATCAAGAATACAACATCGAATCTAACCATTCATCTCAGTATCATGCAGCGGACAATGGCTAAATAGAGTTCTTTAACAAGACTCTTTCAAAAATACTAAAAAAGATGGTGGATAAAGATAAGAAAGCATGTATTGATAAATTTTTCATGCTTTATCGGCTTATCGGACTACCACCCACACTGCTACGGGGTCAACTCCATATTCATTGTTATATGGTACCGAAGTAGTCTTGCCCATTGAGGTTCAATTACCTTCGCTCAGAGTGTCCATTTGTGATCAGTTATCTATAGATGAACAATCTCAAAAGTGATTGGATGAATTGGAATGCCTAGATGAAAAAGGATTGTGCAACCTGCCCCATTTGGAAGTCTATAATAATCGAATAGCATGAGATTTCAATAAAAAAAATTGTCTTTGTTCATTCATTCAAAGAGAATTGGTATTGGTCCTCAGAACTCCAATGATAATGGGAATGAAGCCTCCAAATCCTGAGCCAAAGTGGGAAGGACTTTAATCAATACATAAGGTCTACTTCAATGGAGCTTATTCTTTAATCTCAATGGATGGAGAACAAATTACAACTCCAACCAATGAAATATTTTTGAAGAAGTATTTTTTGTAACACAAATACACCCTTTGTACTAGATACATGACACTAAACTATGCAGAACTGGTCCGTGCATATAACCTTAAACTATTTTTGTCCTTGATGCAGGATATTAAACTACATAGCCCCTCGTTCTTCCAACATGATGTTAAACTATGTCCCCTTTGTCGTCCAATGTGACGTTAAATTGTGCATCATCCTGCACTACGTTAAACTTTAAACAGTCCCTTATAAGTCCTGCATGACGTAATACTTTACATTTTCATCCTAAATGAAGTTTAAGCTATGAAAACATCCATTAATACGTCCTACATGACATTAATTTGTGCACATGTTATGCAAGACGTTAAACTACACAACAATGCGTCCTAGCTACATGACGCTAAACTGTGCATCATTAGGGTTGTTGCTACCTCTTGTTTCTCAAACCAATCATTAATCACTTGAGCTTAGAGTAAGCTTCAACCATAACACCTTCTCTGGGCTGCTAACCATGCTTAATTCCCAACATCATCTTCGGGTCACTGTCCTTAAGTACACCCCGATCGTCAAAATTCATTCTCAATCAAACTACGCGGACTTTGATCCTTGCCTTCTAGGCTAGGTACGTAGGTAACATCTCGAGGTTAATGCCCAAAACCAATATCTTCAATTCGGTTCACCTCCATCTCATACGATGTTGATCCATGACCCCCCCTGAAACCAATATCTTCTCATTGGTTCACAATCGTCCTACATGACGTTAAAAAATGTACATCTCTTTTGTCCTTGCAACATGACACTAAACTATACAGCACCATCATCTTTACTATATGATGTTAAACTATACTGTCCCCCATTGTCCTCACTGCAAGACATTTAACTACATTGCAATATGTCCTAGCTACATGATGCTAAACTGTGCAGCATCGGTCCATGCATATGACTTTAAAATATTCGCAATTTTGTCTTGTATGACAATAAATTACAACAGTCTCTGACACTCTCACCTGAGAGGGAATCATTATTGACATTGATCTCCAATAATGTCATATTCCAAGGACTACATGCATACATGGAAATGCCTAAACCTTTAATCTTGTATTCAACCAATATTGCACTAAAGTCCCCTTTCACCCTTCACATGTACGAACCAAATCTGTACAGAGGATATTTCATGAACTAAGTATGGATTGATTCCCGTCCCTATGGGATATGTAAAAACATTAGAGCATCCATAGAATCCATCCCCAAGTCTTTGGACTTAACCCCAAACTCCACTTTCAGTCTCTTGGCTGAAGATTCCTCATGCGAGCACATGAATGTGGTATGAAACCCCTGGTCTTTATTCACATCAGGTTTATAACAAACACACAATGTGGCTCCCTCATTATGGTCCGAGGTCTACGACCCTAAACTAAGATCTCTTATGCTCTCATCCCACATGACATTAAACTGTATTTAAATAACTACATATGGCTTCATTCTCATCCTAATGAGATATGTAGTGAAGTACATCATCTCAATTCCGGACCTAGACATAACATGATTGTGGTCAACATGGGTCTATGTGTCTCTTTCATGCATTAAACAATACCCATTTTCATATGGCATACTCTTAAACTTAAATACTTCCAGATCTCCATAGCCCTTTTCTTGACTTCTAGTCACAAAATGTTTGAATACTTGGGAATTCTTTTTCCTGACCATGCAGCATGTGCCCCAAGGAGTCCTTACATAAATAGTCTACATAACGGACCTGTCAGCCAAAAGATGCTCTTATTTGACGATGCATCCAATGCCCTTAGGTGGCCCTGCATAATTCAACCCCCCTAACAGGTTTGTCAAATAGTGGTAACTTCATTATTAGGGGGGAACCTATTTTTACATTATTGGTCTTAAAGACGGTATGTAGGGATCCGCAAAAAACAACCATCCTTGACATATTTTTCCCATAATATTTTTCATGATCTGAAAATATTCAAGTATATTGTTTATATTTCCCTTCCCTAAGTTTGGGACAGACCTTCACAGAAGTGACATTCATCCAATTCTTTAACAATATTGATTGGGAATATCCTCTCTAGATTCAAGTTCCTCTCTCCATACAACATACTCTATGCTTTGGGAAATTTGAATCTCTATAAACTTTCACTGGCTTTTAGCAATAGAAAAGTAAAATTTCTGATAGTTTATTTGCCTTACTATGCATCATGTTCCCCTAGGTGGCCTTGCATAAGTAGTCTACATAATGGACTTGTCATCCAAAAGATGCTATTATTTGACTATGAATCTAATTCCCTTAAGTGGCCCTGCATAATTCAACCCCCTAATAGGTTTGTCAAATAGTGGTAAATTCACTCTTAGAAAATACTTCCTCTAATGCCTTTTAGCCCTTTTTTTCATATCATCCCTCATATTCAAATTTTCTTAAGTCATATTTTACATGTTTTCCCCCGTACTTGAATGTACTAATATGTTTTCAAACAAATTATCAAGTAATTGAGTCAATTTTTATCCATTCAGTCAAAGCTATTTGACCATAAACACTATCCTTTTTATGTCTGTCATGCATGAATTTAAACTGCCAACAAGAGACAAGGTACTCATTAAATTGGGAACCTGTAAAAGGAACTCTGAACAAAAGTTGAGTCCCAGCTCGCTAAACGTACATTTTGTATGATTTAGGAAATATTGAGATACAAAAATATGCAAAGTTTGTGGGGTTGTCTGTATAATCCTAGAAAAAATCAAACTATGCTCACTAGGCCCATTGGCGTAAGTAAAAAAATTAATTAAGTAGTTAACAAGAGAATGCAGGTACAAATGATTGAAGATGAAATGTCTTTTTCATTACTGCATAAGATTAGAAGAACATGAATTGATTGGAATATCTTCTCTTTTTCAAGAATTACAAGAGGCTTTCAAAATAACTTTTCATTTGATTTATGACATCCCGAGCTTCATCAGTAGCCACTTGAAGTTCATTCACTCGACCAGCTTCACTCTTTTCAGCTTGATGGAGTGCTTTCTTGGCATCTTAAATGAATTTCATACCATCCGTTTGGACTCCTTACAATGAATTTTTAAGCGGGTAAAGTTCCCTAGTAATGGAATCTAGCTATTGCTGAAGGTGCATCTATTGGACAATTTATACGTTATCTTCTGCTTCATCTCCTTCAACTTTGCAGCATCATCAGCCTCATCTCAGGACACCGTAGCCTCGAATTCGCCGATATTGGTTAGTATCCTCACTCTGATCAGATATTGATGGAACTTTTTATCTTGCTCCCTCCTTAAGATGACTTGTTTCACCGTGGTATGGATCTCTTGATATCCAAAACCGCCAAGTCCTAGCATGATGAACATGGATGACAGTCACGGGATCTTTGAAGACAGCTCGAGGCACTTTAGATATGATCTTCCATATATTCTTCCATGCCTTGTGATGTGAGGATTGGAGCACCTTTTGCACCTCTGGGTCTGATTCAGAATCGCTATCATAGGGGGGGAAATATTCCGGGATTAATGCACTTAAGGAAGTGCCCTATTCTGCTTCTTCCCCCCCTGAACCTTGGTACTTCACTTTCTACTCCTGTTGGGACTGAGGTTGAGGCTTCACCTCTGGATCTAGCCACTGAATTTGACAGCCCTACATAGTCAATTAAAAGATTTGGTTAGTTTCAAGGGATAACAAAAGTTGATTAGTTGTATTGAAAATTAAGTACAACCACAAACATTATCATCTTTTATCCAATGGTAGATCAGTAGCATGATATGGCTCTTCCCCATATTTCCTAGATTCAACAGGATTTTCATGACGGGATTCAGGAAGCTCTTCCGGGTTAAGCTCCACTTGATCTAACATCTCTACAATGATATGGTTTTTTCTACCCCCTTCAGGAATCAGCAGATCAGTAGCCTTCTCATACGGAACTGCACATTTCAACCAATCATGGCCAGAGATGTAATAGAAAAAAATTAATAGGACGAAGGATAACACTAACGTCTAAAATCATCTAAATCCCATGGTAATTTAACATGATCTAAAATTTCATCAAAAGATGCACCAAGTTTCAACATTTCATCTAGTGATATCACATATTCCTAGTTAGTCTCACTAGTGGTGGCATCTGACATGTCTTCTTGGAAACCCTCCTCCTCCGACCTCTGACACTGGATAGCTTCTTCAGAGAAAATTGTGGAGTCAGTTTCAGTGGTCTCCAAATGTCCTGGTGTAGGTGTTGAACCTAAAGCATCACATAATGGAATTCTGTTGATGTTTCCATTCAAAGTTCTATAAGGTGTTGTTAATTTACCACAAGCAGACTCTTCTCTCCTTGCAGCACCCATAGGAGTAATACTGGGAACAGACACTAGCTCTTCTTCTCTCATCGTTTCTTCATGAGTAGCCAGGTCTGCATGAATTTGCGACTGTTCACCAGCACCCTTTGTTATCCTCAGAGGAGGGTCAGTTCTCTCCCTCAAAGGGGAAATCAAAGAAGCCCCTGAAATCCCAAGAAGTATGAGAAATATTTTCATGAGTGAGGATTCATGACTATTCGAAGGACTTACCACTATTGATGAAGCATTTAGCTGTGGTCTTCTTCCTTCGATACCTTTGCTTCTTTGCCTTTTGGGTGTGTTGATATCCTCACCTCCAAATACAAGTATCAGATAGTGTAAAGCCTTGTCTAACTCCTTATTCATGCCTTGTTAGCCTGTAGATACTTCACCTGGCTCACGAGGAGATTTAGTGGCTCCAAAGAGTGGTGCCACCAGGGCTATGCCGCGGTGAAGGGACCTCAGTAGTTCCTTCCTTAACAAGCTGCAGGATGAAGAAAGTAAGTTTCTTGAGTAACAAAGATTTGACTGAAATAAAGTTACAAAGCAAATAAGGAAAGAAATTTATATCTTCAGGAGCCACGTAATCTTGACACTCCTCGTCTACGGAATCACCAATCCCCTTAGTGGTGCCACGATCCATCATTTCCTTTACCAGATTGGTGATAGGAATGGAATCATCAATGGAATATATGATCATTTCCATCTCTCTAACGCAATCCCGCACTTCATTGGGGTTATCCTCGAAGCGGATATTAGCTGAAGTCGGAAGATCCCCTACTCCGGGGATATGTATCCCTTCGCATAAGACCATCCAGGCAGTTCAGCATCACAATATAAACTCCACCATGTCTGGACAGCCTCTGTTTGTAAATATTCAGAATGTGCAACAGATTTCCATGAGGAGGGTCCTATAATTTGGGACTTGAACTTCTTCCCAGCTCCTACAATCACAGATAAAGGATAAGAAAAGGAAACTTGCTGCTCTACAAAATAATGGAGACAAAATTGCCTCAATGATATAACTCACCATGAGACGATGGAGTAGGACTCTTGAATCTGGTAGGAGGATTATATCTGGCACGAGGATGTTTTGATGCATGTCATGCCTCATTATCCCCATCATGGGAATCCGGTGAATCAGCCCCGGGTGAAGAACCCGATGAATGAGCTCCGAGTGAAGAAGAGTTATCTTCTACATGAAAGGTTTCTTTTCTGACACTTCTCTTTTTACTCCCCACCCGGAAGACAGGAATATTCAATACCCCATCCAGGTATGATGCTACTCAGTTCTTGGCATACCATGTAGTCAATTGACTTGCCTCTCCAGCAACTGGTAGATCAAACTATACCCCGGTATTCTCCATAGCTGTCATCAACCATAGTTGTCGGGAAACCATTGGATGTTGCTTTGACCTGACGTGCACAGGAGGGGATACAACAAGCTGCTGCAGACACTTGAATTGGCATGCAAATCTATATAGAACATAGGCCTCACATATAATCTCTTTGTCAATTCTGGTGGCCAATACATAATCTCTGCAAGCCAGTATATATGCCCTCAATTCTATGCTAGTTGTTCCATCGTCAACAAACCACCTAGTTTGAGGGTTTCCATAAGGAACAAGATGAAATGCCTTTAACATGCTCAGCCTCACCTTCAGATCATAGGAATTGAGGGACAATGGAGAAATTCTGGAAAATTCTGCGACCGATGGCCTAAAAGAACTTACAGGAATCTGTACTCCACTCTGTACAACGTATGTCCTGAAGTGAGTGGTGATCCATCCCCATAAAACATAAAATGGTCCCACTATTCTCAAAGGAGACTTATCCATATAGACATAGAGTAAGCTCTTGTGAATCTTTGCCGAAACTGGGGTGGCCGACCACACCATTTTTCTCTCATCCAACTTGGCTGCAACAACGAAGGTCCCAAGCCTGATTCATCCCTTCGAATCCATAACTGGAAGAAGATAAACATTGAGTTACAAGGCTAAGAAGCCCGACAGACGGTTCTTCTATGGGATTATTTGATTCACTTCATACCCCCACTTTTCAAACTCTCCCGCTTCCAGAGTTGGTCAGAATGTGCCTAGATCACCCTTCTTCTCTACTCTAGGGTAGCTGGTAGGATGAGTACAGGTGGGCCCCTTCCCCTTTTTCTTGATGAGAAACATATCCATCCACTCCTCTCGGTGAATATCCTTTCCAGAATGAGTTTTGGTGGACTTTGAATTCTTGAGCTTGTGGAAAACTTTCAATAACTCTCAACCCAAAGCCGGAGTCTTCTCTGAATCATTCCACGTCGCTCTCGGAGGGATGAACTCGTCATACATGTCTCCCAGAATTTTAGCCCCTGAGATCTTGTAGACATCCCACAAGCTGATGCCTACTTCTCCATGAGTCAGATGAAAAGAATTGGTTTTTGGGCTCCAGTGGTTGATTAGCTCTGGCACAAAATCATCATTCCTATAGACATATGTCTACCCATCCCATACGGCTTCATATATTGGAGCTCTCTTCAGATCCTCGACAAACACTGCATAGGTTTGTCGCACCCAATATGCCCACATCCAAGTCGGTTTAGTAACACCCAAGACTTTTATGAGAAATATTTTGTTTTTATGTTATATAAATCATAAAAGGAATATTTCACTACACACAACACTATCTTGGATTTCTTTACACGCAACCGCGGCCTTCCTCGATAGCTTGCATCGTACGCAATACCGAGTTTCACTAAACAACGATATGCTATTAAAATATTATTAAAACTAGCCATTATGAATAGTAATAACCACTTTTTGAAATTTTGTAAATATTATTTTTCAAAATGGACTTCATTTTTGGATTCGAAATATCGAAATTAGCTAAGGGTGAAATTTTGGTACTTTTCAGATAACTTTCATATTCTGATGAATAGTGGAAATTACTAAATTTTAATTAAAAACAACATTTTTAATCGCAATAATTAATAGTGATAAATTATTAATTTGATTGGTTTTAAAATATATTTAGAATATATTTTTACAATTTAATAAATTTTTTGTCATTGGATGTAATTTCACATTTAAACCAGATATAAACAAGTGTCAATCTTTTGATAGTTATTATCTCTTAAAAACACGCTATTTGTTTTGACGACGGGAATTAATTTTTAAATTATTTAATGTAACTGATATGTTTTGAATTTGATAAAATATATATCATTATTGAGTTCATAATATCAAATATATCTTTGGCCTATTTTTTGGTATTTTTCTGGAAAGTTTCATTTTTTGATGAATAGTGAAACCACTAAGTGGTAGTTAAAAAACTGAATTTTTCATAAAACTTAATTTTACCGCTTCTGTGAGTGGAATTTAAAAAATCTGAGAGACACGGTTAATATCCTGGACTAAAATGTGGTTTAATGAGATGAAAATAATTTTTTATGAATAGTAACGTTTTACTTTTTTTTACCACGGTTAAAAGTAAATAGGGTAATTAAGGGTAAAAGTGTTATTATTATTACCCTGAAACATGTCCTAATTCTATTGGATAAGTGTAATTCGACCAAAAACAACCTTAGGAATAAAATATGTCCATTTAGGCCCACATGGATTAGATTAGGACATTTATTATTAATTTATTTAAAGAATGGTAAAAATAGTTAAAATCAAAGATTAATAACTAAATAATTTTTAATATAGGGTTATACATAAGAGAAATTCGACTATAAATATTAATTAGAAATATAAAACTCTTTCTTACATAATGGTATTTTATTTGTAATTTTTAGACTTAAAATAATTTAATTTATTTATGACACAATGATGATGCAGTAATTATCTTATTAATGAAATATTGACATAATTGATGTTATAAATACCCAAATAAATGTAATTTGAGACTTTTTTTGAATTAAAATAATCTTATATGTTAATATTACACGTTAGTATTGATTTAATTAATTTTTTTCTAACTAATAATTCTGTTATGATTTTCACAAAAATCAATTAACAAATAGTGTCAAAATTGACATAAAATAGTTTTTAAAATATATATTATATTATTAATTATTATTATATTACTAAAAATCTAAGGTTCGTCCAAGATACTTATATCATGATAGGTGTATCATTAATTGACCACTTGGGGGTCTCTTGGATGTATATGGTACGTTTATTAACTATATAATATAAAAATACAAAGTGACATGGTAAATGTCAATCTAATTACCTAAGAGTTAAAACTAAAAGATAAGGTTAATATAATGAACTAAACTTGTCTAAATTCTATTGGATGAGATTATTTCGACCCATACCCACCTTAGCTTCTAAATATATCAATTTGGAGCTATTAAGAACGGATTTTGACTTTATAATAAAATAATATTTTTAGTTATTCCAATGGTGCCCCTCTCCTCCCTTATAAAAGGGCACCTCCTCCCTCTTTTCCTCACACCACTTTAAGCCTTCAAGCTCATCCAACCCCTGAAAAATTCTCTTCTCCACTTCCCTAGAAACATCCTAGAGGTCCTGGTCTTCTTCAAAGACCAATTTTAGTTCCCTAAGAGGAGGTCTCAAAGAGGCGCTTCAAAGAAGAGATAATGTCCGTTACAGATTCTTTCAAACTTTATTTCTTCTTCCACTTCTTCTTATTTAGTTGTTTAATTATGAAGTAATAACATCAGTATCAATCATATACGGATATGTTATTATAAGTATGAAACAACCCTATTTCACCATTTATCCATCCTACGGAAAACGAAATCACCGCGCGTGCGTACGTACGGAATACCGTCTCCACGCCGTGGTGTAATCTATTTTCCACCACCACCTTACTTGGATGGGTATAATGATTTAAATAATGACTATATATGATTATTTTAAATTTATATTAATTCTGAAATATTATACATACACTCCATTAGAATTTCACGATCATGGGAACAATATCATTGCTCGTGCGTACGTACGGAATACCGTCTCCACGATGTGATGTGACTCGTTATACATGATTTTCATTGCATAATGATAATATAAATGAATTTAATGAATGAATATGACATATATTACACTAATACCATTCTGTAAATGAGGTATCTATGACCTAAAACGAAGATTAAGAATTTATTCGACAAAACACGCATAAGAACAAAAAGTAATAAACACCCGAATAACAAGTAGTAATGAAATATTACTAATAAGAAGCTAAGAATATGACCATATATGATAAGTATGATTCTGGAATAAGTCAATAACATTATTTAAATCATTATACAGTAGGTTCGGACACTTACGAATCAAATCGGACCTTAGTTAAGGGAAAATATCACAATCTCATTTTATCCAAGATTTTTTATAATTTGGTATTTACTAGGGTGTATTTTATCATCCACATCCATGTTTCCTCAATATGTAATATTGATTCCATCCACCTAAAATTTTTTAAATCCAATTTTACCCTTCAGTGAGTATTTAGTAAAAGATATGAAAGGAATCTTTTGTCATTTTTCGTACGAGGTACTTTTTTACTTTTCCGACAAAAGTACGAGAAGAATGTTTTTTTAACTTATACTGCATGAATGGATTCTTAAAACATTATTTCCAAGCAGATTTCTTTACAAGTTTTCAAGTTTATTTTTAATCAAATTCTTTTAGTTTATAATTGTATGACATGTTAAGAAAGTAAAAGTGTTTTTGAAGTAGAAAGGATATTTTCCTCAAGAATGGAGTTCAAGTGTTTTATCAAAATTATTTTCCATCTAAGATAATAAAGGGTTCTGTTTCTATCCCTATTATTACATTGATTTGATTATGTTGTGATGGAATTATTTTTAGGAATTCCTTTATCTTATATGAATTGTTTTATGATGTCATGATGTTTAAGAATCCCATTTTTTATTACACGGGTTATCCAATGATGTATGATTTAAGATTTTGTGGCACACATAAGAATGGTATCATTATCAGATGGGTGGGACCTATATATCCCTCCAATGCATTGGGTAAAGATTTTATATCTCATGAGATAGGCATGTATGGAACGACAGGTTAAACCGGATTAGTGAAACAGGACTGAAACGAGGAGTAAACTCGGTTCAGAAATGGACTTTGTCCACTAAGATAGTCTTGGAAATGAGTCTTGACTAATAAGAAATGATTCTCTATGATTATGTTTGTATGCCACAAAGTTTCATGTTTTATGTTATGATTATTGGGATTACATTTCACTACTATGATTTATCCCATGTTATGAAATTATGATCTCTTTTGCAGGTTAAAATTTCCAAAAGTTATGTTCTTATGTATATGATGTGATTGATATTTCTTTTGTTTACCCTTGCTGAGCATTTGAGCTCACCCTTTTGTATGTTTTATTTCCCCAGGTCAGGAAGAAGGTTATTAAGTAGGATATGCCAAAAGGGACTCTAGATATGATGAAATAAATGGGAGGCAAAGTAGATGCTTCATGAACCAGTTGTTTATGATTCCCAGTTTCTAAAGACTCTATACCTATAAGGTCCTTTCCTGGTTTTGTTATATGTTGTAATAAGTGTGCTTCAATTCTGAAGTAATAACAATGTATGTAAAGTATGGGTCGTTATAGTTGGTATCAGAGGAAAGGTATAGTCAACCTTTGGAAACTAGGATGTGAAAGCCTTAGTAAGAACCCTAAGGATAAGTCTAAGCATAGAAAACAATCTTAGTGTTTTAGAAATGTCCATGAATAACCTAGGATAAGACCTTAAGTGTGAAATTTTATTCTTGATTATGTGGTTTTCCTATTATAATTAGTGTTGCTCACACTATTCTTCTTGGTTTTAGTTAATGGCTAGAACCCGAAGGAACCTTGTTAATGCGGAATGCGACGGGCAATGCAATGATTTTCCCCCTGAGAAACCAAACGTTATGGGAGATAGAATGCAAAAACTTGTAACCATGCTCACACAACTTTCTCAAGCTATGAATCATGAAGGTCTTCCAAACGAGAAAAGGAAGGAATAACATTCTGTTGAATCCTTCATGAGGCAGCGTCCGCCTTCATTCAGCGGGTCTACTGATCCATAAGTTTCTGAACAATGGATTAGTACTACTAAAAAGATATTTTCAGTTCTTTAATGTTATGAACATGATAAAGTCATCCTAGCAGTGTATCGTTTGGAAGTATATGCTAATCAATGGTGGAATCTTATTAAGAATACGAGGTAAAGGGATGAAATTGAGTCCATGGAATGGGATTAGTTCAAGAACTTATTTTTCAATAAGTACTTCCCTCGTATTCTTCGAACAAAGATGGAGAATGAGTTTCTTGAATTAAAGAAAAAGGATGATGAATCTATTGGTACCTATGAAGAAAATTTTACAAGACTTTCAAGGTACACTTCTGGTATTATTATCCAACCTGAGAGTAAGATCGATCGATTCTTTAGTGTCTTAAAACCAAGTCTTCAAAGGGCCTTATCAATAAGGGACTTCAATAGATACGAGGAAATCGTTCGATGTTCTCTCAAATTTGAGATGGATATTGGAGTAACCCATCAGTCATATGGGTTTGATAAGAAGAGGAAAATGGAATTCAAAGGAAAATCTAAAGAGAACACGAAAAAGAAGATGAGCTTTCCCTTATTCTCAAAGTGTGGAAAGAAAAATGGAGGGAGTTTTCTTGAAGGAACAAGTAAATGTTTCAAATGTGGAAAGGAAGGTCATCGGGAATTTGAATGCCGCAATGATGGGAAGAAGATGTCTAATGATGCAAACAAAGAAAGGGATAAACAAAATGAACCTACTACACTTCAATATTTCAAGTGCAAGGAGATGGGGCATTATGCCGATCAATGCCCAAATCCAAGGGTTGATGATGATGATTTACGTCAACAAACTCTTAAGGCTAAAGGCAAAGGAATGTCGCATGCAATTTTTATCAGTGATGTGGAGTACGATAACGATGTGGTGAAAGGTACACTTACCATCCACTCTAATGTAGCAAATGTTTTATTTGATTCTAGATCCACCCACTCTTTTATTTCTGAAGAATTTTCTAAGAGTATCATCGTATTACCTCAACAATTAGATGTTGAGTTAGCTGTGACAACCCCTAATGGCACAACAGTCGCATCAAAAGTTTATAATTCTTTTCCGATTGAAGTTTGTGGGAAAGTGCTTCCGGCAAATCTTGTGATCCTTCCTATAGTGGAATTTGATGTGATTCATGGCATGGATTGGCTTTCTTTATATGGAGATCATATCAATTTCGAAATAAGGGAAGTCACATTTCATATTCCAGATCAATCTATGATCGTCTATCGATGTAAGTATGAACATAACCTTCCAGTGGAAATTTATTCCATCTTATGGGTCTTGATTCCACTAAATGAGGGTTATTTATCTCAAATGGCTGGAGAGAAACTCAAGATTAAGAATATTCCCATTGTACGGGAGTTTGATGATGTCTTTACAGAGGAATTGTTGGGTCTTCCACCAAATTGTGAAGTTGAGTTTTCAATAGAACTCGTACCGGGTGCTTTTCCTATTTCAAAGACACCTTATATAATGGCCCCAATTGAGTTGTAGGAATTAAAGAAGCAACTCCAAGAGAATCTTGATAAGAGATTCATACGCCCTATTGCGTCACCTTGGGGAGCACCTGTTCTGTTTGTTAAGAAGAAAGATGGATCAATGAGACTCTGTATTGATTATCAAGAACTTAACAAGATCACTATCAAGAACAAATATCCTCTCCCGCGCCTTGATGACTTATTTGACCAACTACGCGGAGCTCAATACTTTTCCAAGACTGATCTTCATTTAGGGTATCATCAATTAAGGGTCAAAATGGAGGATATATAAAAGACGACTTTCCGTACAAGGTATGGACACTATGAATTTATAGTGATTCAATTTGGTCTTACTAATGCCCCTACTATCTTCATGGATATGATGAATAGAGTCTTTAGAGACTATCTTGATCAGTTTGTGGAAGTCTTTATAGACGATATTCTTGTCTATTAAAAGAGCAAGGAAGAACATGAAGATCACTTGAGAATTATATTGAAGACCCTGAGAAAGGAGAATCTTTATGCCAAATTTACCAAGTGTGAATTTTGGCTTCAAAAAGTTTCATTTTTGGGTCACATAATCTCAAAAGAGGGGATATCTGTAGATCCAGCAAAAATAGAGGTTATCGAAAGATGGTCGAGACCAACAACACTAACTGAGATCTGAATTTTTCTTGGTTTGGATGGATATTATCGACGTTTTGTGAAATATTTTTCACGATTATCTAATCCACTCACCAGGTTGACTCGAAAAGGAGTTAAGTTTGTATGGACGGAGGAATGTGAAGAGAATTTCAAGGAGTTGAAAAGACGGTTATCCAGTGCACCTGTGCTCACACTGCATTGTAGTGGAGAAAGGTTTGTGATCTACAGTGATGCATCCAAGAAGGGAATGGGGTGTTTTCTTATGCAAAATTATATGGTGATAGCTTATGCCTCAGGACAGTTGGAAATCCATGAGTAAAATTACCCAACTCATGATTTGGAGTTAGATGCGGTAATCTTTGCATTAAAGATTTGGAGGCATTATCTTTATAGAGAAAGTTGTGATATTTATACTGATCATAAAAGTTTAAAGTATATTTTCACACAAAAGGAGTTGAATATGCGCCAAAGAAGATGGTTGGAGCTGATTAAGGATTACGACTGCCCAATTAATTACCACCCTAGGAAAGCAAACAAGGTGGAAGATGCATTAAGTCGACAAGACCATGCTAGCTTATCCATGATGAGGATCACAAAAGATCCAATATTTATGGATTTACAAAGGATGGATCTTGGAATTATAATGGAAGGGGGAAATCGTATCTTTCTCAAATGAATTTTTAACCATCTATACATGTGAAGATTAAAGAGGAACAGAAAGAAGATGTAGAGTTACAAAAGAAGGGGAGAAATATTCCTGAATTCAACCTTGATTGTGATGGGATAATAAAGTTCAGGAATCGGGTTTGTGTTCCTCCCATCCCCGAATTGAAGAAGGAGCTGCTGGAAGAGGCTCATAGTTCTTCATTCTCTATACAAACTGGAAGCACAAAGATGTATAGGGACCTGAAAGAGTACTTCTGGTGGGATGTCATGAAAAGAGATGTTGCTGAATATGTCTCTCGATGCTTGGTTTGTCAGCAAGTTAAAGCTGAGAGACAGAAGTCTAAGGGGATGTTACAACCATTACCCATACCTGAATGGAAATGGGAAAACATCACTATGGAATTTGTCACAGGACTTCCTAAAACATCCAATGGCAATAATGCTATCTGGGTCATAGTTGATCGCCTTACAAAGTCTGCACACTTCATTTCTATTAGAGATGATTTCTCTCTGGATCAGCTTGCCAGGATATATGTAAAGGAAGTGGTAATATTGTATGGAGTACCACTTTCTATTATATCTGATCGGGATCCGAGATTTACCTCAAAGTTCTGGCAAAGTCTTCAGTATACTCTGGATAAAGAGTTGAGTTTCAGCACTGCTTATCATTCTCAGATAGACGGTCAGTCTAAGAGAACAATTGAAACTCTAGAAGAGATGTTGTGAGCTTGATCTATGGATTTCAAAGGTGGTTGGGATCAACACCTACATTTGGTGGAATTTTCTTATAATAATAGCTTTCACTCCAGTATTCAGATGGCTCCTTATGAAGCTCTCTATGGAAAGAAATGCTGGACTCCAACTTGCTGGGATTAAGTTGGGGAAAGAAAGCTATTAGGACCTGATCTTGTTGATGAGATGGTAGAAAAGGTCAGATCTATTCAACAACACATTAAAGCAGCTCAGAGTCGACAAAAACGTTATGCCGAAAACCGAAGAAAATACCTAGAGTTTGAAGTGGGTGATAATGTTTTCTTACGAATATCTCCTTGGAAGAGAGTAATGAGATTTGGAAAGAAGGGAAAGTTGAGCCCTAGATATATCGGTCCTTTCAAAATACTGGATCGTGTTGGGAAGGTAGCTTACCGATTGACGCTTTCACCGAATCTCTCCCAAGTTCATGATTTGTTCCATGTATATCTTTTGATAAAGTACATACCTGATCCTTCACATTTACTCAGCTCCGAAGTTGTACCGCTGGAGCAAGATCTTTCTTATGAAGAACAGCCAATAGAGATTCTGGATCGTAGCAAAAAAGTTCTACGGAACAAGACCACTCGCTTGGTGAAAGGTTTATGGAAGGAAAACCAATTAAAAAAAGCTACATAGGAGCTTGAGGATATGATGAGGGAGATGTATCCTCATCTTTTTGTTACAAAGTGACGAATTTTGAGGGCGAAAGTCATTTTAAGGGGGGTAGAATGTAACACCCGAGACTTTTATGAGAAATATTTTGTTTTTATGTTATATAAATCATCAAAGGAATGTTTCACTACACACAACACTATCTTGTCTTGCTTTACATGCAACTGCGGCCTTCCTCGATAGCTTGCGTCCTATGCAATACCGAGTTTCACTAAACAACGATATGCTATTAAAATATTATCAAACTAGCCGTTGTTAATAGTAATAACCACTTTTTCAAATTTTATAAATTTTATTTTTCAAAATGGACTTCATTTTTGGATTCGGAATATGGAAATTATCTTAGGGTGAAATTTTGGTACTTTTCGGATAACTTGCATATTCTGATGAATAGTGAAAATTACTAAATTTTAATTAAAAACAACTTTTTTAATCGAAATAATTAATAGTGATAAATTATTAATTTGAGTGGTTTTAAAGTATATTTAGAATATATTTTTACAATTTAATACAATTTTTGTCATTGGATGTAATTTCACATTTAAACCAGATATAAACAAGTGTCAATCTTTTGATAATTATTATCTTTTAAAAACATGCTATTTGTTTTGACGACGGGAATTAATTTTTAAATTAGTTAATGTAACTGATATGTTTTCAATTTTATAAAATAGACATCATTTTTGAATTCATAATATCAAATATAGCTTAGGCCTAATTTTTGTTATTTTTCTGGAAACTTTCATTTTTTGATGAATAGTGAAACCACTAAGTGGTAGTTAAAAAACAGAATTTTTCATAAAACTTAATTTTACCACTTCTGTGAGTGGAATTTTGAAAATCCGAGAGACATGGTTAATATCAAGGGATAAATTGTGGTTCAATGAGATGAAAATATTTTTTGGTGAATAGTAACTTTTTACTTTTTTTACCACGGTTAAAAGTAAATAGGGTAATTAAGGGTAAAAGTGTTATTATTACTACCCTAACACATGTCCTAATTCTATTGGATAAGTGTAATTCGACCAAAAACAACCTTAGGAATACAATATGACCATTTAGGCCCACATTGATTAGATTAGGACATTTATTATTAATTTATTTAAAGAAGGGTTAAAATAGTTAAAATCAAAGTTTAATAACTAAAACATTTTTAATATAGTGTTATAAATAAGATAAATTCGATTATAAATATTCATTAGAAATATAAAATTATTTCCTACATAATCGTATTTTATTTGTAATTTTTAGACTTAAAATAAGTTAATTTATTTGTGACACAATGATGATGCAGTAATTATCTTATTAATGAAATATTGACATAATGGATGTTATAAATACCCAAATAAATGTAATTTGAGGCTTGTTATGAATTCCAATAATTTTTTATGTTAATATGACATGTTAGTCTTGATTTAATTAATTTTTTTAGAACTAATAATTCTGTTATGATTTTCACAAAAATCAATTACCAAATAGTGTCAAAATTGACATAAAATTGTTTTTTAAAAAAATATTATATTACTAATTGTTATTATATTCCTAAAAATCTAAGGTTCGGCCAAGATACTTATATAATGATAGGTGTTTCATTAATGGACCACTTGGGGGTCTCTTGGATGTATATGGTAAGTTTATTAACTATACAATATAAAAATACAAAGTGACATGGTAAATGTCAAGATAATTAACTAAGAGTTAAAACTAAAAGATAAGGTTAATATAATGACCTAAACTAGTCTAAATTCTATTTGATGAGAGGATTTCTACCCATCCCCACCTTAGCTTAAAACTATATCAATTTTGAGCTATTAAAAATAGAATTTGACTTTATAATAAAATAATATTTTTTGTTATTCCAAGGGTGCCCCTCTCCTCCCTTATAAAAGGGAACCTCCTCCCTCTTTTCCTCACACCACTTTGAGCCTTCAAGCTCGGCCAACCCCTGAAGAATTATCTTCTCCACTTCCCTAGAAACATACTAGAAGTCCCGGTCTTCTTCAAAGACCAATTTTAGTTCCCTAAGAGGAGGTCTCAAAGAGGCGCTTCAAAGAAGAGGTAATGTTCGTTACCGATTCTTTCAACTTTATTTCTTCTTCCACTTCTTCTTATTTAGTTTTTTCTTTATGAAGTAATAACATAAGTATCAATCATATACTGATATGTTATTATATGTATGAAACAACCCTATTTCACCATCTATCCATCCTACGGAAAACAAAATCATCGCGCGTGCGTACGTACGGAATACCGTCTCCACACCCTGGTGTAATCTATTTTCCACCACCACCTTACTTGGATGAGTATAATGGTGTAAATAATAACTATATATGATTATTTTAAAGTGATACTGATTCTTAAATAGTATACATACACTTCATTACAATTTCACGATCATGGGAACGATATCATCGCTCGTGTGTACGTACGGAATACCGTCTCCACGATGTGATGTGACTCGTTCTACATGATCTTCATTTCATAATGATTATATAAATGAATTTAATGAATGAATATGATATATATTACACTAATACCATTCTGGAAATGAGGTATCTATAACCTAAAAAGAAGAATAAGAATTTATTCGACAAAACACGCATAAGAACAAAAAGTAATAAACACCCGAATAACAAGTAGTAATGAAATATTACTAATAAGAAGCTAATAATATGACCATATATGATAAGTATGATTATGGAATAAGTCAATAACATTATTTAAATCATTATAAAGGAGTTTCAGACACTTACGAAGCAAATCGGACCTAAGGTAAGGGAAAATATCACAATCTCATTTTATCCGAGATTGTTTATACTTTGGTATTTAATGGGGTGTATTTTATCATCCACATCCATGTTTCCTAGATATGTAATATTGTTTCCATCCACATGAAATTTTTTAAATCCAATTTTACCCTTCGGTGAGTTTTTAGTAAAAAATATGAAATGAATCTTTTGTCGTTTTTCATACGAGGTACTTTTTGACTTTTCTGACAAAAGTACGGGAAGAATGTTTTTTCTAACTTATACGGAATGAATGGATTTTTAAAACATTATTTCCAAGAATATTACTTGACAATTTTTCATGTTTAATTTTATTCAAATTATTTTAGTTTAGAATTGTATGACATGTTAAGAAAGGAAAAGTGTTTTTGAAGTAGAAAGGATATTTTCCTCAAGAATGGAGTTCAAGTGTTTTATCAAAATTATTTTCCATCTAAGATAATAAAGGGTTATGTTTCTATCCCTATTATTACATTGATTTTATTATGTTGTGATGGAATTATTTTTATGAATTCTTTTATCTTATATGAATTTTTTTATCATGTCATGATGTTTAAGAATCCCATTTTTTATTACATGGATTATGCAATGATGTATGATTTTTGATTTTGTGGCACACATAAGAATGGTATCATTATGAGATGGGTGGTACCTATATCTCCCTCCAATTAATTTGGTAATGATTTTATATCTCATGAGATAGACATGGCTGGAACGGCAGGTTAAACCGGTTCAGTGAAACAGGACTAAAACGAGGAGTTAACTCGGTTCAGAAATGGACTTTGTCCACTAAGATAATCTTGGAAATGAGCCTTGAATAATAAGAAATGATTATCTATGATTATGTGTGTATGCCAAAAAATTTCATGTTTTAATTTATGATTATTGAGATTACATTTCACTACTATGATTTATCCCATGTTATGAAATTATGATCTCTTTTTCAGTTTAAGATTTCCAAAAGTTATGTTCTTTTGTATAGGATGTGATTGATATTTCTTTTGTTTTCCCTTACTAAGCATTTGAGCTCACCCTTTTGTATGTTTTATTTCCCCAGGTCAGGAAGAAGGTTATTAAGTTGGATATGCCAAAAGGGACTCTAGATATGATAAAATAAATGGGAGGCAAAGTAGATGCTTTATGAACCAGTTGTTTATGTTTCCCAGTTTCTAAAGACTCTATAGCTATACGGTCCTTTCCTGGTTTTGTTATATGTTGTAATAAGTGTGCTTCAATTCTGAAGTAATAACAATGTATTTAAAGTATGGGTCGTTATAGTTGGTATCAGAGGAAATGTATAGTCAACCTTTGGAAACTAGGATGTGAAAGCCTTAGTAAGAACCCTAAGGATAAGTCTAAGCATAGAACACAATCTTAGTGTTTTAGAAATGGCCATGAATAACCAAGGATAAGACCTTAATTGTGAAATTTTATTCTTGATTATGTGGTTTTCCTATTATAATTATTATTGCTCACACTATTCTTCTTGGTTTTAGTCAATGGCTGGAACCCGAAGGAACCGTGTTAAAGAGGAATGCGACGGGCAATGAAATGATTGTCCCCCTGAGCAACCAAATGTTATGGGAGCTAAAATGAAAAATCTTATAACCATGCTCACGCAACTTTCTCAAGCTATGAATCATGCAAGACTTCCAAACGAGCAAAGGAAGGAGCAGCATTCTGTTGAATACTTCATGAGGTAGCGTCCACCTTCATTCAGCGAGTCTACTGATCCATTAGTTTCTGAACAATGGATTATTACTACTGAAAAGATATTTTTAGTTCTTCAATGTTTTGAACATGATAAAGTCATCCTAGCAGTGTATCGTTTGGAAGGATATGTTGATCAATTGTGGAATCTTAATAAGAATACTTGGCAAAGGGATGAAATTGAGTCCATGGAATGGGACGAGTTCAAGAACTTATTTTTAAATAAGTACTTCCCTCGTATTCTCTGAAAAAATATGGAGAAGGAGTTTCTTGAACTAAAGAAAAAGGATGATGAATCTGTTGGTACCTATGAAGCAAATTTTACAAGACTTGGAAGGTACGCTTCAGGTATTATTATCCAACCTGAGAGTAAGATCGATCGATTCTTTAGTGTCTTAAAACCAAGTCTTCGAAGGGCCTTAGTCATAAAGTACTTCAATAGCTACGAGTAAATCATTCAATGTGCTCTCAAAGTTGAGATGGAGATTGGAGTAACCCATCAGTTATATGGGTTTGATAAGAAGAGGAAAATGGAATTCAAAGGAAAATCTAAAGAGCACACTAAAAGGAAGATGAGCTTTCCCTTATGCTCAAAGTGTGGAAAGAAACATGGAGGGAGTTATCTTAAAGGGACAAGTATATGTTTCAAATGTGGAAAGGAAGGTCATCGGGCATTTGAATGCCACAATGATGGGAAGAAGATATCTAATGATGCAAATAAAGGAACGGATAAACAGAATGAACCTACTACACTTCAATGTTTCAAGTGCAAGAAGATGGGGCATTATGCCAATCAATTCCCAAATCCAAGGTTTGATGATGATGATCGACTTCAACAAACTCTTAAGGCTAAAGGCAAAAGAAAGTCACATGCAATTTCTATCAGTGATGTGGAGTACGATAACGATGTGGTGAAAGGTACACTTACCATCCACTCTAAAGTATCAAATGTTTTATTTGATTCTGGATCCACCCACTCTTTTATTTATGAAGAATTTTCTAAGAGTATCACCGTATTACCTCAACAATTAGATGTTGAGTTAGTTGTGACAACCCCTAATGGCACAACAGTCGCATCAAAAGTTTATAATTCTTCCCCGATTGAAGTTTATGGGAAAGTGCTTCATGAAAATATTGTGATCCTTCCTATAGTGGAATTTGATGTGATTCTTGGCATGGATTGACTTTCTTTATATGGATCTCATATCAATTTCCAAAAAAGGGAAGTCACATTTCATATTCCAGGTCAATCTATGATCGTCTATCGATGCAAGGATGTACATAACCATCCAGTGGAAATTTCTTCCATCTTATGGGTCTTGATTCCACTAAATGAGGGTTATTTATCTCAAATGGATGGAGAGAAACTCACGATTAAGAATATTCCCATTATATGGGAGTTTGATGATGTTTTTCCAGAGGAATTGTTGGGACTTCCACCAAATTGTGAAGTTGAGTTTTAAATAGAACTTGTACCGGGTTCTTTGCCTATTTCAAAGACACCTTATAGAATGGCCCCAATTGAGTTGCTGGAATTAAAGAAGCAACTCCAAGAGAATCTTGATAAGGGATTCATACACCCTAGTGCGTCACCTTGGGGGGCACCCATTCTGTTTGTTAAGAAGAAAGATGGATCAATGAGACTCTCTATTGATTATCGAGAACTTAACAAGATCACTATCAAGAAAAAATATCCTCTCCCGCGCATTGGTGACTTATTTGACCAACTACGCAAAGATCAATACATTTCCAAGATTGATCTTCGTTTAGGGTATCATAAATTAAGGGTCAAAAGAGAGGGTATACCAAAGACGGCTTTCCATACAAGGTATGGACACTATGAATTTATAGTGATTCCATTTGGTCTTACTAATGCCCCTGCTATCTTCATGGATATAATGAATAGAATCTTTAGAGACTATCTTGATCAGTTTTTGGTAGTATTTATAGACTATATTCTTGTCTATTCAAAGATCAAGGAAGAACATGAAGATCACTTGAGAATTATATTGAAGACCCTGAGAAAGGAGAAGCTTTATGCCAAATTTACCGAGTGTGAATTTCGGCTTCAAAAAGTTTCATTTTTGGGTCACATAATCTCAAAAGAGGGGATATCTGTGGATCCAGCAAAAACAGAGGTTATCGAAAGATGATCGAGACCAAAAACAGTAACAGAGATCTGAATTTTTCTTGGTTTGGCTGGATATTATCGACATTTTGTGAAAGATTTTTCATGATTATCTAATCCACTCACCAGGTTGACTCGAAATGGAGTTAAGTTCATATGGATGGATGAATGTGAAGAGAATTTCAAGGAGTTGAAAAGAAGGTTATCCAGTGCACCTGTGCTCACACTGCCTTGTAGTGGAGAAAGGTTTGTGATCTACAGTGATGCATCTAACAAGGGACGGGGGTGTGTTCTTATGCAAAATGATAAGGTGATAGATTATGCCTCACGACAGTTGAAAATCCATGAGAAAAATTACCCAACTCATGGTTTGGAGTTAACTGCAGTAATCTTTGCATTAAAGATTTGGAGTCATTATCTTTATGAAGAAAGGTGTGATATTTATACTGATCATAAAAGTTTAAAGTATATTTCCAAGAAAAGGAGCTGAATATGCGCCAAAGAAGATGGTTGGAGCTGATTAAGGATTACGAATTCTCAATTCATTACCACCCTGGGAAAGCAAACAAGGTGGCAGATGCATTAAGTCGACAAGACCATGCTATCTTATTCATGATGAGGATCACAAAAGATCCAATATTTATGGATTTACAAAGGATGGATCTTGGAATTATAATGGAAGGGGGGAAATCATATCTTTCTCAAATGAATGTTCAACCATATATACATGTGAAGATTAAAGAGGCACAGAAAGAAGATGTAGAGTTACAAAAGAAGGTGAGAAATATTCCTGAATTCAACCTTGATTGTGATGGGATAATAAAGTTCAGGAATCGGGTTTGTGTTCCTCCCATCCCCAAATTAAAGAAGGAGCTGCTGGATGAGGCTCATAGTTCTTCATTCTCTATTTATCCTGGAAGCACAAAGATGTATATGGACCTGAAAGAGTACTTCTGGTGGGATGTCATGAAAAGAGATGTTGCTGAATATGTCTCTCGATGCTTAGTTTGTCAGCAAGTTAAAGCTGAGAGAGAGAAGTCTAAGGGGATGTTACAACCATAACCCATACCCGAATGGAAATGGAAAAACATCACTATGGACTTTGTCATAGGACTTCCTAAAACATCCAAAGGCAATAATGCTATTTGGGTCATAGTTGATCATCTTACAAAGTCTGCACACTTCATTGTTATTAGAGAGGATTTCTCTCTGGATCAGCTTGCCAGGATATATGTAACGGAAGTGGTAAGATTTCATGGAGTACCACTTTATATTATATCTGATCGGGATCCGAGATTTACCTCGAAGTTCTGGCAACGTCTTCAGCATACTCTGGATACAGACTTGAGTTTCAGCACTGCTTATCATCCTCAGACAGACGGTCAGTCTGAGAGAACAATTCAAACTCTAGAAGATATGTTGAGAGCTTGCTCTATGGATTTCAAAGGTAGTTGGGATCAACACCTAACTTTGGTGGAATTTTCTTATAATAATAGCTTTCACTCCAGTATTCAGATGGCTCCCTATGAAGCTCTCTATGGAATGAAATGCAAGACTCCAACTTGCTGGGATGAAGTTGGGGAAAGAAAGCTATTAGGACCTGATCTTGTTGATGAGATGGCAGAAAAGGTCAGATCTATTCAACAACACATTCGAGCATCTCAGAGTCGAAAAAAAAGTTTAGCTGACAACCGAAGAAAAGTCCTAGAGTTTTAAGAGGGTGATAAAGTGTTCTTACGAATATCTCCTTGGAAGAGAGTAATGAGATTTGGAAAGAAGGGAAAGGTGAGCCCTAGATATATCGGTCCGTTCAAAATATTGGATCGTGTTGGGAAGGTAGCTTACCAATTGGCGCTTCAACCGAATCTCTCCCAAGTTCACGATGTGTTCCATGTATCTCTCCTGAGAAAGTACATACCTAATCCTTCACAGGTACTCAGCTCAGAAGTTGTACCGCTGGAGCAAGATCTTTCTTATGAAGAACAGCCAATAGAGATTCTGGATCGTAGAGAAAAAGTCCTACGGAACAAGACCACTCGCTTGGTGATAGTTTTATAGAGGAACCACCAATTAGAAGAAGCTACATGGGAGCTTGATGATATGATGAGGGAGATGTATCCTCATCTTTTTGTTACAAAGTGACGAATTTTGAGGGTGTAATTCATTTTAAGGGGGGTAGAATGTAACACCCGAGACTTTTATGAGAAATATTTTGTTTTTATGTTATATAAATCATCAAATGAATCTTTCACTACACAAAACACTAGCTTGGATTTCTTTACACGCAACTGCGGCCTTCCTTGATATCTTGCGTCGTACGCAATACCGAGTTTCATTAAACAACGACATTCTATTAAAATATTATTAAAACTAGCCGTTATGAATAGTAATAACCACTTTTTGAAATTTTGTAAATTTTATTTTTCAAAATGGACTTCATTTTTGGATTCGGAATATCAAAATTATCTTAGGGGGAAATTTTGGTACTTTTCAGATAACATTCATATTCTGATGAATAGTGAAAATTACTAAATTTTAATTAAAAACAAATTTTTTAATAGAAATAATTAATAGTGATAAATTATTTATTTCAGTGGTTTTAAAGTATATTTAGAATATATTTTTACAATTTAATACAATTTTGGTCATTGGATGTAATTTCACATTTAAACCAGATATAAACAAGTGTCAATCTTTTGATAGTTATTATCTCTTAAAAACACGCTATTTGTTTTGAAGGCGGGAATTAATTTTTAAATTAATTAATGCAAATGATATGTTTTGAATTTGATAAAATAGACATCATTTTTTAATTCATAATATCAAATATATCTTAGGCCTAATTTTTGGTATTTTTCTAGAAACTTTCATTTTTTGATGAATAGTGAAACCACTATGTAGTAGTTTAAATAGTGAATTTTTCATAAAACTTAATTTTAGCGCTTCTGTGAGTGGAATTTCAAAAATCCACGAGACACGGTTAATATCAAGGACTAAAATGTGGTTCAATGAGATGAAAATAATGTTTGGTGAATAGTAACGTTTTACTTTTTTTACCATGGTTAAAAGTAAATAGGGTAATTAAGGGTAAAAGTGTTATTATTATTAGCCTAACACAAGTCCTAATTCTATTAGATAAGTGTAATTCGACCAAAAACAACCTTATGAATAAAATATGACCATTTAGGCCAACATGGATTAGATTAGGACATTCATTATTAATTTATTTAAAGAAGGGTTAAAATAGTTATAATCAAAGTTTAATAACTAAAGAATTTTTAATATAGGTTTATACATAAGATAAATTCGAGTATAAATATTCATTAGACAGATAAGAAGATTTCATACATAATGGTATTTTATTTGTAATTTTTAGACTTAAAATAATTTAATTTATTTATGACACAATGATGATGCAGTAACTATCTTATTAATGAAATATTGACATAATTGATGTTATAAATACCCAAATAAATGTAATTTGAGACTTTTTATGAATTACAATAATTTTCTATGTTAATATGACATGTTATTATTGATTTAATTAATTTTTTTAGAACTAATAATTCAGTTATGATTTTCAAAAAAAAATCAATTACCAAATAGTGTCAAAATTGACATAAAATAGTTTTTAAAACAAATATTATATTATTAATTGTTATTATATTTCTAAAAATCTAAGGTTCGGCCAAGATACTTATATCATGATAGGTGTATAATTAATGGACTACTTGGGGGTCTCTTGGATGTATATGGTTATTTTATTAACTATATAATATAAAAAAACAAAGTGACGTGGTAAATGTCATGCTAATTAACTAAGAGTTAAAACTAAAAGATAAGGTTAATATACTGACCTAAACTTGTCTAAATTCTATTGGATGAGAGGATTTCGACCCATACCCACCTTAGCTTCTAAATATATCAATTTGGAGCTATTAAAAACCGAATTTGACTTTATAATAAAATAATATTTTTAGTTATTCCAAAAGTGCCACTCCCCTCCCTTATAAAAGGGCACCTCCTCCCTCTTTTCCTCACACCACATTGAGCCTTCAATCTCAGCCAACCCCTGAAAAATTCTCTTCTACAGTTCCCTAGAAAAATCCTTGAGGTCCTGGTCTTCTTCAAAGGCCAATTTTAGTTCCCTAAGAGGAGGTCTCAAAGAGGCGCTTCAAAGAAGAGGTAATGTCCGTTACCGATTCTTTCAACTTTATTTCTTCTTCCACTTCTTCTTCATCAGTTGTTTCATTATGAAGTAATAACATCAGTATCACTCATATAGTGATATGTTATTATAAGTATGAAACAACCCTATTTCACAATCTATCTATCCTATGGAAAACGAAATCACAGCGCGTGCGTCTGTACGGAATACCATCTCCACGCGGTGGTGTAATCTATTTTCCACCACCACCTTACTTGGATGGGTATAATGGTGTAAATAATAATTATATATGATTATTGTAAAGTGATATTGATTCTTAAATAGTATACATACACTCCATTACAATTTCACGAACATGGGAACGAAATCGTCGCTCGTACGTACGTACGGAATACCGTCTCCACGATGTGATGCGAATCGTTCTACATGATCTTCATTGAATAATGATTATATAAATGAATTTAATGAATTAATATGATATATATTACACTAATACCATTATGTAAATGAGGTATCTATAACCTAAAAAGAAGAAGAAGAATTTATTCGAGAAAACACGCATAAGAACAAAAAGTAATAAACACCCGAATAACAAGTAGTAATGAAATATTACTAATAAGCATATAAGAATATGACCATATATGATAAGTATGATTCTAGAATAAGTCAATAACATTATTTAAATCATTATACAGGAGGTTCGGACACTTACGAAGAAAATCAGACCAAAGGTAAGGGAAAATATCGCAATCTCATTTTATCTGAGATTGATTATACTTTGGTATTTACTGGGGTGTATTTTATCATCCACATCCACATTTCCTCAATATGTAATATTTTTTCCATCCACCTAAAATTTTTTATATCCAATTTTACCCTTCGGTGAGTTTTTAGTAAAAGATGTGAAAGGAATATTTTGTCGTCTTTCGTACGAGGTACTTTTTGACTTTTCCGACAAAAGTATGAGAAGAATGTTTTTTTTAACTTATATGGCATGAATGGATTTTTAAAACATTATTTCCAAGAAGCTTCCTTTACAGGTTTTCAAGTTTATTTTTAATCAACTTCTTTTAGTTTAGAATTGTATGACATGTTAAGAAAGGAAAAGTGTTTTTGAAGTAGAAAGGATATTTTCCTCAAGAATGGAGTTCAAGTGTTTTATCAAAATTATTTTCCATCTAAGATAATAAAGGGTTCTGTTTGTATCCCTATTATTACATTTATTTTATTATGTTGTGATGGAATTATTTTTATGAATTCCTTTATCTTAAATGAATTGTTTTATGATGTCATGATGTTTAAGAATCCCATTTTTTATTACATGGGTTATGCAATGATGTATGATTTATGATTTTGTGGAACACATAAGAATGGTATCATTATGAGATGGTTGGGACCTATATATCCCTCCAATAAATTGGGTAAACATTTTATATCTCATGAGATAGACATGGCTGGAACGGCGGGTTAAACCGGTTCAGTGAAACAGGATTGAAATGAGGAGTGAACTCGGTTCAGAATTGGACTTTGTCCACTAAGATAGTCTTGGAAATGGGTCTTGACTAATAAGAAATGGTTCTCTATGATTATGTGTGTATGCCACAAAGTTTCATGTTTTATGTTATGATTATTGGGATTACATTTCACTACTATGATTTATCCCATGTTATGAAATTATGATCTCTTTTGCAGGTTAAGATTTCCAAATGTTATGTTCTTATGTATATGATGTGATTGATATTTCTTTTGTTTACCCTTACTGAGAATTTGAGCTCACCCATTTGTATGTTTTATTTCCCCAGGTCAGGAAGAAGGTTATTAAGTAGGATATGCCAAAAGGGACTCAAGATATGATGAAATAGATGGGAGGCAAAGTAGATGCTTTATGAACCAGTTGTTTATGTTTCCCAGTTTCTAAAGACTCTATACCTATACGGTCCTTTCCTGGTTTTGTTATATGTTGTAATAAGTGTGATTCAATTCTGAATTAATAACAATGTATGTAAAGTATGGGTCATTATAGGTTTCACTCCTCCTCCAGGACTGAAATGCCAACTCTTTTTCCATCCCTTGGATTGGTCCATCTAATAATTTAGGAAAATAGAGGGATAGCAATGAGGCTGTAGCTCAGGCTTGTGAGGATTCATATCTAGAGAACATGGTCTATGATGCATTATGAATGCCTTCTCCACTGTTCCAGTATTGAAAAATGATCCTGTAACTGAGACATTTTCCGAAGAGAAATTGGTGTAAGTTTTAAACAAGGGATGAGGAATATAATTCTTTTCCTCTGGAATGTTGACTCCTTATAGATGACCATGGCCATATAAATAAAATTAAATGCTCTGTGGGAAGTTATCATGATATTTATTCAAGTACATATCCAAATCTGGGAGAGTGCTATTACAGATAACATAATAATCATGGCCTACAACATTCATCGTGTCATATATTCTCTTGCTGGACAACTCATCAGCCAATCCAATCTTCCTTAGAGCTATTTAATCTGCCCAAAGATCATACAGTTAACTTTTAAGTAAGTCTATTTTTATGGAATATTTGTGAAGAAAAAAAATGGTTAAGGCATTAAGGCGCGTAAGTATTACCACACAAGTATTACCGTGCAAGTAATGTCGTGCAAGTCAAAATCCTTACTGAAGAAGCGTGACACAAAGAAGAGCGATCGACCGAGAAAGTAACACACTTGCACAGCAAGAGCTCAAAAGATTTGGAGACAGCATGGTTTGCACGAAGTGATGCCCATATGTATAGGCGATACTGCAACCCTGCGCGCTGCAACCTATGTGCCGAAACCTGCGCCCCTAAAACCTGTGTGCCTATGAAACCTGGTTTCTCGTTTTCCTCAGAGTCAAAGCCTTTTTCTTTTTTTGGATCCAACTCTGAGGGGGACTTTTTTTTATGCTCCTTTCTATCATAGAGTCCAACGAATGGAAAAGGGGAATAATTTTAGCAAAATGAGGGTCACCCTTTGAATAAAATCAAAAATTGACAAAGGCATGAACTAGGAACCCATTTTGAGGGCGTCGTGCAGGTTTCATGCAGGTCGTGCAAGTCACTTGTGCGCCACTTATGGGTCGTGCAAGTCACTTTCATGACCTTTTCTTCTTTTCTCCCAATGTGCCCAATGGCCTATAAATACCCCCTGTGGGCCCCCCATTTGAAAGAAGAATTTTGAAAAACTCAGATTCAAGATCTGGTCGCCCAAGTCTTTATCTGACATATTCCGAACACTTCTAAGGTAATTCTTTACCTAGAATAGAAGATCTAAAAAGGAATAATAAGGCTTAAGTGTTAGAAATAATCAACACTTGCGTGCCTAAGTGTCCAGACCTTAAGGGAAATGAAGACACTTGTGCACCGCATTGCCCACCCAAGGGATCTTGTGAGCCACCCTTCTAAAATCCTCTAGGGATGATACTAAGGGCTTGAGTTCAATGTCTCCCAAGTATTACCTTATAGATTCTTTGTCTCCCAAGGTGACTCATGTCGCGCAAGTCTACTTGGACGACCGAGACTTGCGTGTATCCTTCCTAGTCACCTCCTTTCCTCAAATCCACCTCTCCTCTTCATGATGCAGCCTTAAAATATATTTATATCATGACTCCTTTGTTGGTTTCCTTATCTGAAAGGAATTCTGTGAGACCCTCTCCCAAAAACTCGTGACTTAGAAGATTTATGTCACCATGGTTAGGGGTTTTCCTATATATAACCTCATCCTTTAATATGAGAAGGTATTTTGATTTTGGGTCTCCTTCTCAGGAGTAATCCCCAGTCATAAGTTACAAGTCCTTTTAACCTGGGTTTCCTTCTCAGTAGTAAGCCCCAAGTTACAAGTTTCCTTAACCTGCGCCTCCTTCTCAAGAGTAATCCCCAGATATAAGTTCCTTTTAACTTGGGCCTCCTTCTCAAGAGTAAGCCTCGTTCATAAGTTCCTTTTAACCCGGGCCTCCTTCTCAAGAGTAATCCTCAGTCATAGTTTCCTTTAACATTGGGCATCTTCTTCATGAGTAATCCCCAATCTTAATATATTTTGATTTGGGATTTCTTCTCAGGAATAAAACCCAATCATAAGTCCCTCTTTATTTGGGCTTCCTTTTTGAGGAGTAAGCCCTGGGTTAAAACTCCAAATCTCCATAAAGTACAAATACCTTTATGGACCCTGCTCCTGATATTCTTTCATAAGTCATGGTCTTCATCTACTTGGGCCTTTATACATACGTAAGCCCCACATCATTTCTTATGACTGCATATTTTGTAGCACAATAGTTAGGTTTACTGATAGCTCTTGTTTCTCACACTGAGCATTACTCACATGATCTTAGAGGGTAAAGTTAATCACAACATCTATTTTGGGCCATTAACCATGCATAAGTCCCATATTTCCTTTCCTGAACTACATGGACATTGATCTCTACCTTAAAAGTAGAGTACGTAGGAATCCTTTATAAGTTTCAATCCCATCATTCATTAATTATTTTCTGTCCCATATGATGTTAAACTATATCCTTCTTATCAAATTACGTGGGTTCTGATTCCATTTTAACAAGGATACGTAGGTAGCCCCTCTGCGGGTATGATCCCAACTCTGAAATAATCCCTATCTTTATGAAGGAAAATAAACTTCAAGTGCCCCATTGAGTAGCTTTAAAACCAGTATGGTCATCCTAATGACCAATAGATTTATATAAAATTTATTGAAGGATACCATTGACTAAAAATCTCTAATACACATGGATGATTTTCTATCGATGAAGAACCTCTGATACATATAAAAGATTCTCTAAATTCCATACATATCAATCATTTATTTCTAAATCTAAAGAAAAACTCATTTTTATCCATGGTGAATTAAGAAGGTTTAGTGAACATAACTTGAATCTATAAGAGAGTCCTATAATAGGAAATAATCCCCCCAAAAAGGTGTGATTAGCCGGACCTCCCATCCTCTCAACCAATGAAAATTATTAAGCCTCATCGGTCCACAAATAATGAGAACCTACCTTAGGGAAGTAGGTCCAAATGGATATAGAATCATTGGATGTTTTCGGTTCTACGAAGAAACCCATTAGAAACTGATTGGAAAGTTTGAACCATAAACAAACAAAGTCATCCCCATTTCTAGAAGAAACAATATCAAATTGACTTCATGGGGCCCTATCCAAATTCATTTAGAATTGTGTACATATTATTAGTTGTGAAATACATCTCTAAATTTTTGGAGGAAAAGGATTTAAAGACTCATGACTCTTGAGTGGTTGTTTATCTTGTGAGTTCCTAAATTTTATGTAGGTTTGGTTTGTGAATATTAAACAATAGTAACAAGGGTTCACATTTTTTCAATTATAACATGAGAAAACTACTCTATAAGTGTGGGGTTGTTCATAAATTCTCCAATACATATCACCCACAAACTAACTGACAAGAAGAAATCTTAAATTAGAAACTTAAGATAATATTGGAAAAAATTGTACATCCCAAATGGAAATATTGGTGTTTGTTCTTGGATATCACACTTTGGGTGTACCATACTAATTTTAAAACCCTGATCAGAATTCCACCATATGGGATTGTATTTGGAAATTCTATTCAACTTCTGATATAAGTATATTATTGCGCATATTGGGATGTTAAATAATGTAATATGAATCTCTCAAATGCAGGTGAGCATAGGAAGTTGTGGATTATGGAGTTATAATAAATTCTACATGATGCATATGAGAACTCCTGAATCTATAAATTGTATTCAAAGGCTATCCACGATGATAAAATTTGTCAGTAGAAGTTTTATGTTGGTGATAAGCTCATCATGTACAATTCAAGCATAAAGCTCCACCCAGGTAAACTTCATTCCCAATGCCTCAATCATTACACTATTACTAATGTTTACACTTTTGGTGCAATACAGGTCTTGGATGACCAGAGTTTTGTAAGTATTACCATAAATAAGAAGATACTTAAACACTTTTATGGGGATATAATGAATCATACAGTATAGTAAATCGACCTTTAAGAAGAAACATACCAACAAAACCCACCAGGTTTTATCCTTCCATCCCACATTCTCTTTTATTAAAGTAAGGAAGATGGACACTCTAGGTGTGGGGATGGGTATATTCCTAGGTTCATTAGGACTTTCATTGTATTCCCATTTTTTCCTAATCTTTTATTCTTGATGAATAATATGATACATTTCCCCACCTTGTCGAGTTCATTAGGATTTTCATCATCTTTCTTCCATTTTTTCTTATTGAATAGTATTTTTACCATTCCTTCCCCTCCTCCTATTTTTCTCACTAAATCATAGAAATTACTAAAAATTCTGGTTGAAATTATTGATTCCTTGTTGCTTTAAAATTTAATGAAAATTTTTCTCAATTATGAAATGCAAACTTTTTCACTAATTTAACCATGGGATGTAATTTTAAAAAAAAATGGTTTCTTTTTGATGATATGAATGGTTGTATCTCTATGAAACCTTTGATATTAATGACACTTTTTGTGTGAGATGTTTATGGAAAAAAGTTTCCACTTGATATCTCCACACATTTTTGTACTAAACAATGTGAAAATTTATTACTTAATAAAAGATAAATATAAGTTAGGTTAATATTTATCATCTTTATGTAATGATTATTCCATATGTTCATTCCTTTTCAGATCTATTTCATTACTATATCGGATTGACCTACATGTGTGTACTTGTTATCCAACTATTGTACAACCTTAAAAATAACAAAAAATAACAAAAAATAATAATATATAATTTGGGGATTGATTAAATGTGAAATATATGCAGATATCAAGGTTGGAATATTAATGTTTGACTTCTATAAATTCTTACATTAGTGGGTCTTGATATTTGATTTCAAATTATATGTGGAAGGTTTGGTGGAAAGAACTAGTTAAGTATAATTTTTTTAAAATAACTTATATTTACTAGATTGAATGTGGAAATTATAGAATGAAATGGTTTTCACACACACACATACGGAGAGTTGGTGGAATGGTTTAATTTTAACTACTTTCTAATATTTATATCATGTATCTCTTTTAATTTTGTTCTAAAATAATTTATGAGACATCTTTTTCCATGATCACTTGGAATAACTCCCTAGCATGGTTTGTGATTTGATCAAATTGATTAAATGATTTAATATTTCCATAAATTTTATATCTTATTGAAGTTGGAAATATTTATATGCATCATTTTTTGAAAAAAAAATTATTTCCCTGGAGAAAAAATCTTTAGGTTTGGGGGGTGTGATCGCATAGAGATTCACTATTCATTTCCACCCATATACCACTATTTTAAATGGGTTTTATATTAAAAATATAAACTATAATAATAAATTTCACTTAATGTTTTATTAAATAATTTAATTTTAATCATTTTTAAATAAGAAAATTTTACTTTTTTATGTTTACATTGTAGGAGGAGGTGATTTGGAGGATCCAGAATGGTGTTCAAGAGAAGCGGCCAAAACTGTGCAAGATCCAAAGAACCCATGCGACTCAAATGCATAATTCAACTGATATATGCATCCAATTGGTATGATATTTTGTTATATAATCCAAATTTCATTAGAGTACAACTATTATTAAGACACCCAATCCCAATGATTCCATTAAGAAGTACATTCAAACTAATCTATCCAATAAAAGGAATCGGCTTAAAGTCAAAAGTGGTGTTCAGTATTTTGGATTCATCTAGTGTTATGGGCCTCCAAATGATGACAAATATTCATTAGAGATATTAAGGGGGTTGGGAAAAAATTATTTCTTTAATTTTATATAATACCTTATTGTGGCGAAAAACCATGTTCCGAATGGTTTTATAAAAATAGAGTGCCCAAAACCACCTTCCACATTCCTTATAAATTGGAACCATATGAACCCCATTTGGGATTTTGACTATGAAAAAAGGGGATACTATTTTGTAAACCCAAAGGAGTCATCTAATCATTCATATTAGTTTCTAAGTCTATGGGATGTTCTACATCAACAAATATGTATTCCTCCCTTTTAATGGAGATATAAACTCTTTGAGATCACTTGGGGGAATGTGATATAAATCTTGAGCTTCACGATTTTAATATTTTAATGATATTTTTAATTAAAGGATTTTATGTTGTTTTTAACCATCCTCTCTTCTTATTTAATTAATTTATGAACTTTTATGTCATTACTAACTCATATGATCATGTTTTTGGGTACCCATTCTTGTGATGTTTCACACACCATTCACCATTGCCTCTCCCCTATTTTAATTGTGTTATTTATGTGGTTCATATTTTTCAATTGAACTCTCATAAAAACTATCAATTACATGTAAATTTATTTCATGTTATAAAAAATAAATAACATATAAAATTGGATAGCACATTCAGTTCTTAGTGTGTTTCCTTGGTGAGTTTCGGTTATGAAGTCGAACACAAATGACCCAATCACCAGCGGTAACCAATGAATCATTTTATGCTTCTAAATAAAGCCTAAGAGGTATCCCAGTATAAACTTTGAAACACTGTGGATCTTGGTGGTAAAAACTAGGGATTCAAATATCTATACCCTTTCTCTTGAAGAGATTAAAGATGGGCATCTAGAGACTTCCTCAGGATGATCACGCTTAATTAATTCTGTTCATTTCTGCTTTGTTTCAACGCTTTCCTTTTACTACTAGACTATTAACGAATAAAATCCCATGTTTTAAAAAATACCATTACCATTTTATTTTCATAATAAAACCCATATTTTTTTAATTAATGATATATGGCTCTATCGAGAGATGGCCTAGGGTTCCTTCTATACTGTATAAATTTTGGTAAAACAAAATATCTAATTTCATGCACTCAATAACATGACCACTGGAATTGAAAATTTAAAGTCTAATTTATATGATGTAAATGGAATTCAAATATTTGTTGTTTCTTAAATACATTACTAGATATATTTTAGTATAATCCTACACATTAGATGATTTTTGAGATATACCACATGTTTAAGAAAAGTGATAAAGTGGTTCATTATTTTATTCAATATTTTGGAATGTTTTGAAGTTCTAAAAGGTGAATATAGTTTATTTTTTATATGGTTATCAAGACTAAAAGCTTGTTGAATTTGGAGATTTAAATACTACTTTTTTGTAGAGTGCATCCTTATGTACCTATAATTGAAGCTACTTAATTATATGGTGAAACACTATTGCATGATGGCTGAATAGAAACTATAGTGATTAATCTAGTGGGATATATTGAATAACAAAATGATGATTGTTTTATTTGATAAAAATTTATTTGAAATGGATCTATGTTTTTTATGAACATTTGATAAATTCCTAGAGTATTTGAAGTGTTTTTTATAGGATAATAATGGATGGAAATAGAATAGTTCTCTACTTTGAAATGAAGTAAATCTATAAAATCTAGTTAATTCTAGGATTCATGTAGCTAAAGTCCCCACATATTTGAATCCATAAAATTATTTAGTTCACATACATGGAGTTAGACATAAGAAATTTCATCCCACATATGATAATTGATATAAGGGTTATTTTTGACATATGGTAATCTATGTAGATAAATTGGCATTCTATGAGAGTGAGAAATATAAATTTCCAAAGAAAATAACATAAGGGAATCTATCATGTAGCTGAGACTGTGCATGCAAAGTTTCCACTCTGGTAAATAAATTTTCCCTATATCTTATAGAAAATATTCTAACCATATAGAACTATTATTTTGAGTAGAAATTCAATTTTTATGATTCCAAATTTTATATTCAAGGCCATAAATATCACAAACACCAAGAAGGGTGTGTCATTCAATCTTGACATAGTAATGTTTTGATATCTGAGCTATGGGAGGAAAAGATAAATCTATATAGAATTTATCAAATTATTTATAATTCTTGATTTTTTTAAGGAATTATATATTAAATGGAAAATTATTTAGAAGATTCTCATGCTGATATTTATTGATTCAAATTTAATGATCATTCATATAGATCATTATTTCGATTGTGATTTGATGAAGACCAACCAAATAAGAAGTTGATGAAAGTTATACACCATAAATTATATAGGATTTATGTTTTATAAACATAAATATACCAATAGATTGATTGAAGTGTATTTTTTGGAAAATAAAAAGGAGAAAACACTATTCTTAAGGAGTTTTAGTAAGAAAATTAATTGGGAGTTTGTTGACCAATTTAATTGAGAAGATCACACCTATATCTAAGATATTTAGGGGACAAGTGAAGAAAATGAGAAACTAAAAAGGAAAATATAATGAATATATAATAATATAGAGTATTTTTTGTCATGATAAATGATAAATAAATTAGAAAACAAAAAACAAAATGAAACTAATTTAAATATATAAGAGAAAATGGTTGAGAAAATTATCATGTGTGGAGATTCTTATCTACTTACAAGGATGAGACTCAAAGAAAAAAATGAAAATATATGGTGTAAAGACATAGAACCTATGTGGTATAAGGTGTGGAGGGAGATAAAATTGTGACTCTATGACTATAGTGTGAAGTTTTTTATAGAATTACTATGAGAAAAAGGAAGTTTTATGCATGTTGAGATGTTGTGTAGGTGTGAGAATCACTATCCCCCGTAATATTTGATTGATCTTACTGGAGACTAAATGATTGGGGTGAATATCCAATAAATTCAAGGAGTGGTTCCTAGTATCAGACCCTAAAATAATACAGTGTGATTCTTCATTTGTCTTAGTTTCATTTAATGGTGTCATTTATTCCAAGGTTGAACACAAAACAGATACATTTCTACAAATTGGTAATATAGTTTGAATTCCAAATGGGGTAAAATAATATAAGAAATATTTATAATTAGTAAAAATCAGTCCACAATTTCTTTACCCCCCCAGGTGTGTTCACCAAACCCAAGGGATATAACACATCCTACAGACTTGGTTTTCAAAGATTGTGGTTATAGGGGGATCTATAGACATTATCATATCAACTTGTAGCTATAAGGTCGATGGGAATTTTGATTAATAATTTCAAAATAATAATAAAATATATTTATAAATTTTTTTTACACATACACATATAAATATTATATATAAATTCTTATTTGACATCTTAATGGAGTAGTAAGGTATCTTGATCTACAAAATGGAAACACATGGTTTCAATCCCACTAGAATACATTTTTTTATCATTATATTAACATGGTAATTCATCCCTGGAAATAAGTTTGTATAAATGGATGTAGTTATTACAACTAGGTGGATCCATGTGGAGCACCATATATCCATGGCCATCGTTCATGACTATAGCCTATGATGATATAAAATGGATAATAGTACTCATAGGCACTATAACTGTATATATAGACTATAGTCATCATTATAAGAGATATAACCATGGTTATGACCCATGACTATAGCCTATTTTTGTAGAAGTTTCACCTTGAGGCTTAACCCACTTATAACTTCCATTCTAAGAACCAAAGTACAACCAAGGAAACATGAATTGTGTTTGAGATTTACAACCCAAAGATGTACCTTTTGGTTTGGAAGTATACACAACACATGAATGTGTTTTTTATTGGTAAAATATAAACAACATATTAAAACATAAAATATTATAAGGGGAGATACAATATTGGAAACTACAATAAAAATGATCATCATAATGTCTATGATGATGCAACTCGATGTAACTTTTATTAATATAGTAAAAATGGATCAAACATTGAGGGTCTCTTTTGATCATAGTAAAAATAGAAGTCATAGTGCCAAAACACAATCATATATCAAATGTTCTATCTCTTATACTGTATTCTCTCTCTGTCACCAAAAATTATATATCTCAAATTTTCTATTTGTATTATTTTTTCTCTATTCATCATTATTTTTTTATCAAGTTATCATGATCAGAAAAAAATAGATAATAGAATCTTAATTAACTCTAAAATTTTATTGATCACATGTGTTTCTTGAGAACTAATCACAATATTCCATAATTATAAATAATATAAAAACAAAATATTATTTCTTCCATATATATTAAATCATCATGCATAGATTGAAAAGCTATTTCCATGTGAATCCCTCGTCAAATAATTTTAAAGCATGTCCCATTGAATTTTTGGATTTCATATATATTTTTCAATTTAATAAATTAGATAAACCAAACTATATAAACTTTTATAAATTCAAAATATTAAAATTTTAGCAAAACATAGTATTAAAATGCTCAAAAATGATTAACTTGATTATTTGTAAGCATCGACATAATTATCATTTTATATTTTCATAAACATCATTCTTGCGTAAATATTATTTATATACATCTATGTAAGCATGAATTATATATATATATATATATGTATAAATTAATTTAGTTTCTATGTAAAAATGAACTTAGTTTTTTTAAGAACTATTCATTCTTCTATGTAAATTTGATTCTATAATTTTCCATGTTTATTTTCTATTGCTGTAAAAGCGTAAATTTAGTTTCAATAAACATGATTCTAGTCTTCGTAAACATCGACTTTGTCTTCATAAGAATAAATTATAATTTGTGAGTATCATTTTCGTAAATTTTAGTATATCATTTTATGGTTGATAATTTAAAACCATGAGATTTTATGAAATATTTTTTTCAGTTAAATTTAATTTCTTTGATAACTTTCATTACATGAAACACCTTGTTCAAATGAATTGTTATATACTATTAAAATATTATTATACGAAAGTAATCACCAAGAAATTAGATTTATGGGAATGAATAAGACTAACTAAATTATGAAAATTATATGGTTTCCACAAAAATAAGAGAAATTCATTTGTTATAAATTTATCATAAATGAAAATAAAAAAAATTAACTTAAAATAAAAGAAATATTTTTCTAAAAACCTTTTTTTATGCATACAAAGTATTTTTATATTAATAAATTAAATTATTCAATATTTTTTAATCATTTTAATAAAAATTATTTATTATATATTCATTAAATTTTTTTATTATTCATCTAAAAGAAATTTAGGCATGAGATAAGTATAAATCTAATTGTACACTTAAAAATTGTATTTTTCTAAAAAGAGGTTTTGTCACATTCTGCGAACCTATTTAAAAATTAATTTTTTTGAACTTTTAAAAACATATATTTTGAAAAATTAAATTATTTTATAAATAAAAATTCCAAAATTATCATAGATTCAATTTAATAAAAGTTTCTAAAAATAATCTTTTTTTATGAATAATGAGAAATACTTTTTTTTATTTAAAATTTCCTTGTCATTTAAAGCATTTAAACTTTTTTATTTTGTTTTTATATGGGTATAAAATTAATACTAGTTAAATTATTTTATAATGAATCCAATTTAAAATATTATAATCAATTCTTTCTTTAATTTTCATATAATTGTTTTTATACTTATGGAAACATTTTGAATGGAAAGTCTATTTTTTATCACGCTTGTGGGTTCTATTTTAAAATAAATCCTTCCAATTTTGAGAATTAAATTCGATAAAATGGATTCCATTTCTGTAATAATAATAATCAATATTTTATGATAAGGTCAAATTATTTTTTTCATAAAATAAAAGTAAAGCTGTAAAAATTAATTACTAGAGTTATGGTTAAAATGTGGCTTTACGCCATACACACACGTGTTAAAATTAATATTCAACACACATAGTATATTTATTAAAAAACTGGATTTAATGTTTAGAATTAGGGGGGTTAAAATTATATAATAATCCTAATTTTATTTTTATTCTTAAAGGATAAATTACCTAGGTAAATAAAAAGAGACTAGTTACTATGGTGAAAAATAAAATGGTAAAAGTGAGCAAACTTATAGGCTAAGTGAATAACATGTTTGAAACATGTGTTTTTGTGTGTTTTGGAGGTGTTTCTGGACTATATAATCCCTAAAATAAATTATTTATCAATTTTGGAGGTACATGGTCAAAGAGTGACATCTCATTATTGAATAATTTTGGATATTTACAAAAATTTCACTCCTCAATTATAAAAGGGGATCTTCTCCCCTCAATTATTCACACCTCTTAATCTATTTGGATTAAAAACCCCTTAAAAATCTCTCCCAAAATACTTATAAATGTTTTAGAGCTTCTATTATTCCCAAAATAATAACCCTACGGTACATAATAAGAGATTCAAATGATTTTTTTCTAATATAATAAAATTGTTCTCACTAAGCTCTTTATTTTTAATTATTTTATTACCACCATTATTATGGTTTTAATAAATAAAATATATAAAATTAATATATAAAATATATTTATATGTCACTATGTTTATAGATTAACTTATATTTATCTTTTCTTCTATTAAATGGGAAATGAAATTATCGATTGTCCGCACAGAGGACTACCACTTAATGTACTGATTTAATTATTTTTCCATCACTACCTATCATGGGTGGATATAATCATGTATTTAAAGTATATATATTATATTTATCGAGTAATTAGACATTTGATGTTATAATATCACATGTAACTTCTTACCATCTCGCCCATTGGTAAATGATAACATCGCTTGTGTGTACTTTTGGACTACTGCCTCTAAGAAGCAATGTGATTCATTTTTATATTTTCAAATGGATAGTAATAAGAATATATTCTATGAACATATATGATGCAATAGTGATTATATAAAGTTGAATTATTATATACCTTTCTTTGTTTCCAACTGTCAAAAAAATGGAAATAGCAATCATTCCTACATACACCCTGTCGTCTCTATAAATTGTGTAATTAATTTTTGTTCTCTAAATTTTATGGATGACTATAAATATGTATATAAATATTATATATGATATTTATAACATGATTAAAATTATTTATATTTTTGAACTGTAATCAAACTAAAAGGATTGAAAATAAAAAACCAAAACATACATAAAAAACAGAGTATTATCTCTTGAAATGTGATTTTAACAAGGAATTATTAGTAAAAGGGTATTAAGAGGTCATAATTAGATCATATATTAAACAATATATATGATTATGGTTATTTAATATATTTAAAATAAATCTATATTTATTATAAGTGAGTATTTAATGGGTATAAATAATGTTGATACTTGCGGTTAAGGATTTATAGTCCCTCTTTTATTTCAGGGGGGCATATGCCATATTCACTACTCGTTTAATTTGTGTGTTTTATATACTAAACTATTCACATGTTATATCATTAATTTATTTATTATAATGATATTTAATGTTTCATTTAAATTTATTCTTTCATGTTTCTAGTGATTCAAAAGTTTCCAAAGTGTTATGGGATTTTCTTCTTACTTTTACTTCTGGGAGACATATGCCATATTCCCCACTCATTTCTTTTTTGTACAGTATATACTACCATTTTCACATAATATATCATTAATATTATTATTTTAATGATATTTAGTGTTTATATTTATTTTTTTCCTTCCTGGGGATTATGATACAAAATTTACCAAAGGGGAAAGTGTTTTATGTTACAATCACATTCTTTATCAAGATTGTTTATGATTCATCATCTGATGTTGAAATATTTTGATCTACATATAAATAAACCCATTAATTTTTTTATAATTTTTTTATTTATATAAATTACTTATTTTCATTTTATTTTCTTTTATGTACTCAATATACTAAAAGAATGTTTTTAATGAAAACTAACTTCATCTCTCTTCAGATTAAAATTTTATCTCGTACATGTACATGTTATCTAAAAATGTTTTAATAAATTTATTTACAATTATAAAATTATTTTTTAATTTCATTTTTACCCATGTTTAAATTTTTACAAAATGGATTTAAAGAAATATTATTTTGATTTTCCAAACAAGGTACTTTTGACATTTTACCAAAAATGTGAATTGAATATTTGTTTTACCATACACAATAAGAACAAAATTTTCTACCATCATCAACACTAAATGATATAATATTCATTTACAAGTTTATGAGGTTATTTTAAAAGAAAAAAAATTCTTTAATATTTATGAAATTTAGTGTTTAAAAAAATTATTTCAATGTGTAAAGGATATTTTCTTCAAGGAATGTTCCCATTGATCTTTCAAAGTCATTTTCAATCTATGGTGACATCCTTTGATGTTACTTAAAATTTAATGGGGATATGATCAATGATACCATAATTAATTATTCCCTATATGGTTTAATTTTATGATGACAATATTTTTATGAAACCTGTTCCTTTTCCTTGGGTTACGCAATTAGGAAAGGATAAAATGTCTTCAAAATAAGTTTATTTTCCTTGCGTTATGCCATGATGAAATAATTATGAAACCCATTTATTTTCATGGGTTATAATATGATAAATGTTTCTTTATCTTGTGGCACACATATGTGTGATTTTTTATTATGCTATGGGTCAGACCAATATCTCCCTCCAATGCATTGGTTAAATATTGATCTTTCATAAGATAAACAAGACTATAATAGGGAATGAACCCAGTTCTGTTAGGAACATTGTCCCATATGATAGTATTGGGAGTGAATCTATACTAATAACATGGTTTGGGGAGTGAACCCATTCCAAATTATAGCCTTTAAATTGATTCATGATTACTAATGAAATGATTTTCAATAACTATATGTCTGCCAAAAGTCCTTGTCTTATGCCTATATTATTCTATAATAGATTATATTCTATGATTCTATTATGATTAATGTCTTATGAACTACCAAGATTTATGATTTATCTCAAGGTTATGATATTTGATATGAAATTAATGGTTTTAAATTGTTATTATTATGTTCTCATAACCTTTTTCTTATGTTATACTTATGTGATCATAGATATATCCTTTATTTACCCTTACTAAGCACCTGATATCACCCTTTATAGTGTTTCCTTTCCCTGGGATATGAATAAATATATTATGTATGATATATTTAAGAAGAAGGTAGTTATGAAGAACTTAGTGGGAGATGGTGTAGTTAACTTATAAGCTAGTGATCTATGTATACAAGTTTACAAAGGAACTTTATAATTGCCCAGTCAAGATTGTTGTATCACGAAGGGGGGTGAATCAGTGATATCTTTTTCTTTTATGTTTCCTTACTTTTGAAACATCTTTATCCTCCTGGTAAAGATTTATTTCTCTACTAAAAAAATCAAACACAGATCTATAAGAACACATGAATTTATAAGGTTCACTATTTAGTAAGAGTAGCTACATCCTTGGAATGGTTTGGAAGCAATCCAATACCACATAATCCAATAGAAAAAAATCATTTTGTGTGGAATAAAATTAGTAAGATATGACCTTACAGTCATGTACCACTATTTTCAATAAAATTGTGCATGTACTTAAAATATCATGAAATTATGTAATACAATTTTTTGATTCTTGATAAAATTTCACAAAACATAAACTTTCAAAAAAATTATCACTTTCTTACCTAAGATAATGTAATAACTTTCTAAACATCGCAATGATTTTCCAATCCAATTCCCATGTACGATTTCTCAATATGTAAATATAACATTGAGAATACCACTGAAATAATTATGAATATCTTATTCCTCCACCCAGAAATCTCAATACGATTTACCCAGTATAATGATCTAGCCCAATAAGATAATCATCAGAATATGATCTTGTCTCACCTCTTTTCTTCTTCTACCTAAAAAACATCATCAAGAAAAAAACAATCCAAAAACATCTTCATCTTATAATTATGGAGTTTATCTGTTCTATTTTTAGGAGCAATTGAATTCATAGAATACACAAAGTATTATCCTCCTTTTATAGACACTCCAAAAAGGTTTAGGCAGGATCCTAAAAAGGTTTTCCAACTTTACAAAATTTCTTGAATCATCAATCTTCCTTAAATCTCGTCTCTTTCTTTGACTTGTTCATCACCTTTAATTTACATCCAATTTTAGATATCGCTTTTACTTCATCAACACTTTAGACTTCCTAACAAAATTTCAGTCCAAATTTGATTCTTATTTCTCAATGTCCAATAAGATTTCATTATTTTGATAAATTCATTTTTTACTCTGATCTTCTTGACCCACTTACAAACAAATCAAAACTGAAGATATATTATAATTTTTCTTTACACTAATGGAAAAACTAATCTTCCTATTCTTATTTTCTCAATATGATGAAGATATCATATTCTTCAATACATTTCTCTATATCATTTTTGAAAAATTTAAAACGTATGTCTTACCATTATGATTCACCAAACAAACTGATAAAAACAAAGGCAAAAAAATTCAGGGAAATTCATGAAATCTTCGTGTCCCCCTTTGATAACATGATCTCTTTTCAAGGGGAGGTAGAGAGGGAATTACAACAAGCATGGTTTTTCTTCAGGAGAATGCGTCGCATTCGCCAATGTCTTTTCAAAATAATTTGATCATTGCGGGCTCCTCCGCTTGGTCGGCCCCACCCCTCTCAGCTCAGGAACCCTTCGATCTCGGCCCTTCTTCGTCATCCCCCCTTCCTCTACCCTAAGGCATGAGGATCCTCCTAAGTTTTCTCCAAAGTGGGCTCCTGTGTCTACAGTGGTGTCTCTCGTCCCTCCTAGCCTGGCCTTGAGGGATGTTGTTTGGCCCTCCTTTCGCAATTCCCTTTGCAGATCCTCCTTTTCCTCTGACCTGCCCTTCTTCCCGTATGTTTCTCTAAAAATGCCTCAGTCATCGCATGCAGGATCTCAGATTTGTATGGATATTCCAGATTCATCTTTTGAGGAGGCTACGACGAGTTTACATCAATATAGCTTGTTTTGTGGCTGTAAAACCCTTCCTTCCGTCCTTCCAGCGCTTTGTGGGTTCCTGGGGGCATCTTTCTTCAGTGAAGATTTCTATTCTCCAACACAATTCTTTTTTGTTTTTCTTTCTTTGCTGGAGGACTTCATCCAGGCTTAGTGCAGGGCCCCTCATTCTTGGGGTCGGTGGAGCTTTAGCCAGTCCAGGTGGTCGATGGATTCTCACTAAGGGAAAGAGAGCTCCTCCACGGCCATTTGGATCAGTCTACCAAGGCACCATCTTCCCTTCCAGAATGAAATATTTCTCAAGGATATTGTTGATTCCTTAGGTGTTTTACTTTTTTCTAATGCTCGTACCAGGAGTTGTGAGGAGATATATATGGTTCGTATTTGTGTCGAACTGAATCTCTCTCTCCCAGTGCTAGAAAAGCTAAACTTTAGGGTCTAAGATTCCTTCTATTGGGTAAAAGATATTCTTTACCCCATGTTCCCGAGCTTTTGTTCTCACTATCTTCTCCAGGAGAACCCAGTGCGAGTTTATAGGTTCCACTATCAAGAAAGACGTTAGCGGCCATCCAGGGGTTCTCAAGGTAGAGGTGTTCGTTTGGCCCCATCTCTTGGGGGTATTTCAGGAGAGAATATGGAGGCCATTCAAGGTGCTGAAGTTATCCCCCTAGTTCCTCCAGTAACCCCAGGAACCCAACAACCCACTGTCCTAGGGATGGAGGATGGTATTATGCCTTGTTGGGAATTAGTGCCTTTTGTGCTGAAGTGCCTGGGTTAGGTCCAGGTTTTCGTACCTCTAATCTATCTAGCTCTCCCCCAAGGCCTCGTTGATCTTCCCCCCTAGTTTCCTTTTTCTCCTCGTAAAGGCTGTGACAGGAAGGAGCGATCCTTTGAGGTGGTGCATGTAGGTTAATATTTTTAGGGATCCCCTTCTAAGGGGGAATAAATAACTCCTTCATCCCCTTTGGTGGTTCCCCATTTGAAGTCAGATGGCTGGAGTAAGGGAGTATCATTCTCTGTCGGGGCCTAAGTGTAAGTCACATACTTGCTCCTAAAGATCTGTTTCCCACACATTAGAAAGCACATCCAAGAGGGCAGGAGTGTGCACTAGATCCCAGTCTAGGAGACAGTCAGGGTGGTTTTCCTCCCACTTTCAGAAAGCCACAAAATATGGGTCCAATCCTAGATCCCTCCTTTACCCATGATACCCTTTCTTATATAGAACACATGTGGGATTGAATATTGTGTCAAGATAGATATCTTGGTTTCGATGATTCTAAAACATAAGATATCCCTGGTGGCCATTCTTGAACACAAGATGAACTCTAGCAGGATTTTTGATTTCTCCAAGAAACTCAAACTTCATGGATTCATGCATGGTGAACCATCCAACAAGCATATATGGATTTTCTAGAACATGAGATTTAATGTGGATCAGAATCACATGGGTGACCAGTTCATCACTTTCAAGGTGTCCTATGACCATAACTTCGTCTATTTTTCTCTTATTTATGCATCTCTGATTCTCAGCAAAGGATAACGTTGTGGAATGATCTAAACATGTCTGACATTGGATCCTCTCCTTGGATCATGGGGGTTAATTTCAACTTAATTGTGTATCTGAAAGAAAGGAAGGCCAGAGATCCATTCAATAGGAAGGCCAACCTTGATTTTTCTCAATTCTTATCGGGCAAGGGATTGATGGATCTAGGGTACTCAGGGGATTGTTTCTTGTGATGTAATAACCAGCGGTGGAACTGAAGGTCATGGAGCCGTTTGGATAGATTCTTGGACAACATGCATGTAATATCCACGCATGTTAATACTTGGGTCGTTCACCTCCCGCACGGACTGTCGGACCACTCCCCGCTCTTGGTTTCATTATCTTTTGGGCACGACCATCATGAGAGATTTTGTTTCTACCAACACTGGTCTAACACCCCAGGCTACTATGACCTATTGAGAGACTCCTGGAGTGAACCTTCCCAGAGTGACACGTAGTTATCCCTTCACAACAGACTCTAATGGCTCAATCCAAGGCTCCTGGTATGGTCAAAGGCAATTTCCATCTCTAAGATGGACCTAGAGACTACCTTGTAGGATGTTGATCATCTTGAGAGGTTTTTTAAAGAGGATTGGGATGAACGGATCATTGAGGACCTGTCTAGTAGGAAAGAGATCCCGGCAGTCATGATCTTGAGATAAGAACAACATGCCAGGGATGAGGCAAGGGTTTAGTGTCTCAAAGATGGGGGTCGTAATATGGATTTTTGTCATTACTGTTTAAAGGAAAGGAGAATATGTGTGAATCAGAATATCAAGTTAGAGGAAGGTTCCCTTACTGATGACAGGGAGGGGATTGGGACACTGGTGAGATCCCATTTTTAGAACCTTCTTGGTGGCCCCCACCCGCTCTTCCCAAGTGGGTAACCTAGAGGCAACATAGGTCTTTTTGATTTAATTCTATCTAAATTATCTGATTGTGACAATGAAGTCTTGGGGACTTTCTTAAAAAAGATGAGATTTTCCATTCCATATAGATCCTTAATCTAGATAGTATGGTGGGGTCGGATGGGTTACCTAGATCCTTCTACAAATCCTCTTGGGAAACAGTGATGGTTGAGTTAATTGAGGTGATCCAAGACTTCGTTCAGGGAGGGCCGATGTTGCGTGCTGCTAGTGCTACCTTAGTGGTGATCATTACCAAGTTAGATTCCCCTTATTCCCTTGAGCACTACCAGCCTATTAGAATGTGTAATATCCCTTAAAAAGTCCTTGATAGCATCATCAAATCTCGGCTATCTAGGCACCTTTTTAGTTGGATTTCCAAGGAGAAGCATGGGTTCGGGAGGGGGCGGTCCATCTTGGGGCGATCGCCCTAGCCCAGGAAATTTTTAGATATTTAAATGTTAAGTCTCGTTGTTCAAATGTGGAGATCAAACTTGATATGAGAAAGGCTTATGAATGTGTTGAATGGATCTTCATCAATAACGTTCTGGCACATTTGGGCCTTTCGTATTTGAATATTGATTTGATCTTCAGATGTATCATCTCTGCCTAGATGGAGATCTATTTTATGGGAAAAACCTTTGTCTTATTCAAAGAAACACGAGGCCTACAACAAGGGTATCCTCTCTCCCCATGTCCCTTCATCATCTCTCAAGATGTGATCAGCCACCTTATCCTATGTAGTACCAGCAGTGGCGACATACTGCCTTATCGCAGAAGGATGTCATTCCCTTCAGTGTCAAATATTATCTTTGTGAACGACTCCATCATCTTCACCAATGCGTCAAGAAGGTAAGTGTGGGGTTTGAAAAAAGTCCTAGAGTTTTATTGTCTTTTGAGCGACCAGGTGATCAAAAAGCCTAAGATTAGCTTCTATATATCTATTAGTTAAACGGCCAGTCAGGATCTTCAAGTGAGTCACTTGTTAGGTATAGAGAAATGTGTTCTTCCCATGTAGTATCTGGGAGTCCCTGTCTCATTGAAGAGGGTGTGTATTTGTGACTTCGACCATCTTGTTTCTAGGATCACGAAGAGGGTTCTGAACTAGAAGAATAGATAACTGTCTTTTAGGGGGAGGATATCACTGGTTAACAATGTTCTTTTGGCTATCCCCATTCACATTTTATCCACGTTAAGGGTCCCTGAGGTTGTTATTAATAATGATGATTGAATTCTAGCTTGGTTTATCGGGGACCCAAAGTTTGAGGGTAAAAGACATTGGGCCTCCTGGAAAAAGATAGAGAGGCCCACCAATGAAGGAGGCATTAACCTTTGGAGTCTCCATGGCACCCTCACCTATATGCATTCCAAACTGGCATGGGAGGTGTTGGAGAAATTCATCTTATAGGGGTGGACCATGAACCATTGTTACGTGGGGGGTTCAGATGTGAGTGATGGATACGCCTCTCATCTATGGATCATGGTTGGGCCCCTCATTATCTATCTTCGTCCTCATACTCATTGGATAGTTGGGACCGGAAATATTTCTTTCTCGCACGATAATTGGTATGTGGAGCTCATCGGCTTTCCAGGGTGTCCTGCCACGACCACTTCCTTTCATGAGACCGGTCTCTATTCATCCTTTATCAATGATGTTCTGAATTGGGATTAGTCTGATATGTTCCATATCATTGATTTTTCCTCAGCCTCAGATAGATGTGTTTTTACACTATCTTCATCCAGATCCTTTATGTCTAAGGATTATCATAGGGCTATGCTTACGTCAGGTGATGGAGATGAGTGGAATAAGATTTTTTGGGACAGGAACATTCCCACAAAGTATAATTTTTTTATCTGGAGAGTCTGGCATAACACTATCCCCACTGATGATAATGTTAAGCAGTGTAGAGTAAGAATGGCATCTAGATGTGTCTATTGTAAGACCCACCAGGAAGAGAGCTCGGGGCACTTGTTCTTTGAGAGTGAGTGGGCGAAGGAGGTCTGGCACTTTTTGGGTGATTTCACGGCATTTTTTATTTGCGACATGGATGAGCAACCTTTCATAGCCCATTGGTTCCATGGATCAGGGGAGTGGGGTCTAGAGAGAAGGGTCCACGCTCTGGTGTTGAATTCATGTTATCGGTGTATTTGGCAGGCACGAAAAAAGTGGACCCATGAAGGGGTGGCATCGTCTGGGGGAGCGATCATTATTAGAATTAAAAGCATCCTTATAGATATTGTTAGATCTCTTATAAACATGAAGTAGTATCCAACCTTGCAACGGTTCAAATAGGTTTCCATTGGCACCCATCCTGTCATTTTTACTAATACTGGAATATGGGTTATATGGAATCCCCGCTAGTGAGGCTTGAAGATCAACACAGATGGGTCTTGTGTGTCTGAAACCATGTGAGGCAAAGGGATCATTCATGAAAATGTTGGTTCGGTCATCCTGGAATTTTCTATCTGACTGGGCTAGGGCTCTTCATTGTTGGTGGAGGCAAAGTCTATGTTAGCAGGTCTCACTATTTGTAGGCAGCGTAGTTTGGAACTCACAAAAGTGGAGACTGATTCTATGATGGTCTACAATGCCCTTCACGGCCTCAAATCTACCCCATGGTCAATTTTCTATATTATTCATAAGTGCCATAGTATCCTTGACACTAATACCAAAGTGTCTCTCACCTGGAATGAGGGGAGTAAGGAAGCGGATTACTTGGCCTCGTTGGACACCCCTGGATCAGAGAGCATATTTCTTCACAAACATCAAAGTCTCAAACCAATAGGGATTAATATCATTATAGGGGACTCCCTCAGTCTCCACCGTTTTAGGCCTCCACAGCCCTGTTTTTCACCCGGCCTACCTTGATGGGCCTTCTTTGTGTACTGTTTTTCTTCAATAAAAAATTCAAAATTATGATGGGATAACACTTTCAAAAAGTATTCAAAAACCCCTCTTCTTCTTATTTTCTCTTGAAATAATTTTTCGAGATATTAAAAAAATTATATCACATGACTTAATAAAAAAATCGTATTTATAATAACTGCTTAACTATATTTATGAGTTTTATGAGTCTGAACAAACATTTCTTATTTGATTGTCCAAACATCTCCCAAGAAAATTATTCATAAAAACATATCGTCTTCAAGAATTATTTCTTATCAATCTAACTCTGATGACATGAGGATACCAAAAAAATGTAATGACTAATTATTGTTAAAGTAACTCCAATTATCTGTAGCACACTGAGTCCGATGGACCAGTACTAGTAGATTCAACTTTAACAACTTATTTTCTATTCTGATTATGTTACCAATGAACAATCTGTAACCACTAACTTCTTTATATGAATAGTTATATCTTTTGTATTATTGGTAAGACTCAAAAAAAACATCTTCATATTTCCACTTTTCTAAAGATCCTTTCTAGCCTTCATACACTTTGAAATCTAATGTTCTTACACCGATGGGATGAGACTGAAAATCATCAGCTTCTAAAACTTCCTTCTTTAAGAAAACATTTTATTATAATCATAACTTATTTTGATACTTTTTAAATGCTTAATATTCATTTTAAAATCATCTGACTTATTGATAGAAAGTATTGTAACTTCCCACCCATACCAGCAACTTTCTTTCTTTACAACCAATCCTCAATACGATAGGCCGAAATATGATTGGTAACACCCATTTCCCCTTTATTTCATTAATCATTCATCATAATTTTTTATAGAATACATTTAATTTTTTTGAATTAAAATACATAAAATCATAATTAGTTTATTCATTGGAGCCAGGTGAACTCCAAAGAAGCACCTCAATATGATCTTCCTTCCATTTCGGACCCAAGGTGAGTTAAATATAACTTTTCTACCAGAAAATATCTTCCCATTCCAATAGACTTTCTTTAAGATTTTTTATTCTGATTTAATAAACATGATTTTTAGTCTGATATTCAACTTTTAAAAATTGGATTGACTTTGTTCTTTGTTGAAAACAAAATAAAACTCATTTTCAAAATAATGTTCTTATAAATTCCAAAAACCCTCTCTATCCAACTTGGCCTCAACAATCTATACCTTTAGATTTTTTTTATCAAAAAATATTCATAAAACAGTAAACTTTTTAACCTCAATATATGGATTAATTATCAACTATTCTATTCCTAAGTGATCTAAATCATTATAGGTAACAATAAATATTGATAGAAAAGCCTTGTTTTCAAAAATTTGTGACTCGTGAAAGAACTTCAACATCCTCAACCTTACTTCACATCTTTGTTCTCTTTCATAACTTTTCTGGTAACAAAAATTTTATTTTCCACATCTTCAACATTCTTTTTAACAAAATTTTTCTTTTCCTACAACTACTCCAACAAAAAGTTAGAATAGTTCACCCACTCACATGTTCTATTCATAGCTTACACACCCTCTGATACATTCTATCTTTAGGGATAGATTTATAAAACAATTATCCCCCTTGAAAACACTATACAAAGATAAGATGAGAGAGGGGAAAAAACATATACCTCTCCCTTGATGAGAAATATATTGGACACCCATGTTCAACCTCAGTTTAGAAGACTTTTTTTTGCAAAAAAAATGTGAAAGTGACAACAACTTGTTTCGATATAGGAACGTACTCCATCTTCAAATCATTCTTCTCCATATGATATTTGATGAAATGATATTTTATATCAATATGTTTTGAATGATAACATTATACTAAAATCCTATTAAGGATGATTGCGATTTGATTATCACAACCCAAGAGAAAGGGTAACTTCACTTCAATAATTAAGTACTTTAACTGAGTCTTCATCCACATAAGTTGAGTAGTGTCTTGAGTGGAAGCAATATAATCATCTTCATCCATACTAAGAGTTACTGAATTTTGTTTCTATGTATGATAACTAACAAAACACTTCCCCATAATGAAAAAACCTCTAGATGTGGATCTTTTATCATCAAAATTTTCTACCTAATCAATATCTAAATACCCAAACAAGTTAATACTTTTTGATCTATGATACCTAATTCTGAAAAAAAAAATCCTTTGATATATCTATGAATTATTTTTACAACAAGTAAATTTTATTCTTGAGGAACACTCTAAAATATTTCACATAAGGTATCATCAAAAACAATTTCAGGTGTTGAGGTAGTCAAATATAAAAAACTTCTAATACTCTTCTGAAACTATTTCTGATCAACTTCCTTAGCATCTCAATATTTACTCAAATATTTTCCCATTCACATTTTTTTGGAAACTGGTTTTGGTTTTTCCATTCTGAACTTCTTGATAAGTTCCTTAGTATACTTTTCTTAAGAAATAAAAAAAATTCTTCTTTTTAAAAAGATTGTAACCTAAGAAAGTGTTTTATTTCCCCCATCACGAACATCTCAAACAAAATTTTCATCTCTTTATAAAATCATTCACAAGTTATTTTATCATTTCCATCAATGATGATGTCATCAACATAAACAATTCTAATGAGTGAAAACTCATAACTTTTGTTTATGTAAATATTGTTATCAACTATTACTTTATTAAAATTCATATTCCTCAAGTAATTATTCAATTTATAATACCATTCTCTAAAATATATTTTTATCCCATAAACAAATTTCTTCATCTTACACACATACATTTCATTATTACCAACAAAAAATCAATAAGGTTGTTCAATTTAAAGTTCTTTATCAAGATACCTATTCCGAAATGAGGACTTCACATTGATTTGAAAAAAAAATTAACTTCATTGTGTAGCAATAGAAATAAATATTTTTATTGTTTATAACCTTTCTATTAGAGAAAAAATATCATAAAAATCAACAACTTCAATTTATGAGTAACATTTTCATGTTAATCTTGCTTTATTTATTATCATTTCACCTTCTTTATTAAAATTTTTCTGGAAATCCCCTTTTGTAACAATAATATTTTTGCTTTACAGATTGGGTAAAAGTTCCCATGTATTATTATTTTCTATCTGATATATCTCTTCATTTATATTCTAAATCCCTTCTGGATTCTCCAAATCTTTATTCACATCATTCGGCTTCACTTTTGAATATAAGGATGTATGAGTAATAATTTTTGAAGTTTTTCATGTTTGAAAATTCTGATGTTGACCACTATTAATGTTCTGAGCTTCCAATTTCTTCTTCAACCTGGGATGATATTTTTTGATTTCTTCCTCATAACATGAAATAAATGAGTATGAGTATACTACATTAGTAGGATTTCCAATTTCAGTATCCTTATTAGAATTGTTGACAAAAAAATTTGTCATCCTACTTATCATCCTTATCAGTATGAGTCTATTTATCTTATTTAGCATTTTCAATAACCTTACATCAATAGAATCATTAATTACTCATGTTTCTTTATTGAAACACCTATATCACATTCCTTCCATATCATAGCCAAGAAAAATTCAATATTTACCTATCTTATCAAACTTTACAAGGTTTCCACCATTCTTTTTTATGATTCATGGATTCCCAAAAACTATTAAGTGTTTCAAACTTTTTGTTTTATCATAAAACATTTCATATCGAGTTATATATGACCTTGGCCTATAGAAACATTAGTTTTGGATATACAAAGTAGTACTAATGGATTTCCTCAAAAAGTAATGTGAAAGGCCATGTTCAAGCCACATGGTTCTCCACATTTCCATCAAGCTTCTATGATTCCTTTCTACAAAACCATTATGTTTAGGATTGTATGGTGAACTAAACTCATGTTTAATTCCTTATTTATAAAAATTACATTAAAATTATTCATTTATGTATTCACCACCATTATCATTTCTCAACTTCTTCACTCAACATTCACATTCCTTCTCAGCTTTCCTCCTGAAACTTTTAAACATTTCATAACATCATACTTATGTTTAATATACATAATACAAGTAATGTGAGTACAGCCATAAATGAAATTTATGAATTACTTATCTTCATTACTTTATTATTTTTTCATTGGACCATATATATCAGAATGAATAATTTTCAGGTGTCGTTTTGGACAAATATCAACTTTATTATGCACCAAGTAAGTAATTTTTTCACTCAAAAAAAGTCCAACACCAATCTCTTCTTCTTAACATATCAAGAATACCACAGACACTATCCCACTTTGATAACATGCTCATGTTTCTTTGACACATGTTCCATATCCTTTTATGTCACAACTGATTTTATTCCACTACACACAAGTAACAAGAGTTTAGTATTTCATCACCTTGAAAGAAGTTCCTTTTTGTATGTTGGCCTCTTATAACAATCTTTCTATCATCCTCACTTTTCACAACAAATCCATCGTCTCTGAAAATTATGTTTTCCCTTCATCACAAAGTTTTGAAAACATAGAAAATTATTTTTTATCCCATCAACATACAAATCATTATTATATTTCAAATTATCTTTCCCAATGATGTTTAATTCAGAAAATTTGATTCTTAGATATTCATTATTTCCTAAAGTAATTGTTTCTTATTTAAATTATTTCAAATTATTTAAAAACTATAAATATCTTTTCATATGAGAAGAATAACCACTATCAAGAGTACAAGTTTGTTATCCTTTTTTATATTTTAGAGTCATTTATACAAATATAGCCTTTTCCTTCCATTTATATTTCTTCATCTTCATCTTCTGATAATTAAGAAGGTTTTTTATGCCAGTAGAAAAACAAAACACCATTTTTCTAGGTTTCTAGGTTTTTTACATCATTCATAAATTGTTTCTGAACATTGGGATCTATTTTTAACTATAACTCTATCCTTATTAGGTTTCATCAAAACAACCCTCTCATACTTCTTCATAACAACCTTCTCATACTTCTTCCTTTGAGGGGACTGACACCCCATAAAACTTTTTCTTTCATAACATGTAAAATATTCATAATATTGTTGATCAAACCATCACATATGTGTCGTATTTTCGAATCCAGCACAATACCAATAGTACCCATAGAATAAATATTTTCCTCTATAATTTCTATAGTGACTAGAGTTGTGAATGTATTTCTCAGTTATTGTCTCTTCCTTTGTATCAAAACATTTTTGACCACCAAACATTGTGTCTTCAATGATAATATTATTTTTCTACCTGGTTTCCATTTTACACTTAATGGAAATTGAAGTAATAAAAAAATTGGACACAACATGCTTAGTAAATTCGGATTTCCAAACTTTTTTGTTCTTTGACATATACAAAACTTTCCTAGATTTATTCTTCTCAAAAAAAGATTCATGATTTATTCTCAAACACTAAAAGGTGACATTTGTTTATCCTTATTAGGTTCATCCTTATAAGAACATTAACCAATTTCCGAGATACTATTTTTAAAACCTATTTCCCTCTGTTTATCTTTAAAAAGTTTTTTTGAACAAGTACTAGATCATCTTCCTTTTCCCTCAACTTCACTTCCAATTGTTCATTTCTATAATTTTAATTGTCAAGAGATTTTTTCAAATCATCAATATCCTTCATCATCTTCAATGTCTCATCAATAAAATCTTCCTGGTTGTTTTCTGAAGAGTTTTCACTTTTTAACTTCCTGAATTATTTTTGAAACCTCCCAATATTTCTCATACATTATTTCAATTTTACTTTAAGATGAAATTATAATTGGGTTTGTTTTTTTCCTCAATTATACTTCTTCTTAATTCTTAATTTTTATCTTTTTAAAAAATGTATTTTCACCAACATGCTCAATAGACTTTTTCAAATCAGATTCATTGTATTATACTTCACCATATTTATATAAGAAAATTTTCATTTTAGATTTGATGAAATTTTTAACTTTTCCTTTGGAAACATATTTAACCTTATCACCCTATCTTATCTATGACCATATTGGCCTTATTTCTTCTTCATCACTATGTTTTTCTTTCTCTCTTTGAAGAAAAATAGACGTAAAGTAACCAAAACCATCACATTAAAAACACTTCAAGGAAGGTTTTCCTTTGTACATACATGTACATATTCCCACATTTTTATAAAATAAGGATATAATTTCATCAATATTTTTACATACCTCATTTTTTGAGTCAGAGTCAGTGACATCATCTTCCTCAAAAACCTTCTTAGTCTTTTTTTCTTGGAGGAATTGAAAGAAATTTCTCTATATGTTTTGGTTTTTCCCATCATATATTTCTCCATTATCATTTCTTAAGTAATGAGAGTAATTTACAAATCATCCATAGATAATATTTCAAGATCTCTATCTTCCAATGAGGAGACTTTGGCATCAAACTAGTCTAGAATAATTATAAAAAAATTCAACGACTATAGAATCTTCCAACATTTCACCAAGACTTCTGATAGTTCTAACAATGTTATTCTCCCTAGTAAAGAAGTCCACAATATATTCATACTCACCCATTTTCAAATATTTATACTTCATCCTCCATATTTGTAGTTTTTCATCTTCAAATTTTTGTTATATTTATAATTTTTTTTCTACTTACTCAAAATAACATTAGTAGTGGAAACTCCCTTTACTCTTAAAAACTCACATTAATAAAGTGATGAGAGTAATGAATTTTTAGCCCTTCATTAATTTTCACAATTCTTCTTATCAATAGCTGTAAGAGGAAACTTTTCATAATTAAGAGGAAATACATCTTTTTTAGGTTCAAGAACAAAATACCCAATAGAAATAAGATAATTAATCATCTTATTTTTTTAGATATGATATTTTTTTACATTTAATATCATAATACCCTTACTATTCACATAATTTAGATTCTCCATCACAAATTATCTTCTCCAAATTCGGTTTTAATTTTATACATAAACCAATTTAAGGTTGATTGGGAGACAAAAAAATATAATATACCAAATACCAAAATTAAAATCTATAAATATTAATATTATACAAGCTGCAAAGTGCACCACTAAATAGGAAAATTCAACAAGAAAATTCAAATTCAGACACAACATTCAAAAAATATAAACATAAACAGATCAAGCCGCTTCCTCTTTGATCCATACCCCTAAATCATATCCCTGATCTAAAATCAACCCATCATCAACATTAATCATCGAGAAACACTAGAATCCATTAGAGGTGATCATTATAGTTGTTATCAAAAACGGATGACCTTTGAGATATGTAGGGGATTCACCATTGCCGGAGAGAACCTGTCACTAGTAACTTTGTCACATAAACATTAGCCCCATCATCACCACCTACATAGATACACCATAACTTGACTTTATAGAACATATGAAACAAAAAAACACCAGTCAAATAAGCTTCACAAAAAACTAAAAAAAACAAGCCCAGCGGGGAACCATTGACCGAGCCGAATATTCTGTGAGAGTTGCCTCCTGCAACATCATCAACTTCACAAACTACACAATACACGTCACCCCAAAAACCACCATGTGGGTATTACTAGGAGAAGAGTGGTGTAATACTAGAGAAAGTGTAGATAAATAAGAGGACTAAGGCCTTGGAAGCGAGCTTCGATCATCTCCATAACCATTGAACCCTTCCTTTGAAGCCATCACCGAGAGAACAACAACCAAATAAGAACAACCAGAATGAAGGTCCAGAATATAGATAACCAAAGTTATATACCACATATAATAAAAGATATTGTGACCAATAGATGTAAAGTATAAGTTATGGAATAATATTTCTAGAATCATCCTCAAAAAAAATCCCAAATCTCTAGGGTTTCATCATGTCAACCCGAGTGAGTTTTGTTCACGATGGTACCAGCAACAAGAGCGAAGGTCACAGTGATCGAGGGATAGGAGGAGATATAGGGAATTAGAATGATAGAATAAGAGGACTACCAGGGAAATAAATCTCACTGTGAGGAAGTGATGAGAAGGTGGGAGTAGCTTCATTTGGAAAACCCTAGTGTGAGGGGAGAGTAGAGACCTGAAGAGTGGGGGGGGGGGCATCCTAAATATTATCTTCAAAAAATAAAAAAGTGTAAATGAAGGGAAATTTCCCTTTGATACCATTTTCAATTTACTAGTCATGATTTCTGTATCACTGAGATGGGGAATGGTTGAATTAGTGATATATTTTTTATTTATGCTTCTATACTTTTGAAACAACATTGACCTTCTGTTAATGATTTCATTCTATGCTAAAAACAAATCAAACACATAACTATTGGAACACAAGAATTTAAAAGGTTCACTACTCAGTATGAGTTTCCATATCCTTGTCAAGGTTTGTAAATAATCTAATACCACACAATTCACTAGATAAAAAATTATGTGTGGAATAAAATGAGTAGGTTATTCCCTTAAACTTTTGTAATACTATTTTCAATACAACAGTGCATGTGTTTCAAATAACATGAAATGATGTAAGAAAATTTTGTTCTTCCAAATCAAATTTCACAAAACATAAGCTTTCAAAAAAATTATTTGATTACTTACATAAGAGAAGGTAATAAATCCCTAAACATTTTAATAATTCTCAATTTGATTTCCCAATCTAATTCCAAAATCTAATTTATCAATATAGATATATAACTTTAAAAATACCTCTGAAACAATTGTGAACTTATCTTTCCTCTATTTGTAAAAATCAATATTATTTTCTCGGTGTGATTATCAAGCTTGATATGATAATGATCTGAATATGATCTTTTCTCTTCTCATTTATTCTTTTATCAAGAAAATATCTTCAAGAAAACACATTCTAGAAACTTCTTGTTTCTATAATTATAGATATTCTCTCTCATCTTTTGAAACTGATGGAAGTCATAGAATAAACAATGTATTCTCCTCCATTTATATACATTCCGAATATTTTTAATTGGGATTCTGAAAATGTTTTCCCAATTTACCAAATTTATCGAATCATCAATCATTCTTTATTCTTGTATCTCTCTTTGACTTATTCAATGCTTCAGACTTCCTAAATAATCATTAGTTTGAATCCAATTCTTGATTCTAATTTCCTAATATAATTTCTTTATTATGATAATGAAATTTGGTCACTCTGATTTTCTTGACTCACATGCAAATAAATCATAACTCAATACATCCCATTACATTGCTATTCACCAATTGAAAGGCTAATCATCCCATTCATATTTCATTATTACGATGAATAAAAAATATTCTTCAATACATTTCTTAATATTAATTGAGAAAAATTTAATACATGTGTCTTCCCATTATGATTATTTTTACCAACTAATAAAAACCAATGTAAAACAATTCATGGAACTTTAAGAAAGCTTCTTATCCCACTTTGAAATCACTTTCAAAAAGTCTTCAAACTAGAATATTCTTCTTCTTATTCTTTTATCTTGACTCACTTTTTAGAGATATTGACAACTTTATTTATCACATGATTGAATCAACGAATCATCTAGATGAGAAATAGTTGACTATATTGTTGATTGATCATACTCTTAATAGAATTTTCGTATTCAATCATCCCAATATCATCCATGAAAACTATTCATAAAAAATCTTTTTAAATAAATTTTTCTTGTAAATCTGCCTCTAATGTAACAAGTATACCAAAAAAATTGAATTTACTAAGCGAAGTCAGATTAAATCCAATTATTGGTGGCACATCGTGTCCGATGGACCAGTTCCAGCAACTTTAACTTAAGAAACTTATTTTATTTAATGATTACAATACCAATAAACTATCCATACCACTAACTTCCTTATCCAATGATTTTTATATTTTTCTTTATTGGTCTAACAAAAAATCGACATCTTCATATTATCACATTTTCAATAGTCCTTCCAAGTATTCATACACTTCTACATTTGATGTTATTACACCGATGTACTAAGTCCGTAAATCTTCATATTCTTTAACTTCATTCTTTTAAAAACATCTTCTTGTAATCATGAATTTCTTCTTGACTTTGAAAATGTTGAAGATCAGCTCTATATTCTTCTAAATTATTGATGGAAAGTAATGTAACTTTCCATCCTACACATAAAATTTCATTATTTCCTACCAATCCTCGATACGATTGGCCTGAATACGATCAACATCACCTTTTCACCCCCACCCCTTTATTTCATTAGTAATTAATCATAAGTTATGAGGAGTACTTATTATTTTTATGAATTAAAAAATAGAAAAGCATCGTTATTTTTTTCATCAGAACTAAGAAGACTCTAAATAATAACCTCAATATGATCTTCCTTTAATTCTAGACTCAAGGTGAATCTGATGAACCTTTTCAACCTAAAAACACCTTCCCATTTTGTTAGTATTTCTTAAAAATTTTGAGTTCAATTTCTGGAATGAGATTTTCAGTTTGATTTTCAACTTTTAAAAAGTGAATTGATTTATTTCTTTCCTGACAAAAAAACACAACTCATTTTAAAAATAATATTTTTCTAACCTTTAAAATCATTTTCTCACCAACTTGGTCCCAACACACTTTACCTAAATGATTATAGCAAGGATCATTATGTTATTTATTTAATATCCATATATTTAGAGATGATATCTATATATGAGATTTTTGGGTATTTAAAATTGGTTTCATAGAATGGTTTAGTTAATCTTTGGAATCTACGATGAGAAATGTTTAGTGAGATCCCTAGGGATATATATAAGGATAATTATAAGGATAATTCCTTGTTTATGGAAATGTCTTCGAGTTTTGGTGAATGATAGAGTGATTGGTTTCAAAGAAATTACATCCCCTTTTGGTTAATACATGAGTATGTAGTTCTAGTATAGTAGAACATTGGGCTAATTACATTGAAAATAGTGAATTGTAATTTGAATCGATCATCACCAGGGTAAAAACAATGGGTCTTTCTGCTAACCTCATTAAAAACTCTTAGGGGGTATGTTTTTGGAATTAAAAAACTTTTTTTAACCATCTTGAAGGATTTTAATAGATGATGACCATGATTAACCTAGATTAAACCTAATGTGTCATCGATTGAAAATAAGTTGTTATTATTGAGAGATCCTTTTTAATAATTTCTCATCATTATGTGGCTTTCTACTATGAATATTGTTTCTCTCACTATGACTTTTGGTCTTAGTAAATGGAAGAAACCAAAAGAAACTAGGTTAACGATGAATGTGATATAAAATATGTTGATGAGAAACCAAATGGGTTGATGACTAGAGTAAAGGTTATTGTGATTATTCCTAATCTATTATCATGATATATGATAAATAAATATCACCTTAACAACTCTTGGACTAACCAAAGAAGATAATGATAGTTTTATTTGATATCTCAGGTTGTGGAGACTATAGAAGAAAGAGGATTAAGTCTTTTTTATATCAATAATGTGGGAATAATCACTCAATGGATTGTCTTAAAGTAATAATAAGAATTTTTATGTGTGGAGAATAAGGGAATAGAGTAAAAATGAAATGTTCAGTTAACAAAGTGGAAGATAATAATCGTTTCCCTAAGGTATCATTAATAGTTAAATATTTTAAATATGAAGAGTATGGAAATTATGAAAATAAATTTCCTAGGGAAAAATATCTTGAATAAGATCAACATGGTTTTATGATTAAAGGTTTTATTATAGATAATAAGGATAATAAAAATTATATATGAAATTAAGGAGGTATTAAAGAATAATATGATGAATATTAGTTAATAATTTAATAATAAAGTGTAATGATTGAATTGTTTATGTATTAGAACTCAAGATTTATATTATATGAATCCTAAAATATATAAGGATTGTTATTTAGAAATTTTTCATTAAGTATTTTTTTAATATATTGAATGTTATTGATGAAATAAAAAATTTATTTAATAATAAGGTGATATTCTATGATAAAATTGTGATTAAGGGAAATATAAAATGTGACATATTCCTAATGTTGAGATAATGGTGTATAGTTGGTGAAATGAGATGATGGATATGGATAAAGTAAATTGGATAGTAGTTATGAACATGGAACTGATTAATGATATGATAAAAAAGTATATTAAATTATCATCATTGGAGTTTACATTGTTTTAAGATTTTTTGAATATATTCAACAATATGTGGTTTTATTTAAGGAATAGGGATAGATTTATGTTTTCATTTAGGTTTAATGGAAATTATGGTTATTAGCGTGTTTTAAGAGAATATATGATCAAGGAATTCAAATATTTGGTATTAGACAATTAGGAGCTACTTTATGATATTTTTGGGATTGATGTTAAGTGGATTTTTTAAATTCACTAAACTTCCTTATAAATTATTGAATTTCTGAAGGCGATTAAGGTTAAAAATTTATGGAATGGTTTTAATTGAACTTTTGATAATGTTTTAGAGATTAATATATTGTTTTTTCATGTGAATATTTTTTAATATTGGATAACTTGTGCTAACCATTTTGGTTGTGATGATAACTAGATATAGAATGAATGGATTTTATTATTTTATTGATTTTGTAATCTATTGTTTCTTAAAAATAATTTACATTTCATGATATAATATATTAAGTGGAAATTGATCGAAGAACAACCAATGTTTGAGATTATGATCATGAAATTGAAACAAATCAATAAAAAAAATCTTTTTTTTCTATATTTATAGTAAAATGTTTATAAAATTTAGGGAAAATATCTTGAGACAAAAATTTTGTCTTATTACTTTAATTTTTGATTACTAAATGATCTTTCGACTCATCAAATACTTAGGTTTTTTTTTACTTTCTCATGATCATGTCCTCTGTTACTCTCTATTAATACTCAGGTGTAAGTTATTTCTTCCATGTCCATATTTTTACTTCACACTAATATTATCCTATTTTCAATCCAAATTTTTTGTTATTTCAAGATTACCTATATATTTACGATTATCTGTTTTTAGGGGAAGGTTTCATTAACACTTTTTACTATATGGGTTTTCAATAAAATAATTTTCAAATTTATAACCCTTGATTTCCAAGAACAAGTTATAATTATGTTGATGAAATTTATTAAAGGGGGGAAAATTTAATGGCCAAATATTTTTAGAAATGTTTATTTTCAAATAAATTTAATTTCTTTGATAGCTTTCATTACATGAAAAATAGAGTTTAAATAAACCGTGATATACTATTAAAATATTATTATATGCCACTTATCACCAAGCCTTTGGATTGAAGGGTATGAATAGAAATAAATAAATTATAAATATTATATGGTTTAAAAATTTACAAAATAAATTAATTGGTTATAAATTTATTATAAATGAAAATATAAAAAAATCATTATAAATTAAATATTTTTTAAGAAAATATTTTTTATGTGTGTGGAGTGATTTTATATTAATAAATTAAATTAGTAACTATTTTTGAACGAGTTTAAAGAAATTAAGATATTATATATTCAATAAAATATTTTATCATCCATCTAATATTTTTTCTAGCCATGGATAAGAATAAATCTAGCATTATGCATAAAAATATTATTTTTCTAAAAAGCAATTCTGTCAAATTATTCAAAATTATTTTAAAATTATTTTTTTCCCAAATTTTAAAAATTTAGTTAAAAGAATAACTTTAATTTTGAAATAGAAATTCCAAAATTATCTTGTATTTAATTTTTGATAATTTTTTTAAAAGATCACTTTTAAGTGAATAATGAAAGTTAATGTTTTTTATTAACCATTTCCTTTTCATTAAAATCATTTAAAAATTTCCATTTTCTTTTAAAATGGTTTTAAAATAAATTTTAGATCATTTATATTATAATAATCCCATTTATTTCTTTATGATAAATATTATTTTTAATTTTGATATAAAAACTATCTATACTTGTAAAAACATTGTCTTTGAAAAACCTATTTCTCGTTGTGTTTTAGGTTTTATTTTAAATTAAATTATGTCAATTATGTAAATTTAATTTGATAAAACTTATTACAAATATAAAATCAGAATACTTTATATTATATAATAAGTTCAAGTTAATTTTTTTCATATAGAATAGGATAAATGGTAAAAAAAATTATAATTATGGTTAAGGTTAAAATGGGGGATTCTATGTTACATATAGAAGTGTTAAAATTAATGTTCAGAACACATACGATAATTATTTAATAAATTGAATTTCATATTTACAATGAGTGGTTAAAAATTATATAATAATTCTCATTTTATTTTTATACTTAAACGATAACTTACTTGAGAAAATAAAAGGAGACTAGTTGTCGTAGTAAAAACTAAAACGGTAAAAGTTAGTAAACTTAGAGGATAACAGAATAACATATTCAAAATATGTTTTTTGTGTTAGAGGATTTTATCAATAATATAATCCCTAAAATATATTATTATTATTTTGGGCACATGGATAAATGATGAATTCCCATTATTTAATAGTTTTGGGTATTTGTAAAAATGTCACTCAAACTCAATTATAAAAGGGGACCTCCTCCCCTAACTTTTTAACACCTATTAATCCATTTTATTCAACCAAAACTAGCCAAAATATCTCCAAAAAATTCTTATACATGTTCTAGATCTTCTTTTATTCCAAAAATACTAACCCTGTGGTCCTTAATAAGAGATCCAAAGGTTTTTATGTTTAAGTAATTGTCTTCACTGTGCTCTTTCATTTTTACTTCTTCTCTTACCTCCATGATTCATGTTTTAATAATTAAAATATAATAAAAAATGTATATAAACTAAAATTATTTGTTATTATGTTTAATTAATAGCATATATCCATCTCCACTTCCATCAATTGAGAAATGAAATCATCGATCGTGAGTGCCGCAGTCTGCCGCCTTACGAAACGATGTAATTCATTTTCCATCATCGCCTATCACTGGGAGATATAATGATAGATTTAAATTATATATGTTATAGTATGTCATAATTATACTTCCAAAAATTATAATATCACATATTCCTTCTTACCTTACAACCTGTTGGAAAATGATAACATCGATCATGCATACGTGTGGACTACCTCCTCCACGAAGTGATGTGACTTTTTTTTATTATGATATTGATGGTAATAAGGTTATATTTTATGAATAAATATGAATTATATAATATAATAATTATTATTTATATTTCAATAATTATTTATGTTTCTTTCGTTCCATCCATTGAAAAAATGGAAATAACCTTCATGTCTATGTGCAACCTACCGTTTCCATGAATTGTGTAATTTATTTTATATCTACAAATTTTATGGATGACTCTAAATATGTATATAATGAATAAATATGATATTTATATCATTATTAAAATTTTATAGATGATTTAACCATGTTTAAAGTAAATTATATGCAAATATCAAACCAAAACATTCCTGAAAAACAAAGTAGTTATTATACAAAACGTGATTCTAACAAGGAATTGTTAAAAAATGGGTAATAAAATGTCATAATAAAATCATATATGGTATGATATATATGATTATATTTCTATAATATATTTATAACAAACCTATAGTTTTTTATGAATGAGTTTTTAAGGAGTAAAAATAAATTTGATACTTGAGGTAAGTGATTTCTACTCTCCCTTTTATTTATAGGAGACACATTCCATATTCACCACTAGTTTCTTTTACGTGGTGTATACACTTCCCCAATGAAATTTTATATCACAAATCAATTTATTATTATTAAATATAATGTTTCATTTAATGTTATTCTTCTATGCGTTTTAAAATATGAATGTTACCAAAGTGGTAAGGGATTTTCATCTCAATTTTATTTCTATGAGACATATGTTATATCCACCACTCATTTATTTTTTGTGGTGTATAAACTACCAAACAGGCATGTTATATAATGAATATACTTATTTTAATGATATTTATAGTTTCAATTGAGTTTATTCTTTTATGGTCTTATAATTCAAAACTAACTAAAGTTGTAAGATTTTTCATTTGACCATCTCATTATTTATCATGATTATCTTTTATAATAGCTATGATGATGAAGTATTATAATATATCTCTCCGAAAACTAGTTAATTTTATTATTATATAGTTATTTTTTTAAATTAAATTTTTTATTTTATTTTCCCCTCTTTATGTACACAAGATAATAATAATAATATTTTAAAGGAAAACTATATTTATCTCTCTCTGGTCAAAAATCTTGTCTCTTCTATGTCATATTTTTCCAAAAATGTTTGAAAGAATGTTTTTAATATTGTATAAATATTTTTTAATATAATTGTTACTCATGTTTTAATTTTTTTAAATATAGTTTAAATGGAATCTTCATTATATTTTCATAATAATATTTTTTTGAATTTTTACCAAAAATATGAATGAAATCGTTGTTTAACCATACATGACAAGAATGTAATTTGATACCATCATGTCCAATAAATAATTTAAAGTTTTAATTACAATTTTATAATTTTAATTTCAATGGAAATGTTTTATTTCATATTTTTTAATTTTTAAATTTTTTAATATGTGATTTCTATGCGTAAAGGATATTTTCCTTAAGAAATGTTCCATGTGATCTTTTAGAATCATTTTAAATCTAAGATGACATCCTTTGATGTTACTAAAGATTTACTTGTGATATGATCTATTGATACCATTCTTATTAATTCCTTTTATGTTTTATTTTTATGATGAAGATATATTTATGAAACTCAATCATTTTCCTCTGGTTATGCTGTGATAAAAAGTGTATATTTTTATAAAACCTATTTCTTTTATATAGGTTATTCCATGATAAAATGTTTATAAAGCCTATTTCTTTTCATAAGTTCTAATACGATGAATGATTTATAATATTTTGGAATACATATGTATAATTTTCATTATGTGATGGATGAGACCAATATCTCCCACTAATTCATTGGGTAAAGATTGATATCTCATGAGATAAATAAAAAAGTAATAGGGGGAACCCTATTCAATAAATGGATTTTTCAACTATGATAATTTTGGGAGTGAACCTCGAATACTATGATAAGTTGAAGAGTGAACACATTCTACTATTATATCCTTGAATACTATGAAAATGATCTTATATACTTATGTGAATTCCATAAATCCATGTATTATTTCTATGTTATTCTCTCATAGCTCATGTTCTTTGATTCCATTATGATTCATGTATTATGAAATATTATGATTTATTCCATGACTTTAGGTTATGATATTAGGTATGTAGGGTATGGTTTTCAAATGTTATGATCATGTTCTCATACCCTTATTCTCAAGTAATTCATATGTGATCATTGATATCTCCCTTGTTTATCCTCATTAAGAATATGATATCACCCTTTCTTATGTTTCCTTTCCCCGAGTTATGAAGAAAGGTGGTATGTATCTTATGTATAATAATGTTTAAAGTTATGAGGAACTTAGTGGGAGATTATTTAGTCCACATTTTAACCAATTATTTAGGTATCTATGTTTCCAAAGTAACTAGACCTTGATAATTATAATATGGATCATTATGTTATGTAATGAATATTCACCTATTAAGATATGATATCTTTGTGTGAGAAGTTTAGATCTTTATAGAGAAAATAAAATTCAACACATCATTTTTATCTCATATTGTAGATACACACCTTCCAAAACTTTATATTTGTATTTCATATGGTTCATACAAACACTCATAAGGTTGACACATGTCCTTCGTAAGGTTAGGAAACTATCTCACGATGTTGATACAATAATATCATAATGTTGATGAAAACTAGAATAGTTACTACAGATTATTTATTACAAAAACATAATTATTAAAAACTTATTGAATAAAAAATGTTTTTAAAAATACTATGAGAAATTATAATTATCCAATTTGAATGTGTGAGGTATTTATAAATAGTGGGAGGTATTTATAATATGAAAAATAAAAAAAATAAAACTAACAATATATCTATAAATAAAAAATATTTTTAGTACTAAAAAACATTTATTAATTACTATAAAGTTATTGATAACAAAGGAACATCCAATGTTGATAGTTCATACACTTAGTTGGATATTATGAGTTTTGGTTGATAAGAATTAGTAAACTTACATGTTCTTTTTTGACATAATTTTTATTGTGAGTTGATACAAAATAATATATAGGAGTATTTCAATTATAATGGATAATATTAGGCATTAACATGTTGAATAATGACGATATTTCATTAATGATTCACCCCATACTAATTAAATATAGTTTCATAAGAATAAATACATAAAATTAAATAATCATAACATAGTATTCAAAGATGAAAAATCATGGGATAGAACATGATCATGAAGAATTTCACAATGGGTGATAAAGAAGGAATCTTGGTATTATAAATTTCATTCACAAAAAACTCCATGGGTGTTGGTAAAAAATCCCTCATGGTAACATTTCACTATTTTGGGTAGATTTTGTTTGTAGACAAAAAAGGTTGAATGATTTAGTTTTGCAGTTCTAGTGTGTTTTTTGACAATCTATGTTGAAAAATATCTAGGACAAGGGTATGGAGGCTCTAGAAGTGGTCTATAATGTTACTTGTACAAGGTGACACAATTTCCCAATTTTTTCCAATCTTTTGGGGTCCAAAATTTGGAGGATTGGACAAGTTTTATGAAATATAGATTTCTAGGGAAGCCTCATAAAAATATGTCAAAGGCATGGAATTCATGAAAGTTTAATGTTTTTTGAAGGTCTTTTTATGAACATTTGGTGATTTTGGAAGGTTTTAATGTTTCTCAAAAAATATATTAGGCACAATGGAAAGACGGAAAGTTATGTGACTATAAGAAGTTTCAAGAATGGGAAATTTCCCTGAAGTCTCACAAAGGCATGGATTTTCTTTAAATCGAATGAAGAGTATTGTGAAAATGTAGTGGGGACCTTGAATGTTTCACGATGGTGATGAAAAATAAATAAATAAGTATCCACCCCCTCATTTGAAGAGATAAATCCTTAACAAAATCCCAAATGCTCTATATTCATGAATGTATTTCACGAATGATTTCCTTATAAGGATGATTCATAAGAATAATTATTTTTTCATGAAAGTATGTTTCATGAAATTTAATGTTTCAAAAACAGTTGTTAGTTTCCAGAAATCATGGAATGTATCATGAAATTATGTGAGTTTCAGAAAACAAAATTTTCATGATGGTTTGAAAACATTCATAAATGATTTGGTTATTTTGAAAAAGTTTAGAAATGGGTTTTGTGAAAGTCAAACTTAAACAAATAAGAAGGTATTTCTCACTAAATCTTTGGTAAAATGGTATTCATCAAGTAGATAAAATTAGAACATAATTATGCAAAAAATGTGGTGTGAAAAATATTTATTCAAGAAATTAAAAGAAGAATCTTATGAAGGATCAGTGAGTACACTTTCGTTGAGAGAGCATTTATCTTTCAATTTTTGATTGGTTGTAAATAATTATGGATGGTGAGTACTCTAAAAACATTATAAAGTATTGTGATTTTATAGATTTGGTATATAAAAACTTTTCCTTTGTATGTTCCATATACATAGCCCATTGTGGGTGAAACATGTAAAATTTATGTGTCTCATGCACACTTTCACTACAAAAAAATAGAGGTTTAGAGGTCATTTTTTTAATTTAGTGTCCGTTTATAATGCTACTAAATGTTTCCATGAATTTTTTAAAAAAACGCTACTAATATTGGTGTCACCATCTAAACTATGTTAGTTTATTCCATTTTTCTGTGGTTTCTGGGAAGTGTCATGAATCATTTTTTAGTGGCAGTAATTTCATTTTTAGAAGTGGTTTTCTTCTAAGACAATTCCCACTAGTTATTGGTGGTTTTAACCACCACTAATAAATTATTTACCATATTTAGTGGCTTTTTAAACTACTATAATAGAATTTATACAATAGTTAGTTGTGGTTTAAACCACAACTTCATAATTGTGTTAAAAAAATAAATCTACAAAAACCACAACCCCATAAAATCAAAAAAACATAACAGAAAAACAAAAATCCTTCTTACATACCAACATAACATAAATACCAAGACGGTTAATAAATTTAAACCAAAATCTCATAATACAGATAAGCTAAATTTGAAAATACAATCATTATATAATATAAGTGATAAAACCCATAATTATAAACTTGAAACATCTATGTGAACCAAGGGCACCATCTAAAACCATCCCCAAAAGTAGTTATACCAAAATAAAAAATAAAATTAAACCAAACCTTAAAAAACATGATGATGAGAATCAAATATAAGTAATGAATAATAATCAAGTATAGTATTAATTAATTCACATAAAGTATATAGAATCTTCGAAAATACCCATGATCCTAGTGATATTATCACAACCCTACATTTCTTACATGATTATCAAATCATTTTAATGATAAAAAACATAAAATGTTACACAACTAGGATCCAAAGGTGTATTGTATTGGGAAAATTAGGGACATACAAAAACTTTACATAATAAATCATAAATATTATTTAATTACTTTTTTCTAGCTTCTTATTGTCCCTCGTGTTCTATTTATTACAAGTATTCACCTGAGGATATACATCAAAATGAGGGGTGAGATAAAAGGCCTATAATAGTATGAATAAGAGACATGAAACATGGGTGATCATAAAAATCATCATCATAAAATAAGAAAGGATCATCATCATGATCATGAGTGGAATAATTGGGAAAAGGAATGAAATGTATCAATTCATAAAAATGAAACATCGTGTCTTAGTGGTCAAATACCACACATAGTTATGAAAAAAGCTATCATCATGTTCACTCATAACATATGTGCATAACCATAACATAATAATTGTGAACAAATCTAGAATTCAGTTCACGTATATTTCACATTATCTCATGAGATATATCACATTACCCAATGCATTGGAGAGCTATATAATTTCAGGCACACCCATTACATCATGACATTGACATAATCATGAATTCCACATAGAATGTATATCAAACTTCAATATATCATAACACATGGAAAGGAAATGGGTTTCATGAGAATTTCATTAATCACACATTAATGAATAAACCTTATGGTTTAAATATGAAAATTTTTATAACTTAATTGGTATAAGTATCATAAATATTAAGCGAATAATAAAGAATCTCAAGAGAAGTAAAACAAGTATTTTTAGAAAGAAGAGTTCTTCTAGAAATATATATATATATATATATATTGAAAATTCAGATTAGAAAATTTTGTATCCTAGAAAATAAAATATAAGAGAAAAAATATACTTGATAAATTTTAAAATAACATCCATACGAAATTTTTTCATTAAATAGGGATTACCCAGAGAACGGAAGTTGGGTTTGAGAATCCACTTACCTTATGTGTGAATGCTTTCTTCAATTTAATATACTGGATAATCAAATTAGATTTGTTAATAAATAAATATAGAAGTTATTATACTCGTATTTGGATAATTATAATTTTATTAAGTTTTCTTATATGCATTTTTATGAGTTATAGCGTTTAATTTCATCATTCAAAATTCTTTGTTTTCTTGGTTTTCATGATGAGTTTGCTTGTATATATGTTTTGATGTTCATATAAAATGAGGAAAATTTTCCAGAATTAATATTATATGATATTAATGATATTAAATAAGTTTAAATGGTGTCATTTCTTAATTTTCTTCAAGATATGATGATGAAAAATTAGATATAATGTTAATGATAATCTGTTAGATTAAATTTAGCAGTTTTCAATCACAATGAACTTTTTTTGTTTTATTATTTAGTATTTTCTATATATGTTAGTTATATAACAAATAAAAGGTTATAAAATATTTTTTAAAATATTTTTATACCATTATAATGGTTTTATGAACATCTTTAAAGGTGTTTTAGGATAATAAAATCACATTGTCCATGATAGCGGTAAATCGACACATCATAGATTAAGTTTTCATTTTAGAATAAAAGGGAGAGAAGAATGGTTTGGATAATGGATTATTACATTAATATAATAAAATTATATTATATTTAATATAATTTATTTATCATGAAACATGGATAAGGGGATATCAAGAGATAATTAGAAAATAAAATAAACTAAAAATAAAAGAAAAGAAAAGAAAGAGAATTTACCTCTTGAATTTCTCCTCATTGAGAACCTCCTTAGATAAAAGGTTTAATTATATTGATGATACAAATATATCCTTATCATAGGGGAGGGTCTTTGGAAGAGTATTTGGAATATAGTTTATAAGAAACAAGTCTTAGAATGTGTGAGGAGAAGAGGTGGTGAGGTGTTGTATTTATAGGAGAGGGGAGGGGTGTTTTATCATTATTTTATTCATTAGTTTATTATTTTGGATTAGGACTTTGAATAGTTAGAACCTTATCACTAAATATTTTATAATAATTAAGGCTAATTTGAGATTTTTTTCTTACATAATCATTACTTTAACAATGACTCAAAAATTCATGTATTTAACTTTTATCGTAAATTATCGTATTTTACTATTCACCAAAAATTAAAGTATTTGAAAAAAATACAAAAAAATCACCCTAACCCTATTTTTATGTCTATATTTAAAAAATAAACTAAATTTTATGAAAATAATTTTCTAAATATGATAATTTAATTTTTAATTAAGGAAATAATTTTTTCAAAAAAATACTGATGTTAAAATTATAATTGGCTTTATGACACCTTGAAAATTTACTTAAGGTCTCATAAAATCATCTTATAATCTTAAGAAAACAAAATAATAATTTTTGAATACATTTTATAAAAATAATTTTTCTTATAAATCATTATATTAATTATAAAATAGGAATTAAATGTCTATAAATTTCAAAAAATACCAACACTTAATTTATCATTTCAAAAATGTTTATTTACTTGTTCCATGAAATAAATATATCATATTTTCATTCATAATATACCTAACTTTATTTATACTTTCATAGGTGAGGTTACTATTCTATTGGTTGGATTACTATTCCTAATTGTTATGTTACTATTCCATGGTTTAGGTTACTATTCCATCAGGATAGGTTCATTAAATTCTCAAAATACATCTTATTTCATTCATTATTCATTTATAAAGTTTTTATTGTTTTATCAAAGTGGTGATTTATACTCTATGGAATAATTATAAGAAGGTATTTTCCAAATGATAAAATTCTAGTTTGTTACATTATTCCCCCTTATGAAATTATGCCCTTGAAAGGTTTTTACATACTAAGGTCAAAACAAGTGAGTATACTTATCCTTAATTACTTTCTTTGGTTCCCATGTTTTCTCTTCGTACTTGTGGTTTCTCCGTAGTACAATTACAATTTGAGTCTTCTTGTTGTGTAGACCTCTATCTCTATATTCCATGATCTTCATTGGTTCCACCTTGTAATAGAGATCATCTTCCAACTATACCACCTATGGATTCCATACATGTGATGGGTATAGGATGTAATTCCTCAATATAGATACATGGAATGGATATTTTACTTGATACATGGTAGGTGGAAGTGTCAGTCGAAAGTACATATCTATGACATGATTATGAATCGCGAAGGGGTTGATGTACTTGTGACTCGTCTTTCCTTTCTTCCAAAATTTCATGATCCTCTTCCATTGAGATATGTGGAGGTATACCATGTCTCCAGAATTAAACTCTAGGTCCTATAGAGGATTTCCAACATAGATCGCCTGTCGACATTGGGCATCCTTGATGTGCTAATGAATGGTTTTCACCTTTTCCACCATTTCCTCGACCATTTCAATTCCTAACAGCTTACATTCACCAAATTCATCCATGAACAGTGATATTCTACATCTTTTACCATAAATGGATTGATATAGATCCATTTGGATGCTTGAGTGGAAATTTTTGTTGTAAGAGAACTAGGATAGAGGTAGATGTTTCTCTCCTCCTCCTTAGAAATCCATAGAACATGATCTCAACATGCCTTCCAACATCTGAATAGTCTACTCAAATTGGCCATCAATTTGTGGATGGTAATCTATACTAAAGTTTAGCTCTGTGTTTAGAGAATGTTAGATAATTTTCTAGAACATAGAGGTGAATCTTGAATCTTGACTAGATATAATATATAGTGATATTCCAAGTTACCTTACCACTTCTCCAAAAAATATATCCATGGAATTTGATCTAATGATAAGTCCTCTTGAATTTTGATAAAATGAGTTGTCATTGAGAGACGATCCACAACAACCTATGTTGCATTGTTTCCTCTATATTTCTTTATAAGCCTAGTTAAAAAGTCTATGGGGATGTTTTCCCACTTCTATGATGGTATGAGTAGTGGTTACATATTCCCCTCAGAGTTTTTTCTTTTAACCATCAGTTTCTGACATACTAGGCACTTTGATGTATATTTAGCGATCTCCTTCTTCATATTGTCCCACCAATAGTTCTCTCAGAGATCATGATACATCTATGTGTTCCCTAGGATAATAGAGAAGGTTGATCTACGTGTTTTACTCAGAAGATCTTTCTTTATCTCTGGAATGGATGGTACACATAGTCATTACCCAAATCTTATGACTCATTCCTCATCAATTTTTAACTCTGAGGATTTCTCTTTTCTAAAAGATTCAACCTTATTCTTAATTTATACACCATTTATTTGATCATCCTTTATTTTCTTTATGAGAGATGGTTTAGAAATCATTTTTGAAAGCACTACAACAAAACCCTCATTTAACAACACTGGTATTATCACCACTAAAAAAAGTGTTGATAAATGGAATCTTTATCAAGACAAAAGAAAGTGAGGATAAATTTAACCTTTTATAAGTGATTTTTTTAGCACCGGTAAAGGGAACCTTTTTAGGGATTTTTTATTGCTAATAAAGGAATCCTTTATCAGTGCTTCATTTTTAGCACAAATAAATGGTATCCCTTAGCATCTTTTTATTTCTAGAACTAATAAAAGGTACCCTTTATCAGTGCTTTATTTTTATCATTGATAAATATTTATTTCATCAGTTATTTTTTAGTGCTGATAAACGTTCAAATAAATAAAATGATATAATTTCATAAATAAAAAATAAAAAATGAGTTTACAAAAAAAACAGATCACAAGTTTTATTTGTTAAATAATTATTGATAAAAATAAATAAATTGGTTATATATAATTAAATATTAAACATTTAATTAATTAGATAATTATGATAATTAATGTTTTTAAATTGTATATAATATATATATTAATGTATATAAATATGATTTATATAATACAAAATATTTATGCGGATCACATTAGATATTCATTAATAATGTTAAAAAATATTGGTAAAAAATATTTATAAAGATACATTTACTATATTTATACAATTATATATTTATAATTATAAATATATTAATATTTTTTAAAAAATATTTATATAATTTTATATAAATAATTATATATATTTAAAAAGTTATTAAATTTATAATAAATTTACTTAAATAATGAATATATTTACTATATTTATTTTTATATATATTTATTAAATATATATGTGTATAATTATATAAATATAAATAATGGTATATTTTTTTAAAAAAAATCTATAATTAAAAATAAATAGTTAAAAAATTATAATAAATATATTTAAAATAGAACATATTAACAATATTTATAATTATATTTATTTATTCTGTAAATATACAAATTTAAAAAAAATATTTATAAAAATATTTATAAATACTTTATCAGTGCTTAAGTAATAAGCACTTATAATGATGAGGCTTTATCAGTGCTATATATTTAGCACTAATAAAGATTGATTTTATTATCACTTTATTAGCACTGATAAAGACCTAGCATTATCAACACTTAAAATCAATGATAAAGATTCCTTTTATCATCGCTTATTACTTATGCTCTGATAAAAGTACTCTTTATCATTGCTTATTGTAAGCGTTGAAAAAAGTGTCCCGATATATTTAAAAATAATAACCATTTGCGAACCCATCATGATATCAGAAGCTTTATGCAGAATTCACCCATTACTAGTGATCCACCTCGATGAATCAAAGTTTGAATCACACCAGTCGACTACCTCTTGTTGGTCAAACATCTCATCTGACATCCTGTGTACGATTGTAGTTAGGGCTTCCAAAGAGTGTCTTGAATTTTCGTCAACCTATAGAGGTGGGAGTTCTGATTTTCTTTATGTATTTTTTGTTTCATTTTTTATTTCTTATTTTTTGATGTCGTTATTTTTGATATGGTAATTGTATACTACTTTTGATTTTAGATTATGAATAGAATGATTTTTTTATAATCTGTTGTTTGATTTACTACTGATGCATGGACCCACTTGATATGTGGAGTTATTGGTTATATTTAACACTAAACATTGTCTTTATTCATTGTTCTCTTAATGATATGTTTTATATGTTGTTACTAAATTGTTTTTCATATATGTATATAAATGTGTAGAAATTATCATGTATATTATTTATTATTGACTACTAATTTGAGGCACATTGGTGGTTACCTAATTATTATATATATGCTAACACATTTAATGGAAACCTCAGTGGACATGAAGATTCAAATTATATTTTTCAAGAACCAAGTTAGTGGATTTATGTATGTTTCTCTATTGGTTATATGTATCATAAGATCTAGTCCATCTTAGAATTCACTATGGACCTTAGTTTTCTTATGGATCATATTCAAAGGGGGCATCCCCATTTAATCACATGAAATTTTATCACATCAATCCTTCACTTTTTGAATCATTATGGTGCCTTTAGTTTAAGTTATGTTTGAATATCATGTTTTTATCTCTTTGATATTTCATATAGACTATAAGTGAGTTTTTATATGGGATATGTATGTGTGCCAATATATGTATTTCATCATTTATGTCCATGGTTATTTGTCTAAAAGGTATGTCAACATTGAGTAATGATGATTTTGGGTCTGCATATCCATTAATCCCAAGGGCCATGCTAGAATTTTTCTTGACCTCTGGTACTAATTATTTCTATTTTTGGGGGACCAACTCCCATTTATTGTTTTTTACACCCGAATTTTAAACAAATATTTAGTGCATTTGAGGTATGTTAGAGGTAATACGATGATCTGACCTAGTGTTGTTTGGATAATTTAGGCAGGGGTCATTACACTATCCATCTTTCAGTTTACACCTATAAAATTTAGTAATAATATTATTTATTATCTACCTTTATCTCCCTCTCATTATCATATTCTTCAAGATGATTCAACATAGTGTATCCATTCATGTCCTTATCTTATATCCTCATATTAGATACATAACTAATAATATTATTCATTATAAATATTATTCATCCCCTATGTTCCTTTTATATACATTTTTCTTACCCTCACTCTCTATACATGGTTGTTAATCAGGTATCATAAATTCTAATAAATTTAATTTCTATTCTTGGTATAATATAATGAGTTAGTGTCTATAATTATTCTAGAAGTTTTCACTAGATATGATATTCTATTTCTCCAATTTAGATCATAAGGAATATGGTGTAGTCAAGTAACTTTCTATTATCAACAAATATCAAATAATATTTATTACATTTCAATGATTACTGATTGTGATATAATTAATGATTATATTATATATCACAATATTTTTTCAAATCCCAACAATCCTTATTATTGGATTTGGAATATCAAGGTGCTCAGATATTATAGTATAAGTGATCCATATTTCCCTTCATCGATGTATTAATCCCCTCAAACCAAGGTTTATTACTTTCTTTCCAAATGCACCAAAATGATACAAAACGAATGGTAGTTATCTTCCTTTTATCATTAGAATTATTCCATGATCCATGAATCCAACGATCTAGTTTTTTGAATGAGAGTTTATTATTCTTGTTTATCATATTTTAGTTTCTTATTAATCCAAAATTTACTATATTATATTTTCATCTGTTTAGGGGATTTTGGAGATATTTTATGCAGGTTAATTCTTTTTTTAAATTCAATTACCCATTTTCATCAACATACTAAAATTATTTGAAATAATCAAATATTGATTTTCTCTCATTAGAATTTTCTATAACTTTAACTTTTTATAATTAAAATATTTTGTGTATTTATTTATATATTTTATAAAATTAATCTTTTATCAACCCAAAAGTATGGATATGAACCAAAATTTGATGCACTCTAATCGTTTGACAAAAGAATATGAAGATAGAGTTAAAGAGTTCATCAAGTTTCCAAGAAAGCATACAGATACCCTTCTAAAATAATGTGTCTGTTTTTATGTTGTCTCAACTCAACCATAGAGGTACTCTTGGTGTTTTCACTGTAAAACCATTTTCCATAGAATTAGTTTATTTTTTTATATTTATTTTTAATTTATATATTTTTATTATTACTCACATAATATTTATTTTGTTATACAGGTGGATTTTTTTATCAAGTTTGGGTGCTATGTCCATATTTCATCCCTCTCTTCACCAAAACTTCCACATAATTATTCTCCATTAAAAAAATTTCACCCTTGCAGTTTTTTATTTATCATCTTGTTTTAATTTACCTCCACTGCATTTGCAGGAAGAGAAATGACACTGCCTCTACTCAATTACAGAGGTAATCTTGATGTTTTCACAATAAATTCATTGTCCATAGAATTAATGTATTGTTTCATATTTATATTTAATTTATTTCTTTTTATTATTACTCACATAATAATTTTTTTATTATATAGGTGGATTCTTTTATTTGATTTAGGGTGATATATCCATCTTTCATGCCTTTCTTCACCAAAACATCCACAAACTTCTTCTCCCATAAAACCATTTCACCCCTATGGAGGTGAATTTATCTCTTTCTTTAAACATACCACCACTACCTTTGCAAGAAGATAAAATACATTGCCTCTTCTCAGTTACAGAGGTAATCTTTATGTTTTCATAGTAAAATATTTTTCCATAGAATAAATGTATTGTTTAATATTTATATTTAATTTATTTCTTTTTAGTATTAATCATATAATAATTTATTTCTTATATAGATGGATTATTTTGTTTAATTTGGGGTTCTCTATCCATATTTCATTCCTTTCTATGCCAAAACATCCATATACTTCTTCTCAGTCAAATAATTTCACCCATGTAGTGTTGACATTTATCACATTCCTTCAAGTACACTCCACTACTCATTCATAGAGGTAATCTTTCTATTTTCACAGTAAAATTTTTATACATATAATTAATGTATCATTTAATATTTATTTTTAATTTATTTATTTTTAGTAATACTCATAATATTTTTTTACTATATAGGTGTATTATTTTTTTCGAATTGGTGTGGTTTGTTTGAAGTTTCTCATGTAGTGTTGGCAGTTCAATAAATAAATTCAATGGAAATCCTGGTAACATTGAAATATAGGATTATTTTGAGACTTTGGTATGTATAGGAATTAGTCTCACCTTAATATGACACATGATGTGACTGGAATGGCTCTAAGTACTTCTTTCTATTTAAAATTGACATTAATTTTTGTAAAAAAGACAATGGACATACTCAAAACTGAGCTAACATATTTAGATTATTTTGATACCTTAAGACAATGATTTTTAAGTCATTTGTGACATGTAATAATCATCAACACCTTGATACGATACACGATGTTTCTGATTTTACTCAATGTGTCTCTTACCAGTTTGAAATTTATATTTGACTTTAAAAAGTGTCACTCACTAAAAAAAGATCAAACATTCTTAGATTTTTTTGATAATTTATAGAATCAATTCACAAATCATTTATGATGGGTAAGAATTGGTATCAAATCAAATAGATACACAATGTGATCTGTATGAGTGAAAGTGCATGTTTTAGGTTTAAAATGACATTTTAGTAAAAAAAATACAAGTGATGTACTCAAAAATAAGAAAAAAAATTCATATTGTTTTGATACATTAGGAAAAATATCCATAAGTTATTTGAGATGTTCATGAATTTCTTTCACATCAATTTGATGCACGGTATGACCGGTATGACTCAATGTGCGTGTTTTTATTTAAAATTGTCTTCAATTTTATTAAAAAGGCCAATTGAGCTACTCAAAACTGATAACATGCATTCATATTGTTTAAATACATTTTTAAAATGATCCATAAGACATTTTTTATGTGTATAAATTGTTCACACATCAATATGATACACAATATAATTGGTATTAGTCAAAGTATGTGTTTTGATTTTAAAATGAAATTTTAGTAAAAAAGACAAGTGACGTATTCAAAAAAGATAAAACACTTGTATATTGTTTTGAAACATTATAAAAATGATCCATAAGTAATTTGGGATATGTAGGAATTAGTCTCACCTCATTCTGATGCATAATGTGACTAGTATGACTCAAAGTGTGTCTTTTTATTTACAATTATCATCAATTTTAGTAAAAATAAAAACTAACCTTCTCAAAATTGATTAAAGAAATTCACATTGTTTAAATACTTTAATAAAATGATCTATAAGTCATTTTTGATATGTAGGAATCAACTGCACCTCAATATGATACATAAGGTGGTCTGTATCAGTCAAAGTGTGTGTTTTAATTTTAAAATGACATTTTAGTAAAAAAGACATGTGATGTACTCAAAACAAAGAAAACAAATTAATATTTTTTAAAATATTTAGGTTAATAATATATAATTCATTCGGGATGTGTAGGAATTATTCACACCTCAACGTGACATACGATGTGACTGGTATAACTCATAGTGGGTGTTTTTATTTAAAATTGTCATCAATTTTAGTAAAATGGGAAACATTCCTTCTCAAAACCAAGAAAAACATTCGGAATGTTTTAATACATTATGAAAATGATCCATAATTCATTTTGGATGTACAGGAATCAGATTCACCTCAATCTGATACACGATGTGTCCAGTATGACTAAAAGTGTTTGCTATTAGTTTAACATTGATATTTTAGTAAAAAAGATAATTGATGTACTCAAAAACAATAAATCGCATTCATATTATTTTAAACTATAGGAAAATTATCTATAAGCCATTTGATCTGTGTAGGAATCATCCACACCTCAATCTGATGTATGGTGTGACCGGTATGATACAAAGTTCATCTTTTTATTTAAAATTGTCATCAATTTTAGTAAAATGAACAATTTTCCTACTCAAAACCAAAAAAAACATTCTTATTGTTTTAATAATTTATAAAAACGATCCATACGTCTTTGTTTATGTGTAGTAATTATCCGCACCCCAATCTGATACACGATGTTCCCGGTATGACTCAAAGTGTCCATTATCAGTTTAAAATTGACATTTTAGTAAAAAATACAACTAATGTACTAAAAACTGAGCAAAACATTCATAATATTTTTATAATTCAATAAAAATGTCCATAATTCATTTGAGACATGTAGGAATTTGTCACACCTCAATCAGACATATGTTGTAACCGGTATGACTCAAGGTGTATCTTTTTATTTAAAATTTTCTTCAATTTTAGTAAAATAGAAAATTATCTTACTCAAATCTAAGAAAACACAATCAGATTGTTTTGATACTTTAGTAAAATTATCCATGAGTCATTTATAATTTGTATGAATCATCTGCACCTCAATCTTATACACGATGTTCCCAATACTATTCAAAGTGTTTGTTATCAGTTTAAAATTTACATTTTAGTAAAAACAAGAAGTGACGTACTCAAAACCAAGAAATCACATTCATATTATTTTTAAATTTTTGGAAAACAATCCATAAGTCATTTGGGACATGTAGGTTTCAGCCTCACCTCACTTAGATAAATAGTGTGACCAATATGACTCAAAGTGCGTCTCTTAATTTAAAATTTTAATCAATTTTAGTAAAATGGACAATTTCCCTACTCAAAAATGATCAAACACATTCAGATTGTTTTTATACTTTAATAAAATGATATATAAGCCATTTTTGATGTGTAGGAATTAGGCGCACCTTAATCTAATTCATGATGTAACTATTATGACTCAAAGTGCTTATTATTAGTCTGAAATTGATATTTTAGTAAAAAAGATATGTGACATACTCAAAATTGAGAAAATACATTCATATTATTTTAAAACATTAGGAAAATGATCTATAAGTCATTTGGTATGTATATAAATCATCTACAACTCAATTTGACTTATGGTGTGACCGGTACGACTCAAAGTGTGTTTTTTTATTTAAAATTGTCATCAATTTTAGTAAAATAGACAACTATCCTACTCAAAAATGAGAAAGCACATTTGGATTGTTTTTATAATTTTCAGAAATGATCTATAAGTCATTTCTGACATGTAGGAAAAATCTACACCTCAATCAGATACACGATGTGCCTGGTATGACTCAAAGTGTCTGTTATCAGTTTAAAGTCGACATTTTAGTTCCACAAGTATCACTCAATGAAGACCATTCAAACATGCTCAAATTTTCATGATAATTTAGGACAAAGATTTATAAATTGTTTGTGATGTGGATAAATACTTTTCATGTTAAAACTCAACATTATGTGATTATAAAGAGTCAAAAGTTCTTGTTTCCACTTTAAAATAACATTTTAGTAAAAAAGGAAAATGGTGTACTCAAAATCGAGAAAACACATTCAGATTGCTTTGATACTTTAGTACAGTGACCCGTAAGTTATTTTAGAAGTGTTTGAATCAGCCTCACCTCAATCTGATTCCTGGTGTGATCAGTATGACTCAAAGTCTGTCTTTTAATTTACAATTGACATCAATTTTAGTAAAATTAATAGTTTCTATTAATTTATTTATGTATATTATTACTAACATAAGAATTGTTTTTTTATACAGGTTCATTATTTTTCTCAAGTAGGAGTGGTTTTTTTGGAAATTACATGAGTCGGGTTAGGAATAAAAGATAAAGGAACATTAATGTTTTTTAATGTAGGTAATAATTTGTATTTATGAAAGTTTATAAACCAATGTTTAAAATGTCTATAATATAGTTTTTTTTTCTTGTGTTTGTGTTATAAATTTCAATTCAGTTAAATAATTTATTGGGTATTATTTTTGTTGATATCTATTGTGTTTTTGGTGATGTGGTGTGCTATTACAGCACATTTTTATGTTGTTGAAGTGTGCTATTACCGCACACTGTAGTATGGCCCTTTATTAATGCCTTTAAAAGCACTAATAAATACTCCTTTATCATCACTATTAAATTCATTAATAAAAGGTCCTTTATTAGTAATTTTATAAGCACCGATAAATGGTTCCTTTAGCAGTTCTAAATTAAAATGTTGATAAATGGTTCCTTTATCATTGCTTTTAAAAGTTCTAATAATGGTCCCATTTATCATCTCTTTGTTTATCACTGGTAGAAGGCCCTTTTTTCAGTGTTTTTTCAGAATTGATAAAAGATCATGGATTTTAACCTCACCCATGTAGTTAGCACTTTTCTAACACTAATAAACCCCATTTCAAGCATTGTTAAGTGCTAGTTTTGTAGTAGTGAAGGATTGATGGTTTTCATTCTATAATGATTCCCATATTCATCCTTTTTAAATTTTATAATATTAGATCCTTCTCAATTATCATTATTGATAATTTTGTGGGATCTTTTCTACTTAGATCATATGAAAATTTATTCTCTTTGTCAAGATGGTTGTAGATTGAGCAGTCATAATCCTTGATGAGCTCTAACCAAATTTTCATGTTCATATTAAGCTCATTCTATGTGAATATATATTTGAGGCTCTTTTGATCAATATATACTTCACACTTATCCCCATAGAGATAATTCTTCCATATTTTCAACACAATGATAACAGCTACCAACTCCAGATCATGTGTGAGATAGTTTTTCTCATGAATTTTTAACTACCTTATGGTACAGGTGATCAATTTATCATTTTTCATTAGTACACTTCCTAAGATCTTATTTTAATCATCATTGTATACCACATAGAGTTCCCTAATTGTTATAATTTTGAGTAATGGCATGGTGATAAACCACTTTTTTAACTCTTTGAGGAAGTATTCACATTCACTGGTCTTGAAAAATTTGTCTCCCTTTTGATTTATCTTGGGTAGTGGGTTTGAAAATCATGATAAGTTCTTCACAAATCTGTGGTAATACCCTAGTAGATCAAGTAAACTATGAATCTCTATTATATATGTTTTCCTGCACAACTCTTCGATTTCCTTTTTCTTAGAAGGGTCCACATATTTTACTTTACTTGTGGTGAAATTCCCTAAGAAAGATACTTCCTCCATCCATAACTCACATTTATTAAACTTTTCATTATGTTTCTCCCTTTGAAAATTCATAAGCATAGTATTCAGTTTATCATCCTGTTCCCCCTTGCTCTTGGAGTTTATCATTATTTCATCAATAAATACTAACAATTTTTTTTAGGTAATCTCTAAAGACTCTATTTATTATGTCCATGAATATTTATAGAGAATTATTGAGTTCGAAGGGCATAATTATGAACACATTATGCCTATACCTCATTTGAAAGATAGTCTTGGGAATACTTATTCACCTTTAATTGGTGATATCCTGACCAAAGATCCACCTTACAAAAATGCATGTCTTCAGATACCTAATCGAATAAGTCATCTATCTGTGGTTAGGGATACTTTTTCTTTATCGTGATTTTGTTGAGATCATAATAATAAATGCATTGGTGCATTGGTTGGTCCTTTTTCTTGAAGAAGAGTCCAGGTGCACCCCATGGTGAAGCACTTAGGCATATGAAACCCTTGTCTAGATTTTTTTTGTAACTAATTTTTTAGTTATTCCAACTCAATGGTTTCTTTTCTATAAGGTGTCTTTGATATAGGTAGAGATCTAGAAATACATTTAATTGGGAACTCAAACTCTCAATAATGAGAAAGACCCAACAATTCTTTGAGGAAAACAAAAGTGTAGTCCCTCAAAATAGTCATGTCTTTGAGCATGATTCTCTCCTTTGTCTTAATCATTTGAGCTAGATATGATTTCTTATAAGGATACAAATATCCACATTTGACATTATAGCTCTAAAGAAGATTCATCCTCACCCTTACACTTTTATAGAATTGAAGGATTCTTTAGGATGTGAATATTGATCTCCCTTTCTTAATATTTTATGTATAATTTTTATAAAGATAGACAATCCATGACCAATATAGAATCAAACTACATCAAAGGAAGTAAGAAAATATTTTCTGGGAGGTTCAGTCCACAACCATTAATTAGGGAGTAGTTATATACTTTGGATAAAATAATTTCCCCATTTGATGTTCTCATAGATAACTCAACCTCCATATTTTTTGGTTATGTTTAAATTGTTTTATTAAACTTTTAAAATATGAAATAATGCATAGAACCGTAATCAAATAGTACATTTTTTATTATTGAATGAATAACCAGTGTACCTATCACCACATGATTTTCATGATCAAACTCAGTAGTAGTGATGGAATAATATTTCCATTGATCCTTTGGTTTTGGTGGATATTGGCACCGATTACCCTCGAGGACTCGAGGTATAGTGCACTAGCTAGAATAGTTCTCTTGGTCCCTACAGTTGAAGCATTGAACTATAGGTATTTCTATTCTTTCTTTCACCAAATTTTAGAAAATCCTCATGTGTCTTCAACATTCACGAGCTTGGTGGACTTCTATACCACACCTGAAGCATCTATTTTCCCCTATGAGGAAATTCTCTTGATGCTTCTTCCCACATTTTGAAATGTGATTGGTTGATATTTCTTTCCACATTTTTCATTATATCCATCATCTGGAAACTTAAAATTTCATTTCTTATTACCATATCCATGGTACCACTCCCCAAACCATATCTTCACTTTGATATCACATCAAAAAACTTATTCAAAACTCCCAATGTCTTGAGTTTATAGATCCTTATGAAGGTGTGGTTTTATACCACTAAATAATCTATCTATTTTTCTATCATTATTGAAAACAAAACTTGATAAATACCTTGAAAACCTTGTGAAATTTTTATAGTATTTTACAATACATTCACCTTAATTTTACTTCATCTCTAATAATTATCTCTTTATCTTTGTGTGCAGAGTTTGTGTGTAATTCATGTTAAGAAAAAATCTCTTAAAGTCTCCTGACTCCATCTCTTCAAATTTATCCATTAGCTTGCTGTTCTTAATCAACTCCCACAATTTATTTACCTCTATATATAAATGATAAACATCCAGAGTTAACTTTTTCATCTCAGAATATTGAATCATAGAAAATATCTTCTACATTGAATTGACTCACTCTTCCACTACAAGTGGATAAGAAGATCCACTAAACATTAGTGGTTATTTCCACAAAAAAAGAATCAATTTTAAGTTTCTCCCTCTTAGGTAAAGAAGTATACTCCAAATTATTTAGGATATTATTCATGGCCTGAGATAACGGGGTAAGCATCGCCATGAAATTTTTAACTCCACCTCTCAAGTCATTGAGGATGCCATTCTAGAAATCGATGCATTTACCCTCACAAATATTGGTGGCCTAGTTTCTCTTGGTTCCCACTATTTTCTAAAATATAAAATTTTTGAACAAAATATAATTCAAAAATCCATGAATAAATAATTTATTCCATTGTGAAAATAACTCCAATTGAATATCTTATAGAATCTATATGTCTATCATTTTATAAAACAGAGATTCTTAGGTTCTTACATATACGTATTCTCATACTAAGGGTTTTCACTAAGATTTTATAATGATAATTCCAAAATTAATTAAACCATACTTTGATACCAATTATAGAGACCCTATATTTCTTATATTATTATTACATCATTTTAAAGATAAGTAACATAAAATCATTACACAACTATGATCCAAAGTTTAAGTGTCTTGGGAAAATTAAGACCATAAAAAAATTTACATAATAATGAATAAACATTATTTAATTCATTATTATCTAGTTTATTGTTTTAACTCATGTTATTCTTATATAAATTATTCATCAAAGGATACATTTCAAAAAAGGGGTGAGCTAGAATCCCAGTAAGGGAATCAATAAGATACATGAAAAATGGGTAATAATAAACTTCATCATCATAAAATTAGCAAAGTATCATCATCATAATCATGAGAGGAATCATTTGGTAAAGTCATGGAATGTGTCAATGCATAAAAATGAAACATCATGTCTTAGTGGAAAATACCACACATAGTTTTGAACAAATATTTCATCATGTTCATACATAACATGTGAATATCCATAACATAATAATTGTGAACAAATATATCATCATTTTCTTGAATATTTCACATTATATCATGAGATACATCACATTACCTAATGCATTGTAATTCTATATAATTCCAGGCACACCCATCACATCATAACATTTACATAATCATGCATTCCACATAGAACGTATATCAAACTTATACATAACATATCCCATGGAAAGTAAATGTGATTCATGAGAATTTCATAAATCATACATTCATTAATAAAAATTATGGTTCCCAATGGCCTAAGGGAATAACATACTTGGTATAAGAATCATTAATCTTTAGTGAAGAAGAAATAATATCAAGGGATATAAAACATGTGTTTTTAGAAAGAATAGATATTTTTAAAAAATATTTTCATTCGTCATAAAATAATATTGGAAGCATGTATATAGAAGAAAATAAAATGGATGGAAAAATAAATTATACTTGAGAAATATTACAATAATATCCATAATAAAATTTGGCACGAAAGATGAATAACCCAAAGAAAGGAAGTTGGGTTTGAGAATCCCCTTACCTTATGTCTGAATTATTTTTCTCTTTAATATCCATGATTATATAATTATATTCATTAATTAATAAATACAAAACCTATTATACATCTATTTTATTTATTATAATTTTACTAAGTTATTTTTTTCTCATTTTTATGAGTTATGGTGTTCAATTTCATCATTCATGGGTGTTCATTTTCTTGGTTTTCATGATCGGTTTGTTTATATACATGTACTGAAGTTCATATAAAATCAGAATAATTTTCCATAATTGATATTATATGTTATTAATGATCTTAAAAAAAGTTTAAATGGTTTTATATTTTATTTTTTTCAAATAATAGGATGAATCAGTAGATATAATGTTGATGATAATCATTTAGATTAATTTTGGTGGTTTTTGATCACATTAAACTCATTTTAATTTATTATTTGATATTTTGTATATATGTTAGTTAGAAAACAAAAAAATGGTTATAAAATAAATTTTAAAATATTTTTAAACCATTATAATTTTTATAAAACCATCCTTTAAGTCAGTACAGTAAAATGAAAGTGCATCGTTCATGTTGGAGGTCAATCGACACATCACAGATGATGTTATCATTTTAAAATAAAAGGGAGATGAGAAAGGGTTTTATGATATATTCTTAAATTTAAATAATAAAATAAAATAATATATAATATAATTTATTTATCATGAAACTTGGATAAGTGGAGGCTATGAGAGAATAATAAAATAAAAGAAATCGAAAATAAATTAAAATAAAAGAAAGAGGATTTTACCTCTTGAATTTCTCATCACTAAGAACCTCTTTATGGAAAAGAGTTTGGTATTTTTATGATATCATGGGATTATGGATGAGGGGGAGAGGATTGGTAATATTATTTGTTATAACTTCTATAATATTCAAGTCTTGTAATGTTTGCTGAGAAGATGTGGTGAGAGATGGTATTTATAGGGGAGGAGAGGGGTGTAATCTTTTTATTTTATTCTTCAGTTTATTATTTTGTCTCAAGAATATGACTAGTTTCAAACTTATCAATATATACAATAAAATAATGAATTATAATTTGATATTTTGGTATTAAATCATACTTACATCAACAATGACTAAAATACTCATGTGTTTAGCTTTTATCATAAATTTTCATATTTTTTTATTCACCAAAAAATCAAGTATTTTAGAAAAATCCTAAAAATTCACCCTAAAAATATTTTGATGTTTAGTATTCGAAAATAAACACCATTTTATGAAAATAATGTTCTAAATAATAAAACATGACTTTTTAATTAAAATCATCATTTATTCAAAAAAACCAATTTTAAAATTATAACTAATTTAATGAAACTGTGAAAAAATCATTTACGGTATCATAAAATTACCTTATAATCATAATAAAATAATAATATTTTATGAATACATTTTATGAAAATAAATTTTCTTTTAAATAATTATATTAATTATGAAATGTTAATTAAATTTTTATAACTTTCAAATATACCAGCACTTAATTTATCATTTATAAAATGTTTATTTACTTATACCATGAAATGGATATATCATATTTTCAATCATAAGATATGTAAATTTATTTATACTTTCATGGGTGAGGTTAATATTCTATTGACTATATTGATATTCTTAATGGTCATGTTACCATTCCATGGGTCAGGTTATTATTCCATCAGGATAGGTTCCTTAACCTCTAGAAAGATCTCTTATTTCATTAACTTTTTATTTATAAAGTTTTTATTGTGTTCAAAATGTGATGGTATGTGATTTATAGTATATTGAATAATTATAATAAGGTAGTTTCCATTGATATATTTTTTGTGCTTTATAGATATGGTCCAAAATATACTCTAGTGGAACTATCTTCCAACCTATTAATGATGTTCCTAGAAAATAACCTATAGGATTACTAATAAAATCCTCACTAGATGGTAGTATAATTAGTCAGAATAAGTCATATAATAGAGGACCCTAGTCAGAATCTCATAATGACTAGCATATAAACCATTTCCAAATATCCCACATAGATGCCAGGGGTTCACATGATACTAGAGACATATGGTGTGGAAATATGTATCACATATCAATCACACATAAATAACACACCAGAAGGAAAGAAATATAAATTTCAATACTCATCTATACCCCATACACCCATCTTATGAATTACCCATATATAGTATACATAACAATAAAAAAATAAAAAATCGTTCATATGATCAAAAAACTTATATAAAATAAGGTTAAATTATGGAATAAACCAAGTGTGTAAAACATTTTGTTAAAAAACATTTTACTAAGGTTCAAACATGAATTTAGTTTTATGTTAATAATCATACATATAAAACCTTCCTCAAACCCACTTTATAAACCAATTATTATTTAGATACATTATTCAAGTATCTTTTTAAAACCACCATTGAAATATAGGGGAAACATACCCTTAAACCACTAAATAAAATTTATCGTATATAAATAAAAACACAACCTTGATAAACAACATAGAAACCCTTATAAGAAAAAGTCACTAATAGAAACATTAGGCTATATTAAAGAAATTGTTGGACCCCATATGTTGTTTGGAATGGGAATGGTTTTGTTGATAAGTGAATCTATTGACAATATTAGTTTTTTCAAATAATGTAATTTAGTAAATGGTGTATTCTTGGGGAAAACAACTATGTGCGAAAATTAGTTCCTTAGGTCTAGGTGCACCTAGTAATTCTATGTCACCTTTTTAGTGGATTTAGAGTTCTAATACATATTTAACTATAGGGGTGTAACATAATACTTCACTAGCATTGCTAGGGGAAAAGGACCTATTTCATTCTAGGTTATCCTACCCAAGAACCCTAGGTTTATTATAAGGTTTAATAAATAAGAATAACTGATAAGAGAATATATTTCATTAATAATTAAAAGATTCAGTCCCTTTCCACTCCTTGAAAAAATAATTTGTATCATAGCATTATCTTAAAGTATATTACCTTTTAATATATAACAATTTATATTTTAATGATTCAATTGGTGACCTAATGTATCCCTCTTTGATACCCAATAATCAATATTATATTAAACTTCTTCCTTTTACTTTTTAATATCTTTCTCAAATTCATTTTTATCCTCTCAGTATTTTTAATCGAACTGATTATACATATTGGAAATATATAATGGAATAATTTATTATACCTCAAAGTTCTCATAGTTTCCTAACTATTATTATAACCTATTTAATTCTTATTATGAATAAAAACACCTTTACTACTAATGAAATTTATAGTTTTAATTTAAATATTATGTTTATAAAATTTTGGAAACTAACATACGCAATTATTTATACAAAAATAATCTCTTTGTACCACTCATGATATCTAGAAATTTATTAATATTTAATTTATAGGAATATACAAAAAACAATGTATTTGATGCTAAAAAATCTATATAATAGACAGTTATAGATTTATATAATATAAAAATATTCACCACAACTTCTGAATATTCATTACTAGAAGATAAAGACTCAATAGATCTAAGGAAATTATCATTAAAGTTCTCTAATAAATGGATGATGTAAACTAAAAATTTATGATTCACTATTTTTCATCAATACATAATTTAAAATAAAAAAAATAAAGGGATATGATGTTTTAACTAATTCATAAGGATTAGTAAATAGGACATCCTTCAATAAGTACCAGAAAATATTAGATTCAAAGAAGGTGTATAAAAATCACCGCCTTTGAAAATGGTGGCACTATACCACCTCAACAAGGTCCATGACACCCTAGAGAAAAATGTGGGACCTACAGATAAATAAAACCCTAATTAAAATCAATTCAAAATAGAATAACTAACCAAAAAACATGGAATCAGTAGAAGTAATGTGAGGGGAAAGGGCTGAAGCAGTGGGCTATGGTTCAGGGGAGAGTGGGGAGCAGCAAAGGCACAATGAGGGTTTAAGGAAAGGGGAGAAGTATGTGAGGTTTTGAAGAAATTGGGAGTAGAAGTCAAGGGTTTGGTAGTGTTGTGAGGGTTTGGGGAAGAGAGGGGACCAGCTGGCAAGGGTTTAGGGAAAGGGGGAGGAGCTACAGCTCGGTGAGGGGAAAGGGGCAGTGGTGGTGGTTTGGGGGAGAGAGTGGCTGGAAAAGAAGGGTTTTTCTTAGGGTGCGCTTAAGGGAGAAGGGGGTGTCGACGATGTGGTTAGAAATGATCAAGGGAGAGGGGATCAGGGGACGGGTTCAAGGTAGGGCTGCTGGGTGATGGGGTTCAGGGAAAGTTGGGGAAGAACTGAATTTTTTTATATGATAAAGGTTTGGCGGTAGTTCTTATTAAATAACTTCTAATATATATTTTTTATTTTTTATCAGTGGTTTATGAAACCCCCGCAAAAAAATACCACTAAATTCTAAATTTGTTTAGTTTTTCATTTATATTCATATATTTATATTGGAAAGGGATATAAGAGTATTTTATTTAATGATGAAATAAGATATGAAGGGGTAGTTGATTTAATCTTCCATACCCTGATTCACCCCCCCCCCCTCAAGGTATTTAAACTTATTGGGATGACAATGGGGATTCATGATTTAAGGGGATGGAAAATCTCATACCCACCATCTTTGATGTTTTCCCTTGTAACGTCCCAACCCGAGTGCCATAGAGTAGTGACCCGAGCCAGTTGGTCACTTGACCTAAAGTGTGTTTCCCCACATGCTAGAGGATATGGACTAGTAGAAAGGGTCTAATATCCGTCATGGGGAGACTATACTCTCTTTATCAAAGTAATACACCATAAGAAATAAATAAACAATAACCAAGGAATTATATAACATAACCTGAATAAACTAGTATTTGAAGATGACCAAAACTAGAAATACAAGATCAAAACTAAACAGTAGATATGCCATGTTAAAGTACATTACAAGTGTCAAAATTAAACTCAAAATTAAAGACATTGACAAATCCCTAGTGGGTCCCAATCCACATCGGGTTCCCTCATCCTTGATCTTTGCAAATGTATCCATCTTACACAGGGCCTTTTTTGTTATCATGTCTTGAAACCATGAAATCTATTCAGGTACTGATCAGGCAGCCCAAGTAGGGTGTGTGTAAAACTCAGTAGGCAACCACCAATGATGTTTAAAACAATATCCAATCATTAAAATGTATTAATTTTTATAAATAATAAATCACAAGAAATAATGTAAACAATTTATATAATTCTAATATTCTTTCTTTAACCACATAACACCCCCAGGTTCCTGAGGACACCCAAATAATATCATATGTATGAATGTAATTGTTTCCATTTTCATAATTTCATTCTATTGTTACCATTTGTGTTTTCCTAATTTTTAATTGAATTCCCATGTTACCATTCATAATTACATAATTTAATGTCCATGTTACCATTCATATTTAATAATACATGATTTAATTCCACTATTACCATTAATCATTTCATAATTGAATGACCATGGTACCATTCGTATTTAATAATACATGATTGAATGTCATTGTTTCCATTCATCATTTCATAATTTAATGACCATGTTACTATTCATATTTAATAATACATGATATAATTCCACTATTACCATTCACCATTTCATAATTGAATGACCATGTTACCATTCATATTAAATAATACAAAATGAAATTTATGTGTTACTATTATCATTTTAAGTCACATATATCACAATATCACAATACCACATATATCAACATGTTACATGTACCACAATAGCCGATTAATTAATTCCAAAATTAATTAATCAAACATAAAAATTACATATTCACAACATTTAATTAATTAATTCAACAATTAACTAATCACATTAATTCCATTAATTAATTAAAAAATTAATTAATACTCTACATTAATCTCAACAACCCAACAATTAATTCAACAATAAATTATTCAATTCACAATCTCAATATCACATAATTAATTATTCACATTCATAATAATAATATTTCAACAATTAATTAACTCTATTCATCAATATCAATGTCACATAATTAATTAAACAATTAATTATTCCTAATTAACAGTACCCTAATTAGTTAATTCACCAAATTTATTAATTCAATTAGAAAACACAATTTCCCAAAAAAAACCCCTAGAAATTATATAATTTCATATATATAATTGAAATCAGGACTATGGTATTTAAATAATATACAACCTAAATCAATTTGGTGACAACGCTCTCCATTGGAAGAAACCCCAATTTTGTGTGGAATAATAATGTAGAATAAGATCAAAATCTAAAACCCTAAATTGTGATCAAATAATTCAAGTTCCCATAAATATAGATCTAATTGACTGTGTCTGTGGTTACCTGACATCATCTCAGAGAACCAAAGTGCTTTTGTGGCAAAGAGATTAATCACTGATAATGCCATTGTTTCCCATGAAGTTTTTCATTCCATGAAAACACGTTCACAAGCGAAGAGAGGTATCATGGCTTAGAAATTGGATACGGATAAGGCCTATGATAAAGTGGAGTGGAACTTCATCAGATTTGTGATGCTTAAAATGGGCTTCTGCACCAAATGGATTGACATGATCATGCATTGTGTCTCGTCTGTGTACTTCCATATTAATGTCAACGGGGTGCTCACCCGAGGCTTCTCTCCATCCTGTGGCCTTCTCCAGGGAGACCCTCTCTCACCCTTCCTTTTTATTTTGGTGGCTGACGTTTTCTCTAACCTCCTTTCCAGGGAAACCTCATCTCATAGAATTCATGGGGCGAAAGTTTTCTGCATTGGTCCACCGGTATCCCACCTCTTCTTCATCGATGATTGCCTTCTCTTTTCCAGATCTACCCACAACAAGTGCACTGCCATCTACCAGGTGATTCAATAGTATTAGCGGGATTTAGGACAAACGATCAACCAGGGAAAGTCAAAAGATTCATTCATCTCTGGAGTCCCTCAACCCAAAAGAGAAGAGCTATGTTCCACAGTAGGCATCCCTGTGGTTGAAAAGAATCAGAAGTATCTTGGGCTCCCGACAGTGGTTGGTCGGTCCAAGAAAGAAATTTGTACAGCTATTTTGGATCGAATAGAGAAAAAAATCCAAGGCTGGGCTCCCAAAAAAATCTCCAAATCCGGAAAGTAAACTCTCATTAAGGCGGTTCTTCAATATGTTCCCAGCTATTTTATGTCTATCATTAAGCTTCCTACTGCTGTGGTTACCCAGATTCACTCCAGCACGGCCAACTTCTAGTGGGGTCGAAATGATGGAAGAAATAAAATCCACTGGATCGCCTGGCCTACACTTTTCCAACCCAAATCCGAGGGTGGAATGGGCTTCCGGTACCTTTCTCTTTTCAACGATGCACTGATGGCTAAACAAGGATGGCACCTTATTTATCGTCTATCATCTCTCTGCGCGCGAGTTCTCCGAGAAAAATATTTCCCAAACAAGGAGTTCCTGGACTCCCATCTTGGCCACCGGCCCAGCTTTATCTAGAGAAGCATTTTGGGTGCCCGCAATCTTCTGAATAAAGGACTAGGTAGGAGGATTGGGAATGGATCAACGGTTAACATTTGGACTGATCCCTGGCTTATTGATTCGGCAGGCATGAGGACATCATCTCCTATCCATCCAGGCTCCGAGTACGCCACGGTCCGATGCCTTTTTGCTGACTAGGGGACGGGGTGGTGCTTGGAAAAACTCTTCTCTTGGTTCAATGAGAGGGACAGAAGGATTATACTGAGTATCCCATGTGTTCCGGATGCAGGCCCAGACAATCTCTACTGGACCAATGATGTCTCAGGAGCTTACATGGTGAAATCCAGTTACCAGCTCGCTCTTAGTACTCTGACAACTGAAGGGGATGCGAGGCCCTGGAAATCACTTTGGAAGCTCAATGTTCCCCCTAAAATCCGCTATTTCTGGTGGCTGGTGTTCACTGGTATCCTCCCTACCAAGAGCCTCCTTGCCTTCCGACACTTTTCAAACGACAATTCATGCCCCTTCTGCCCTTCTGTCCCAGAATCCCTGCTTCATGCTCTCATCCAATTCCCAGGGGCTCAGGAGGTTTGGAATTGCTGGGGATCTTCCACGGATCTTTACATGGACACTGCCTCGGACCTTACTTCTCTTATGATGCAATGGTGTTACTCCTTTTCACCAGCTAAAACTGGATCTCTATGCATTTTGTCCTGGATTATCTGGAGCCGGCATAACGAAACCATTTTCAATCTTTTTCTTAGGCCCCCCAGATTTTGGGTTGACCGGGCATCATCTTGGAATGCGGGTTGGCAGCACCACACTGAGCAGCAAATATTTTTTTCTCCCCCTCCTCACTCCCTACATTGGTGCCCTCCATCGAAAGGGACTATTAAGATTAATGTGGATGCCTCTCTCCCTAAGGATGGACCTGTTGGACTTGGTATGCTGGCTCGGGACAACCATGGACATATTATTGCAGCCAAACACGAATCATGCCACACACTTTGGGAGCCCTCAATTGCGGAAGTGGCTGCCATCCTCGCTGGGCTAAATTTTTCAAAAGACCGTGGATGGGACTCAATTCACATTGAATCATATAGTATCACCATCATCAATGCCATCAATCTCAATGATGGCGGGCTACAATCTTTTGGATCCATCACTCAGATTATTCACTCTCTCCGGCCAAGCTTCACATCTTGCATTTTTACATTTGTCAAAAGGGAAGGAAAAAAGGCCGCTCACCAGCTGGCAGCCGTTGGCCCTCCTTACAACGATCAACTCTGGCTTGATCACTTCCCATCATGGTTATGTTCTTCTACTTCTACTGATATTCATTATTAATAAATTCGTCTTTTGTCAAAAAAAAAGTAATAACAATCCTATAATGAATGGTATATGAATGGGAATGAGAATGGAAACCACATGGGATAATATCCTCTTATCAGTAGGGGTACAGATCTTCAATTCAGGCTTTAAATCACCATGAACAGAGGTTATAATGGATTGTAATCCTTCTAGGAGGCTTTTTAATTGAGGTAAATATATTACGGGTTGATCTAGGGTGTTCTGGGGTACAATATGGGGGCTCAAGAATTTTTTTTAAAAAAATCAGGGGACTAAAATCTTGTATGCATGATTTTCTTGTGTGGGGAACATGATTTCCTCTAACCATGTGGCTTGTCTATGGGTGCACTATTTCTAATTTTAGGGTGAAAATTTTGAAAAAACATGCCCTAGACATGAAAACCCCCTCTGTCTAGGGATGCATAGTTTTCTAGGTCATGGTGCATGGTTAGAGAAAATTGTGCACCAGCCTTGCACTGCCCTATTTATTCATTTGTTTTCAAGATTTCACCCTAAAACACCCCAATTTATAACCCAAATGAAAATTACTCAAAACTAATAAAAAGAGTAAAAATAAATGATCCTTACAAATCTTTAAAAAATATATGGGTTTTACAATCTCTCCACCTTATAAAAGCTTATCCTCAAGCAGTAATCTCAAGTATTCTAAGATTCTGAGTCAAAAAGATTGGGCCATTTAGCACTCATATCTGATTATCTCTCCAAAGTTTCTTCCGGAACTTGTTCATGTTTAAAAAATACACAATCTATCGGTATGTTATTTCCCTGCGATACTTTCTCACTGCAATCCAAAACACATATCAAATTCTCTTCAAATGACACATCTATCTCAAGCTCAGTATAATCCACATCAATCACATGGGAAGGGTTAGGGTGATACTACTAAAGTTATGATACATGGAAAGAATAATGTATAGAACTACATGTCTATGGAAGATCTAATAGGTATGCCACTAGCCTAATTCTTTCCACAACCGAAAATGATCCAACAAACCTGGGCGCCAACTCTCCCTACCTCTATATCATGTGGTGACCCAATCATGGTGACACTCGAAGAAATACATGATCTCCCTCTGTAAACTATAGGGGTCATAGAAGTCTATCATCATATAAATTCTGTTTACTATGTGCTATATCCATACACTTTCTAATCAATTGTACCTTCTCCAATTTCTCATGCACGAGACTCAACCCCAATAGCTTATACTCACCAGCCACCATCCTATATAGGGGTGATATGAATTGACTACTATAAAGAGCCTTGTAAGGATCCATCTTTATAATTTCTTGATAACTATTATTATATGTGAACTTCACTAGTTAAAGGTGTTTCTCACAAGACCCACCAAATTCAATGACACATGCTCATATCATATCCTCAAGAACCTTTATAGTACACTCTGACTTCCCTTCTGTGTGTGGGTAAAAATACATACTCAGAAAAACATGCATACCATGTGCCTTTGATAAGACCTTCCAAAAGAGAGAAGTAAAATTTGAGTCATGATATGAAACAATAGTCCATGGAACCTTATACAAATTTAATATCTCCTGAACATATAAATATCGCAAATTTTCAACTGATAAAGTCTCCCATATATGCAAGAAATGTTCAACCTTTTCAAACGGTCTACAATCACTAAGATAGTGTCATTCATCTGAGGTTTCCTCAGGATACCCACTACAAAATCAATGGTAATGTCATCCCAATTCCATTCTAGAATAGTCAATAGATTTATTAAACCACCTGGTCACTGATGCTCGGTCTTCACATGATTAAAGGTGTAACATCATGTCACGAACCCTGTTATCTCTTTTTTCACGCTTGACCAAAAAAATTATTTACTAGGTCACGGTATAGTTTTTTCACACCAGGAAATACCGCCCACCTTTAGGCATGAAACACACACATAAGTTCCTCCTACTTTCCCATAGTCACAAAAACCCAATACTAAACATGGATAATCTCATCCTCATCTATTCTCTAATCGAAAGGTGACTCCCCACCTTCAAAGCTTTCCCTCAAGGATAAACACTCAGAATTCTCATAATTCTTATCTCTAATACATCTCAAAATATTATAGTCTACTAAAATTGATATTAGAGTCATCTTCTCTTGAATTTTATTAACCAAAACAAGCAACTCAACAATTAATGTCATTATCTTCCACTCATAACTAGACTCCTCAACATCCTGAGTATGATTTATCCCTCTTAAAACATTAGTAACATTGTTTCCTTTTCTGGGAATATATTCCAGATCAAAATCAAATAAATTCATATACTCAAACCATCTCATATTCTAAAGATTCAAATCTCACTTTGAAAAGATACACTTTAAGCTCTTACAATCCATTTAAATAGTGAAATTTACTCCCAATAGTTGCCAACACTTTAATAGATAAACAAGAATTTCCAACACAAGGTCATGCGTAGGGTAATTCTGTTCATGTGGCTTCAACTTACAAGAACCATATGACACAACTCAGTCTCACTACATCAACACAACTCCATGACTTATCCTAGAAGCATCACAATACATCGTATACTCCTCAAATAGCTTAGGTAGGATCAATATTGGTGCCAATGTTACGTGATTCCTAAAATCCTAGAAAGAATTATCACACGATCAAGATAAGTAAAACATTATCACTTTTTTCTCAAGCCTAAGATAGTTTCATCCAAATGAGAAAATTCCTGAATAAAGCTATGATAATACCAAACCATCCTTATAAAGATATGGATATCAAAAACATTCTTGGGATACTCCCAAGAAACCACTTCCATAACCTTCTCTGGGTCCATAAATGCACGTTCCTATGAGATGATGTGACCCAATAAGTTTACATGTTCAATCCAAAACTAAAACTTATTATCTTGGCATGTTGTCGATCCTCTCTCAGTGTACTCAAGATGATGTCAAGTTATCGGGAATTATCATATTGAGTCTTTTAGTACACTAATAGGCCATCCACATACACTACAACAAAATTATCTAGGTATGGATGAAATATTTTACTCATCAAGACCATAAAAACTTTTGGTTCAATCATCAACCCAAAAACATTATGACAAACTCAGAAAGTACATACCTGCTTATAAAATAAATACATGGTATGTCATAAGGTCAAAATCTTAATTGATGATACCCTGACCTCAATTACAACTATTAAAATACACAAGATCCTCACAAATGGTTAAAAATATCATTGATATGTGGAAGAGAATACCGGTTTTTTCATTGTCATTTGTTTCAACTTCTAGTAATCAACACATAAGCATGGATTCCTATCATCCTTCATTGAAAACCAGACTAGAGAATCCCAAATTGATATACTCAGTTGGATAAACCCCTTATCCTCCAACTCATCCAGCTGAGTCTTGAGCTCTTGAAGCTCTATCAGTTTTATTTTTGTATGGTGGAAAAAAATTGGATCATCCCCCGACATGATATCAATAGTAAATTCAATATCTCTCCCAAGTGGTATCCCAGAGAAATATTCAGGAAACACATCCTGAAATTTTTCCACTGTTGGTGGAAATAAATCCTTCCTTATACCTCCATTATGCAACAATAGACTAGAAAAATGGGTTGTGATCTCTCTCAATTGCTGAGCAATTATCCCTACTTGGTATTCCTGTATATCTGACTATCCATGGTGAATATACTTGTCATACTTAGGAGATGTAAAAGTAACTCTCCTATGGTAGAAATATATAGAGATCCCACAACCTAAATAGAACATCCCTTTCATGAGTAGATGTTTCATAAAATGATACTCTCCAACATCGAGAGAACGTCCCTTGCCCAAGAAGTTGTCTCAAAATCATACTCCCAGAGGTGTGTCTATCATTAGCAACCCACTCACAAACTCCACTACTAGGATCAAACCATTTACACGTGGGATATGTATTCTACTAAATAGTATTCACCCATAATTAGGTCGAATCATGAAAATTCCAAAATATTGAGATCCCATAGAAAATGATACTCCCAAATATCAAGAGAACATCCCTTTCATAAGAAGATGTCTCTACACCAAACACCCAGAGGTGTGTCTATCATTAATATCCTATTCATGTTCTCCACTTCCTGACTCAAACCATTTACATGTTGTGTAGAAAAAAAAGGAATAAGATTCACCCATAATAAATAAGGCACTAGATAGTGTATAATCTACAAGAATAGTACCCACCGTTATTGATGGTCCCTCCTCTCTATCCACAAGTGTAGGCTGAAACACATGAAATTGTCTCACCCCTCTTACGTGTGATACATTCTCTTTCCCAGAGCTGCATCACTCTTCTAGTATGGTAATTCTTTCCCAGAAGCTCCATACCCACTACATCTACCACCATGACTAGTAGAAATCTAGCTACCATATAGATATAGTGCAGAAAATACAATTCACTCACCCTAGTTCAATCTAGCTCCTTCGCTACTACCCGTCTACCATGGGTTCCTATAGAACCACTGAAGATGTCCCATATTGACGCAAGATCGGCACTGTATTGGTGTTCAAGGGCATTGTATCTAGAATTTTCCCAACTTACCACACTGGTGATAGATTACATGTGCAAGCTCCTGTGTAATTGGCCCTTCCTCCTTTATACTCTTCTTGATATCACCCTGACTATCATTCTTGAAGAGACGCTTCTTGCTATCAAACGATGTACCTCCTACAATTTCCCCTCATCTTTGAGATCCAAATCCACCACCTCAACAAACTTCATTAACCTAAAGAAGTAAACATTGTAATTAATATCGCATTTAAGCCCATCCAGAAAATTTCTCATCGTAGCTTCCTTATCCCCTATCCGCGCCGAAGAAAATATATAAAAATCTGTAAAACATCCAACATAGTCCATCACAACATGCACCCCTGATTCAACCTCATGAACTCAACTTCTTTCTCCTACCTCAGCATCACTAGATAGAACTCCTTAAAATTATCTAAAAATTCCTTTCATAACATACCATAAATCTATCCAGTATATGTTTGAAAGTCCCAACAATGCTTTGTTGATCCTCATAGCATATAATCTACCAACATGACCCTCTTCTCATTTGAAGTATCCAAATGGTATGGTACAGTCTGGATAGACTCAACCTAGAAATCATCTCCCTTAGGTCCACCCTCTCCAGTAAAATTCAGAGGGTGATATAGTTGAAACTCTTTCATAATGTCATACATGCTCTTCTCAACCCACCTTGGGTCTCTTTAATGAATTTCATGAAGTGAGAAAAATTTTCTCGTAACTTCTCCCCTACTTCCTCAGTTGGCAATATTGGCACCTTATGTTCCACTAATGATAGATCATCTTCATCCATATACTCCTATCATCCTCTCAAGAGGAATAATTATGGAGTAATATCTCTACAATGACAAATACACATCTCAGGACACATAATACTACTTTATCATCTATACGTAAGATGAAAAAAATACACCATAAGTCTTTTCCCAATCCCCGCTACATGGCCAAAGAAAGATGAATTATCACTATCCTTAACCATATTACATATAGGTCATGGTTAACAATGGTTAAAATCATTCACATTATTGAATTTACTTATTTAGACACCAATATATTCTCATCTTGAATCATTTTACAAAATTTCAAAAATTTCAAGTTAGGCACCATTTTCAGTTCAATTTCAAAATCAAGGAAAAATATTTCATGTTCTATAACTTACCCATATCCCTTTTTCCCATGCGTGCCTAAAATTATGCATTTAAAAACATTCCTTAGTTCCTAGAATGATTCATGAAAACTCAACTCTCATTCCATACTATTAAACGAGTCAAATCTCAACTATTATTTTAAATAATTATAAAATCACACCACAAGTGCATCACCTGAAGTGAAATAACATCAACTTTAATAGAAAATAGAAATAACATTGATCCCACCTTGGGTACTTGGGCCCTCCCCCATACACGGGGTAGCTACTCCCAATGATGAGCTCATAACCAAGGCCTGAATCTTCTTAGTCACTTATCTCACATTCCCAAATAGTGATACAAAATAAGAAAGAAAAGGAAAATCATCTGATAAAACTTTGTAACATATCGACTTGGGTTCCACACATCGATGCCCCGATCTAGTCTGTCACATGAACTCAAGCACACCTCCCCATATTCAAAAGGATGATGACTAGAGTGAGGGTTTAATATCAGTCATGGGGAGACTATACCCATTTTATCAGATTAATACACCAGTAAAAAAAATAGTAACCAAGGAATGATATAACATAACCTAAATAAATTGGTATCACAAGATGGGAAAAACTTCAAATACAATATCAAAACTAAACTATATATTCCATGCTAAAGTACACACCAAGTGTAAAAATGAAACATAAAAGTAAGACACTAAAAACTCCAAAGTTGTTCCAAAACCATGTCTAATTTTCTCATTTTTGCTTCATCTAAACCCATAAATCAAATACATTACATTTTCCCTTTTCTTGTCCTGTAATAAAGAAGTCTATTCAGGTACCGATCAAACAGCCCGAGTAGGGTGTGATTACAACTGTCACAAACCAAATCTGGCCGCCATCAAAACTGGAGCCAAACCCAGCCTGTGACAAGTCCCAAAGGTAACTCCCGTCCCCATGGTCTGGAACAAGTGTCTGGGTATCATAAACTGAAAATTGGGAATGATTTTCCTGAGTTTATAAACATAAAAAAAAATGAACCCTATAAAATGAATCTGGATTTTTCAAACCACAGAATCTTTTTCAAAACTTCAGAACTAAATTACATAGTTTAAAACAACTCACAAGGACTAAAACAAAGGTACAAAATAGAAAATAAACATCCCAAAAACCATCTCAAGGCAATGGGCACCACCCTCTATCCATCTCCACAAGACATCACCGCCAAGGACCTACTAGAAACTTGAACCACTAGAACTAAAAACTGCACCCAACCTGCATCAACAAAAATAACCTAGTATACTTCCTCCCAAGTTTGTAAGTAGGGTGTGACCCAATTCCCAATAGGATAACACCACTAAGAGATTCCATATGATAAACATTCAAAGACGAAAATCTTGCAAGTTTTCATAAACAGGAAATGCTATTTACAATTTATAAAACATGCAACTTAAAGATAAAAATAGTTTTCAAGTGGGATAATTTAAATAATAAACACTTTTAAAATAAATTCCAAAGCTACTTAATTTTCCATCCAAATATACCACATGTAGATGGTAAGTATAAATGATTTTATGAACACAAGAAATAGGAAATAACCCCTAGGCACTAGCTAGTTTTGGGTCCGAGGTACCTCGTATCTCGGTGAGAGTAACCATCACAAATATATGTTCTAATGCATGAACCATTAGTAGGTAACATACCCATAACCTAGTGAACCCTAATCATCATAATCATAGTTTAGTTATAGTTGTAAGAATCAATCATTCTAAGTGAAACTGAGGCCAAACCCCACGGATTCACTAGCATAAAAGTACACGTCCGCCCACCTAGATTCTGGAGTTTTCCCCTTGTGATAAAACAAGTTAAACAAGTCAATAAATATACTTTTCACATGAAAATATCATTTCCAAATAAAAAATTCCCCAAACAGCCCTCATGTATACCACACAAGTCACAAAAGTCCACTTTTCATTCAAAATGATTCTGAAATCTGACTCACACTAAAATAGCCCACTACACATTTCACATTACCATAACACTTCCACAAATACATTAAAAAACATTATAAAACCATTACAAGATATTCCAACTCATATAACATCACACTCACATGTTACATAATACCCTTTTCGTAACCAAAATCCATTTTTCACATCACACTCACAAAAAACATCCCACATCACTTTCACATCTCTTACACACTTTAGTAAATCCTTCAAAAAATTTATAAAACATTTACAAGATGTCACACATCAAAAAACACCCCCTTTAACATTTAAAATGTACCATTTCAAAATATACACACTCCGAAAATAGTTTTCAAATATGGTTTCACTTCTTACATAAATCATTAAACCATTCAAAACTTTCATAAAACAATTCCAAGGAGTGTACCCAAGATTTTCACATAAAACCCATTTCATAACCATCTTCCAAATAAAAAATCACAACAATACCAATTAAAAAAAGAATTTTCAGCCCCAACTACATTTATTAAACCACCCCCAAGTGTTATACAAATACCTCAAACAATGCCGCAAAATATCCACATGAAAAACAAACGTTTTCAAAATCACTTTCAAGAAGTACAACATGGTTTTACACCATACCCCCATTCAAAAACCCTCTTGTAAACTCAATTTCACATCAAGACTCTACCAAAGTAAAATTTTCACCCCAAAAATGATTTAGTAAACAAATTTTATATGTTCTAAAATACCCCCAAATAATTCCCCAAGTGTTACACATGAAAAACACTCAATTTCAAGCTAAAATGCAAATATAAAATTAAACTCTTAACCAAATAAATCATTAAAAGTTTTCACACCACACAAAACATATGAATAATATGAAGAATGAGTAAATACATCAATCTAACTCATCAATAATTGTTTACACAGAGAACCACCTAGCGAAAGTGTCGAATCCCTCAAATCTGGGTGTGAAAATCAACTGCACCACCGCCGCACCACAAGGATGGTAAAACCCACATAAAACCACAATATTTCACCAAAATCACAAGAAATTAAACACTAGGTATGAACCTTAGGTTCTGGACAATTTAGAAGTCAAGAAAGGGTGAAAGAAACCATAAGGAAAGGGAAAAAATCAAAGAGAGAAACACTTACCTGAATAAATATTGAAGGAAACAACCTGAATACACCAGTAGCTGAATTTGAAAATAGTAAAACATTCAATGGAGGTTACAAAAATGATGATGAGATCATGTAGGAACTGGAATGGGGGAAAATAGTGAGAAATTTTTTATTTATGAAGGAAGGAAGTTACCTCTTCAAATCTGGACGATTTGAGAACCCCTATGAAGGTATGACCTAATACGCGATTCACACGATCTACAAAGAGGGGTTAAAGGTAATGGTGACATGACTAAGGATGTTAGCTTCGAGTGGGAGGTTGAATCACCAAAAAAGAGTAAAACAATATAAATTAGTTATTAAATAAACAAACTTCATTTTTAAAACTGGAGATGGGCTTCCATGTAGGCCAAATACCTCAAATAAAAGCCCAACTCCACCATGATTATGGATTACTAAATGGTCCAAATTAATATGGTGGTGTTAATAGGTTAGGGGAGGAAAAGTAGGAATTAAAATAGATGAAAAGTGTTGAAAAATTAAGTAGTTATAAATAAAACAATATTTATTATTAAATCTGTAGTTGGGCTCACGGTTTGGCCCAAATTTTGAAAACCGACCAACACCACCAAAATGAATGGGAAACCCCAAAAAAAGAATGGAAATTAAATGAAAAATTCCTTTAAAAAAATAATGGATGTGAAAATTCTCCCTACCATCAAAACTTTTTTCCCCAGAAAGTCACATCATGGCCAAAGTAACAACCAAACCCAACTGAGAAACCAAGAGGTACTCCCTTGACAAGTTTCGCCCACAAAGGCCAAAACAGCTCCAGTGATCAATTAAAGAATGAATACTCTCAAAAACCAAACTTAAGACACCTTATTGAAACAGTCAATCACATTCAGGATTTATCCTAAAATAAAACTCCTCAAACACAATCTGAATAATACACAATCAATTTACCAAAACAAACAACAACATCGAACAAGGTTACACTTACCCTGCTATAACTAAACCATTGGGCACTCTCCGATATCAATTTTTACCCAAGGAAGATATTGGAAGTTAGATATCTCCAAATGATAATAACTAATACCAAGAAAATACCAAGGAAGAAAACTGAGTTATTGGTATGGGGAGACACAAATGTTCTCCCCACCATAAGAGATAACATAACTATTTCCTGAGACAGAATCGGGACACTAACAGAGGGAGGCCCAAAAGACTCCCTAGTACAGGGGGTAGAATTCCATTAGACATTTCTAAAATAACATACATGAGACCCATGGTGGGTATCCCCACCATAAGAACCAACCATCTTAACAAACCAGCATGGGCTGACACAGAAAGACCCCAAAACTCAAAGAGTTAGGATGCTCGCATGGTTAGTCCGCACTGTTTGGGAAACTGTGTGATAACCGTGTGGATCCTTATATCTTCATGGTTTCCTAGTGAATGGATACAACTCAACATATGAAAACTGTGCACTCAACCTGTCTAGAAAAATTTTAAACCTGTCTCTAAAAACTCAATCGAAGCCAAAGGGGGAAGAGAAGACATTAGGAAAAAAACATGGGCTTTAGGCCCTCCACCTCTTTCCATCGAACATGAATAACAGAATAAAGATGACGGCACTAATGGTTTAAACTCATCCTATAATTCATATAGAGGGTATTACTTATACAAGGGTTTAAATAAACTTTAGATTTCCCTTGAATACATGCCAGCTTCTCTCTGGGACCTTTGACTAGAGCTCAAAATATTGAAGCATCTTCAGCATTGCAGTAAGGCTTTGGAAACCCCTATATGGAAATTCTTCTTTCGGTTCCACAAACAACTACACTGCATACCCTGATGGTTTCACCAAGAAATAACACACTCCAAAGCTCACTTTACCAAAACATGCCATTTCACTGATACAAGGGATTAGAAGATGCACACACATCACACCTTGTTTCTTCGGGTAAGAAACAACTGTAGAAAAGGAAACTTATAAAAACATTCCTCTAAAACGGAGGATTTTAATGTTTTTTCAAAGTAATACATGATCCCAACTTAATAGATACTATAAGAAGATTTAAAATCCATAACCTTCAATGTTAAACAAGCACACGACATCGTAAGGCATCACCAAACATGACCATTTCAATTGATATAAACAATACATGGAGAGGGACGTTATGCAACATCCCCAAACAACACACAAATCCAAAAGGTGTCCATAATGGCCACTCATGACCAAATCTCCCACACTGGTGGTTTAACGTAAACCCTTGATTTGAAGAGACTACGAAGGACCTAGATTCCCTCTTAGACACCATCCACACTAGCAACCCTAGACTACATTCACCTTTGATGAATTAGGTAACTTAATAAACTAAGGTCTCTTTCAACCTTCCACATGAACTCTCATACTACAATAGGGTACACCAAACAAATAGAGGAAATTGTGTAAAGTCAATCTCCAAAACTCAAGAAAATGATTCATTATATTGATCAACTGGAAGATCTTCCAAAAGTCAAACACCATGGGATGCACTTCAATTTTGCACTAACCCTTAATGGGGTCATACCTTATCCAACGAGAGAACCCAAGGACCCAACCAATCGGGTCCATTAGTCAAGATATACCTCAACCAGATCCAAAAAGATGAGGGGAACCACCATAAAGGCTTCCCATACTTTTCTCAAAAGTGACCACTAACCAGCCCTTCAACCCAGCTTACCGACCAAACACAAACCCAAAACACCATTCAAACAAGAGGGGTTCTTGGACTCAAAATATTCCACAACATCAACATTTCCTAAAACACATAATATAAACCATCCAAAACATTTCATCAATAAATCATGTTTTCCTTTTAAAAACATTTCTTTGAAAACAAACGGTTCAATGGTTAGAATATCCCCCAATGGTACCCCATGGGCCCCACACATGCATGTTTCTGTTCCACACCAGGCACCCTCCTCATATCCATCCTGTCACTCATCCTATCATGCAAATAACCATACATCTTCCCATATAACCACATGAATTTGGTCGTTCATGAAAATACCAAAGGTTAATACAAAAACTCTTTCCACTTTTCAAAACCAAAACAATCAACCAATACTTCATTTTCCTCAAGACCGCTAACCATGAAATCGAACCCAAATTACAGCTTAAAAAAACTTTTCAGAAAGGCACAATAATCCAAATTAAAAATCACTTTCAATTCATAAAAATTAATTTCAAAACATATCATCCCATTAAAACACCATTCAACAATTTAGAAAACTCTATTGGAAACATTTTTTTCAAAACTAACTTTAACATGCTTCTGGGTTTTAAAAGAGGTGTAACCACACCTTTTTCCCAATTCAAAAAAAATCTGAAATTTTAGTTCCACCATTTAAAAAATAAAACCCTTCCCCCTTTATTATAAAATCATTTCAAAAAAAACCTTATGCTTCTTAAAACCATGTCATTTTTTCTTTAAAACCAAACTTCCAAGATTTCAAAACTAAAGGACAAAGATAATGCGATGGAGAACTAGCTTCGATGGATGACTTGAACATATGGTTGGTGGCCATATGAAAATCACTTCACCATCACGAAGAGTTTTTGAGGGAAATATCCCCGGCTCCACATTGCTTTCTAGGCCCTGCATGCTCACTGAGACCATTAAACCAACTCTCTTTGCATTTCCCCTAATCATCATCAAACCAAGAAAACCAAATGACACAGATAAGTCTCGACTTCCCCTGGTGACTTGAATCCCATTATGGGGTGTGGTGATCAGGCACAATACCCATAACCAGAATTTCCGGTCCCTACAATCCTAACTTCATACTATTCTGATTGTTCTCCAAATAACATGACCCAAATAGTTAACCTGAACCTCCTCTAATACCATTTTTTCACAAACCAAATATGGACACCATCAAAACCGGTGCCAAACACAGCTTGTGACAAGGCCTGAAGGGTGTTCCTAATCCCCACGGGCTAGCACAAGTGCCTAAGTATCATAAACCGAAAATTGGTAACTATTTCCCTGAGTTTATAAACTTAAAACAACAAATGAACCCAATAAAATGAATCTGGATTTTTCATACAAAACAATATTTGACAAAAAAAATCAGAACCGAATTACACAGTTTAAAACAACTCAAAGGGTATATAACAAAGGTAAAAATCCGAAAATAAACATCCCAAAAACCACCTCAAGGCAAGGGGAACTACCCTCAAGCCATCTCCACAAGACATCACAGCCAAGGACCTACTAGAAACCCAAACCACTGGAACTAATAACTGTACCAAAAATGATAAAAAAAATAACCAATTATGCATACAACCAAGGGTGTAAGTATGGTGTGATACAATTCCTAGTAGGATACCACCACTAAGATATTCCATGTGGAAAACATTCAAAGACGAAAAGCTTACAAGTTTTCATAAACAGAAAATGCTAGTTAAAATTTCTAAAAGATTCAACTTAAACATTAAAATAGTTTTCAAGTGGGCTAATTTAAATAATAAGCAGTTTTAAAATAAATAACAAAGATACTGAATTTTCTAGCCAAATATACCATATGACTACTGTAAGTATAAAGGATCTAATGAGAACAAGCAATAGGAAATAACCCTTTGGAACTAGCAAGTTTTGGGTCCTAGGTACCTTGTATCTCGGTGAGAGTAACCATCAAAAATATATGTTCTCATACACGAGAAACTAGTAGGGAACATACACATAACCTAGTGATCTCGAATCATCATCATCATAGTTTAGTTAGAGTTTTAATCTTCAATATTGCTAAGTGAAAATGAGGCCAGACCCCACGTATTCACTAGCATATTAGTACACGTCCACCCACCTAGATACCTGGATTTTTCCCTTGTGCTCAAACAAGTTTAAAAATTCAATAAATATAAGTTGAACATGAAAATATAATTTCTACATCACAAATTAACCAAAAATCCCACATTTATGCCATAGAAGTCACAAAAGTTTACTTTTCATTCAAATTGATATTGAAATCTGACTCACACTAAAATAGACAACAACACTTTTCACATTACCTTAACACTTCCACAAATACATAAAACAACTTTATAAAACCATTCCAAGATATTAAAACTCACATAATAGACCACTCACAAGTTATATAATACCCTTTTCATAACCAAAGTCCATTTTTCACATCACACTCATTCAAAACAACCAACATCACTTTCACATCTCTTACACACTTTAGTAAATCCTTCAAACATTTTTATAAAACATTTCCGAGATGTCACACATCACAAAACAACCCCATTCACATTTAAAATGTACTATTTCAAAATATACAGACTCTCAAAATATTTTTCCAATATTTTTTCACTTCTTTCATAAATCATTAAACCATTCAAAACATTCAAAAAACAATACCAAGGAGTGTACCCAAGAATTTCACATAAAACCCATTTCATAACCATATTTCAAGGAAAAAATCACACAAATACCAATTAAAAATAGAATTGGAATCCCCAACAACATTTAGTAATCCATCCCAAAGTGTTATAAAAATACCTCAAACAATACCACAAACGATCCACATGAAAAACAAACGTTTTTAAAATCACTTTCAAGAAGTACAACATGGTTTTACACCATAAACCCATTAAAAACCTTATTTCAAACCCATTGTCACACCAAGACCCTAATAAAGAATAATTGGCAGTCGAAACATGATTTAGTAAACAAATTTCATATGTCTTAAAATACTCCCAAATAATACCCCAAGTGTAACACATTAAAAACACCCAATTTTAAGATAAATGAAACTACAAAATTAAACACATAACCAATTAAATCATGAAAAGTTTTTTCACCATAGAAAACATATGAGGAATATGAATAATGAGTAAATATAGAAATATAACTCATCAATAATTGTTTACACATGGAACCACCAACCGAAAGTGTCGAATCCCTCAAATCTTAGTGCGAAACTTTAACTGCACCATCACCACACCACAAGGAAGATAAAACCAACCTAAAACCCAAATATTTCACCAACAATACAATAAGTTAAACCCTAGTTAGGAACCTTAGGTTCAGGAAAATTTATAACTCAAGAAAGGGTGAAAGAAACCCTAAAAATGGGAAGAAATCAAAGAGAAAAACACTTACCTGAATAAATCTTGAAGAAAACGACCCAAATACACCAGTAAAAGAATTTGAAAACTGTGAAAAATTAAATGGAGGTTTGAAAAATGATGAGGAGATCATGTAGTAACTGGAATGGGGGAACAATAATGAGAAATGAATTATTTATAAAGGAAGGAAGTCACCTCTTCAAATTTGGATGATTTGAGAACCCCTATGAAGGTCTGTCCTAATTCGCGATACACACGAGCTCCAAAGATGGGTTAAAGGTTATGGGGATGTACATAAGGATATTAGATTTGAGTGGGAGATGGAATCACCTAAAAAGAGGCCAAAATGAATATGTTATTAAATAAAAAAATATTTTTAAAACAGGAAATTAGCTTCTGGGCAGGCTCAATACCTCAAATAAAAACCCAACTCCACCATGATTATGGATTACTAAATGGTATACATTAATATGAAAATTATCCCCACCATGAAAACATTCCACACCAAAAATTCACTACATGGCCAAAGAAACAACTAAACCCAACTGAGAAACCAAGAGGTACTCCCTTTCCAGGTTTCACCCCCAAAGTCCAAAACATCTCCTGTGATCAATTAAAGAAAGATTAATCTCAAAAACCAAACTTAAACCACTTTCATGAAACAATCAAGCACATTCAGGCTTTATCCCAAAAGAAAAATCCTCAAACACAATCTGAACAATACTCAAGCAATTTACTAAAACAAACCACAACATTGAATAGGGTTACACTTACCATATTATAACTAAACCATTGGGAACTCTCCAATCTCAATTTTTATTCAAGGAAGATGTAGGTAGTTAGATATATCCAAACTATAATACCTACTACCAAGCCAATTCCAAGGTATAAAACTGAGTTACTAGTACAAGGAGACCCAAATTTTCTCCCCACCATAAGAGAAAACATAAATATTTCCTGAGACAGAATCCGGACACTAATAGGGGGAGTCCCAAATGGACTCCCTAGTACAAGTTGTATACTTCCATTAGTCATTTCCAAAATAACATACATGATACCCATGGTGGGTCTCCCCATCATAAGAACCAACCATCTTAACCAACCAGCATGGTCCGACACAGGAAGACCCCAAAAGTCAAAGAGTTGGGACGGTCACACGGTTAGTCCGCACGGTTTGGGAAACCATGCACTAACCATGTGGATCCTTATATCTGAATGGTTTTCTAGGGAATGGATGCAACTCACCATGTGAAAACTGTGCGCTCAACCAGTGTAGAAAAATTTTAATCCTTTCTCCAGAAACTCAATGGAAACCAAAGGGGGAAGGAAAGACATTTAGATAAAAACATGGGTATGAGGCCCTCCATAGCTTTCCAAAAAACAAGAATAATAGAATAAAGATGATGAAACCAGAGGTTTAAACTCTTCCTATCATTCATAATGATGGTAGGACTTGTACAATGTTTTAAACAACCCTGGGATTTCCCGTAACTACACGCCAGCTTCTCTTCGGGACCTTTGGCTGGAGCTCAAAAGATTGAAGCATCGTCCGCCTCACAGTTAGGCTTTGGAACTCCTATATGGAACTTCTTATTTTGGGGCCACAAACAACTACACCGCATACCCCGATGGGTTCACCAAGACATAACACACTCTAAAACTCACTTTATCGAAACCTGACATTTCACTAATACAAGGGCTTAGAAGATGTACACACATCAAACCTTGTTTCTTCTGGTAAGAAACAAATATAGGAAAGGAAATGTATAAATACCTTCCTCTAAAATAGATGATTTTAATTTTTTTCCAAAGGAATACATACTCCCAATATAACAGATACTCTAATAGGATTTCACAACCATTGCCTTTACAGTTAAACGAGCACACGACATCACACGACATCACCAAACTTGACCATTGTGACTGATAGAATCAATAAATGGATACGGACATTATGAAACATCCCCAAACAACACACAATTCAAGAAGGTGGCCATAACGGCCTCTCATGACCAGATCTACCACACTAGTGGTTTAACGTAAACCCTTGCTTCGAAGATAAAATGAATGACCTAGAGGTCCTCTTAGACACCATCCACACTAGAAATCATGGACTACATTCACCTTTTATGAATTAGGTAACTTAATAAACCACGGTCTCTTTAAACCATCCACAATAACTCTCATACTACAAGAGGGTCCACCAAACAAAGAGAGGAAATTGTGTAAACTCAATCTCCAAAGATCGAGAAAATCATTCCTTATATTGATCAACTGTAGGATCTTCCAATGGTGAAACAACCTGGGTTTCACTTCAGTTATGCACTAAACCTTAATGGGGGCATGCCTTATCCGATGATAGAACCCAAGGAACCAACCAACCTTGTCCATTGGTCAGGACATACCTCAAACAGATCCAAACAGATGAGGGGAACTACCATAAAGGCTTCCAAAACTTTTCTCAGAAGAGACTACTGACCAGCCCTTCAACCTAGCTTACTGACCAAACACAAACCCAAAACACCATTCAAACATGGTGGGTTCTTGGACTCAAAACATTCCACAACATCAAAATTTTCAAAAACACATAATACACACCATCCCAAACAACTCATCAAGACATCAAGTTTTCCTTTTAAAACATTTCTTTGAAAACAAACAGTTTAGCGGTTAGCGTATTTCCTATTGGTACCCCATGGGCCCCACATATGCATGTTTTTGTGCCACACCGGGCACCCTCCTCATATCCATACTGGCACTCATCTAGTAAACCCATTAACCATCCATATTTCTGTATAACCCCATGCATGTGGTCTCTCATGAAAATAACAAAGGTTAATACAAAAACTCTTTCCACTTTTCAAAACCAAAACAATCAACCAATACTTCCTTTTTATCAAGACCACTAACCATGAAATCGAACCCAAATTACCGCTTAAAAAACTTTTTAGAAAGGAAAAATAATTAAAATGAAAAATCACTTTGAATTCATAAAAATTAATTTCAAAACATCTCATCCCATTAAAACACCGTTCAACAATTTAGAAAACTCTATTGGAAAAACTTTTTCAAAGCCAACTATAACATACTTCCTAGTTTCAAAAGAGGTGTAAACACACCATTTTTCTAATTCAAACCAATTCTGAAATTTTAGTTCCACTATTTTAAAAATCAAACTATTTCTTTCTTTATTAGAAAATCATTTCACAAAAATATTACGCTTCTTAAAACCATGTCATTTTTTCTTTAAAACTCAACTTCCATGATTTCCAAACTAACGGACAAAGATAATGTGATGGGAAACTAGCTTCAGTGGGTGACTTGGATATATGGTTTGAGGCCATATGAAAATCACTTAACCATCACGAAGAGTGTTCTAAGGAAATATCCTTGGCTCCACATGGCTTGCCAGTTCTTGCAAGCTCACTAAGACTATTAACCCAACTATCTTTTCATTTCCCCTAATCATCATCAAACCAAGAAAAACCAAAGGACTCGGATAAGTCCCAACTTCCCCTGGTGACTTCAATCCTGTTATGAGGTGGGGTTATCAGGAACAATACCTATAACCAGAATTCCATGTCCAGAAAATCTTAACTCTAGACTATCCTGACTGCTCCCCAAATAACATGACCTAAAGAGTTAACATGAACCTCCTCTGATACCATTTTATCACGAACCAAATCGGGCCTCCATCAAAACCGGCGCTAAACCCAGCCCATGACAAGTCCCTAAGGTAATTCATGATCTCCAGGGGCTGGAAAAAGTTCTCAGGTATCATAAACTAAAAATTGGGAATTATTTTCTCGAGTTTATTAACATAAAACAATAAATGAAACCAATAAAACGAATCTGCATTTTTCAATCCAAATAATCATTTACAAAAAATAATAACTAAATTACATAGTTTAAAACAACTCACAATGACTATAAATAAGTTACAAAACCAAAAATAAACCTCCCAAAAACCAATTCAAGGCATGGGTTGCCGCCCTCAAGCCATCTCCACAAGACATCACAGCCAAGGACCTACTAGAAACCTAAGCCACTGGAACTAAAAACTGTACCCAACCTATGATAACCAAAAAACAAAGTCTAATTACACTCAAGGGTGTATGTAGGGTATGAGACAATTCTCATAAGGATACCACTAATAAGATATTCCATGTGATAAACATTCAAAGATGAAAATCTTTCAACCTTTCATAAACAAGAAATTCCAGTTTCAATTTTTAAAAGATGAAACTTAAAAATTAAAATAGTTTTGAAGTGGGGTAATTTAAAGAATAAAAACTTTTAAAATAAATGAAAAAGATACTGAATTTTCCTTCCAAATATACCATATGTCAGCTAGTAAGTAGAAAGGATCTAATGAGCACAAGAAATAGGAAATAACCCCTAGGCACTAGCTAGTTTTGGGTCCCAGGTACCTCGTATCTCGGTGAGAGTAACCATCACAAATATATGTTCTCATGCATGAGCCAATAGTAGGGAACATAGCCATAACCTAGTGGTTCCTAATCATCATCATTATAGTTTAGTTAGAGTTTTAATCATCATTATTTCTAAGTGAAACTGAAGCCAAACCCCATAGATTCACTAGCATACTAGTACACGTCCACCCACCCAGATACTTGGGTTTTTCCTTTGCGCTCAACCAAGTTCAACTAGTCAAGAAAAATAATTTGCACATGAAAATATCATTTCCACACAAAAAAATTTCCAAAAAGCCCACATTTTTACCACAAAAGTAACAAAATTCCACTTTTCATTCAAATTGATATTGAAATCCGACTCACACTAAAATAGCTCACAACACTTTTCACATTACCTTAACACTTCCACAAATACATTAAAAAGTTTAAAAAACCATTCCAAGATATTAAAACTCACATAAAATCCAACTCACATGTTACATAATTCCCTTTTCATAACCAAAATCCATTTTTCATATTACACTCACACAAAACATCCCATGTCATTTTTACATCGCTTACACACTTTAGTAAATCCTTCAAACTTTTTTATAAAACATTTCCAAGATGTCACACATCCCAAAATATCCCCTTTCACATTTAAAATGTACTATTTCAAAATATACACACTCCCAAAACTGTTTTCTAATATGTTTTTACTTTTTACATAAATCATTAAACCATTTAAAACTTTCATAAAACGATTCCAAGGAGTGTACCCAATATTTTCACATAAAAACCATTTCATAACCATATTTCAAGGAAAAAATCACATCAATAACAATTAAAAACAGAATTTATAGCCCCAAAAATATTTATTAAACCACCCATAAGTGTTATACAAATACCTCAAACAATATCACAAAATATCCACATGAAAAACACACGTTTTTAAAATCAATTTCAAGAAGTACAACATTTTTTTACTCCATAAACCCATTCAAAACCCCTCTTTCAAACCAAATGTCACAAAAATACTATACCAAATCATAATTGGAATCCAAAAATGATTTAGTAAACACATCTAATATGTTCTAAAATACCCCCATATAATACCCCAAGTGTTACACATGAAAAAAAACCCAATTTGAAGCTAAAATGCAACTATAAAATTAAACTCTTATCCAAATTAGTTATAAAAAATTTCAAACCACACACAAAATATGAGGAATCTGAATAAATATTAAATATAACAAGCTAACTCGTCAATAATTTTTTACACCTGGAACCACCTACTGAATGTGTCGAATCCCTCAAATATTGGTGCGAAACTTCAACCGCACCACCGCAGCAGCACAAGGAAGGTAAACCCAAAATAATACCCCAATATTTCATCCAAAAGACAAGAATTTAAACTCTAGGTATGAACCTTAGGTTCTTGACAATTTATAACTCAAGAAAGGGTGAAATAAACCCTAAGGAAAGGGAAGAAATCAATGAGAGAAACACTTACCTGAATAAATCTTGAAGAAAATGACCCAAATACACTAGTAGATGAATTTTCAAATAGTGAAACATTAAATGCAGTTTCGAAAAATGTTTATTAGATCATGTAGGAATAGTAATGGGGGAAAATAATGAGAAATGAATGATTTATGAAGGAAAGAATTTACCTCTTCAAATCTGGATGATTTGAGAACCCCTATGAAGGTCTGCCCTAATTCTTGATTCACACAAGCTCCAAAGAGGGGGTAAAGGTAATGGTAATGCTTCTAAGGATGTTATATTATATGGGAATGTGGAATCACTAAAAAAGAGTACAAAATTAATAAGTTATTAAATAAAAAAATCATTTTTAAAAATGAAAATGGGCTTCCAGGCAAGCCCAATCCCTCAAATAAAAACCCAACTCTACCATTATTATGGATTTCTAAATGGTCCAAATTAATATGGTGGTATTAATAGGTTAGGTGAGGCAAAGTAGAAAGTAAAATGGATGAAAAATGTTGGTAAATGAAGAAGTTATAAAGGAAAAAAAGGTTATTTTTAAATCTAGATTTGGGCTCATGGTTTGGTCCAAATTTTGAAAACCAACCATTTCCACCAAAATGAAGGGGAAACCTCCAAAAGAAAGAAATAATGGAAATTAAATGAAATATTAATTTAAAAAAATCATGGATGTGACAAAAACTCAGTAGGACACAACGAATGGTGTCTAAAACAATATCCAGTCAATATAGTGTATGCAATTGTATAAGGAATAAAACACAAGCAACAAGGTAAACAGTTTACATTATTCAAATATTCTTTCTTTAACAACATAACACCCTCGGTTTCCTAAGGACCCCCGAATAATATCATATGTCTGAATTTCATTGTTAGAATTCATAATTCATAATTGAATGTAATTGTTACTATTAGTATTTTCATAATTCATGATTTAATTTCCATGTTACCATTTATCATTATATAATTTAATGTCCATGTTAACATTCATATATAATAATACATGACAGAGTTAAACTATTACAATTCATTATTTAATAATTGAATAACCATGATACCATTCATATTTAATAATACATGATTGAATAAAAATTTTCCATTCCTTATTTCATAACTGAATGACCATGTTACTGTTCATATTTAGTAATACATGATTTAATGACACTATTTCCATTTATCATTTCATAATTGAATGACCATGTTACCATTCATATTTAATAATAGATGACTAATTTCCAATATTATAATTCATCATTTCAAAATTTAATGACCATTTTTTCATTCATATTTAATAATACAATTCATCATTTAAAGTCACGTATATCACAATATCAAAATACCACATATATCACCATGTTACATGTATCACAAAAACCAATTGATTAATTCACCAATTAATTAATAAAATGTAACAATTAAATATTCACATCATTCCATTACATAATTCAACAATTAATTAATTTCATTAATTAGGGTAATTAATTCAAAAATTAATTAAGCATGTACATTAATCTCCACATCCCATCAATTGATACAATAATTAATTATTCAATTTCAAATCTCAATATCACATAATTAATTCAAAAACTAAGTATTCGCATTTTTGATCACAATATCTCAAAAATTAAATCAAAAATTAATTACCTATATTTATAAATATCAATATCACAAAATTAATTTAACAATTAATTATTCTCAGTTCATAATCCCTTAATTAATTAATTCACAAAATTAATTAATTCAATTAGAAAACTCAATTTCTAAACAAACCCTGGAGATTCTAAAATTAAATTCATGTAATTGAAAATGTGACTATGGTTTTTTAATCGTAGAACATGTACCTCTATTTGGTGACAACACTCTCCAATTAAAGAATCCCCAATTTTGTGCATGATAACAGCAAATAACGATATCTGGATCAAAACCCTTAAATTAGGATCAAACAATTCAAGATCCCTTAAATATATATCTAGATCCAAATCTATATATATATATATCGAAAAAGATATAAATTGAACCAAAATGGGTAATAAAAACCCTTCAATGGTTGTGATATAAATGAGAAAGAGAAAGGAAACCACATTGGATAATATTCTCTTATTGGGAGGAGAGCAGATCTTTAATTTGGGCTTCAAATCACCAATCAAGGTGGTCAGAATGGCTTGGAATCCCTCAGGGAGGCACTAAAATTGAGAGAAATCAATTATGTGTCAAGAAAGAGTGTATGGGGGTATAATATTAAGTTTTATGATTTTTTTAATAAAATTAAGGGATTAAAATCTTGTACGCATGATTTTCTTCTCAGGGTGCATGGTTTCCTCTAACTTTGTGGCTTTAGTGTGCGCCTCTTTTAGGGGGTGCACGGTTTCTCCTTTTAAGGAGCATGGTTTGAAAAACTGCACACCATTAGGGAAATACCCCTCTATCTAGGGTTTCATGGTTTTCTAGGCCAAGTCACACAATTAGGGAAAACCATATGCCAATCGTGCATCATGTGCTTTCTTCTATTTTTTTAACTTTCACCCAAACACACCCCAAGTTAAAACCCGAACAAAAAGTACTCAACACTAAGAAAAAGGGTACGTATAAATGATCTTGTGACATCTTCAGAAAGGTTTGGGGTTTTACATCCCCTTTATAAATTGAATTAAATGATAATACACTCTATCTATATGATTACTCAATAGGAATTCACTACCCACTACTATCCCATTAATTAAAATATTGATTAGAATTATGGTTTTTTACACATATTTTTAAAAAATGATGAGAGGAGAAAACACAATAATTTGTATGCGTATACTTGGTGGAAATTTGATAGGAAAAAAGGCTCATCCTATCAAGAAGGACTTATGGTAATCAATGTGTTCCAGTTAATTGAGCCTTATAGGGAACAAAAACACCACCCTCAAATGACTACTCTTAAATAAAAAAATTGAACACCCCACATGAACAATTCATGTTCATAACTAAATAGGTGTAGAATACACTTAGAGAGGTTCAAGACTGAGGGTGCACGGTATGTCCACTGAGACACGGGGGATACAGGGAGTGAAAAATGGCCCCCAAAATATGTAGAGTTTGATTTGGAGGTGGAGAAGGTTTATAATAACACGGTTGCTATAGAATTAATTAGGGTTTCCATGGAGATAATTATTTTATGTTTTAAAATTATAGACACATATAAGTAGATAATATTTCACCTAATGTAATACTAATTTTTTATATCATTTTTTAAAAAATAACTAATAAAAGTTTTCTTAAAAATGAACAAAATACTATCAAAATTTTATATGTATTTTTATTTTTATTTATTGATTCTATAAGAAGATTTGAAAAAAAAAATCATGGATAATATATTTATATATATAAATTTATTAATAATTTTTATTTTTAGTAGTTTTAAATATTTTTTATAATTTTGATGAAAATAGATGATAAGGTGATGTACAACTTTTTTTGAAAAAATAACCTAGAACCAAGTCTATTGTTATTCAATTTAATTTATTAAAAATAAAATTAACATAAATTTTTTAAAATTATGGCTTTAATGTAATTAAAATAATAAAAATGTGTAATATGAAAAAAAGAAATGTCTATTTTTTATACTTGCATGCCTTGGTGCATGTCATGTCCGCTAATATTGTATATTTATAAGGTGTTATGAGATGATTTTCATGACATGTCAATGATTCCACATAACCTAGAATACTATATTATATCAAATAACTATCTTTTTACATTGTGTTACATTAACTATATATTATATTAATCATTATTTTCATATGAATATATCTATTGAATTCAATGTAAACCATCCAACATGATTCATATAAGATGAAGTAACGAGTGTTCTAAAATTTCTCGTGAATCTCCTATTGGGGGACACAATGAAGAATATTACACTATGGAAAAAAGATCAAATAGTGAATTCTGTAAGTCCTTCATACACTAAAATTATTATGTTATCATCATAGTTCATGAATATCAAATCTCAGTATATTGTATCTTTAATATCTTTTTTCCCTCTAAGACTCAGGTTTATCTTAAAAAATCCATTGTAACAAACTCTAATAGTTGAATTATGGGGTTGTTAGGTTTGGCTAAAAAAATAATCATATGTGAAATTGCATCTTATGTTGGATGTATTTTTTCCTATGTCATCAGATCATCACATTATCATAGCACTTGGAATTTTCTTGTAGAAGTATGTGTAGGTTAAATTTAGAAGAACATAAAAATAAAAAATTATTTTTATATACAACAAAACATAAAAACCCAATATGAAGTTTAATAAAAAAAGTTTATGAAGTTTATTGTGATTTTTCAAAACCATGCAAAAGAAATAAGTAGGTTGATACAACAATCTCTCCCAAAAAAAACACTATCATAATGGGGTTTTAGGGATAATCACATATACCATAATCAGATATAATGGAAGGAAAAAAATCAACAACCACCCATAGGAGTGAACCACAAACATAAGGCAGGTACCTATAAGATCTACATTGGGGCTACAGGACCCTCCATCACAATATTGTACACTTTGGGTCACTCCCTCATGGTTTTGTTCTTTAGAAATGCTCACATCCCACCAGGATGGGGCACTAACATCCCCCACTAAAAATTCATTATGATGGGGAGAGTATTTTTTGGGATTATATACCATTCCAAAACCCACTCCAAGCCCAGATGTTGGACAAGGGATAAGAAATCATAGTGTGATACCCATATTTCACGTCGTGACACACTACATCTAGTATTCTTTGAACCTTAAGGTTGCACTGTATTCATTTTGGACTCCAAAAATCTTCCCCTAAATGATTTCCATATAAATTATAGTCTTTCTACCTACTATAATATCAATTTTATGATATAAATTAGGGTTGTAGGACCCTCTATAATAATATTTTCTTCTTTTGGTCACTCCCTCACAGTTTTGTTCTTCATTGGGAATCACCACCTACCAGGATTTCTAACTACCCATCCCCATATGAAAATGAATTATGATGAGTAGGGTATCAGTGGGGATTATATACCATTCTAAACACTAATACAAGCACCAATGTGGGACAAGGGACAAGGAATCACAGTTTGACACCCATATGTTACATCACAACACACTGCAAATAACAGTCCTTGACCTGGGGAGCTACATTGTATTCATTTGGGACTCTAATAATACAATATGTAAAACTCATATCACCCATGACATAGAACCTAATACAGACTTCCAAAACTCAAGTATCATGAGAACATGGGTGGTGTTACACGACACCTTGATCCCTAGTTCTCTAAGAAATAGCAGCATATATATCTACAAAAACGTGGTAAAGTTATAAAAAAAATACCTGGACGAAAATCCCTATAACCTAAATCTATAATATCCATAGATCCATACATAGCCCTCATCTAGAGGATAACACGTGAGTATTAATATAACCAGTTTTGTTCATCATTTTCATTCACATTCATCAACCCAATCCAATACTACACAAACATCTTGTTAATCCAAAGTCCTTAGGGTATACCCAACTCACATTCCCAACCCATAGGCTATATTTTCACACATAAAAATGTTAACACTCTATCAACCCATGAACTACCCCATAGGGCCACAGGGAAACACAAACTAAAAACTAGACAAGTTGTTCCAAGGCTAAACATCTCTTTAGTCATCAAGAGTAAATTCAACTATTACTCATATCCCACTCTACCCATACATATCACGCATACCATACTATCCAATCCCCTAAAGGTTATCTCCTAGTGAATAGTAAACATACCATGTTAAAACATGGATCCCTTGGGATCTCCATACCCAATAAAACCCATTCTTACACTTTATAGTCACTAAGTTACATTATGCACACTCTAAGAGAGTGACTAATAACTTCTAAAATCCAAAAACATAGATACCTCAATCCAAATGTGAATAACCCATTGGAGTCATTGAATTTTTTTTATTTTTTATCAATCATGAGATATATTCACTTAATGGTGATTAAGAATTTTTTATAGTGATTCAATAATATTTCATATGTTAAATATAGTTTAAATATTTCAGGATGTAGTTATGGAATTTTTATTTTGATGGTTTAAAAATTGACTTAGGGACTTATTGAGATAGGTCATTACAATATATATGTAAAAGTTAATTTTTTACAATTCACTAAAATTTAGCTAAGTCCAAAACTCTACTTTTTCTTGTAAGGGTAATCCTTTCAATCTATAAGAGTTATTCTAGTGGTTCTTAAGGGTGATGATCTCAATTTTTATGGGTCATCACAGTGGTTTGAAAGGTTATCCAATAAAAAAACCAAGAAAATTGAAAAATCATATAATTTTACTATGATGTTTAATAGTCATTTTACTCATGTGTGTGGGTCAATTTAAATATTTCAAGTCATTATTTATCTACATTTGTGGAAAAGATGAGAGTTACATGTGAGTGTAAGGGTAAATTTTTATTTCTTAAGGTTCATCCAAGTGGAATTTGGGGAAAATAGTGTTCTAGATATGTTTAAGGGTTATATTCATACATCGCACAATTCATGTAATTCCTCTTATATAATTCAAAAATATTGACATTTTATCCTAAAATACGGTGACATTTTATTGAGACGATGATTTAATGGACCTCTAGAATAAAATATCATGAGAGTTTGATTGATCCATGATTAAATCAGTGATTTTGATAAGGATTAATTGATAATATTTTAGAGTTATATTAAAGGTAATTTGAAATAAAAATTTTGAAATTTATTATCATTGGTCAAACTAGAGAAATATTTTAGTGTTTCGACCAAGTACTGAAATTATTACCGAAAATCAAGGGAGAGTGTTCATTTGGATTATGGAAATATTGGTTAGAAGAATTTTTTTCGAAATAATAGTGTTGTTATGAATTTATAAAAATCAAAATACCAAATAATGTCAAAATTGACATAAAAGAGTTTTTTTAAAAAATATAATATTCTTATTTTATATTCTATTACTAAAAATATAAGGATGGGAAGAATGAGTTATATAATGATATTTGTATCATTAATTAACCACATGGTGTTCTCTTGTAAGTATATAGTATGTTTTTAACCATATAATATAAAAATACAAAGAGACATGGTAAATGTCAAACTATTTTACTAAGAGTTAAATATAAAAGATAAAGTTAATATATTGACCCAAACCTATTTAAACCTATTTATTGAGTGGTTTTTGACCCATCCCCACCATAACCAATAAATAATCTATTTTGGAGAAATTAGAAACCGAAAATGATTTTATTATAAAATAATATTTCTAACTTTTCCTATGGTGCATCTCACCCCTCTTATAAAATGTCACTCCCCCTTCTCTCTAATTCACACCTTCAAAGAAATTTGTCTCGGACAACCTCTGCCCAAATACCCTCTCAATTTTCCTACCTTCATCCTAGAGGATCCTTTAGTCAGAAAACCTACCTAATGAGACCTTTTGATTAAAACAAAAGGAAGAACCCGAAAATATGTAAATATTTCATCACCTCTATCAAGATTGTTTCTTCTTCAACTTCCTTTTTATTTGTTATTTCCATTCTAAAAAAATAACTCCAGTATATTCTATATACATTGATGTTATTATAAATATGGTACAACCAAATTAATTATTCTATCCATCTTTTGAATGGAATGTCACCATACGTGTGTACGCAAGGCTTATCATCTCCACATCATGGTGTAATTGTTATTCAATACATTATTATTTGTATGGTTATAATAATGATGTGTAATTGATTTAAATAATAAATATAACATGATAATTATTCTGTATATATGATATACCATATAATTATATATTATTTAAATATCAAAATAATGATATTGTCGCTCGTGCGTACGTACGGATTACCGTCCCCACGAACGCGATGAGATTCATTCCCCATCATATCCATTCAAGAATAATTTTCATTCGATGATTAAAAATAATATTTAAAGACTTGATATCATTCTGGATATAAATAAGATACATCTGATCTATAGATACCCGAAGCTTAACGTACATGGCCATTACATTACTTTTGCGGAATACTTAATATATAACAAAAATAGACACACAAGGATCGTAATAGTTTAGTGTCTTTGGAAACACGGAACATAATCTTCTAATCCTGGTGAAAGATCTTCAACATCTCCCATAAAGATCTTATTTTTTTTACCTAAAACATTTATTTATATCCTGTGGAAAAGAAAACATAAAAGGGTGAGCTCAAATGCTCAGTAAGGGTAAACAAAAGAAATATCAATCACATCATATTCATAAGAACATAACATTTTGGAAATCTTAACCTGCAAAAGAGATCATAATATCATAACATGGGATAAATCATAGTAGTCAAATGTAATCCCAATAATCATAACTAAAAACATGACACTTTGTGGCATACACACATAATCATAGAGAATCATTTCTTATTAGTCAAGACTCATTGTCAATACTATCTTAGTTGACAAAGTCCATTTCTGAACCGAGTTCACTCCTCGTTTCAGTCTTGTTTCACTGAACCGGTTTAACATGTCGTTCCAGCCATTTCTATCTCATGAGATATAAAATCTTTACCCAATGCATTGGAGGGAGATATAGGTCCCACACATCTCATAATGACATCATTCTTATGTGTGTCACAAAATCATAAACCATAAAACATAGCATAACCCATGTAATAAAAATGGGAATCTAAAACATCATGACATCATAAAACAATTCATATAAGATAAGTGAATTCATAAAAATATTTCCATCACAAAATAATCAAATCAATGTAATAATAAGGATATAAATAGAACCCTATATTATCTTATATGGAAAATAATTTTGATAAAACACTTGAACTCCATTCTTGATGAAAATATCCTTTCTACTTCAAAAGTATTTTTCCTTTCTTAACATGTCATACAATTTTAAACTAAAAGAAGTTGATTAAGAATAAACTTGAAAACTTCTAAAGGAAGATTCTTGGAAATAACGTTTTAAAAATCCCTTCATGCCGTATAAGTTAAAAAAACATTCTTCTCGTAATTTTTTCGGAAAAGTCAAAAAGTACCTCGTACGAAAAACGACAAAAGATTCCTTTCATATCTTTTACTAAAAACTCAACAAAGGGTAAAAAAGGATTAAAAAATTTTTAGGTGGATGGAAATAATATTACATATTGAGGAAACATGGATGTGGATGATAAAATACACCCTAGTAAATACCAAAGTATAAACAATCTTGGATAAAAATGAGATTGTGATATTTCCCTTACCTTAGGTATGATTTGCTTCGTAAGTGTTCGAACCTCCTGTATAATGATTTAAATAATGTCATTGACTTATTACAGAATCATACTCATTGTTATGATATTATATATGGTTCACTTATGACTTTATATTACCCGTTCTTTTGTAAATTCCATGTTAAAGAGTGTTTTGGGTAAAATCGTTTCATTTGTCGTCCGTGTTTTGAATTGTAATTATTCATATGATTACTTAATTCCAGAATATAAAAAATGATTTATATATAATATATATTTATAATATACATATATATATATAATAGATCAGTAAATGGAAATAAATACACCATTCATGGAGACGGTAGGTCGTACGTACGAATGAACTCTATTTTCGTTTCCTTATTGAGTTGAATGGAATTAAGTAGATGAAATACATATATATACACATATATCCAGTATCATGATTATGTAATATATTTCATGATTACTTATTATATATACTTTATAATCATTCATGAATGGTTAACATGGAAAATGAATCTCATCGCGTCGTGGAGACGGTATTCCGTACGTACGCACGAGCGATGATATCATTCCCATGATCGTGGAATTGTATTGGAGTGTATGTATACTATTTCAGAATAAATATCACTTTAAAATAATCATATATAGTTATTATTTACACCATTATACCCATCCAAGTAAGGTGGTGGTGGAAAATAGATTACACCACGGCGTGGAGACGGTATTTCGTACGTACGCACGCGTGGTGATTTCATTTTCCGTAGGATGGATAGATGGTGACATATGGTTGTTTCATACTTATAATAACATATCAGTATACAAGTGATACTGATGTTATTACTTCATAATGAAACAACCTAATAAGAAGAAGTGGATGAATAAATAAATTTGTAAGAATCGGTAACAAACATTACCTCTTCTTTGAAGCGCCTCTTTGAGACCTCCTTTTAGGCCACTAAAATTGGTCTTTGAAGAAGCCCAGGACCTATAGGATGTTGATAGGGAAGTGAATAAGATAATTTGGAAGGGTTTGGCCGAGCTTGAAGGCTCAAAGTGGTGTGAGGAAGAGAGGTAGGAGGTGCCCTATTATAAAGGAGGAGAGAGGAACCTTTGGAAAAACAAAAAATATTATTTTATTATAAAGCCAATTTCGGTTTTAAATAGCTCCAAATTGATTTATTTCGAAGCTAAGGTGGGGATGGGTTGAAATCCTATCATCCAATAGAATTTAGACAAGTTTAGGTTCCTATTTTAACCTTATAATTTATATTTAACTTTAAGTTAGATAATTTTACTTTTACCGTGTCTTTTTGTGTTCTTACACTATAAGGTTAATAAACTTACTATAAGAAGCCAAACGAACTCCAAGTTTTTTATTATTAATATATATAACCTTATATAAGTCATTTTTCCGATCCTTAGATATTTAGGAATAAAATAACAATTAATAATATAGTATTTGTTTTAAAAACTATTTTATGTCAATTTTGACACTATTTGGTAATTGATTTTTGTGAAAATCATAACAGAATTATTAGTTCGAAAAAATTTAATTAAATCAATAATAACATTTCATATTAACATATAAAATTATTGTAATTTATAAAAAGTCTCAAATTACTTTTATTTGGGTATTTATAACATCAATTATGTCGATATTTCATTAATAAGATAATTACTGCATCATCATTGTATCATAAATAAATTAAATTATATGAAGTCTAAAAATTACAAATAAAATACCATTATGTAGGAAATATTTTTATATTTCTAATGAATATTTATAGTCGAATTTATCTTATGTATTACCCTATATTAAAAATACATTAATTATTAAACTTTGATTTTAACTATTTTAACCCTTCTTTAAATAAATTGATAATAAATATCCTAATCTAGTCCAAGTGGGCCTAAATGCTCATATTTTATTCCTAAGGTTGTTTTTGGACGAACTACACTTATCCAATAGAATTAGGACATGTTTTAGGGTAATAATAATATCATTTTTACCCTTAATTACCCTATTTACTTTTAACCGTGGTAAAAAAAAGTAAAAAGTTACTATTCACCAAAAATTATTTTCATCTCATTGAACCACATTTTAGTCCTTGATATTAACCATGTCTCTCGGATTTTCGAAATTCCACTCACAGAAGCAGTAAAATTAAGTTTTATGAACAATTCAGTTTTTTTAACTACCACTTAGTGGTTTCACTATTCATCAAAAAATGAAAGTTTCCAGAAAAATACAAAAAATTAAGCCTAAGCTATATTTGATATTATGAATTAAAAAATGATTTCTATTTTATCAAATTCAAAACATATCAGTTACATTAACTAATTTAAAAATTAATTCTCATCGTCAAAACAAATAGCGTGTTTTTAAGAGATAATAACTATCAAAAGATTGACACTTGTTTATAACTGGTTTAAATGTGAAATTACATCCAATGACCAACATTGTATGAAAATTGTAAAAATATATTCTAAATATACTTTAAAACCACTCAAATTAATTATTTATCAATATTAATTATTTCGATTAAAAAATTTGTTTTTGATTAAAATTTAGTAATTTTCACTATTCATCAGAATATGAATGTTATCTGAAAACTACCAAAATTTCATCCTAATCTAATATTAATATTCCGAATCAAAAAATGAAGTCCGTTTTAAAAGATAAAATTTATAAAATTTCAAAAAGTGGGTATTACTATTCATAACAGCTAGTTCATAATAATATTATAATAATATCTCATTTAGTGAAACTCGGTATTGCGTACTACACACGCTATCGTGGAAGGTCGCAATTGTGTGTAATGGAAGCCAAGTCAGGGATGTGTGTAGTGCAAGCTCCTTTTGGTGTATCGTACAACACAAGACATTAATTAAAAAGAATACTTTTCATAAAATCTCGGGGTGTTACATTCTACCCCCCTTAAAATGAATTTCGCCCTAAAAATTCGTTGGGTTATCAATGGTTTACTACTCAATAGTTTGTTTAATAGAAACCCACATCGTAAAAAGGAATACCAATACTTGGCTTTAAAAACTAAAGTCTGAAATGTAACGGTTACCTAAATTAACTCATCACTGGGTTTCCACGTAGGAGAACATAGGTGAAAATATGGATATGGAAGAAAAATATAACCATCAAGTTCTGATGGAGAGTGGTAGAGAACATGGCTATGAAAAAGCCATAAATCACAAAGCCATAGATTTGTGATGATCTAAGGTACCATCTGATTCATCGGATATAAGAGCACTAGGACAACATTTTTGGTTTTCAAGAACATTTCCCTAAAGTTGATGAAATTGGAATTAGAAGAAATACTTTCATGATTTTGGTACAATCTCACCGTTGGTCGTTCTTTGGACAATTTCCACTTCATCTCTTAAAGAAATGAATTTGAATTTGTCATTCGTGAAGTGTTAATAGATCATGTGATAGAATGATGGGTCAATCCATCTGTTTCAAACAAAACGTTAGAAAAGTTATCAAAAAATACATAAGTCCATCTATAGTTAGATTAATCATATATGGTTCTTAAAATGGACTTATAATTCATATATCATACTTCTTAATATAATAAAACTAGTTTCTACTAAACAGGGACTTCCTGTAGTCCAGTGGTAGGTGATAAAGGCCAGTCGCACTTCGGTTGTGGGTTCGATTCCCACAACCTTGTCTGGCGCGATGGGTTGTCGCCCGTCCTGCAGGTTGTCCTTTTTCTAAAGCTATATTACTATAACATCCCATCAATAATATCAAAAAAAAGTTATATACTTAAACAATACTAACTTATGTCCAAAATAATCCATTCCAATCTTTAGGCTTATCTAAAATACCCCTAGTCCAAGCTCATAGTATAAAGAAAACGATTACTTGAAATGTCATCAACCAAGCATGTGAATACCATCATTTATCTCCCATATATCTTGTTGGTCACATTACAATCCTGTGAATACCTTAATCTTGTATTCTCTTGAAAAATGAATACCCATTAAACCTTAGTGAAAACATGAATGCTATCAAATGTTAACTCTTTTCACATACCAAAACCTCAAACCATGATATAACTATTTCCTTATATCAGTCATGAGCTCATGAATACTGTCAAAAATTTCATTTTCTCCTTATCCCTTCATTATGCACATATCATCTACATTCCAAAAATATATGAATAACCTTTCATGGATACTGGTACCATTAATCATACACTTTCAAAACTCAAGGAAAGAAAACAGTGTAACAATCCTTAGATGTATCTTTATTCCATAGTACCATGAGATTACTTATACAACATTACACTTGATAAACATGTAATCATTCCACTACCTTCTTAAACCATTGACCGAGCTTCAACAATTCTTTCATCTCACATATCATTTTTAGTCTCTTCATCATCATCAACATAAATACTACCCATACAACCGTACAGATTCTCTTCATGAGACTTTCCCTTAGGGCATTGGTTTGCATAATGCCCGTACATCCCACATTTAAAACATTTAACCATTGTTGATGTCGTATCAATACCATTATCCTCATCCATGGAGTTAACTGAACCTTTTCCCTTCCACTTACTGGCTTTGTTTCCTTCTTTTCCACACCCAAAGCATCTTCCAGCTCCCTTGAAACAATCTCCCCAATGCCTCTTCCCACAAGATTTACATGAGGGAAATTGAACTTTCTTTCCTCTATGATCATCATGAAACTCCATATTTCTCTTATTATCTGAGTCGGGAAACTTACCAAAGTTGAGATTATTGATCATATTATGAGATTACTGATTAGGCATAATAAAAATGTTTGGACTTCCAAATCCTGTTTCATTTGGTTTCACATGAAGAGTATCATTCCATTGTCCGTCATATCCTCCATTATCATGAATCTTTCTGTTTCCAGCCATTTTCTAAAACCCAAAAAGAATAGTGTGAGAGGTAAAAGTCATGATAGGAAAAAAAATAATGGGGTAGTACCTTCAATATCTAACATCTTAGGTTTAATTCTAAGATCGTTAGTGTAATTCTAGGACTATAACCTATACGTATACTTAACCTTAGGGACATCCCTAGACATACCTTAGAAATATCTCTAGGGATCTCACTAAAGTTCTCACATCCTATTTTCCAAAGGTTTACTAAACCTTTCCTCTGATACCAACTGTAGATACCCAACGATTAACGTACGTGGAAATTACATTACTTTTGCAGAATACTTAATACATAACAAAAACAGACACACAAGGACCATAATAGTTTAGTGCCTTTGGAAACTTGGAACGTAATCTTCTAATCGTGGTGAAAGATCTTCAACATCTCCCATAAAGATCTTCTTTTTTTACCTCAAACCTTTCTTTATATCATGGAGAAAAGAAAACATAAAAGGGTGAGCTCAAATGATCAGTAAGGGTAAACAAAAGAAATATCAATCACATCATATTCATAAGAACATAACATTTTGGAAATCTTAACCTGCAAAAGAGATCATAATATCATAACATGGGATAAATAATAGTAGTGAAATGTAATCCCAATAATCATATCTTCAAACATGAAACATTGTGGAATACACACATAATCATAGAGAATCATTTCTTATTAGTCAAGACTCATTGTCAAGACTATCTTTGTGGACAAAGTCCATTTCTGAACCGAGTTCACTCCTCGTTTCAGTCCTGTTTCACTGAACCGGTTTAACCTGCCGTTCCATCCATATCTATCTCATGAGATATAAAATATTTACCCAATGAATTTGAGGGAGATATAGGTCCCACCCATCTCATAATGACACCGTTCTTATGTGTTCCACAAAATCATAAACCATACATCATTGCATAACCCATGTAATAAAAATGGGAATCTTAAACATCATGACATCATAAAACAATTCATATAAGATAAGGGAATTCATAAAAATATTTCCATCAAAACATAATCAAATCAATGTAAAAATAGGGATAGAAACAGAACCCTATATTATCTTAGATGGAAAATAATTTTGATAAAACACTTGAACTCCATTCTTGAGGAAAATATCCTTTCTACTTCAAAAGAATTTTTCCTTTCTTAACAAGCCATACAATTTTAAACTAAAAGAAGTTGATTAAAAATAAACTTGGAAACTTTTAAAGGAAGATTCTTGGAAATAACGTTTTAAAAATCCCTTCATGCCGTATAAGTTAAAAAAACATTGTTCTCGTAATTTTGTCGGAAAAGTCAAAAAGTACCTCGTACGAAAAACGACAAAAGATTCCTTTCATATCTTTTACTAAAAACTCACCAAAGGGTAAAAATATATTTAAAAAATTGCATGTGGATGGAAATAATATTACAAATTGAGAAAAAATGGATGTGGATGATAAAATACACCCCAGTAAATACCAAAGTATAAACAATCACGGATAAAAATGATATTGTGATATTTCCATTACCTTAGCTCCAATTTGCTTCGTAAGTGTCTGAAACTCCTGTATAATGATTTACATAATGTCATTGACTTATTCCAAAATCATAATCATTGTTATGATATTATATATGGTTCACTTATGACTTTATATTACCCGTTCTTTTGTAAATTCCATGTTAAAGAGCGTTTTGGGTAAAATCGTTTCATTTGTCGTCCGTGTTTTGACTTGTAATTATTCATATGATTACTTAGATCATGATTACTTAATTCCAGAATATAAAACATGATTTATATATAATATATATTCAGAATATACATATATATAATAGATCAGTAAATGGAAAGAAATACACCGTTCATGGAGACGGTAGGCCGTACGAACGCATGAACGCTGTTTTCGTTTCCTTATTGAGTTGAATGGAATTAAGTAGATGACATAAATATGTATACACATAAATCCAGTATCATTATTATTTCATATATTTCATGATTACTTATTATATATACTTTATAATCATTCATGAATGGTTAACGTGGAAAATGAATCTCATCGTGTCGTGGAGACGGTATTCCGTACGTACGCACGAGCGATGATATCATTCCCATGATCGTGGAATTGTATTGGAGTGTATGTATACTATTTCATAATCAATATCACTTTAAAATAATCATATATAGTTATTATTTACACCATTATACCCATCCAAGTAAGGTGGTGGTGGAAAATATATTACACCACGGCGTGGAGACGGTATCCCGTACGTACGCACGTGTGGTGATTTCATTTTCCGTAGGATGGATAGATGGTGAAATATGGTTGTTTCATACATATAATAACATATAAGTATATTAGTGATACTGATTTTATTACTTCATAATGAAATAACCTTATAAGAAGAAGTGGAATAAGAAATAAAGTTGAAAGAATCGGTAACGGACATTACCTCTTCTTTGAAGCGCCTCTTTGAGACCTCCTTTTAGGGAACTAAAATTGGTATTTGAAGAAAACCAGGACCTCTAGGATGTTACTAGGGAAGTGGAGAAGGTAATTTGGAAGGTTTTTTCCGAGATTGAAGGCTCAAAGTGGTGTGAGGAAGAGAGGGAGTAGGTGCCCTTTTATAAAGGAGGAAAGGGGCACCTTTGGAAAAACTAAAAATATTATTTTATTATAAATCCAATTTAGGTTTTAAATAGCCCAAAATTTATTTATTTATAAGCTAAGGTGGGGATGGGTATAAATCCTCTCATCCAATAGAATTTAGACAAGTTGAGGTTCCTATTTTAACCTTATCGTTTATATTTAACTTTAAGTTAGATAATTTTACTTTTACCGTGTCTTTTTCTGTTCTTACACTATAAGGTTAATAAACTTACTATAAGAATCCAAAAGAACCACAAGTTGTTTATTATTAATATATATAACCTTATATAAGACATTTGGCCGAACCCTAGATTTTTAGGAATAAAATAACAATTAATAATATAGTATTTATTTTAAAAACTATTTTATGTCAATTTTGACACTATTTGGTAATTGATTTTTGTGATAATCATAACAGAATGATTAGTTCGAAAAAATTTAATTAAATCAATACTAACATGTCATATTAACATATAAAATTATTGGAATTCATAAAAAGTCTCAAATTACATTTATTTGGGTATTTATAACATCAATTATGTCAATATTTCATTAATAAGATAATTACTGCATCATCAATGTATCATAAATAAATTAAATTACTTGAAGTCTAAAAATTACAAATAAAATACCATTATGTAGGAAATAGTTTTAGATTTCTAATTAATATTTTTAGCCGAATTTATCTTATGTATATCCCTATATCAAAAATTCATTAATTACTAAACTTTGATTTTAACTATTTTAACCCTTCTTTAAATAAATTGATAATAAATGTCCTAATCTAGTCCAAGTGTGCCTAAATGGTCATATTTTATTCCTAAGGTTGTTTTTGGTCTAATTAAACTTATCTAATAGAATTAGTACATGTTTTAGGGTAATAATAATATCATTTTTACCCTTAATTACCCTATTTACTTTTAACCGTGGTAAAAAAAAGTAAAAAGTTACTATACACCAAAATTTATTTTCATCTCATTGGACCACATTTTAGTCCATGATATTAACCATGTCTCTCGGATTTTCGAAATTCCACTCAAAGAAGCGGTAAAATTATGTTTTATGAAAAATTCAGTGTTTTTTAACTACCACTTAGTGGTTTCACTATTCATCAAAAAATGAAAGTTTCCAGAAAAATACCAAAAATTAGGCCTAATCTATATTTGATATTATGAATTAAAAAATGATGTCTATTTTATCAAATTCAAAACATATCAGTTAAATTAACTAATTTAAAAATTAATTCTCGTCGTCAAAACAAATAGCGTGTTTTTAAGAGATAATAACTATCAAAAGATTGACACTTGTTTATAACTGGTTTAAATGTGAAATTACATCCAATGACCAACATTGTATTAAATTGTAAAAATATATTCTAAATATACTTTAAAACCACTCAAATTAATAATTTATCACTATTAATTATTTCGATTAAAAAAGTTGTTTTTAATTAAAATTTAGTAATTTTCACTATTCATCAGAATATGAAAGTTATCCGAAAAGTACCAAAATTTCATCCTAAGATAATTTCGATATTCCGAATCCAAAAATGAACTCCGTTTTGAAAGATAAAATTTATAAAATTTCAAAAATTGGGTATTACTATTCATAACGGCTAGTTCATAATAATATTATAATAATATCTAATTTAGTGAAACTCGGTATTGCGTACTACACACCCTATCGTGGAAGGTCGCAATTGCGTGTAATGCAAGCCAAGTCAGGGATGTGTGTAGTGAAATCTCCTTTTGGTGTAGCGTACAACACAAGACATTAATTAAAAAGAATACTTTTCATAAAATCTCGGGGTGTTACATGATCCATAACAATTATAACTCACATAACAAATAATATAAAGGAAAACAAATCCGTTAACTCCCGAAACAACGATAATACAACGATATTATTAAGAAATAAATGTTATAATATCATATATGATATCATATTAATGTTTATGATTCTAGTATAATTTAATAACAATTATTTCACCATTATACAGGAGGTTAACCTACCATCAACCATGTAAAAGTACAAGGTAAGGTTAAATCTCACAATCTCTTTATTATCTGAGGTTGTTTTTATGTAAGTATCTACATGGACCTCTTTATCATCAACATCCATGTTTCTTACAAATGTATTTCAAAACATTCTTTCTATTTTATAGACTATGGGTTAAAGTCATTTATACAATTTTTTGAATTTTTATAAGTTTTTTATAATTGAATATTTCCGTCGTTTTCCAAAAAAGGTCCTTTATAACCTATTCGACAAAATTAAGGTAAGAATGTCTTTTTTTAACTTATATGGTAGGTGCGTCTATTTTATACCATTATAACATTGTATAAGCTTCCCTTAAAAGCTTATAATAATATTTTACAAATATATGGTTTCTTTATAATTATGTGACTCTTAAGTGATTTCAAAATAGATAGTGATATTTCTCTAAAAAAGGTTTTGATTTCATCTATGTCAACATCCATTGATGGATTTTATGTTTATTTGATGTTGATTTGTTATGATACAAAACATTCATATTGTATTTAAGGTTTTGTGATATGTTTGAATGTGGATGTGTTATTTTTATACAATTCATGGTTTATAGAAAAAGAATTGACATTTCGAATGCTCGTTTTAATACGAATGTTTTTATTATGTTTAAACATGTTCATATGAGTAATGAATTGGACATAGTAAGTGACAGGTGGAGCCCGCTATAGCTCCTTGATGCATCAGTATGTCTCATGAGACAAATTAGTGTCTTGGCACAAGGCCTTTACAAATCGTACTTGTAGTCTTGGCAGAAGGCCTTGACTATGTGTTTATGATAATCTGGCATTATGCATTCCATCATTATGAATGTGGATATTGATATTGTAGGTGATTATTCGACTAGTAGAATATCAATGTGAGTATATAAATGGAATTATTTTGATTTATATTTCCGATATTATGATTTAGTTTATGATAAAAATTATTTTGTTTTTGTTTTATATATCTCATTAAATGTTTATGCTTATTTATGAAAGCTTCCGCTATATTGTTATCCTTACTGATCATCTGAGATCACCACTTTCTATGTTTTATTTTTAGTAGGATGCAAATATGTATATTATGACTAACCTCCAGGGATAGTCTATGGGATCTCAGTGTTGTCTATGGAAACAATGTTATCGTAGTTTTCCATTTTATGATGTAATTTAATACTTATGAATGTATCTAGTGTTTCCAAGGCTACTAAACTGATTGGTCTTTCGAGACTTGATCTTTTGTGGTCATTCCAATGTTATGTAATAATGCACCGATTCTGGCTAACTTGGGTCGTGGCGTTACACTAAACTCCTCATGAATGAGTTCATGTTTTTTCAGTCCATGGATTAATTATTATCATATGTACCATTTCTAGATAGACCTACCTCGTAGCATTATTGTATACCTTTGATTGGTTCAATGGTCGAACCCCACAGTAGTGGGATAGCTTTTTTCTATGCATATTACAATATAAAACAAAAACATTTCACTTCTTTTTTAAAATCACTACACAATTAATATTTTCATATAATATATTATAAAATTTATTTTCCAAAAATTATATTATAATATTATTTTAATACACAATTGTTTATAAATATTAATTAACAAAAATTAAATAATCAATGAATAATTGAAAATAATTATAAATAAAAAAACTATTAAAATTGAAGAAAAAATACATGTGAGAAATATGATAATCAAATTCTCGACCATAGAATCATTCATTTCCACAAGAATAAAATCTCATCATTTAACATAACTCAAGAAAACACAACCAATATTCATAAATAAATAAAAATATAAACAAATCAATTTTATTGTTTTTCTTCAAGAATCACATTGAAAAACTAATTTAAATCCCCAATTTTCATGGGAATCACGTTAATAATACATTTCTCCATTGATAATATTGAATAACATTTATTATCATAATATTCAATATTTTTTCAGTTACAAATTAATATTAATTACAATAATAATCTTCCTCTGTATAATTTTATTCCACTCATCCGTCAATATAATAAATTTAAAATATAGTAATTATCCTACATTAAATCAATATTTTTTTTTGTATTAGTGGAATTTAAAAAAATTCTCCAACCTTTAAATAAACATATCAAAATAATTGTTAAAGAAAATGAATTGATGTTTAAATATATCTATGGTTTTGATTTGGTATATATAGATGATATAAAATGTGAATCATAAAACGATGACATCTAATCATGTATAATTCATGGGAATAAAATTTAATATTGTTAAAATATCCGCTTCAAAATGTCATCAAACCCTATCAAAAACATAATCTAATGGTTTGTGAACAATATGAAATCAAGATAAAATATATAAAAAATCATTATATGTATATTCACAAATGTTTCTTGGGATAGATCAAAAAATCGATCACCAAACCCAAATAATATCTCCATTAATATAATTCCAGTGTGTAAAAAAATATCATTAGTAATCTAGTGTTGATTTTTAACTATCTTAAGAAACTAGCCAAATTTTTTCAATTTTTTTCTATTTCAATTATTTTACAAGATATAAAAAAAATCATAATGAATTATAATAATGAAATATCTCTTCAGAATCCTTGGTAACAATCTAACATCTTCATATCAATGAAACACACCATTTTCTCCATTCAACAACAACTCCCGCACATATATATTACATAATATAATAAAACAAATATTAAGGAAAACAATAAAATATAGTATTGAAATTCATAAAAAATCATACCAAGGTATCTCATGGTTTCTATGGGAAAAATAATTATAAACATACAAGGTATTCTCAAGTATAATTAATTTTCAAATCAATTCCTATATCATTCTAAAATTTATTTTATGAAAAAATTACATTATAATATAGAGATCAATGTTCTTATAGAGAACATACTTGATTATCTAAAGAAATACTCACAATAAATAATTAGAAACATTGTGTCTATATTAAAATTATGAACGTGAACATATGATACAATTTTAATTTGTCTTTGTAATTTAGACTATGAAAAAATCAATCATCATGAATATAACAAATTTAACGCATGGAAAATAAATGAAAATATCATCTAAAAAATAAATATGTCACTAAAATAATGTTTTTTAAATTAACTCTCCCTTTATTACCAATACTTATTAATTCCATATATTTATATTCTAATTCTAATGAAGAATATCTCTAAAAAATGAAATGATTATTATTTTGTGATTCTTTTTCCTCCTCTATCAAAACATTATAAAACAACCAATGTGAGTCAGTCATTTTGAGGTAAATATTGAATTATTATATATTATAGATGAATAATATAAAATACATAATTAAATCTCCTAGAACACTTCTAACAAAGAAATTATATTACAATTCTCTCATTGATTACTCTTCATGGACCAAAAGTTTAAAACATGTGATACCAGTGGAACCATGCATTAAATCAAAAAATGCATAGGAGGATGTGTGTATTTACTAAGAACCATACATTTAATACATATTTTTCTCATTGTTTTTTGATAATATTAAATACAACATTATAATTCGTACCATATTATTAATTGTCTATTTTCAATAGAGATAATTTTCCACATCTTCTTAATTAATGAAACATTTTCAAAATTGCACAAAAAATTGTCTCATAAATAATAATTATTATCCATATAATATTTATAACCATTTTTCATTACATGGGGGAATTTAACATAAAAAATGGGCTGTTTTTATTTTATATGATGATAAGAAAGTGATATATCAATTATCAATTAAATATAACATGAGAATAAAGGTGTTGAAACTTCAGTTTAACATTTCAAAATCAATCCTAATATAACATATTTCTTAATCATGAATCCTATTATAAATAATGTATGTTCATAATAAATGTATGATTTTGAAATTAACAAACATGATTCCTAGGATCATAACATTTGAATAAGAAAAAAGTATGTTTTATACAGATAATAATAGGAAATCATTCACATATTTATGGTTGACTACAATGACAAAAATAGTGGATTTGGTTCACCCAAGATTATATCATATCATTAGTCAAGGTTCACTCCCAAGACAATCATAGTGTACAATATCCATTATTCAGCTCAGTTCACTACCCATTCTAATCCATCTCATCTCATGAGATATCTATCTTTACCCAAATAATTCGAGGGATATATAATTGTGGACTCACCTATCACATAATGTAATTCATGTATACGTATTCTGTATGAGAAGAAAAAATTCATCATATCATCATATCATAACCCATCAAAATGAAATGGGCTTCATAAAAATTTCATTATTTAATCAAGTAATAACCCATCAAAAAGGAATGTGTTTCATAAAGGTTTCATCATAACATAATTTAACAGAGGGGAATAAAATGTTTTCAAAAAATTTAACCAAATGATCACCATCACAAGAAATACAATGAGAAAAGTAGATGGTATTAATAAATCATATCCATAATAAAACATATGTGAGATAAATTATGATATCATTGAATAACTATTGATTTAAAACATAATTGAAATAATCCATGAAGAAATTAAACTTTTAACAGTGAAAAAACATATATAATATATACAAATTTACATGATATGAATGGATTTTTTTGAATGTATCTATGTAAAATTGTCAATGAATATTAAATAAATTTATTGGTAATTATAGAGTGAAATTGAAACCATGTAGTTTATGTTAATAAAATGATTTCATTAATAGTTTCAGAAAAAGTCTAAAGTAACTAATTCAGAAAAAGATAGGAATACACAATTTAAAACATTCTATAAAAAATTAATTCTTGTTAAAAATGATGTTGAAAAATATTATCATAGTATTAAAAATATTATTGGAAACATTTCTCGAAAACTTGGATATGGAAGAAAAATTATGTCAAACTACTTTTAGTCTACATAGTACATAAATAGTGGAAATGAATGAATAATATGTGACAAATTTAAATAAATATTGGAGTAGAATATTAATTGGAGTTTTTTTATATCATTTAATTTAATCATTAGACACATAATCATAAACAATCCTATTAAATAATGTGATTATATCATAATATTTGCAATTCATGTTTCCCTTTCTTCGAATGTGATATTACCTCCAATATAATAAATTGAAATTTTTTATTTATTTTTAATAGACTCATTTACATGTTTATAAAGTAACATGTCATCCACTTATAACATTTCAACAACGATATATAAATAATTCATTGTTATTATCTGTGTTTGCATGTGTTAACTATTTCGATTTTTCATATATGTTTTGGTTCTATGTTTCTTATCCCTGTACTGTAATCATGGTAAAATAATTTATTTAATGTTAAAAAAGATATTAGTATCATATATATTCAATATACATGTATTTATATTCCACCCTAATAGATTAAAAAAATGAATGACACCTTTCATGGAGACAATATGATGTACGTACACAAGAAATATGGTTTCTTTTATAATTTATGGAAATAAATTTAAATACAAATTCACATTCATGAATCATAGTAATATCAAAAATGTATTTTATATGTTGTAAATGCATAATTAAGCTAGAAAAAGTGAATTGGTGATGATGAATTTATTAAAAATCTACTTGGATATGGTACGTCGTATGTACGCATGAGATATTTTTTCTCGTCTAGTAGAAAAATGGTGGAAAATGGTAGTTACATCCAAAAAATGAAAAACAACTATTCTTAATATTGTAATTTAAATATTTTTAAACTAATACCATATATTAAGAGGATTAATATATATAAATATAATTTAAAATTATATTTTATTATTTATATATACTAATTAAGAAACCCCTTTTATCTTAGTCATTATTTCAATGAAATATTGGAATTCATTCTAAAAACAAAGATGTAGGACTTTTTATATGTGGATATACTCTTAATATGGTAGAGATATTATAGTATATTGGTATCCAAATATGAATAATGAATAGGGTATTTTCTTTTTAATAAATTAGTGGAGGGGTACATAAGGAAATAAAATAAATTATTAATTTAATATAAATTAATTTTCATTGAAATGGTTTTAAATAATGATATAATTAAAATATAAGTGGTATTTGAGTTGAAATAATCTCACCAAATAAAAACTGATCATGTCTTTGTTATGTTATTACCCTTATCTCTTATTTCTAACCCATGTATATCCATTTAACAATTACAATGATATAGATTTGTTTTACATGTTAATGATATTGAAGGGTACTATAAAAGGTAAAGTGAACCATATATGGAATATTTATTTTATTCTAAACCATATCTCATTATCAAGTATGGGTAAAGGATGTTTTATGAATTTAAAATAATTTATGAAATTATTATTTACTATAAAATATAACAAATGTAATTTATTGAAATAATGATTTAATATAATGTAATATGTATTTAACTCATGCTAAATGGCTCCAAATAGATATTAATTATAATATAATGAATATGTAATATTATTTAAATCATCCAAAAAATTATCTTTAGATTGAATTTAAAACCATATGGTTTCTTGTAACCCCTTGGTTTACAAATGTTAACCTTAACTATGGTAATGACTTTTTAAATACAAAATGTTATAATATTACATATAATGATAAAATTTGATCATAAATGAATATTAGATGATATTTTAAACCAATTTTCTAAAAAATGACTTTATTCATGGTTTTTATCATTTATTAATAATTTTATAACATATATTTTAAAAAAAATTATTAATGTATCTTTATAAAAGTTTCACAAAATTTTTACATTCACGGAATTAATTATAGAAAATTAAATTTTATATATAAACTCTTTATAATAAATAATATGAATTTTTAATCCACATAATTTTTTTAGACTTTAACTCAACAAAAACATATTGTTTTTATAATTTTGAGAACATTTTGAAACCTGTTTAACTACATTCACAAGTTATTTATCATTGTTGCATCACAAATTAAGGTAAATATTTCATTATTTAATATTTTAATGGAATTAAAATGATTAATATAAGTCATCCATCTTAAAATAAAAATTTATAACTGCATATAATAAGTTTTTATACATACCACAAATTATTATAAATTTTAAAACAATGAAGGTGACATTGGTAGTATTATCTCATACATAAATATTATAATGGGAAAAATAATCATTTGAAAAAATAAGGTAATATTTTAATATTTTGGATGATTATGGATGAAATATTTCTATATAGTGAAATTTAGTAATGTATGTTAATGTTTTTGAAGTCTTTCTAAATTAATTTTAACCCATGTTAATCCATCGTACATTTACCATGGAAATAACAATTTACAATGGTTTCTTTTCACAATGAAAAAAATAAAAGCGTACTATTTACCAAATTTGAACCTCATTATTCCAAAAATTGATTCCATTTTTCATTATCCAATTTTATTAGTATGATAAAACAATGATAAAAAAACAAAACGAAGATTATTTTTTAGAGATATTTTCTTTATGTATAAAATGTTTTTATATCAAATTCTACAACAAAATTGATTCTATAGAATTTAGTACTCTTTTTTAAAATATGGGAAAAATAATTTCCATTTTAATTAATTTTAACACCAAATGGTAATTTTTAAATTATTCAATCAAATATATGGGTTTAAATAAGAATTGGTATTGTTCATTATTTGATGGATGTTTTTATTAAAATTCCTGAAAATTCAACCATTGATATTCAGATTTTGAAGCTGGTATTGTTTTTATAAAGTACTATTTTTAAATGGTATATAAATTTATTGTAATATTCACTTGTAAAATGAATTAAAAATATATATTGATATATAAAATGGCGTTTCTGAAAATTAAATACTTATTTTCGAAGAATTCTATAATATATTATTATTTAATACATAATTATATATATTTAAAAATTTAGTTAGATTAATTAATTCCTAAACATTCAATGGATACGTTATAAAGGGAATATAATAATAATATTTCATAGTTTATTAATGCTTGGTGGAGACATAACCAATGGAAATTTTATATAAAAACAGTCAATGTTGGTTAGAAATATTGGTAAAAGGTATATAGAATGTGTTTTCTATTAATATCTCCTCCTTTAAGGGATTCATGTTTTTAGAACTATTTATAGAGTTCCTACATGAAAAAATCTATCTATTGAGCTCAATAATTAGATACCCACTAACAGGTCTCTATTTAGATTATTAAATACTTCTATTGAAATCAAACATATGGTAATAAAATGGGTTTTTAGGTTAATGAATTACATGGATGATGGATCTATCGAGGGATGTTACCATTAACCTTCTGCATGATTGAACATTGAATCCTAGGATATGGTTAGATGACTATTTTAATATTTAATCTTCCCAATCACTAAGGGATTCATTTAATCTATGATCATAAGGATCATTTGAAAATCTGGTCTAGGAATTTCTAAAAAAAAATCCATAGATGGGGATCTATGTCAACCGAATGCTACACTCAAATCTAGAGGTTTCTAATTTTGGGAAGCTCTTAAGGGTGAAGATCCTATAATTGATTTATCATCTAAATAACCCAATCTACTAAGAATGGATGTTGGAGGTTTTTAAGTGTTTTTAGATCCAACAACCCTTCTTGAATGATTAGAAATGTTCATGTTTTCTATTCTTTTTCAAATCATATATTTAAAGGGAGATAAATGAGAATCATATAAGGATATCAAATATAATATTTTTCACAATTGGGGAACATGGAATTGTAATCTCATTCAGATAAGAAAATATTTCATAAAAATTATACAAGGTAGTATGAAAGAGATTTGTGTAGCCTGGAGCTTTTGAAATCTTCCCCTCAAGCATGGAGTTTTGAGAATTTCGGAAAGGAACATCAACATCAACCAATTTTCCCAAAGAAATTTCACATCACCATTTTGGATTGGAAAACATGGTTAGAGTTGTATCCACTATCATCTAAAGATACTAAGCAATAATTCCTTCTATATTATACTCCCACTGAAACAGGACCATCCTACTCTAAATGGGTAGCTAGGCCACAATGCTAGAATACACGCTGAGGAAAATCTGGACTCATAACATCCAGAGGTAATTAACAATATTTCTAACCATTATAATGTTTTTTTCATTGTGGAATATGACTATAACCCTCTTTTTTCTGATTTCCGCAAAATTGTTGGTTATTCCTCTGGTAACTACAGAATTTTAACCATGAATGTGATGGAGCCTCAAGAATCAAAAACCCATAAAGAGATGACTAAAAACAATAAGGGAACGACAATTGAAATCAATAATGGTTAACAATAAAAGATTATTGAAAATCCTTAATGGGTTAATAAACTAGGGACTCCTTCAAATCCTAGAGATAGAAAATCATAGGAAACCTTGTTGAATAAAGAATGAAAAAATATGGGGATGAAGCTTTATCACTTGATATTTCTCATGAAATCCTAATCTTCATCACCTTATTTCAATTGATTACTATCTTCATAACTATTATATCATCATTAAATATATGTTCTACTTCCATTGGAAATGCTAAGAAGGATGATAAAACTCATAGATCTAATGTGGTCAGTGCTAAAAAAAATTTCTTGGTTATACCGAATGGAAATTCCATGAATCATCATAATTAAGGATCTTTGATGGTGGTCTGTAATAATGAAATACCTCTGAACTCACCACCAATGATACATTCTGTTTCCATGATTGATAAAAAGAATTATTAATAGGAAAGACATTGTAATTTACCCACTATTATTGGACAAAATGTCTTGAGTGGTACCCCCCATTGGAAAAAATACAATCCTGGAAGTTTTAGATCCCAATGAAAAATCACAATGAAATTACATCAATAATTCTAAGGATGTGAATTATTATAATGTTGGATAGTGTAGTATAGAATAATGAACACCTTCTGATTGTATAGTCACTCCATATACATGTTTGAAAAAGTATCAACTAATTTGAATATCTATAACGAAGAAGAAATGAAGAAACTATATAAAATGGGTTCCCCCCCCCCAACATAAATTATAATGAATCTCTTTTACATGAATTTTCATGAAATGGAAAACTCAAACACAACAATTTCCTTTCTTAAATTAAATTAGATTCCTAAAACAAAACATATTGGTATTTTGGAACCAATTAGTGTTATATTGGGGTTCTTCCCGAAACTATGATGTTTTTATTTTAGAGATATGAACTAACATTTAGATTTGAAGATATATTTTTTGGAATTTCAAGATCCTTCCAGTCTTTATCTGCTAGAATGAGATTCATGTGATATCTCATTATATATTTTTTGATATATATTTTTAGTTTTATTATTTCTATCAATATATGTGTCATATCGGAGCCTATATTGGGGGAAGCAGTTGGTGGAAAACAAAAAGAGAGTGTTTCTCAAGATTTAAAATGCCAAGATAATGAGGCAATGGGTCTCCATGTATACAGTATCCCACGTGGTTCATCTGTAATGGCGTACGAGACATCGATGGTGTATTCACGAAGATATGGGATACTGTGAGTACAGTATAATGTGTGGCTCATCATCATTGAATAGTTGAAAATCATAGAAACATGATCAATGATCAGGCATTGTATCAAGAGTCTTCTTTATTGAGGTGATCTTGCAGCATGACCCAGGTAAAGATCATTGGTACATCATGAAGGGGAGACAATGAGAGAAAAATCCTTCAGATGTCACAAGATGGTGAGAGGTTGACACGTGTTTAGTTGATGACCTTTGAGGTAGAGATGTTTCTTCAATAGAAGGGTGATGTTTTGACATGGATTAATCTTAGGATACATGGTGTCAGTGGGATGATTAACAGAGAGAAGGCAGAGGCATATCAAGGAGAGGTGTTGACATAATATTTTTACGCTCTCTCATTTGAGGTTCATGTTTAGAAATTACTTGGATTCTTGTATTCACTAAATCATAGGGGATATTATTGGGAATGTCCCAATAGTTTTTAATCCACATCTAGGAGGGTTTTTACAAATTATAAAAACTGCATGCTGATTTATTTATGAAACTTATATCTCTCCAATATTTCGATGAGTTTATAATGCTATTTCTGGAAAGCACTTTTCAGTCCGGAATAATGATTCTCCCAGTTATTTTTATAAGGCCCCAGCCTTAAACCTTACTTAATCTTGAGTTATTACAAGATTACACATTGAGGATCTTTTCGGGTTTAGAGTTTTAGAGAATTAGATCATAAAACTTGCATTACATTCCACATATAAACAAAGTGGTTACATAAAGATAGTATTCTTCATTCCCATCAATGGGAACACATTTAAAATAAAACATGGATTATTTCTTGACACATCCTTGACTCTATCATCTTATCATGTACCTTTCCCTTGACCTGTGAAAAACATTTCAAAAACTTGGGATGAGCATAAAAACTCAGTATGGGTTATAAAAAAAAACATGGAAAGGAAACATGAGTTCATATATAAATAAGAATGAAATCATACTTTACCCATAAAACATAGGCACTTTAACATACCTCATAAAATCATGAATAAATCATAGAAATCATAAGACATAAAGGTAACTTGGGGCATTCATAACATTCTTACGTAGGGAGTAACCCTCTTGGTTACGTTTGGAATACCCATCACAGTATATTCCCTAAAATCTCTTCGGAGAAACCTTAACGTTTCACTCCTTCACGTTACCCAATGCATTGGAGAGCTATAACGGGCTCACCCGCCCTTAGTTTATCACGGAACCACCCGTCTTCATAATAATGCCCAAGAACCATAACATAATCATATCACATAAAACATGCATAAAGGAAACATAAAATTTCCACATTTCAATCACGAGATATCAATACAACACATTGATATAATAAAAACATTATGAAAACCATTTTCAATACCAAAGTAAAACATGGTATTTATTTTTCTTTTAAAAAATAAGGTATGGCTTGTAGAGGATGCCAAAACTCAAATAACGGTTACGACGGCGGAGAAGTCGTTGTCGCCGCATACGTACGACAAAAACATTCCCTTTTGTCATTTAGTAAATGCTTCGTATAAAAAAGATTCCTTTTGAATAAACGTAAAAGTCAAAGTGTTTTATACACCGTATAAAAGAAAGTTGTGTATAAAATAAAATATGCCTCAACGAAAGGAGATTGAGACGAACTCCCATACAAAGATAATTTTTTAAAATAAAATAGATACATTATGTGTATTAACTATAAGTAAACATAAATAAAGTACAAATACAAGATACGACATAATAATATAACGACATAATTTGAAAGTAGGAGATTAACCCAAAGAATGGAAATTGGGTTGAGAAGTTCCCATACCTCGTATCTGACTTGACCCGACCGTTCTTTAAACTCCTGAATAATAAACTTTAGTTAATCTCTACTTGATTATGAATCTTTTCCAAGTTCATTATTCCTTTTATACCATGTTATGAACATCATGTAATCATTTAAGTTAATAATGTTTATTTTGTCGGTATTTGGTTCTTAAGTCAAAAATTGACTTCTTATACTTACAAGTTGTTAATTTGGTCAAAGGTTCATTATATCCAGAATGGTATTCATTATGTAGATATCATATATGTCATATATATCCAGTACATACATTCATTTATAATATTACATCACATTTAGAGGTAAGAAATGAAATGCATCGTTCATGGAGACGGTAAGCCGTACGTACGCATGAACGCTACTTCCATTTCTATTTCATATTTTCTGGAATGGAATCATAATGATATAAAAGTATATTATAATTCCAGTATAACAACATATATAATATCATTAACTTTATCCTTTACACATCCCACATATGGTATTAACGAATCAAATCACTTTTAGGGGGCGGTAGTCCGCACTTCCTAAAATGAAGATATCGTGTTTTACCCATAATGGAAACCATAAAGGTATGCCCAAAATGAAAAAAACAGAAGCTTAAGGAAAACATAAACATATAATATATCATATATAAAAATAGTGACATCATAATGGCCACCTTTGAAGGTGTTAAATGAGTATTGAACAATCATCGTTTCGGGAGGCAGAATTTCGCCATCCACGGAAACCGTATGTTCTTTAACCATTTGATGTAGTTGTGTGAGAATGTAGCTCAAATATATCTTATAACAACATCCTAGTATATTGAAGATACTGGTGTTGTTACAAAAGAAGTAAATAAAAAGAGTTTAGGGGGTCGGAGAAGCAAAATAAAACAAATGAACATGAGAGAATGAAATACCTTAAAAAGTGTAACTTCTTTTGGTTTGAGCCTAAAGGCTTCCTTTGAAAGGATTCTGCCCAAAGGGAATCCTCTAGGATGAGGAGAGGGATGTGGAGAGAGCAAATGGGCAGGGGTTGGCCGAGCCAATGGCTTGAAGAGTGTGTGAAATGAGGTAGAGGTGGGGGCCTTTTATAAGAGGAGAGGAGGGGCACTTTTGGAAAGTAAAGAAATATAACTTTGTTTGAAAATGTGTTTCGGTTTTAAAAGGTCCCACATTGATAGAATTCGTGGATAAGGTGATAAGGATTCGAAATCCACTCATCCAATTGGTTTTGGCCATGTTTAGGTTTTAGATTTTACATTATCTTTCCATTTTATTTTAATCGTTAAATAATGATGTCATCACTGCATCATTATTATGTCGTAAATAATTAAATTTATTTAATGTCTAAAAATTATAAAACAATTACTATGATGTAGGAAATCTTTTTAGCTTTCCATTGAATATTTATAATCAAAATTTGGACTTGTATAACCCCACTTAAAAATTGTTTTCTCAAAACATATTATGTTTGTGTCATTTTCACTTTAACATTAAATAAAATGTAATTTATGTCATTTCCCAACAAAAGTGGATCCATGGGGTCCCCAAGTTAGGCCATGGCTTGTCTTGGTCGGCCATGACACAACCAATGAGGTTGGGACATGTGTCTATGTCATTTTATATTATTAAAGCATTATTTATACATTAAACTACCCTAATTACCACTAATCGCGATTAAGAACTTAATAAGTTACTATTCACCAAAAAATTATTTTAATCTCATTGAACCACATTTTACTTCTTAATGACAACCATGTATGTCGGATTTTCAAAATTCAACACACATTAGTGGTAAAATTTCATTTAACCGAAAAATCAGTTTGCTTGATTACCACTTAGTGGTTTCACTATTCATCAAAAATTGAAGTTTTTCAGAAAATTACCAAAAATTCACTCTAAGCTATATTTGATATTCCGAATTCAAAAATTAAGTCTATTGTACAAAATTCAAATCATATAAGTCACATTAATTAATTTAATAATTAATTCCCGCTGCTAGAGCAAAAAGCGTGTTTTTACAAAACAATAAGTATCAAAAGATTGACACCAGTTTAAGTCTAATTTCAAATCGAAATTGATTCCAATGACCACCATTGGATAAAATGGTAAAAATATATTCATATTACACATTAAGACCAATTCAAAAGATAATCTAATCATATAAATAAATTAGATTAAAAAGCAGTTTTGATGTAAAATACAACATTTTACACTATTCATAAAAAAATGAACTTTATCAGAAAGGTACCAAAAATTACACAAAGTAAAATTTGATATCCCGATTCTTAATAAAAGTTTTATTTGGTCCAAAAGAATGTATAAGAGTGATCAAAACTATATTTAATGACGGTTCACCATTAAAAGGTGATAAGTGAACCTTTAGTGAAAATTAGAGTATAAAAGCCTAAAATTGAACTCTTTCCGTATTTTAAGCCTTTATCTTTTATTGGGTAAATGTAAAAACATCTAAAAACATATCTATTCATATTTTAGTTATTTCTATTCATTCCCGCCAGTACAACGGCTACTTGTTAACTAACATTTAAAATAATATTATTATATTACTAGTGTGCTACGTAAGTTTCAAAGAAACTCATCGTTGTGTATCGGGTACGCTATCGAACATAGCAACCCCTTTTAATTAAAATTCAATTTAATTCTCAAATATTAATAAATATGAAAATTATTTATTCTTTAATTACCTGGGATGTTACATCCTTCCCCCCTTTTGGGAATTGCGTCCTCGCAATTTTATTCACTTATCAAAATAAGTGGGGGTATTTATCCCTCATAGCATTTTCAGATTCCCACGTTGCCTCTTCAATCACATGGTTTTTCCAAAAAACCTTTACCTGATGAATCACCTTATTCCGTAACACTTGCTCCTTATGGTCAAGAATCTGGACCGGTTGTTCCTCATAAGATAGGTTCTCTTCCAGCTGAACTACCTCTGGACTCAAAACATGAGATGGATCTGGCATATACTTTATCAACATCGAAACGTGAAAAACATTGTGTACCTGAGATAAACTCGGAGGTAAAGCCACTCGGTATGCAACTGATCCAACTCTCTCCAGAATTTCATATGGTCCAACAAACCTTGGACTCAACTTTCCTTTCTTACCAAATCTCATCACACTTTTCCAAGGAGAAACCTTGAGAAAAACATGATCACCTACCTCGAAAGATAGATCCTTCCTCCGGTTATCCGCATAACTCTTCTGCCTGCTCTGAGCTGTTCTCATGTGCTTCTGAATCAGCTGAACTTTTTCTGCCATCTCTTCTACCAATTCTGGTCCCATCAACTTCCTTTCACCCACTTCATCCCAGAAAGCTGGAGTTCGACACCGCTTCCCATATAATGCCTGAAATGGTGCCATCTGTATACTGGAATGAAAACTGTTATTATATGAAAACTCAACCAAAGAAAGATGTTGGTCCCAACTTCCCTGATAATCCATAGAACAAGCTCGTAGCATATCCTCCAATGTCTGAATTGTTCGTTCTGACTGCCCATCTGATTGAGGATGAAAAGCTGTACTAAAATTTAATTCAGTACCCAACGACTTCTGAAGGCCTTTCCAAAAGTTGGAAGTAAACCTGGGATCACGATCTAATAAAATGGAGAGAGGAACTCCATGTAACCTGACTATCTCCTTAAGATACAAACGGGAAATTTGATCTAGATAGAAAGTATCTCGTATAGAAAGGAAATGAGCAGATTTAGTCAAGCGATCAACAATAACCCAAATTGCATTATTACCTCGAGATGTCTTTGGTAATCCAACAACAAAGTCCATGGATATATTCTCCCATTACCACTCTGGCACTGGTAAAGGCTGAAGCATCCCTTTCGGTAACTGCCGCTCTGCTTTAACCCGCTGACAAGTCAAACACTTCACAGTAAAATCAGCAATATCTCTTTTCATTCCATCCCACCAGTAATACTCCCGCAGATCTCTATACATCTTAGTACTGCCCGGATGAACTGAAAACGGAGAACTATGAGCTTCACATAACAACTCTCTCTTCAACTGTGAATCACAAGGCACACATAACCTCTTCACAAACCTCAAAACACAAACACAAACTTATCCAAGAACTCATGGAAAATTTTATTCATAAGGTCCATGAATACAGTAGGTGCATTTGTTAACCCCAAAGGCATAACTACAAATTCATAATGGCCATATCTCGTACGGAATGCGGTCTTCGGAACATCTGCTTCTTTTACTTTCAACTGATGGTACCCCGACCTCAAGTCAATCTTCGAAAAATACTGAGCTCCCTGGAGCTGACACCACTTCATTCGATGGCCCAACATCTGCTGAAGTTGTTGCAAATGATTTTACCACCCCTTTCTGCTTGTAGTCTAACTGCTTCCCATCACTCAAGCTCCTTGTCGGACACTCGTTTGCATAGTGACCCATCTCATTGCACTTATAACACTTCACTAACTGTAAATCAAATTTGTTCTTACCTTCAGCTTGATCCTTTTCAGTGCAATCACGAGCCTTATGTCCCATCTTACCACATCGGTAGCACTTCCCAGAATTCAGAAGACATTCCCCAGCATGCCTTTTTCCACATTTATCACAAACTGGAAACTTAGTTATCTTACCATCAGACCTTTTTGAAGAATTCTTACCATTCTCCTGCAACCTCGGTCTCTTCTTCTGCTGGTTGTTATAGGACACTTGGTCATCGGCAAACTCCATTTCCACCTTCTCAGCACATCGAACAAGCTTTTCATAACTTTTAAACTCACGAGAAGCTAATGCCCTTCGATACTTTGGCTTTAATCCTGAGTAAAAACGATTGATTTTACTATCAAGGTCTCGGATAAAATTTGGAGCATACCTTGCCAATCGAGTGAACCTTTCTTCATAGGCAGCCACTGAGTCCTCCTCTTGCCTCAATTCCAAGAATTGCTTTTCCATCCTAAGTCGAACAGCCTTAGGAAAATACTTCTCAAGAAACATACCTTTGAATTCATCCCAGTCAAGAGCATCAATCTCATCGGCATCCCTGATATTTTTAACCATAGACCACCACTGATCCGCTTCACCCTCCAAACGGTAAATAGCAAGACTAACCTTTTGATTGTCTGAACACCCCATGACATCAAAAATCTTCTCCAGTGCTTTAATCCACCCTTCAGCTTGCACAGGGTCAGATGATCCTCTGAATGATGGGGGATGTTGCCTCATGAAATGTTCCACCATTGACATGTTCCTATGCGGTTGATCTGGCTGATCTCGTGCATGGATACCACCACCATTTATAGCCTGAGTCAACTGTGCCATCACTGCAACAAACTGTTCAGTTCCGATTCCGACCATCTCAGGTTGCTGATTTGGAAGGCTGTCTTCCTTCTGATGTCGTCCCAACATTGCTGCTTTGTTTCCCCTACGGAAAACCATTCTGAACATGGAAATAGCTTAGGCGAAGCAACATGGTAATCTGTAAATGCTATATCATTTCAATCATATTATAATTTAACACTTTTCTAACTCCTAAAGTTGTCTAAACCGACCTTTGATACCAACTATAAGGCCCCAGCCTTAAACCTTACTTAATCTTGAGTTATTACAAGATTACACATTGAGGATCTTTTCGGGTTTAGAGTTTTAGAGAATTAGATCATAAAACTTGCATTACATTCCACATATAAACAAAGTGGTTACATAAAGATAGTATTCTTCATTCCCATCAATGGGAACACATTTAAAATAAAACATGGATTATTTCTTGACACATCCTTGACTCTATCATCTTATCATGTACCTTTCCCTTGACCTGTGAAAAACATTTCAAAAACTTGGGATGAGCATAAAAACTCAGTATGGGTTATAAAAAAAACATGGAAAGGAAACATGAGTTCATATATAAATAAGAATGAAATCATACTTTACCCATAAAACATAGGCACTTTAACATACCTCATAAAATCATGAATAAATCATAGAAATCATAAGACATAAAGGTAACTTGGGGCATTCATAACATTCTTACGTAGGGAGTAACCCTCTTGGTTACGTTTGGAATACCCATCACAGTATATTCCCTAAAATCTCTTCGGAGAAACCTTAACGTTTCACTCCTTCACGTTACCCAATGCATTGGAGAGCTATAACGGGCTCACCCGCCCTTAGTTTATCACGGAACCACCCGTCTTCATAATAATGCCCAAGAACCATAACATAATCATATCACATAAAACATGCATAAAGGAAACATAAAATTTCCACATTTCAATCACGAGATATCAATACAACACATTTATATAATAAAAACATTATGAAAACCATTTTCAATACCAAAGTAAAACATGGTATTTATTTTTCTTTTAAAAAATAAGGTATGGCTTGTAGAGGATGCCAAAACTCAAATAACGGTTACGACGGCGGAGAAGTCGTTGTCGCCGCATACGTACGACAAAAACATTCCCTTTTGTCATTTAGTAAATGCTTCGTATAAAAAAGATTCCTTTTGAATAAACGTAAAAGTCAAAGTGTTTTATACACCGTATAAAAGAAAGTTGTGTATAAAATAAAATATGCCTCAACGAAAGGAGATTGAGACGAACTCCCATACAAAGATAATTTTTTAAAATAAAATAGATACATTATGTGTATTAACTATAAGTAAACATAAATAAAGTACAAATACAAGATACGACATAATAATATAACGACATAATTTGAAAGTAGGAGATTAACCCAAAGAATGGAAATTGGGTTGAGAAGTTCCCATACCTCGTATCTGACTTGACCCGACCGTTCTTTAAACTCCTGAATAATAAAATTTAGTTAATCTCTACTTGATTATGAATCTTTTCCAAGTTCATTATTCCTTTTATACCATGTTATGAACATCATGTAATCATTTAAGTTAATAATGTTTATTTTGTCGGTATTTGGTTCTTAAGTCAAAAATTGACTTCTTATACTTACAAGTTGTTAATTTGGTCAAAGGTTCATTATATCCAGAATGGTATTCATTATGTAGATATCATATATGTCATATATATCCAGTACATACATTCATTTATAATATTACATCACATTTAGAGGTAAGAAATGAAATGCATCGTTCATGGAGACGGTAAGCCGTACGTACGCATGAACGCTACTTCCATTTCTATTTCATATTTTCTGGAATGGAATCATAATGATATAAAAGTATATTATAATTCCAGTATAACAACATATATAATATCATTAACTTTATCCTTTACACATCCCACATATGGTATTAACGAATCAAATCACTTTTAGGGGGCGGTAGTCCGCACTTCCTAAAATGAAGATATCGTGTTTTACCCATAATGGAAACCATAAAGGTATGCCCAAAATGAAAAAAAAAGAAGCTTAAGGAAAACATAAACATATAATATATCATATATAAAAATAGTGACATCATAATGGCCACCTTTGAAGGTGTTAAATGAGTATTGAACAATCATCGTTTCGGGAGGCAGAATTTCGCCATCCACGGAAACCGTATGTTCTTTAACCATTTGATGTAGTTGTGTGAGAGTGTAGCTCAAATATATCTTATAACAACATCCTAGTATATTGAAGATACTGGTGTTGTTACAAAAGAAGTAAATAAAAAGAGTTTAGGGGGTCGGAGAAGCAAAATAAAACAAATGAACATGAGAGAATGAAATACCTTAAAAAGTGTAACTTCTTTTGGTTTGAGCCTAAAGGCTTCCTTTGAAAGGATTATGCCCAAAGGGAATCCTCTAGGATGAGGAGAGGGATGTGGAGAGAGCAAATGGGCAGGGGTTGGCCGAGCCAATGGCTTGAAGAGTGTGTGAAATGAGGTAGAGGTGGGGGCCTTTTATAAGAGGAGAGGAGGGGAACTTTTGGAAAGTAAAGAAATATAACTTTGTTTGAAAATGTGTTTCGGTTTTAAAAGGTCCCACATTGATAGAATTCGTGGATAAGGTGATAAGGATTCGAAATCCACTCATCCAATTGGTTTTGGCCATGTGTAGGTTTTAGATTTTACATTATCTTTCCATTTTATTTTAATCGTTAAATAATGATGTCATCACTGCATCATTATTATGTCGTAAATAATTAAATTTATTTAATGTCTAAAAATTATAAAACAATTACTATGATGTAGGAAATCGTTTTAGCTTTCCATTGAATATTTATAATCAAAATTTGGACTTGTATAACCCCACTTAAAAATTGTTTTCTCAAAACATATTATGTTTGTGTCATTTTCACTTTAACATTAAATAAAATGTAATTTATGTCATTTCCCAACAAAAGTGGATCCATGGGGTCCCCAAGTTAGGCCATGGCTTGTCTTGGTCGGCCATGACACAACCAATGATGTTGGGACATGTGTCTATGTCATTTTATATTATTAAAGCATTATTTATACATTAAACTACCCTAATTACCACTAATCGCGATTAAGAACTTAATAAGTTACTATTCACCAAAAAATTATTTTAATCTCATTGAACCACATTTTACTTCTTAATGACAACCATGTATGTCGGATTTTCAAAATTCAACACACATTAGTGGTAAAATTTCATTTAACCGAAAAATCAGTTTGCTTGATTACCACTTAGTGGTTTCACTATTCATCAAAAATTGAAGTTTTTCAGAAAATTACCAAAAATTCACTCTAAGCTATATTTGATATTCCGAATTCAAAAATTAAGTATATTGTACAAAATTCAAATCATATAAGTCACATTAATTAATTTAATAATTAATTCCCGCTGCTAGAGCAAAAAGCGTGTTTTTACAAAACAATAAGTATCAAAAGATTGACACCAGTTTAAGTCTAATTTCAAATCGAAATTGATTCCAATGACCACCATTGGATAAAATGGTAAAAATATATTCATATTACACATTAAGACCAATTCAAAAGATAATCTAATCATATAAATAAATTAGATTAAAAAGCAGTTTTGATGTAAAATACAACATTTTACACTATTCATAAAAAAATGAACTTTATCAGAAAGGTACCAAAAATTACACAAAGTAAAATTTGATATCCCGATTCTTAATAAAAGTTTTATTTGGTCCAAAAGAATGTATAAGAGTGATCAAAACTATATTTAATGACGGTTCACCATTAAAAGGTGATAAGTGAACCTTTAGTGAAAATTAGAGTATAAAAGCCTAAAATTGAACTCTTTCCGTATTTTAAGCCTTTATCTTTTATTGGGTAAATGTAAAAACATCTAAAAACATATCTATTCATATTTTAGTTATTTCTATTCATTCCCGCCAGTACAACGGCTACTTGTTAACTAACATTTAAAATAATATTATTATATTACTAGTGTGCTACGTAAGTTTCAAAGAAACTCATCGTTGTGTATCGGGTACGCTATCGAACATAGCAACCCCTTTTAATTAAAATTCATATTTAATTCTCAAATATTAATAAATATGAAAATTATTTATTCTTTAATTACCTGGGATGTTACAATTTTACTCCCCAGGTAATGATGGTCAATATAGTGGTGGTTATATTCAAGTTGTTAGTAATAGTGGATTTACTCCTGTGGATACTTTATGGAGGTTCTCTAACTACTCTTTCATTTCCTCCATTATCAATATTAAAGATAATATCATTACAAGTGGTGTATAAATATCAAATTCTAATTTTTTATTCTTATTCATATATGTCGTGAATAGATACCATGAGATGAGGGGGTTCTATAAGAACATTTATCACATCAATCGTAGAATTCAAGAGACCTGATTATCTGTAGAAACTTCAATGACATATTGATTCCTACTGAAACGATAGGAGAAGTCCACTCCACTCTTCCATATAACCATTTGTTGACATGTATTGAAAAAAAAATCAGTTTCTAAATTATCCATGCTGGAGAAAAATAAAGTCATTACAGAAGACACATCAACATAATTGTGTTAAGATTGTATGATATGGCTTTCTATAATGATCAATCCCTGATACAATGGGATTCTATCTCAGGAATCACTCTACCAAAGATCAATTTTGATCATCATCCAATCCTTGTAAGACTCATTAATGTAATTTTGAGGCCTTGTTTTCCATTCAAAGATAAAAATTCCCTGATATCACACTCTTAATTATGAAATTTGTTTCCTGATTTCTGTAAATCCATTCAAGGTGGTAATGAAGAATTCTGATTTTGGTAGGGCATGACCTCGGAACCACCTCCCCTACTCGACCTACTTCTGCTGGGAAGTGGAGTTTCAGTTTCTCCCTTGCACTCGCTCCCCTGTTGTGTCCCTACTTTATCCCCTTTCAGGGATCAATCCTCCCTCCCTCCATTTCCTCCAAATAAAATAATTCCTAGGGTTCAATCCATCATGAATGGTGCGCTATCATTACATATTTCTTCTCTGGATTTCACATAAGCTTCCTCTCTACTGGATCTCAATTTTTTTCCCTATTCGACGAGAATCTCCAATATGATGAGGCATTAGACTACTATGTATTTTACTCTTGAAATTAATAGGATCACATGATTGTTGGACTTATAGAAACAAGAAACATTCAGATATGTGTCTCAAATAAAGAAGACCTGATTTATGCGTGGTCATTTTCTCTGATATATGAAGTGAGTTATGTTATCTCTATTCTGGTGGACCTTCGATTTTCATCTCAAGTGTGACCCTTTGACCAAATAATTCTCAATAAATCTACTAGGACTACCTCTACCATTCCAAAACCCGACCATCCTCTGATAAATAGGTAATGTGCAAGGAAGTTACCTATATTTGGATGCTCCCACGAAGGCTATTTTCCATTCAGCCACTCATAGAATCTGTGTTGAAGATGATATGTATATATGACCACTAGAATCTATCACCATTGATATTGAGGAAAACCTTTGATGGAATCAAATAATATTTTATAACAATTGGATCCCTTTCAATTTTGGTTGTTTCCGAATAGGACATGAGTCTTCCAGATGTCGTGGTAGCCTATCTATTGGTTTCTAGATTACACCTACCATTCAAATGAATGGAGACAATATTGTTGTCAGTAAGGCCATAAGTGTTTAACTAGATATGGGAGAGGTTATTTCTACATTTCAATGCAATTTTGATACAAATATTTCTTCTTTGGGTGAGAATCAAGGGGTAAAATATCATTTTTCTCTCATGTGCAATGCAAAATGGTCGAGTGACAATACGAAGGTGGAAATGGACACTAGGGATGCCATTTGAGCAGAATTCGCGTCTTCTATATTTTTAATATAGGAGGCACCTTATTTAGTTGAACTTTAGGTACAAGGGTTGAAGGGCGAGGAGAGTGTATTAGGTCCATTGGACCCAAACACTCTCACTTAAAAACAATCTTCCCACATGAAGACTATGATTATAGGAAAGAAGAATGGCCTTGAAATAGAAATGGTGATGGCATCGGTCAGGCAGAGTCCCCAAAAAGAAAACCTAGTGGACGAGTGGGGAAACCTCTTTGAAGGACAGGATGTTCCAAAAATAACACTGGATCAAGAATAAGAGCATTATGGTGAGTAAAATTACATCCAATTACCTATGTATTGTTTGGATATAATTCAATCGAAACAACTTCATATCCCTATAAGAAAGAACGGAAAAATAGAAATAGAAACTTAGGGAAATGTATTGTGTTAATGGGGAAAACCCAATTGGATACAACGATTATTCACACATTCCAAAAAAATGGAATATAAGAGAGCTAATAAGTGTGAAAATAAGGAAAGGAAGACCTCTTAGAATCTGGAAGGTGGAGAAAAAAGAGGGAGGACATAAACAGTTAAGGATGTGAAAAGGGAGTGCTTGATGCTAATCTTCCATTCCAATGAAGTAATGATTTAAAAAGAGGTCAAGGTAAACACTCCAAAAGAGGATACCAGAAGAATATATGAAATAAGGTTGAGATTTTAATCCTTGGAGGATAAAAAGGTGTGGTTATACAATAAAGGCATAATCAGGGCTTGTGGATTTAACCAAGCTCAAAGAAACTCGGAAGAATTCATACTAAAAATTGATAGAATGAATACTCTCCTTGAAGAGCTCATCAACATAGATCCGGACACATCGGATTATAAATTTCACTGGGAATTGAATTTAATATCTAATTCTAATAGTCTTATTATTTTGATTAATAAATTTGTAATCACTTTCAGCACATAGTGGTAACCTTGTTTTGTGAACGTTGGTTTCCCACTATTTCCTTAAAGTGACATAATTAAAATTTATATTTTAGTGGGTAATGATGAGTTCTCATGAATTATAAATATAAATCATTTTATTTATATGTGTAAAATATTATTAATGTAAACCTAAAACAATATATAGAATTATATTTCTTCCCATGAATCTAGTATTATTTAGACAAAACATTCAACCACTATTTCTAATTTTAGTATATAAATTCAGAACGAAATTGAACATACCTTGAAGATAAATTCATTTCTCTAAATCAATTATAAAATCAAAAAGATAACCATCATGCAAACATTTAATAAGTATGGGGATAAATATATTAATTTTTTCAATGTTCATCAAAGATCTATAATGTATCTTCATCCCTCACCTCGATAACGGATGGTAAGAGAATGATTGATAACAAGGAATATATTATTGATTACATTGAAACATAATTATCAAATATCTAAAATGGAAGTGTCTTTAAAAATGATCTTGATTATGGAATCAATACTAATATGGTTAGGGACAAGGATAATAACATGATTACCGAAATTTCACATGAATTTGAGATAAAAGTAGAAGTTTTTAGTATTAAACCTGATAGAACTCTAAACAATTATTGCTTCCCTAACTCTTTCTCCCAAATGTTTTGGGTTGCCATTCATATAGAAGTCTGCATATTGTTCAATCACTTCATTACAACATATGCTATTTCACATGATATGAATTCCCAATTTCACACACTTATACACAATGTTTTAATAGCTTCTAGGATTAATCTTTTTATAATTATTTATCTCATTAACATCGTCTATAAAATCTTTACCATGCATCATGAAATAGAATTTCCTAAATTACAAATAAAATTATTTCATGGAATTATTTTTTAAGGGTATAACCATAAAATATGACATCATTAATGAATTAAAATGTGATAATCCCTACAAAATAGAAGTGGAAATATTTATCTCAGGTTTGAAATCAAGAATGATTTTGATACCATGGATTTTGATTTTATTTAAACAGTGATTCGAATCATTTTCTTCGATGAAACAATATTAAAGGTGTTGGATAACCTTTTTATTCTTCTCATTTTTTTGTGCATATCAACTAATCACAGATGGAATATTTTATTTTATAAAAGGGAGTGAGAAAGTGAGATTTTATTTTAGAAATTATCTTCACCATTATAGAAGATTATTTGTGATGGATCCTTGATGATATAGTGGAGGTAGGGAAACATAATCCCATTCATGCTTCAAAGTATCATGTTGATCCCACTCACTGTCTCTAAGATGATGACATTATCATTTTCTTACGAGGTAAAAGAAAAATTCATAATTTCCAAAATACCATATAACACTACGAGAATGTTTCTAGACAACATGTCAATTAGAACAAATCATTTATATATTTCAGAAGAGGTATTCCATCACATAGAAAATCTAAAATCTTATCTGATAAAGATATCAATGATGGTTCCTTCCCCACTCCATAACTTATATTTCCTTTATTTTTTGAGATACCTAGATCGGATTATTTTATATTGATTGAGTATCATGGTAAAAATTAATCTCTCATCACAGAAAGATATGTCTCTTTCAATTCTTGGTAGAATATGTATTTTCAAATACACCATTGTTTCCTAGATGGTTTATTATTTTTCGATTTATAAATAGCATGTCGTGCTACTGAAGTATCTCAATTCATGCATCATGAACATATCTAGAGTGGGGGAATGCTCGATAGGAAATTGATCACTATTCCTTGGAGAAAACACTATAAACCTCATGATAAATATGGTCTGGGAATTCAGAACACTAATATTTTTAATGAATCCCTCCAAAGATGATTTACATGGAATATTTTGAATTGTTATTCAACGGATCTCAACATTATCTGAGAGATATTAATCAAAATGATGAAAGGGGGCAGTATTTATTACCTGGATTTAACTATTTAGACATCCATCAATGGTTTTAAAACTTAAATTATCTCTCATTAATGATTTATTTATTGGAAGGAGTCTTCTCATAATTGATTGGGCATCACACATGGTTGGTAACACCTCTTATTTCTATGGTTTATTCTATAAAAAATCATCAGGACACTAATATTTCCATTCATGATTTTATGGATAGCCCCAATATAGTGTGTGGTGAAAATAGTAGTACTCTTCGGAATAACATTGTTTTTATCCTCACCTACACACTATGATTTAGAAGCATGTCTAGAATGACACTCTTGATTCTAGAAACTATTATCATGTAAAATTTAACTCGGATAATAATTTCTCTTAGATAAATAGTTTCAATAAACACTGTATCGGACCTTAAAAATTAACCTTGATCTGGAGGCTTTGTCATGAAAGACTAACCATTTATATTTGTATGCAATATTCTGGAATTATGAGGTGTTATAGGTGTACCTACTATAATCATTATAGGGAATATACATGCCATTTATTCCTATATCATTCAACTACCACTACACTTTGGAAGGACCTGTATGATTTATTTGATCTCACGCTACATTCTCTTCATAATATTGATGATATGTTATACCACTATAATACAATACTACTTTCACCCCATGTAAGAAAACTGATGTTTCTTAGTTACTGTATAATTTATTCATATCATTAGCGTGGGTAATAATGTTATTATTCATAAGAAGAAAACCTTATCAATGAAATGTTCTCAAGATCAGATCACCTATGCAACCCAAGGGCTTACCTCCATTCAATCGGAACACACTAATACAATTGTACATGATTTCGTGGACCTCAAAAAACTATGTGTTTCTTCTAATTACAATAAACAAGCATGTTTCTTGGTGGTCTTCTCGAAAGATTCTCCAAGTTCCTAGATATAAATCAATGTGGACAGTGCCTCAAAATTTATCCTGGGACCTGTGGGATGTTATGCTGTTATTAGGGAAAAATTGTAATGAAATTTAATTTTTTAGAACATGTTGAAATTCTTCCTTTTTGGAGGATAAAATGCTCAAAATTATTCATGTGGTGAATTATTGTAAACCAAGAGGGTGGAATAGCCTTTGGATGGAAAGAGACACTACAACTATTATTCCTAAAATTTAGAATGAAATCCTTAATTAAAATTGGAAACTCACTATGAGATAGATGGAATTCCATTTTAACATCCAGGATCACATCATCATCATCACTCATTTTTATCTAGAATATGAAATGGTTGTAGGTGAAATGTAAATTTAATATTAGATTAACCATGTCACGACCTATCCCTCCGGGCCCGCTCTATGACTACCCCAATCCCACCTTCCATAGGCCAAGGGTTGGGGAATAGCCACAAATAAATTCATATCCCTATAATGGGAAGGCATTGCCTTTAAACATAAACAAACACACAATCCAAGAACATAATAAGAAGCATCCAAAAAGTAAATTGTTGTAGTAAAAAGTTTACTAAACATAAATGGGTCTAGAATAAAAGCCCCAATTAATATTACATGTACAATAGAAAAGTAAAAATAGCTTCAAGAACATCCACAGAGGATATTACGTTAAAAGTTAGGTATAGATTGTCTCCACATCACTCCACTTTAGCATGTCTCCTCTGTGTTCCACTTAGTCCTGGCTCCCTCAAGTCTCAGCCCAGCTTCCTGGAGCCTGCACTAGACACAACATGGTATCGTTTTAGCACATGCATGGGTGAGTATAACAATACTAAGTACGTACCCCAAGACCCCCGAAGGTCTCACAGAGTTTCACAAAGGAAACACCGTAGAGGAAGACCTCTGTCCGAAAGCATGAAGCAGTCATTAAATCTACATAGGTATCTTCCCATACACATACCTATGTTTTCAAAATACACTCTTCTCTAAAATTAGGAAACACATGGCCCCAACCTTGAATCCATTTTCAAAATTGAACCACAAGGGGAGTATAGAACAATGGTAACACGTCGAATGTAACACCATAAAGGTAAAAGTAACATAATTTTAAAATCACAAAGTTAAAAGAACCACAAAGGTAACACCACCATGGTAACACCATGATGTTAAAGTACCCCAATGATAACACCACAAAGGTAAAAGTACCAAAAAGGGTTCACCACAATTGTAACACGGCGAAGGTAAATTACCCCAAATCTAAGGAATCAACTCACACAAGGTATTTAACATATGTACATGAAGTATAGAAGATTAGTCATAAATATAGATCATTTTATTCTCTCGAGATGCTCTGCTGCTGACTCATATAGGATCGGTATGCACTAACCCACAGAGGATCGGTTAGCGCTAACCCACACATGATTTGACCAACATAGGATCGATAGGTACTGGCCCACACAGGATCTCTATTAATTCTAAACATCAGATCCAACCATGATATTTCCACACTAATCACCCTTGATTCTGGGAGTATACACTACTCATGCTATCATTCATACCACAACCACCTTGAATTTCCACTAAATATTATCCCAAAGGACCGCCATGTGGCAAGGGTTCCAATGCGACATACTACGCGTAGATCAGATACCAAATCTATTTTTTTAAAGGTGACGCCTTGGCCTAATAAACCAAAGCACAAAAATTATTAAAAGAATGTTTACAAAAGTCTAAATTACAGAATCATATTACAATATTTTTCAATAATGAAAATAAGAGCAGTAGGGAGGTCTTCAAACTGGGTTATATATTTTTTAATTCCCGTGTAATCATAGCCACCAGCAACCATGTTTTCTTCCCGATAAACATGTATGATGATGTAGTTCAGATCGTTGCATGAATAATTTAATTCCATCCAATGGGTAGTAATCAGATAACTAGTTTGTGAGATATGGGAACTTTTGTAAAAAGGGACCATTTCGATTCATGTCTGATACAACACATGTCACATGTTAAAATTTTAATGAACCCACTTTGTGTATCTCAAAAGGACCGCCTTGTCAATATGGTCCTTATGACACAAACAACACATCAATCGGACACCTGGTTAGTTAATTACATCTCTTTTTGTGAAATAGGGGTGATCGCACCTTACTTCGGCTTGACTCGGCCGAGCCCACCTGAATATGCCAAATGGACCGCTTAATAAAAAGGGTCCCAAATCCACTGATGACATGTCTACTGGGAACCCGGTTCATCAGTTACGAGTGTTACTTTATTTAGGTACCTGTTTGGTCTAGGCTAGTTTCGACTAGGTCAGACCGGCCCAACGCAACGGGTCTTGGGGTTTACCAGATGCTGCTCGGGTCCGACCCACTACGGATCGGTCCTGTTCATTAGGTATGTCCCATCAGGGTCGGACTGGTTCGGTTCATGGGCACAAGGAGCGGGTTACCTAACATGCCAGATGGAGCTCGGCCCACCCGCGCTAGCCCACACGGCCACAGGTCCGGCCTTCTGGGTCGCAGGTTTGGTCAGGCCCTTTGGATGAGTCCGGCCTAGTTGTCCAATACACGCCAGCTTGGTTCGAAAGATGGAGGACCATCTCCTTCGTTGGCCCCGCGGTTGCGGGACCGTTTCACCCAACCGGTGGCACACTGCCCCACTCCATTAACTGGTTAGCCATTCATCCAATCAGGTTCCCCCAATGCGAAGTGGTGTGGGCCACGCCACACCCTCCTGTCTTGACCAACTGGTCAAGGCTGCTTCCGCCATCGGTTCATACGGCCTCCACACATGTCCCGTGCGGCATGCTCAGGCCGGCCACCCTTAGCCCCCATGGTGCGTCGTCGGGCGCTGCCTTCCAGCGCCCGCGGCTAGTTTTTGTGGGTCTCCTCCAGCCACCGATGGCTGCCACTGACATGTCTCACCGACAGTTTCTTCTGTGCGTCACTGGATGTGCTCTGGTTTCCATTCATGGTACCGTTTATGACTATGAATCTTTTGCACTACTGCCGATATAGAGAGAACTGCTATATTTGATTGTCATCGATTTGTAAATTTTTTCCATGAATTTCACATCAAGAATGATGCGTCAGAATGTTTGGTCCTTGCTTGTTTGACCCTCTCCCTCCGATTTAAGGTGATAGAAAGTAGGAGTGGATTTAATTAATCAAATACAACTTTAAAATAATCCCCCTACCTCAAGATTGTTGGATAATGTCGTTGTTTGAGTAAGATTTGGCATTCGTTATTGCCACAACAAGCCTCCAATGATTATGCTCAATCTTTGTTCTTTTGTTCATGATTCGGTGGCACTCTTCACTGCGAATTAGAACTGATCCCATCCTCCAAGTGGTTGGCATCGCAGAACATTATCAGAACTTTTTCGCTTTGTGAATCCATGCCAATACTCTCAAAAAGATCCATATAAATTGGAGAGGGGGAAGGTGAGTGATGCACATGGAATTAATGGGGTTCAATTGATTGAGGAACCATCCTAATTCCAACGGTGGTGTTACAAATAATTGAGAATCCTATCCATTTAATGTCTTGACACATTTTTGGTCCCGCCACTACAGCATGTCCATTGGATGAAAAGAAAGAAAAGAAATAAAATAACATTGTAATTTTATTATTCATTGAAATGTCTAAAATCTATCTTTTTCTCTTGACCTTTTGCAGTCAAACTGAAGCCTCCCTTAAGCAAATCCTAGAGCTACAGATTCAAGGGTTCCATTATATTTTTAATCTGAGCCACGATTGTAAAGTTAGAAAACACTGCTCACGTGTTTACTGACCGTACCTTATAATTTTTCAAAAAATTATTAACATTCACCCTCGACCCGTGCTGGTTGAGTTAGGCTCTACCAAAGGGGAACACACCCCAAAGAACTCAACGGTTCTCTAGGATATTAAATCCGAGTTATCTTTTTAGAAGGTATGAATTTTATCAATAAAATAATTGTTCATTATTTTATTTATGGCCAAAAACTAACTTCAATAGTTGGCCCGCATCGACCAAAGATAGTATCTACCTAAATAAATCATACACTCACGTGCTCATCGGTGGGCTTATATTTTTAATATGAGTTAGAATTCATGAGTTATAAGAATTTGAAAAATAAAATAACTTCATTTATTTTTTATATTTATGGTTATGCCATTTTCAGGTTTTCTCGTGGTAGGCATGTGTCGACTAAACATTTGTCTCACCTAGGTTTAACCCACTATCCTAAATGCAACAGTGCCCTCAGATTTCTGATTCGGGAACCTATTTAAGAGTTATTAAACTTTTTCAGGAAAACTGATCACATGTGCTAATTAAAACATATCAAAATTTCGACGGACCATTCTAGCCACTTTGGGCCTCACAATCGCGTGCCATCAAATTTCAAGACCTTGAAATAATCCAAATTTAATTGAAAAAATATATGTGGAATTTTCGGGTCATTACAAAGCCATACCATGGATTCTATATAGGAAAAGATTACTAGGATGTGAAAATATCTACATAGTGGAAAAAACATGTCCCAAACAATTATACGAAGGAAAAAGAACAATGGTCATAATTAAAAGAATGACCATGTGAATGTTAATGAAAAGAATCCCAAAAAATAATGACGTCATAAAAAGAACATCATTTCGTAAGAAATGAATGTAACATGATAGAATTTTGGGCATCATGGTCATTTTTCTAGTGTTATGGTATTCATTTACCATCTATAGTATGAAATTAGTTAATTATACTTATATAATACTTATAAATTCTTCCATTAATTCATCCAGACAAACTGATATCAAATTATTTCTCAAAATGGTTAGTATTAAAATAAAAATTTATTTTACGTAAGTCCTTGAAATAAACTTCTAACATGTCACATAATCGACAAAGTGTATCCATTAATTTATATTATGTTTAAAAATTTTAAAAAATTAAAATAGTTATCATATTATAATATAATATATAATATTTATAATACATTAAGGGAATAAATAATACATTTTTCCAAAAAATTTCAATAATAACACAAAATATTAAACAAATATCCATACAAAAGTAAATTACATAACCTCAAAAAACACATCAATAATATAAAAATTAAATAATATTTTAATGTATAAATTTATCTTTATTATTTGAATATAAAATTCATAATGTGAAATGAAGAAAATAATTGGTAATTTTTTATTATTCTATGTTGCAGAGCAGTTATATTGAACGTTGTTCGGTAAGAACGTTAGTCGTACAGTTTAATGTCTTATGGTAAGGATGTTGATCACCTGATGTGAAGGAAAAGGAATATTTTATCATGAATTTTAACATCTTGTGTTCAAGAAAATCTCTATATAGTTTAACATCATGTGGTTAGGATGACAGATGTCATGAATTTTAACATCATGCGGTAAGAATTCTAGTCGTTCAGTTTAATGTTGAGTGGTAAAAACATGTGTTCCCCATTGTGAAATGGAAATAACTAGTTCATTTTTTATGTCTCTCTACCAGGGCCATGGAAACCCTAATATATATTGATATTCCATGAACATGTGGGGAATTTTATTTTTAAACTCATAATCCCACATGATTTGTACTCTGTGTGAGAAATAAGTGGTGGTGATGGTTTATTCCCCCGCACAAGGGTGACGTGTCAAATGATAGGGTATTTTTTTACATTTGTGGTGGGTAGATTAGGATTTAGAATGTGGGAATCTCTATGTTTCTTGTGTTGATATGAATATAGTTATACATAGTTCTATGAAAATTCCCTATGCAGGTTTTACCCATACACAGAGAGAAAGAGGTATTTTTAACTATTCACTTTGGGTGGCTGAACCAATATGTAAAAATATATTTGAACTACTCCCCACCCCCCCCCCTCATGATTATTTATTAGGTATTACATGAATAAGCACTAAACAATGTGTAAAAATGTCATATAGAAATGGTTTGGCCATAGATAAAATTTAAAAAAAATAGCAGTCTACTTAAATAAATTCAATTGGTGATTGAACAAGAAAATAAATAAATTGGAATGTAAAAAGTGTCACATAATAAAAAATCAGACACAATTAAATGATTCATCCATCATGGAAACACTAAATTGAAAATAATTCATAGAAATAATCATGTCTATATCTATGAAATTTCTATTGCAATACACTACTGAAGATCGAATAACATCACTCCAATGATCTCCAGACCACCAAATAAAATCACTACACAAGATGTCAACATGAAAAAACTATCTTCAATCATGAACACAATGAAACAAGTAATTCTTCCAATGTCATTTGAAAACAATTTATGCATCATATACCACTAAAACACCACATGAAATTTTTTACCTATTTCATTGATGGATGAGTGTGCACAGGGTTACTAGAAACCACTGGTTGGTTGGTAGTATGATGATGGAGATCCAACATAAGGAGATTCATGTTTCTTATCTCCTTACAAGATAATGTGAACTATTTCAATAGAGTATAGTATGTAGTACAATGATATATGGGATGATGGAATATTGTGATCAGGGAAGGGTGAATGATAAAGGTGAGATTATGGTTTAAGGAAGAAGCCTTATTATATACACGTAGGGGAGGATATGGTTGGTGTTAATATTTATCTGGAGAAGGATAGAACATAAGGTGAGGGTTTCACCATAATTATTTTTTCTAAATCATATAAAACATATTAACATAAATATATATTTTTATATAATATTGTTATAAAGCATAAATAATTACAATTATTTCTTACTTACATATGATTATTATACTACTTTTGTGTTTTCATCTTATAGATTTAACTCTTTATCTATATTAGCATCCTTTTATAGAACATGAAGTGAGATGGAAGTGACATCAAATTATAATTCATCAATTTATATATATAAAAAGAAACATATGTTGTTTCATATCATAGGAAAAAATTACTATATATTTAAAATACATTAAATTTTCTTTTAAAGTGAAGCATACCTCATCCTTTCTCTATAGTAGGGTTACATTGATTTTGATGCATGTTGATTATTTACAGTACTCATTGTTTGATTTACAAATTAACAATTTTGTATCAAAGTGAATAAAATGAATAATGTCAAATAAAATTTTATCAACTACAATGAACATGAAATAATTATTCATCATGGTGACTAATGAAATATTTTCATGTTTCATGGATAATAATGTGTTAATATATAGCTAGTGGTTGGGGGTCTACTTTCCACTTAGCATCCCTGAGATGATTTTTTTATAAGTGTCTAAAAGGATCTATGATATTTTCTAGTAACTATTATGAAAATTTTCCTATATAAATAATATAAAATAAACAAAATATATAAGAGATAATAAAAATGAAAATAAGTGTTTCATTATATTATTTTCATAAAAAAAGAGAAATTATATTATAAAATTACACTAATATTTTCCCATATGATGTATTTAATGAATGGAAGACATTTTTCTACATGTGTGTGTGTATATATATAAATAATTTAGCACATGCATTCTTGATGTAAACCAATTGTAACTAAAAATAATTGACTTTTTGTCATTGACTGCTTGTCCATGTTGATTCTATACAACCTAAAATTTTGTACCATTTCTTACTACATTATAAATTTAGTTAATACAGTGATGTTGTGCCAATATTTTTTTACATCCACATTCTATTGATCCCCTAATAATTCTTTAGTTTCAACATTGATCTTGTATTCTTCCTCAAGATTGGTAATATCCTCATGTGGAGAAGTTGTTATCTATAGGAGTGGTGAAAATTTTAATTTTGATTATATAAATATAGTAGATAACACAAAATATTATAAGGAAATTCATAGTATATAAAAAAATCACTTTACCTACTCATTCTACTATCTTTTTTCTTCAATTATTAAAAGGATTTAGGTACTCTATCAAGTATCCAAATACCCTCTTTGTGGTCATATCTAAAGTACTAGATATTTTCTATATTTGGGAAATTGTGAAACAATTATGATCTCCCAATTAAATGGGCATGCTTAATTTAATTTTCATTTGACCTTGTAGTCGTTTTAGTCACTAATAGAATAATTGACCAATTCTTGTTTGATGTATATGGGATAAAATTTCTTACACTGTTTATTATTTCATTGTAACACTATGAGATTTTAAAAGAAGAATATTATTTCTAATAGATTATATGACACACAACACTGAGATTTGAATATAATATAACACCTAAGACTTTAAAAAATATTTCTTTTTAAATAAATCTATTGTCTTTGATATCTTGAAAAATAAGAAACGTCAAGTAAAAAATGAAACATAATATGGCATATCATTTTCACCATGCCATTAAGTTGGATGGTATGAATAGTAATAAATAAATTATTAAAATTATGGTAATATTTTTTAACTAAAATAATAATCATTTTAAAAAAATATTATTTTTAAAGAAAACAATATTTTTCTGAAAATGAGGTTTAGTCATACTTCGTACACATAATTTGAAATCTTTTTTACCAAATTTATAATATTTATTTTTTAAAAAATAAAAATCAATTATTAAATCATAATATCAAAATTATATTAGGATAATTTTTTTTATTTTTCTGAAATGTTTCATTTTTTGATGAATAGTGAAAATGCTAAATTTTAATTGAAACCAACTTTTAATTTAAATTACTTTTAAAGTTAAATTATATTTTGAATTTTTTTTAAGTTAAATTAGTTCAATTATAAATCTATTAATCTAATTTAGTTCATTGGAATAATTTTCATATTTAATTTTGATAAAAACTTTTAAAATTTTGAACATTTTCTCTTTGAAAAACTGTTTTCTCGTCACATCCACAGGATTAATTTTAAATTAAAATTTTCCACTTATGTGAATGGAATTTGAAAAAAATGGATTCAATTTTTTAACCAATATAATATATATTATATAATAAGGTCAAATTAGTTTTTAAGAAAAATTAATAGTGAAAAATAATTATTATTATCGTGGTTAAGATAAAAATGGATTTATTGAGGGTTAAAATAAAACTATAAGGGTTAAATTGATTTAAAATTTTGTATAAATTTTTTTTATAGAAATATATTAGACTTATAATATATAATTATTTTTAATTCTCTATTTTTAACCCTTTTTAATGTGAAAAACATGGGTATGTCTTTTTCTTTCCCAAATTTTCACTTGTGTCACTCTCTTTACTTATAAATGGTCACCCCCTCTAAACTCTTCTTCACACCATCAATCCCTTTTTATTTGGAAAGAAACTTTCCAGATCACATAAAAATTTACATAAATTCCACATATAATCCTTATTTTGGTAATAATTCCAACCCTGGAAGGATTTAGTGGAAACCTAAGAATGTTACTCGAAGAAGAGGTAACATTCTTCAACAAGCTCTATTAAATTATTTCATCCTCTTCCTCATTAAATAATTATTAAACCATGATGATATAATAACATAAATATATTAAATATACTTATATATTTTAATAATAAAATCATGAATTAAAAACATCCTCACATCCATCAAATGGGTTATAAAATCATCATTCGTGTGTACGGCAGACTACCGCCCCGCGAACTGATGTCTTTTATTTTTTCATTACAACCTATCACGATTGGGTATAATTATGGATATAAATTATATAAATTATATTTATAATATAATTATACCTATTAAGTATTTATATTATATATAAATTTATTAATTTACATTTCTCATAGTATAAGATAACATTACTCATGTGTACGGAGTACTACCGCCTCATAAAGCAATGTGATTTGTTTTTCAATAATTCATTACATAGTAGGTAATAAGGACAATGTTAATGAATAAATTTGATATAAATTAAATAATAATTATATTAGTTATTTATTTATTATAATTAAAATATAATATATCATTTTTTACACAAAAAAAGGATAACATCATTCGTGTACGTATGGACTACCACCTTCACGAAGCGATGTGACTCTCTTACATCACCAAACCACATGGAAGATATATATAATTACAATTAAAGAAAAATTATGGTAAATATTATATTATTATAATTTTTAAAATAAAAAATATTACTTAACATCTTTCTATAATTATGATTGAAAAATTGAAACATTACTCATGCATACAAACGACCTACTGTCTCCATGATTGTAATGTATTTTATTTTTCATAACCATATTTCATAACTATTTTTAAAATTATAATTGATTTAAAATATGATAATTATGTCATGATTATTATTCTACCAATGATATAACTATATAATAGGTGCATGAATAATATCTTTCATGATAAAATAGGCATGGTAAAATAAGATAGTTAACACCTGAAACAATGAGAATAATAAAATATTATTAATGAACAAGTGATAAGATGTTATAAATGATCATATATGACATTATAAATATTAATATCATTATGTAATAATTTAATAACAAGTTTTAAACCACTATATAAGAGGTTATATTATGTTCTACCAAAAGGAAGCAAGAGATAAGGGGTTTCTGGTCTCACTTCTACTTCAATGAGACATATGCCATAATCACAACTTATTTTTTTTGTGCGTTGTATATACTACACTTTTTTATGTTAAATCGAAAATTATTTTATATTAATTTTATTTAATTTTTCATTTAAATTTATTTATTTCATGGGGATTATGATCCAAAAATTACCAATGTGGTAAAATTTTATTTCACAATCTCATTATTTTTCGTGATAATTTTTCTACAAGTATCCCCTGAGGGAATAATTTGATATTTTTATATTAAAATCAATATATTTTCATTTCCAATGGTTATTTATGAACTATTTTAATTTATATTACCAATTTTTCCTCTCTTTGGGTTTAAAATTATTAAGAAAATGTTTGTAAGAAAATATATCTTTATTTATCTCTTTAGTCGAAAATAAATTTTCTTATAAAACCGTGTATTCTAAAAATTGTTTCAAAAATGTTTTAACATTCTCAAAAAGATTTATTAAAAACATTTTAACATATTTTTTACTTTTAAAAAAATAAATGAATTCTCTTATCATTTTCTAAACAAGGAACTTTTTTAACATTTTTAAAGTGAAAATGGAATGTTTTTAACTTATACAACACGTACGGAATTCCCCACTATCAAGAACATAATTTCATTAAAGCATACTTTTAAAGTTTATAAGGTAGTTTTTAAATAAAAACATTTACTAATATTCAATAAATTATTATTTTTTAAAATTTATTTTCAAAAAAATGACTTTGAAAATATTTTAATAATTTTGAAGTTTTAAAATAAAAAGGGTAGTTTTAAATCAAATGATATATTACTTAAGAAATATTCTAAGTGAAAATTTAAAATAGTTTTTATCTTAGAATAAATTTTTTATGTTACTTATGCCATAATGGGGATATAATCCAATTACACCATCCTTATTATTTCTCTTTGTGGTTTATGATGAGTTTAACATGGGATGTACAATGTTGGTACCATTTATTTTATTCTACATGTTTATTATTACGTTTATTGATTGGGTAAAGTATTTAATTTTCATATGCATGTTGAAATATGAATTTTTATATTGATTGTGTTTCATCCCTTCCATATGGGGAATGAATTAGACTTTTTAAGTGATGGACAAGGCTTGTTATAGCCCCCCGATGCATCAGTTGGTCTCAAGAGAAAAAAAAGATATGGTTTTGGATGATACCTTACCCATTTATATAGATGTATTTAAACAATTCCTTGATTATATTAGATATATTTTCACAAGACTTAGCGGTATTGTATGCCTTAGAAAAATCATCAATGGTATGTTTTAGATATATTACATTATGCATTCCATCATTATAAATTTAGTTATTCATATTCTATATGATTATTCGATAAGTTAGAATATTCATGATCATGTTTCAAGTTCATGTGATAATTTATATGTCATTATTTGATAATATTTTATTCCATAAATATTATGCTCAAGTTATTGATTAAAAATAATATGTTTCAGTTATTTACCCATATATATTAATTTTGACTTATTTATTCATGGATTCCACTATATTCTTACTCTTATAGAGAATTTGAGCTTAGTCCTTTATTATGTTTTATTTTTTCCAAGATACCACTAAGTATTTTTTGATTGGTATGAAAGGATATTCTAAAGTGAATAATGAAATTATCAAATAAAATTCATGTTGTATATTATATTTTAAAATGTAATGTTAATTTGAAGTATGTATCTAGTTTTCCAAGACTACTAAATTATTTGTTCCTTTGGAATGTGATTCCTTGTATCTTATTCTAATGTAATAAAGAATGCACCAGCTCCAGACTATTAGGTCTGAGGTTGTTATACTTTGTATCAGAGGATGTTTAGTATAAATGGGAACTATATTTAGAAAAACATAGATTGGGGAGCATAACACAATGATATACTTTGATGATAAGTATATAATAATATCCTAAAGTTTCGGTAAGGAAAAAATTATGTGGTTTTTTCTAGACAATATATCTCTATCTTGATACTAAAAGTGTATGTGGTTCTAGTATAGATGTACCTAGGGTTATAACTCTGAAAAGGGTTCATTAGGATTAACATAATCATCATCTGGTTCAAAAAAATCGTCCTTACTATGCCCCTAGTTTGAAACTCCTGAAGGATATTCTTAGGATAATTCACATGTCCTTTAAAAACATTATGATGAATTTAAAAATAAATATATCCCAAAATAAACTATGTTTATGATTATAAGATAAGATATGCATAAAGTTTTCAATTTATGTTATGCGTTTCACTTGTTTTATGATTATAAATTATTTTTCCTAATTTTATAATCTAATCTAATGTATTCAAATATTTTTAAATTATTCATAAAAAAAAAGTATTGAGAAACAAATAAATCCACATATTCCATATAGATATTTTCCTCCTTGGAAAGATAATAAATATTTAGTTGGTAATGATCTAATTATAACCATATGGGGGCACTTGACTTTGGTTATGATTAATAAACTTTCTCATATGAAGTATCCTTTTAATCCACCAATAATTGCAACAATTTTAGACCACCTTGTGTATTAAAAACCTAAATCATTAAAATGCACTTAAAATCCATTTTTAGATGAGAAATGGATAAGTTTCTTATAGAATATAATTATCACTCTATGAAGTTTTGAAAGAGACAAAGTTGTGATGGATTTTTTTTATATCGCATGAGATAAATATCAATGGTTTTAATTGATTCAAAACACTAAGGATGAGGAGGAAATAGAAAGTAAGAAGTTAAAGTATTGTAAGGTGATATTCTTGGAAAAATATTTTACTCATGATAAATGATTAGATATTGAAATAAAATTCTTTATTATAAGACATAAAAAAGAGTAAAATGTTTCTAAGTATTAATTCAACTTTAAAAGGTTATAAAGGCATGTTTTAGAAAAATTAAGTAATCCATAGATCAAGTATTGACCATTTATTTGATGAGATTAAGCCAATCCTCTTAAGGAAACTAGTCCCCCAAGCATTATCATTATACGAGGACATAGTATCATGTTCTCTCAAGATGTGGAAATAATTATCCACGTCTTATATCTTCGAAAGGAATAAATATAAGAAAATTATGGTATAGAAAAAAAATGGATAAAGGGAATAAGGGAAAGAATGATTTTCCAATATGTGATACTTTTTTGAGGGAAAGAATCATGGTACATTCTTTAAAGTAAAATGGGTTTACTTATAGTGCGGAGAAAAAGGCCACCATTCTCATGATTATAAAGGAATTAAAGAATCTTCCAATGTGAAATACTTTCACTATAAGTATATGGGGTACTATGAAAAAAAATTCTCTAAGAGTAAAGTGAAAATAACTTAAAATAATATTAGGGGTCAAGGTAAATCCTATGATATTACAACAGATTAAGTGGGATGATTATTTTTCTTGGGTATTTAGATCCAAGAAATATATTATAAAATTATTTTATTAAATTACATTCTTGAAATGTATAAGTAATATACTATAGTAATTTTCTATGGAGGATTTAAAAAAGTGTGTTGAACAGTACTGATGACCAATAAAATTGATTCAGTGCTAACCTGAACTTAAAGGAAAACACATAGTTCAGGGAAAGATAATCCTTAATATATTCATAATGTTCCGATAATTATGTTTTGAAAAATAAATTATTGATATGGATAAAGTAATTTAGATAGTACTAACTACCTTGGAACTGATTAATGATAATTTCATTTTGGAAATTAAATATCCTTATTTCCAAAGTTATGAATCTTAATATTTTGTAATGGAGATAAGAATAACCCTTTATGAGATGGTTTAAGTTTAACATTGGATGAGGTTTTAGATATTGATATATTACTTCACTGTATGGAGATTAATGAATATTGGATAACTTGTGTTAAACAATTTTCATAAGAATAACAAGATATTTAAGGAATGACATATCAGTATATTATGGATAATAAGATCCATTAAAAGTTAATTTTAGTGCCAATGAATAAAAACAATTTTTTGGATATTAATTTCTTAGAGTAATAGATTAATTAGAAATTGATCAAAGCATAACCAATTGATGAAATTGTACTTATAAAATAGAAACGTATCATGTAAGTATATTTCCTTATAATCTTAATTAGTAAAATAATTATTAAAATTTTTCAAAAAGATATTGAAACAAAAATTTTATCTAATTACCTTCATATCTGATGAATTATATGGTCTTTTAAATTATCATAGATTAATGATTTTTAGTTCTTTAAGATTTTATTGATCGTTCACTCTCTTGTAATCAATGGCCTTTATCTCTCTATATAATTATTTATGATTTTATTCTATGTACATGTTTTCATTTCACACCAATGTCATCCTACCTAGAAGCCTAGTTCTTTTTTATTCCAGAAAACATACATACTTACTTTTCACTCTTATTAAGAGTTTTTTTATTATACCTTTTACTATGTGGTTTTTTCAACAATGGTATTTATAAATTTCAAACCCTTAATTACCGAAATAAATTTTAAATTGTGAGGATGCATTTTATTTAAGATGCGTAGAATGTGACACCTAGATATTTTAAAAGAATGTCATTTTTTCAACATTTTTTATGAAACACAACACAAATATTTGAAGAAAATATAATAATTTATACCTTACAAAATATTTCTTTGTAAATAAATATAATCTTGTTGAAAGCTTGTGCAACATGCAACCCCAGTTCAAAATGAAACATAATATAGTTTACCATTAAAAAAAGCTATTAAGTTGGAGGGTATGAATAGTACTAAATAAATTTTGAAAATTATATCTATATATTGATTATAAATAAAATAATAATCATTTAATTAAAAAAGAAATGTTTTTTGAAAAAAAAAATATATTCTAAAAAGATGGTTTAGTCATGCTTTACATGAATAATTTAAAATTAATTGTTACCAAATTTATAAAAATTAATTTAAGAAAATAAATTAGATTATAAATTCATTATATTGAAATTATCTTAGGGTTAATTTTTAGGCTTTTTCTGAAATGTATAATTTTTTGATAAATAGTGAAAATACTGAATTTTAATTGAAAACTTCTATTTTTTTAAATTGTTTAGAAAGTTAAATTATATTTTTAATTGGTTTTGAGTAAAATTATTTCAATTATACATCTATTAATCCAATTTATGTCATTTTAATCATTTTCATATTTAATTTTGATATAAAAACTCTATAAACTTTTGTACATTTTCTCTTTGAAAAGAAACTTTCTCATCAAGAATATGGGATTAATTTTAGATAAATGTTTTTCACTTATGTGAATGGAATTTTTGAAAAAGGATTCCATATTTTAAGAATACTAAATTATATTTTATAATAAAGCATGATTATTTGTTTACTAAAATGAATAGTTAAAACAGTAAAAAATTATTACCACGGTTAAGGTAAAAATGGATTTATCAGCTGGTTAAACTAAGAAAGATAAGGGCTGAATTGACCTAAAAACCTTTCTAAAATATATTTTATAGCCATATATAAACGCTATAATTTATAATTATCTATAATAATCCATTTTTTACTCTTTAAAGTGAAAAATCAGGGTACACCTTTTTCTTTCAAAAACATAAAGATGTGCAACTCACCTCACTTAAAAAAGATCACCCCCTCTCTACTCTTATTCACACCTTCACATATTTTTTGATCAGAAAAAAATTGGCCAAATAACATTCCAAATTATATCCCCTCATATTGTAAGCCTTATTTTTGGTATAAATCCAACCATAGAAGGATTTGGTGCAAACATAAGGAGGTTACCCAAAGAAGACGGAACATTCTTCAACAAATTGTTTTAATTTATTTCTTCATACACCTCCTTTAATTATTGTTAAACCATGATGATATAATAAATACAGAATATTACATATAATTATCTATTTTTATAATAATTTAATGACCTAAAATCATCCCCACATCCATAAAATTGGTTACAGAATCATCATTCTTTTGTACAGCAGACTACCTCCTCACAAACTAATGTCATTAATTTTTCCATTACTACCTTTCACCGTTCGGTATGATGATGGATATAAGGTATATATACGATATTTATAATATAATTATATATATTTAGTAATTATATCATATATAACTTTTTTATTTCTATTCCATAGGGGATACATTAACATCGCTCATTTGTACGATGTACTACCGCCTCACAAAGCGTTGTGATTTTTTTCACTAACACTTAACATGAAATGTAATAAGGGAAATTTTAATAAATATATGTGAAATAAATGAAATAACTGAATTATTAATTAAATATTTATCATCCTTAAATGATAATATATCATTTTTTTATTTTACACTAAAAAGGATAGCATCATTCGTGTACGTGTAGACTACCACCTTTACGAAGCGATGTGACTCTATGTCATAATCACGCCCCATAGATAGTATATATAAGTATATATAAATAAATATTATGGTATATATAATATTATTATAATTTTTTAATTATAAAATATTACTTAACTTCTTTCTATAATGATCATTGAAAAATGGAAATGTTACTCACGTGTATGTACGGTCTACTGTCTCCATGATTTTAACATAGTTAGTTGTTAGTAATCATATTTAATGATTGGTTTTAAAATTATAATTGATGTATAAATATAATAATTATTTTATTATTATTATTAATATCATGTAACTATATAATATATGCATGAACTAGATCATTCATGAAAAAATATGCATGAGAAAACAACACAATTAACACATGAGACAATGAGAATAATGAAAGATTATTAAAAAAAGGTGATAAAATATTATAAAGGATCATATATGATATTATAAATGTTAATATGGTTATATAATAAGTTAATCACATGTCTAAAACCACTAAATATAAGTTTAAATTTCATTTAACCAAAAAGAAGCATGAGGTAAGGGGTTTCTCATCCCACTTTTACTTCTGTGAGATATATGCCAAATTCACCACTTATTTATTTTATTTGTGGTGTAAATACTGACTTATTTTTGTGTTATATCGTGAATTAATTTATCTTCATGGTATTTAATGTTCTATTTAAAGTTATTTCTTTAATGGTCCTTATGATACAAAATTACAAATGTGGTAAGGGTTTATTTTATTATCTCATCATTATTTCGGATTATTTTTAACTATGTAGACCTTGGGGGAATTATTTGATATATATACATATATCTTAAAAGTAATATATTTTATTCTCCTGTGGTTATTAATAAACTTTTTTAGTTAGTAGTATAATATTTCCTCTCTTTTGTTCTTAAAATGATTAATAAAATGTTGTTAAGAAAATCCCACTTTATTTATCTATTTAGTCAACAATCATTTTTCTTTTAAAACAATGTTTTCCAAAAAAGTTTTAACATTCTAAAACTGATTTATTAAAAACATTTTTAACCATTTTTTACTTTTTATAAATCATTTTGAAAACAAAACACTTTTATATCCTTTTTAAAATTCCAAATTAATGTTCTTTGTAACTTATATGGCATGTACAGAATTCTGTATCATCATAATCATTATTTCTTTGAATATTCATTTTCAATTTTATAATGTTATTTTTAAAAAAAAAATATTTAATATTCTAAAAATTATTAGTTTTTAGAATTTATTTTCAAGAAAATTATTTTTACAATATTTTAATGATTTTATAGTTTTAAATAAAAGGGTGATTTTCAATGAAAAGAATATTTTCCTAAATAAATATTCCAAGTGATATTTCAAAATAATTTTCCATCTAACAAGATATTATTTAATGTTACTTATTCTTTAATGGGGATATACTCCAATTATAACATCCTTATTATTTCTCTAAATGTTTTATAATTAGTTTTACTGGGGATGTACTTTGTTGGTACCTTTCATTTTAATTTGGATGGTTTGTGATTATGTTTACTAATTAAAGAAAGTATTTGCATATCATATTCTATTTTAAATGTGAATGTTTATATTGATTATGATTCTCCCATTTCTTATAAGGAATTCATTGGAATTTATAAGTGATGGGTGGAGCTCGCTATATCTCATTGATGTATTGTTAGGTCTAATGAGACAAAATGGATACAGTTCTAAATGATGCCTTACCCATTTATATATATATATATATTGTAAAAAGTCCTTGAAGTTATTATATTTATTGTAACAATCCTCAATAGTGTTATATTTCTTTGAACAAGCCTCGATGGCATGTTTTAGATGTCTATAATTATGCATTCAATCATTATGAATTCATTTATTAATATTTCATGTGATTATTTGATTAGTTATAATATCCATGGACATGTTTTAAGATTATGTGATTATTTGTATCAAATTATTTGATCATATTTTATTCTTTCCTTATTATGATAAATTTATTGATTAAATTTCTTTTGATTTAGTTATTTACCTTTCTATATTAATTATGCCTTATTTATTCACGGATTATACTATATTGATACCCTTAATTGTCATATTATCTCACCGATTTATTATATTTAATTTTCCCTAGGATACCAGGAAGTATATTTGGATTAATATGTAGGAATACTCTCATTAGAATAATTGAATTATCAAAGATAATTCTTGGTGTATTTTATGTTTTAAAATTTAATGTTAATTTCTTGTATGTATCTAGTTTACCAAGACTAATAAATTATTTGGTCTTTTAAGATACAATTAATTGTATCTTATGTTAATTTAATAAATCATACATTAGCTCCAAGCTACTTGGTTCGGGGTCACTATAACCATAATGAATAGTTTTTCCTAATACCCATCTACACTGAAATTCACCTTCATGAAGCCTAATTCATCATCTTTAATGGAAATCATGTTGTCATCTCATTTGTAATAGAAAATTAGCACTTGAAATGTTCTAAAATACAATTTGTATATCTGTTTGATGATGTTGAAATATGAAATATTCATATAAATTATATTCCAATCCTTATAACCAGATATGTGCATCGCTACTACTAATAGTGTAACTCCATGTTTTTTATCATACTTAATTAATATGGTTAATTTTTATAGAATGTATAACCATTAATTACAAAACCATTTTAAGATATAATATTTACATTTATTACCCTATCAATCCATTTAAGTCATTCTGCAGTTGAATTTGGATTTTTAGATAAATCCTTATAAATATAATCTCAAATCCATATTATGAACTATTGATTATGGGTATTTAATATCCATACATCGTCCCTTAATGGATTCAAATTTTTAAGAATTATTTTTTGGGATTCAATGTATAGAGAAACCTCTCCACTTTTATGTAAAATATAATGGTGAACTTTCTCTTACTCTGTAATAGTAATTTTAAGAACATTTCTTATGAAAATACCTTCACCCAAAATTTGTCTTTTGTGAAGATATTTTGGGAGACCAATACTATCGACATCTGATAGGTAATTAGTATAAAATTTAGTAGCTTCTTAAATAATATATCAATATTAAATACAACCTTCCAGTAGAATTTTATAATTGATGTTTTCTATTAAAATATTCATATACCAATCAATGGGGTACATCTATCTGTAATTTATAGTACCACGTAGTTTAATCTCTATAACTAAGTGAACCATCATGTCGACCATTATATCAAAGAATGGGGGTAGGAAGAACACATCTAATTCACATAATATGATTACGATTTTTATATTCATGAATTAAAACTTCACTAGGTTTATAACTTTAATACATATTGATTTGAAAAAGAAACAAAGTCTTGTTAATATATGTCTATATTTTTAGGAAGAATGAGACATAGATCCATAGGCATTAAATATTTATTTAAAACATAAAATTAATTTGATTTTATACCCTGTAAATTAAAATTAGTCAATGAAATGACATTATTTATATTTTATTAATATCCATATAGAAATTTTACAACCTTAAGGAAGTTTCAAAATTGAAACTTTTATTGTCTGGATAGATTTTAAGCTGCTGGAGAAAGAAAATTTTGAATTTCATTCTTCACGAGTGCCAACTATTCCCTTATCCCCATGTCAATCATGCCTAATCTAGCCTTAATTATATCTTTTATATTCTATGGTAAATTAATTAACATGCCTATAACACTAAGACATACATTGTTTTCTACGTTCTTGACATTAAGAAAATTTCTGGCGTACAAACAATTCATCTATGGTAATTCAATGAAAATTGATCTCTTTTTTCAACATAATTTTGTAATGTTTTTTATAAAAAAATTTATAAAAATTGGTGTAAATATCTTTTAGTTTATCAAAAGTTTGATAACCCATTAGTCTTGATGGGTTAGTTCCTTTTTATGTATTTCCATCGAATGATGTTGTCAAGGATCATTATTTATGTCATCAGGGTAAAAAAATACGATGTCTTAAAAATATTCTTCAATGAATGTTTCAAACTAAATAAGTATATACCCTCTTCATAAATACGACACCCTTACATTCCTTTGATTATATGGCTTGAAAACTTTCCATAATCCAGAAATTCATTTTTCATCTCATAAAACATGGATCTTAATGGGAATGCTTTACTTCTATGGTATCATACAATTTAACATGTGTGTCCCACATCAATTTTAGATCATCAATAAATAGATAAAAATAGAAATAAAAAACATCACTAGTTTTTTTTGGTCTATATATAATCATAGATAACATAATATATTTATTATTTATTCATAACCATGGTGGAAAATTATAGTTTACCAACTTAACTAGTATTGTACTATAAGTACTACTTTGCCCACCAAAATGATTTATTCTATAGAGACCTAGGATTTTCAAACATGTATATTATATCTTTTTACATAAATATACAATAAATTATTAAAAAATCCATAAATACCATAATAGTTTAGTGTATTAGGAAAATTATAACACAATCATCTTAATTTTGAAAAATATCTTTAATGTCTCCAAAAAAGATCTCCCCCTTTAGTACTCTTCACAAATATACCCTAATTAAACCTTTCCTCATAATATGGGGAAAGTAAACATAAGGAATGGTGATATTAAATGCTCAATAAATTTAAATTAGGGTGATTTGTAAGCATAACATGAACAGAAAAGTGTATGATAAAATGATCATAACATCTGAAAACCATACCCAGCATATCATAGATAATAATCTTGAGTCATGAAATAAATATTGGACATTCAAAATATATGAATCATAAGTGAATAAAAGAACATGAGATATTAGATCATAAAATTGGAATAAGTAATAGTTTTGTGTCATAGACATAAGCATAAAAAATCTTATGTCAAGTCTACCCACTAACACATTCATGACATATTAGGCTTGGGATAACAACTTGTGTACCTACTTTAGGCTTGGGCTAACCACCTGTGTACCCCATTTTTGAGCTTGGTATAAAAACTTGTATACCCTCCTTTTTAGTCTTGGGATAATCACCTATACACCCTCATTTTCATGCTTGGGATAACCACTAGTATACCATCTACCTCATAGAAACATTTTCATTACCAAATGCATTGGAGGGAGATATAGGTCCCACCTATCACATAATGAAATCATAAACATGTGTGCCATAATATAATAAAAAATTCATCATATCATAACCCATGAAATAAAAGGTGTTTCATAAACATTTATTCATATCATAACCTATGGAAAAGTTATAGGTTTCATAATCATCTCATAATTTCATCATAACATAACTGGTAGGGAAAAAACAGGCTTCAATAAAATTCTATCATGTTATAAAGCATGGAAGAGAAATGGGTTTCATAAACATCATGTCATAATAAACCATTTTGAGAGATAATTAGAATAGTATCTATGGAAAATATCCCAATTAAATCAAAATTAACATTAAAGGATTTCATATTAGATGGAAAATTATTTTTTAAAGATATCTTGGAACATTTATTTGAGGAAAATCACATTTCTTTTGAAAATCACATTTTTTAACATAAAACATTTTTTAAATTCATTTATTTAAAAATAAACATGAAAAATTATAAATGAAGATTTAAAAATAATTTAAAATATTTATTATGGAAAATATACTTTCTTATTTTAATAGCCTTTTTTAAAACATTAAACATCTTTAAAATCATTTTCATTGAAAATGAACATGAAAGAATCTAAACTAATCTTTAAAAATCATTTAAAATATTTCTTGATAAAAATGTTCTTTAAACTTTAAAAACACTTTCTAAAACATGAAAACATTGAAAATAATTTTATTTAAAAATAACCTTGAAAATTTACAAATGAATCTTCAAATAAAATAATGTTTATGATGGCGATAAATTCTATTCATGTTGTACGTGTTAAAACAGAGAATCCTTTTACATTTTCAGTAAAATAAAAATGAACATTTTTTAGAAAATTACCATAAGATTACTTTGAATTTTTATAAAAAAAACAAAACATGGGTAAAAATTTCATTAATAAATCATTTTAAAAAATTAAAAAACTATTTTAAATTTTTTTTGAAAGATAAACAAGTTTTCATTCGAAAAGATGATTTTCATTAAAAACATTATTTTTGAAATCTTGAGTACATAAAAATAGAAACATAAATGGAAAACAATTATTCTTATAACATAATTAAAGAAGAAGAAAATTCATAAATTTATTGAGATATAGATCATAATAATTCATCATTCAAATCATAATCATAAAAAAAATTCATATAAACAATGATATCATAACAAAAAAACAATACCACTTTGGAAAACTTTAATCATATAACCCATGAAGAATAAATTTAAATGAAACTTAAAATTCCAGGAGGATAAATAAATTCATTATATTACATGTCAAAGAGCTTCATATTCATCTCTTAATAGAATATATGTGCATAGCATAACGTATTTCTTAAAAAAGACAATTTAAGAAAAAAATTCCATATGGATTTGGACTTTTGAACCATAAACCCTATGAAAGAGATATCCTAAAATGGATATTTAAATTATAATAATTTTCAAGATAATAATAATAAAATAAATTCATGGGTATTATATACGCCGCATACAAAAAATAAGTGCTTAATATGGCATGTGTCTCATAGAAGTAAAAAGTGAGACATAAATATCTTATCATGAGTTTTTCCTTCATTTGCACTCGTTTAGACCTCATATATAATAAATAAATGTATTTATGAATATATTTCATAAAAATAATTATATATATAATACCATTTATGATTTATGTATTTTCTTTTAATACCATTTTATTAACGATTCCATGTTAGAGTTGTGTTTTGGATAATAATCTTTTTCTTTTTTATATGTGTATTAATTTTTTATTTTCAGTTCACTTACATTGATAATGATTACATACTCTATATAATGTTAAACATGACATAAATATAATATATATTCATTATATATATATTTATAGTAATTTATACAATATAAGGGTAGAAAATTAAATACACCTTTCATGGTGATGGTTGGTCATACGTACGCATGAACACTGTTTCCATTTTCTAGACATATTGAAAGAAAGAAAGTTAAATGATATTTTATAATTATAGGATATCTTTTTATGTAATATATGTCACATATTTTTATTAATATAATCTTTATTACCATCCATGTAAATTGTGACTGAATCGCATCGCTTCGTGAGGTGATAATCCACCACACACGGGTGGCATTATCTTATTCCAAAAAAATTGAAATAATGAAGGTATGTGTGATATAATAATTGAATAGACATAATAATATCATTAATATAATATATAAACAATAAATCCATCATTATTTCAAACTGTGAGAGGTGGTAATGGAAAAAATAATGACATCTGTTTGCGACGAAGTACTCTTTCGTAAACACAAATAATGATTACGTAACCCATTATATGGAAGTGGAGAAGGTTTTTGGTAACGAACATAAAATAAAAACATATAAATGTATTTAAGATAATTGTTTTATTATATCATAATTTTATAATAATAATTTAAGGATCTTTAGGATGAAACTAAAAAACACTTTTTGATGAACATTGCCTCTTCTTCGGGTATCCTCCTTAGGTTTGGACAAAATTCATTCCTTGATTATATTTTTTTCCAAAATAAGGAATATAGGATGATATAAGGGAATTTTAAAATTAATTTGGGTATGTTTTTTCTGAACCAAAAGGGTTTGATGGATTTAATATTGTAGAAGAAGATGTGTCCTTTTATAAGTGAGGTGAGTGGCATGCTTGTATGTTTTTGAAAGAATGTATTCCACCCATGTTTTTTTTCCTATCCCAATGCTCCAATATTGAAAAAATATAGATAATATAATTTATATGGTCATAATATGTCCATTAAATGGGTGTTTTACATGTATTATATCATTTTTAACCCTTATCGTTTTAGTTTAACCACTAGTAAAACCATTTTTACCTTAACAGTGGTAATTCATATATATAATTTTCACTATTCATTTTTTTAAAAAAATAGGTTCACCTTATTATATAATATATATTATTCTGATTTTTATTATGGAATAAATTTTTAAAAAATCTATTCCTAGAAGTAGAAAATTTTGATTTAAAATTAATCTCACATATGTGATAAGAAAGCATGTTTTCAAAGAGAAAATCTTAAAAAGTTTAAAAGTTTTTATATCTGATTTCAATATGAAATTGAATAAAATGGAATATATTGGATTAAAATATATATATATATATATATATTATGTTATTTTACTTTAAAACCAATTTAAAATAAAATTTAACTTTATAAATATTTTAAACGAGAAAATCAGTTTTGAATTAAAATTCATTATTTTTCACTATTCATCAGAAATTAATATTTTTGCAAAATTCTCAAAAATTATCCCTAATATAATTTGATATTATTATTTCAAAAATGAAAATTATTTTTCCCAATAAATTTTATAAAATTTTAAAAAATTAAATTTAAAAAAAACCACAGACACAGTGAAAAATAGTGTTTTCAAGAAGATTATTTTTTCAGGCATAGGATAATTTTTATTAATTCTATGTATAATAATAATAATTTTATATATATAAATTAAAATTTATTTATATATAATATATAAATTTAATATAAAATATTTCTCTTTATTTAATATTTTAGTTAATGAAAATGGAGAAACGTTATGCACTTTAAAATTGTTTTCAGAGAAAAAACCCTTTTTTAACTAAAAAATAAACATATACTCCAAATACAACATAAAGTTGATTAAAAAGTAATTATTTGGATTAAATATAAATAGATTATACTTATGAAACTTTAAAACATATTTTGGAATTTAAATTACTTAATTTATAGAAAATAAGTGATAGTTGTACAAAAAATGGTATTTTTCACCATTTACTGAAAAATCAATATTTTCTGAAAATATCAAATTTTCACAATAAGTTAATTTTTATATTATTATTTAAATAATGGAGTTAATTTAATAAAATAAATTTTATTAAATATATATGAATTACATATAATGTAAGCACCCCAACCAGAGTTTCCCAGAGTCAGTGCCTTATATTAATACATTGGAATGTTTATAAGGACGTTGCATACCAAAGGACCAAATAGTTTAGTAGTTTTTGAAATATATATATAAAAAAAATATTTAAATTAAAAATTTGAAGAAAAAACTACATTTCAACTCCATTGGAAACACCCATAAACACTTAGATTATTCCAGAAAGTCATTTATAATAATACTCATCTTTACGTCTTAGGGAAAAGTAAAACATAAGAAAGGGGTGAGTTTGGATGCTCATTAATGGTAAGTAATAAATTGTAAGTTATTATAAACATAAACATTACGAAATTTGAACAACTATCAACACATTCATTTAAAAATATACTTGATCATAATATATTAGAAACGAAAACTGATTAAATAAAGTCATATAAACGATCATAATGGAATGAAACATAATCATTGATAATAAAATAGTCAAATAATTGCATGGTTTATATATTAATAATAACATAATTAGGGAATTAATATTTCTAGGAATATGATACATATTGTGAAGGCCTCAGCCAAGAAGTATGAAAATACGAGGGTAAGGCCTCATCAAAAACCTAATTTTGTTTTGTATCATTAGACATACCGATGCATTGAAGTGATATAGTGTACCCCACCAAACACATTATAAATCCAATAAATTTTTAATATTAATTGTATTAAACATAAACATCATATACATATGAAATATAAATAACATTCCCCAGTTCATAAATATAATTTCTAAACATTCTGAGTAGTATGGTGAATGGTATCAAGATAGAACATCCACAATAAAATTGATCACAAACCATTTAATAAAATATGTTTGATTAAAAACATAATATTTTAATCTCAATTAGACATAAAATTCCATATAGGTTTTTAAATATACAAAAATAATCTAATAAATTCATCAAGGAATTTTTTATATAAATACACATTTTACTTTGAAAAGAAGATTTCATTTGGAAAATTAATTTTTATTTTTCATGATGTTTTGTTTAAAACCTGAAATGAAAAAATATATTTTTTCATTAAAAATTATTAATTTTACAAAAATAATGGTGTATTAAAATAGATTATGGATGGTACTTGAAAATGGGTAAGAAATCTAGACATTTCTTTTAATCAGGCTTGCATACCTGGATGGATTAAGAAGAGAACATTATAAAACATTTAATTACCATAAAATATGAAATGATCAGAATATATTAGTTTTTAACATATAAACATAATATATAATAATTAAAAATAAATAATTATCCATTTAATTGGGTTAACGATAGTGAAATAATAAATCGAGGAAAAAAATAAAGGTTTGAGTAGAACCCTTACCTTATGTCTGAATGAGTTCTGCACTTGACCTTATCATCAAGGATGATATTATTAAATCCATTAATTAAGAAATTAAAAAAAATATATAATTATTTTATTTATTATATTTAAGATAATTTATGGCCTTATAAATGAGTTATAGATTTTAATTTCATCATTCGGGAGCATTCGTTTTCTTGGTTTTCATGATTGGTTCACTTGATTATAAGTACTGAAGTTCATATGAATAAGTATAATTATCCATATTTGGAATTAAATGTTGTTAATAATCATACATAATTTTAAATGGTTATATATATCATATTGTTATATGGTATTAGGATTAATGATTAGATAATACATTTAGTGATAATCATTTAGATTATTATAGTGGTATTTCGATCACCACGAACTACTTTTGTCATATGAATTAGTATTATTTATATATACAGGTTCAAAAAAATTATCTGAAATAAAATACATATTTTATAGTCTTTTTCAACCATAAAAATGGTTTTATGACCAGCATTAATGGATAAATTAATGAATGAATGTTTTTCGTCTACAAAGGTTATAAATCGGCACCTCCTGAACGATGATTTAGTTGTTAAAATAAAATAGAGGGGGTAAGGATATTTATGATGGTTATTCCATTAACATGATATAATTAATATATATATATGATACTAGATTTATCATGATCATTTTAACATAGGAGGTGAGGTGAGAATAATGAAAGAAAGAATTTGAAAAGAAAAAATTAAAGGAAAAGGAAGAGGATTTTACCTCTTGAATACTCCTCCCTGAGAATCTTGTTAAGGGGATTGATTTTGGTCTTTTGATGAGACCAAGAGATTCTAAACATGGGGTAGGAGCTTGGTATGAGTATTGGTAAGAAATATTACAAGTCTCAAGTCTAGAAATTTGTCAGGAGAAGAGAGAGTGACTGGTGTTTTTTATAGTGGAGGAGAGGGGTAATTTCTAATTATTTTATTCCTTATTTTATTATTTTTCTTAAGACAACCAATAGTATTGATTAATGTGAAAAAATATAGTAATAACTAAATTTCAGTTATAACCAAGTGTGATTAAATCATCAATGACTCAAGGAATAGTGTATTTAGCTTATAATGTTTTTATACTGTAAATTTTCATATTTTATTATTCACTAAAAATTCAAGTATTTTAGAAAAATCCAAAAAATAAATCACATTAACCATTTCTAGATGTATATAATTCAAAAATGAATTCCAGTTTATGAAAAAAAATTAAAAATGAGAAATTTAATTTTTAATTGAAATCATCATTTACTAAAAAAATACATTTTTTAAAATTAAAACTGATTTTTATAACACCCTAAAAAATTAACTATGGTCTTATTAAATTATCCTAAAATAATTGTACAACTAAATATTTATTTATAAATAAATTTATGGAAATTAATTTTCTTTTAGATCAATTTCTTAATCATAAAATTGTAATTAAATATTTATTATTCACAAAAATACCAACACTTAATTATTATTATTTAAATATTCACATACTTATACCTTGATATCATTATATCATTTTTTCATTTTTAATGTACTTAGTTTTTATCTATATTTTCATGGGTTTGGTTACTATTCATTATGATGATTTACTATTCGTAATGTTCATATTACTATTCCTAAGGTCAAGTTACTATTCACCAAAAAATGCAAGTTGATCTTATTAGAGCCTAAATATCTTACTAATTGCAACTGTTTCTATCCATTTTTTGAAATTCAAATCATAGAGGAGAAAAAATTGTGCTTAACGACTTGGTTATAATAAAAAAAGAATTTTTTTCAAAGAGAATCAGTGTTTCATTCATTACATTCAATATTAAATTTATTTGTAAATCCTTAGGGTGTTACATTCTTCCCCCATTATAAAACTTTCATCCTCAAAATTTCGATAATGTTACCTTATAAAAGATTTGGGTATGTTTTCATCATAAGTTTCTCAATCTCCCACGTCTCCTCATCAATTCTATGATTTCTTCATAGTACCTTTACCAACTGAGTTATCTGATTCCTCAACACCTATTCTTTAGTCTCCAAAATTATGATAGGCTCTTCATAGTAAGATAAGTCTAGTTCCAATTTTATTCCTTTAAAATTAAGTTCATGTGTTGGGTTTGGAATGTACTTCATTAACAAAGAGACATAGAACACATTGTGTACTTTATAAAGGATAGGAGGAATTCCCAAACGATTAGCCACAACTCTAATTCTCTTGAAAATTTCAAAAGGACCAATGTACCTAGGGATAGGTTTTCTTTTCATCCAAAATATTATAACACCCTTCCATGGAAATACTTTTTTGAAAACATGATCTCCCAATTGAAATTAAAAATCCTTCCTTTGATTATCGGCATCGATATTTTTCCTACATTGAGATTCTTGGATATGGGTTTGAATATTCTATAACTTCACTATTGTTTCTTCCATAAGATTCAGGCCCATAATCTTTCTTTCCCTAAATTCATGCCAACAAGTTAGTGTACAACATATCTTTCCATACAAAGTTTAATATGGTGTCATCTGAATACTTGAATGGAAACTATTATTATATGAAAAATAAACTAAAGGTAAATACTGATCCCACATAACTTAAAAATCAAGTGATCACAATCTAAATATGTCTTATAATGTTTGGATTATCCTTTTTGACTACCCTTCAGTTTGAGGGTTATTAGGAGTACTCAAATAAAGGTGAGTATCCAAATCTTTCTAAATACTTTTCTATAATTTTAATATAAATCGTGGATTGTGATAAGACATAATTGGGAGTTGTTACCCATGAAGTGTTAGAAATTCATTGATATATAGTCTTGTGAGGTGATCTTGGGGAAAATTATCCCTTATAGCATGGAAATGTATAGATTTGGTAAGTTGATCAATAATTACAAATATTGAATTATTCGTTCTTGGAGTATTTTTGTAATCTAGTGACAAAATCCATGGTTATTTCATCCCATTTTTATGTTGGACTAGGTAGATTTTTCATGACTCCTCTAGGATGATGTCTTTCAGCCTTTACCTATTGATAGACTATACATCTTGATACATAATCAGAAATTCCACACATCATGTTGTCCCACAAAAAATGTTCCTTCAAATCTCCATAAATCTTATTGCTAACATGGTTTATAGAGAAAGTAGAACTATGGGAATCATCCAATAACTCCTTTTTTAGCTTGGGTATAGAGGGAACAGTAGCCTTCGCCCAAATTTTAGAATTACATCCTCACACACGAAGTTTGGGAACTTACCATCATTCACAGCTTTAATTTTCTTTTGAATATTCTCATTGTCAGATTGAGAACTTTTAATTCTTTCCAATAACGATGGTTGGGAAACCAATTGGAAAAGTTTGTATGCTTCAACTTCTTTGATAATTACCATATTCATCCTCACTAGATCCATGTATATATGATCATTATTGACCATCATTTTATTCATAACTCAATGATCCTTCCAACTCAATGCATTTACCACCTTATTTTCCTTCCCTGGATGGTAGTGTATAAAACGATCATAATCCTTGAGTAGCACAATCCATCGCCCATGCCTAATGTTTAGTTCATTCTATGAGAAGATATATTTCAAGATCTATGATTAGTAAATAGCTCAAATATTTCACCATAGAGATAATTCCTTCATATATTCAGAGAAAATATTAAAACTTATAACTTATGATCATGATTTTGATAATTCTATTCATGGATTTTTAACTTCCATGATGTATAGGAAATAACTCTATCATTCTGCGTAAAGACACAGCCATGTCCTTTTTATGATGCATCACAATAAATCAAAAATCCATCCTTTCTGATGGTAGATTAAAGATTGGAGAATTCACTAACATCTTCTTCAATTCTTAAAAACATTCTCTAAATTCTTTTGTCCATACAAACTTAACCCCTTTTCGAGTAAGATTGGTTAACGGGTTAGTTAATCAGGTGAAGTTCTGAACGAAATGCTGATAATAACCTACTAAACCAATAAAAATATGTACCTCAGTTAAGTTCATCAGTGTAGTACATTCCTAAACTGCCTTTATAATCAATGAATCAATTGATATTCCATCCTCAGAGGCAATATGGATAAGAAAAGAAGCTGTTTGAAGCTAGAATTCACACTTGATGAACTTCCCATATAACTCATTTCTTATAAGAGTCTTCAAAATAATGTGCAAGTGGTTATTGTTTTATTCATATTTTTTTAAGTATACCAAGATATCATCAATAAATACCACCGAAAAGTCATTAAGATATTCCTTGAAAACTCTATTCATTAGATACATGAAAAAATAGGGTGCATTATTCATTCCAAAAGGCATTACTGTAAACTCATAATGTCCATACCTGGTTCAAAACACTATCTTTTGAATATCTTCCTTCCTCATATGCAACTGATGATATCCAAATAAAAGTTCAATCTTTGATAAATATTTGCCTTTGTGAAGTTGACAAAATAAATCATCAATGCGAGGAATATGACACTAGTTCTTTATTGTAATACCATTTATATCCCTATAATTAATGCATATCCTCATAGATCCATCTTTCCTCCTAACAAAAAGGACAGAAACTCCCCATATAGAAACACTGGGGAGGATAAATCCATTTTTAATAAATTCTTCTAGTTGTTTCTCCAGCTTTACTAATTCCACTATAGACATTCTATAAGGGTTATTTGAAATAGGCCCTTCACTAGGAATTAAATCAATAGACAACTCAATTTTTTTCTCCCGAATATTTCTAGGTAAATCCTACGGAAATACATAAATGTAGTCTTTAACAAAAAGTACATCCTCAATTTAAATATTACTTTCCTCACCCATAGATATAGTTTTATCTTCCTCTCTAAGAATTTCATTCAGTAGAGTTATAGGGGTGGATCTAGAAAATATTCAAATGATGAGGTTTCTTCTCTAAATATAAGGGATTTTACACCATTCAACAAAATTGTAACTTCCTTCTTCTTGAAAGATATTTTCACATCATAACAAGAAATAAAATTCATACAAAGAATTATTTCAAAGTAAATCATGGGTATGATGATAAATTCAACAACTAAATCACATTTATATGTCATGAGGGGAGCTAATCAACACATCTTTGTTTCAATGATACTTCCCCTTAGAGTTTTAACTAACATCTCCTTTATTTAATAAAATTGTAAATGAATAATTTTCTTGAAAACTAGGAAGATATAAAAGAATTTTTCAATCCATAATCAAATAAATCATTGTCTAAGTTTGAGGAAATGATTGAAGTACCTACCACCACATCATTAGGAGCTTTAACCTTAGCAGTTGTGATCGCATAAGCTTTGGCTTGCTCCCTTGGCCTTATCTAGGTAATTTTTTCTTGACTCTTAAAATCATTGCCATAATGTCCCATATTTTATAATTGTATCATTGAAAATTTATAGCTTCTTTTATTCCCTTACAATCATGATATTAGTGGCATATTTCTCTACATTTGTAATAGACTAGTTTTCCTTTTAAGCAGGCCCAGAGTTGTTTCTTTCCACAAGTATCACATGTTAAAAAGAACCCCTTTTATTCATAAAATTATCCATTCCTTCCGCTGCCACTCTCTTCTTCTCTTTTTTCCTTTGAACTCATATAACTTAGATAATTCTCTTTCTGTCTTTATATCACCTGATACTATAACTTAGTATGATGAGAATATTTGGGAGACTAGTTCCCTTCAATGGAATCGTTTTAAACCATCAAAGAATAGATAAATCATTATTCTTGGATTACATATGTTTTCTATAGCATGCCTTGCTAACCTTATAAAATTCTCTTCATGATTCACAACATTTTCATCCACTTTTTGATTTAAACACAATAAATACCTCTCTATATCTTCTCATTGTTCTGGAGGGAAATATTTTTCTAAGAATATTTCCTTAAATTTTATCTACTACATTTCTTATATTTCTTACAACACCTTAGTTTTTTGAATTAATGAACATCACTGGTATGCATCTCCTGATAGATGATAAACTTCCATGACAACCTTATCCCTTTCGTTACATCCTAAAGTGAGAAATATCTTCTCTAAGGAACTTATCCACTACACTCCTATAAATTATTTTGTATTCCTATTAAATCGTCAAGGTTGTTATCGCATAAAGTGATCTATCATTTCTATTATATTTTTTGGATTAGGGTGATCCATATAGGTAAGGTTATTTTTCATAACTTGAGTCAACTGTCCCATTATAGTTGTAAGTTTCTCAGCACCAGTCGTGGCTTCAGAACCAACATCATTATTTTTAATTAGAGGAAAATCCTTACATGGGATACATACGTTCATTTAATTTCCATTCCTTCCACTAGGAAACATTTCTAAATAATGTCATAAACAAAATTAGGTTATGAATCATAATGTATAATGTCGAACTAGAAAAACACTTAACATAAATTGAAATTTTATGAATGTTTAATTTCATAATCATAAACATGGTTACTTTGAGTACATATTTACATTTAAATATTTGATAATGGTTTTTAAAGAAAATTTGAATTATCCTAAGCATTTACTATGGTAATATCAATCTAGGTGGGAAGTATGGATTGTTTTTGTGTACCAGGTTACCCTAATTCAAGCCTGGAACACCTTGTTAAATTTTTTTCTCATAGGTACATTTGTGCCAGAACCACATCCACTTGTAGAATCTAGAGAGGGATGTGTTGTTAGGAAGATCCACATAATCTATACCTTACCAAAATTCTAGTATGTTGTTGTATGCTTATCCTAAAAGTCTATCTTATGGTTTTGTTCCATAATCTATGTTTTCTAAATCTAGTTTCTATGGTTTCTTCTAAATATCCTCTAATACCAACTGTAAGGACCCCGAGCCGAGTTTCCTAGAGCTGATCCCTTATATTAATACATTGGTATGTTTACAAGGACATCACATCCTGAAGGACCAAATGGTTTACTAGTTTTCTAAAACCAAATACAAACATAATATTTACATTACAACTTGAAATAAAAAACCTTAAAACTTCATTAGAAATGCCCATAAACTCTTGGATTATTCTTGTAATTCATTTAGAATAATATTCATCTTTGCATCATGGGGAAAAATTGAACATAAGAAATGGGTAAGATCAGATTCTCAGTAAGGATAATTAATACAGTGGAAGTTATCATAAACATAAACATTAGGCAAGGTGAATAACTAGAAATGCATTGCTTTATAAATATACTTGAGCAAAACATGGTGGTATTGAAATCTGATTAAATAAATACATATAAATGATCGTAAGGGAATGAAACATAACCATCGATGATATACTAGTAGAATAATCACATGTTTTATCAATTACTAATATCATAATGAGTCAATTCATAACATCGGACATCTAAACCATATTGTCAAGGCCTAAGCCATGACATCTAAAAATACTCGTGTAAGGCCTCAACCAAAACCCAATTCTATTTTTGTGTCATTAGACATACTGATGCATCAAGGGGAAATAGAGAGGCCCAGCCATCACTTTATAATTCCAATGAATTCCTCATATAAAGGGGTTGAAAAATATGAATTATATACATATACGATTTAAAATACTTTCCCCAATCTATAAACATAATTACTAACCATTCTGAGTAGTATGTTGAATGGTATCAAGATAGCACATCCATAGTCCAACTGGTCACAAACCATTTAATAAAAATTTTTGGATAAAAAACATAAGATATTAACCTAAATAATACATAAAATTCAATAGAGTTATCGAAATATACAAAAATATTCTAATTAAATCATCGAGGATTTTTTTTGATAAATACACTTAATACTTTTCAAAGAATAGTTCTTTTGGAAAATTAATTTTTATTTGTCATGATTGTTTATATAAAACCAAAAATAAAAAAATATAGTTTTTCATGAAAAAGGTAATGATTTTATAAAAATAATGGTTTCTTAATACATATTATGGATTTTACTTGAAAATGGGTAATAAATCGAGACATTCCCTTTAATCGGGCTTGTGTACCGAGATGGATTGAGAAGGAAACATTGCAAAACATATAAATCTCATAAAATAAAGATGAAATGATCTAAATACTTGATTTTTTTAACCTATAAATAGAATATAGATAAAATAAATAAAAATAAATAGTCATTAAATTGAAGTAAGGGTAGTGAAAGAATTACCTGAAGGAAATATTAAGGTTAAGTTAAAACCCATACCTTAAGTCTGAATGAGTTATGCACTTGGCCTTCACATCCAGAATAGTCAAATTAAATTCATTAATTAATTAATTAAGAAAATTTTCTATAAGTATTATATTTTATTATAGTTTTATTAAGTTCATTTATGTCCTTATTGCTGATTTATTGAGTTTAATTTCATTATTCATGAGCATTTGTTTTCTTGGTTTTCTTGATCAATTCACTTATTTACAAGTAACGAAGTTAATGTAAATGGGTATAACTCTCCAGATTTGGAATTAAAAGATGTTAATAAGCATCCATAAGTTTAAATGGTTATATATAACATATGTTCATGTGGTATTAGGATGAATTATTAGATAATACATTTATTTATAATCGTTTAGATTATTAAGGCAGTATTTCGATCACCGCAAACTAGTTTTGTCGTATGAATCAGTATTGTGTATATATACTAGTTCCAGAACATTACATAAGAAAAAATAAATAATTTATAATCTGGTTCAACCATAAAAATGGCTTCATGACCATCCATGAAAGAGATATTATTGATGAATTTTAGAAAAAAGGATATTTTAAAAATATTTATGTAAACCTTAAATAATTAAAAATGTGTAATGATTTTCAAAAAATGGTCTTCTACAGTTGTGTTCATTATGAAATTTAGAGTCTAATAAGATCAACATAATTTTTGGTGAATCGGAAATTATGAATAGTGATTTTATGCTTATGATTAGTAATGTGACCAAATAGATTAAGTAACTTAACTTAAGAAATTATTAATATAAGTTAGGCAACTTGATTAAGTAATGTGATTCAATAAAATAGGTAAAAAACATTTTTAGAAATTATTATTTAAGTATTAGTTTTCTTCGGGTGAATAGTGTTTTTCATGAAAAAATAAATTAAAAATATTTAGAAAATTATTTTCATAAAATGGAGTTCATTTTTGAAATCAAAGCATCGATATTTGATTAAGGTGAAGTTTTGGGATTTTTCTGAAATAGTTGAATTTTCAGTGAATAGTGTTTTTATTTAAAAATTAAATTAAAAATATTTAGAAAATTATTTTCCTAAAATGGAGTTCATTTTTAAAATCAGAGCATCGATATTTGGTTAAGATGAAATTTTGGGATTTTTCTGAGAAAGTTGAATTTTTGATGAATAGTGAAAATACAGTTTTTGAGGTTCGGGTATTTAATGACATCATTAAGGGTGTAATAATTATGCAATAATTCTGGTCAACTTATGAATAGTAATATTAGGTATGAGGTGTCCCAAGTGGCCAATACCATGGGTAAATACCATGGGCAAGCCCATGGTTTTTCCAATACTACCGATGAGGTGTCCCTTGGCAATTAATGCTTTGTCCCCTCACTTCTCTTATAAATAGCAAGCCTTTCCCTAATTAATTTCATTTCCAAATCCCCTTAAACAAAGTTCTGGTCTCTTTAACTCCCAAGGTGCCCTAAATCCTCCCAAGGTCCCAACCTTCAAGCTTTCGAAGTTACTCTTCATTGTAAGGGATTTTTTCACCCTATTCTTTTAAGCCATGACTTCCTTTATATTGTGTCTTCTAGTTTCCATCTCTTTTTGTTGAGGGTATGTTCTTATGTATTCTCTTTACTTTCCATTTCATGTATAATTGTTTAGAGACCCTTTCTTCTCTGATAAATTTGTTTTCTGAAATTTTAAGTGACGCCGTTATGGTGCCGAATTTCTCATAAAAGAAATTCAATCTTATCTTTTCTTTCATGTTTCTTTTTCATGTGGCATGTCATTCAAATATCCATAACATGATCTTATTCAGTACCCATAATGTATTATGAATTATTTATGAGTGGGTGACCCTTGTCCCCTATCTTTTCAATGTTTTCTAAAACAATGTTATATAGTCGTTATGCTGCAGAAATTACGTCTCAAAATTTCTATCTCTTTCTCTCAAGAAATTCCCTTGTTTATTTATGTGAATACCCAGAACTATTTTGTTTCTATGTGTGTTCATAAATATATAAATATTATATAATTTATTCTGGAATTGACATACATATAACCCTCACTCCATTTTTATGGGTTATAAATGATATAGTGATCTTATTTTTGAGAGCTTTAAGAACGTCACGATTTTGAAATGAAACCCATTTCTTTTATTCTCTATGGGTTATTTATGAAATGCTTGATTATGATATATTTCGATCACATGTAAGTAAATAAATATTAATGGTTCACCCTGATAGTGCTCTAAAGCATTGGGTAAATATTTAATCTCTAGAGATGATAAGTTTCACGATACCTTGGTGAATAACCTTGGTAATTTTTATGACACCTTGGGGATGGACCTTGGTGATATGTTCATTAATGTCTAAATGAAATGTTGTAGCCACATATTCTGGTTATGTTCCAAGTTATTTTCATTATGATATTCCTATTCTTCCATTTCTCATGTATTTAGGTTTTTATTCAAGTTCTTATTGATTTCACAAGTACATTGACTCCCTTGTTTACCCTTGTTGGGCTTTCTGCTCACCCTTTCCTTTCATGTCTGTCTCCAGGATATGAGATGCAGTAAATGTACATAGGATAAACCTTTTATGAAGCCTTAAAAGTGGTTTATAAGGATGTTTTATGTTGTTTTCATGTATTATTTTCTTGATTTCCAAGACACTATACTTTAAAGATCCTCTGTTTGTAAAGTGTAATGAAATGTTATGTAATAAAAAGGCGGGTTGTTATAGTTGGTATCAAAGGATAGTTTAGTTATTTATGGAAATTAGGATATAAAAACTTTAGGAAGAACCCTATAGAAAAGTTTAAATATAAGAAATTTTTCTGGTATTTTGGTGAGTATAGAGTAAGTGGTTTATCAAGCAAATACATCCATGTCTGGATACAAGCAGGTGGAGGTGGATCTAGAACAAATGTACATAGGGGTAAAACCCGAAAACACATAATTGATCTAGACTCGAATGGGAACTGGTACACGACAATGGGCCTTGATGTACTCTTGGTTATGACACTCCTAGGGGATATGTTTGGTTAATCACAAGATTTTTATAAATCATTATGAAGGAATTATAGAAAAAAATGTAATTGTCTAAGCATGGAGTTTTAAGACATAAAATCCTTTTTAATTAAAAGATTCGTAAATGAAATAAGTTTCTCACAAAGGATTTATTCTATTAGAGAATGTCCCCATAATCTATGAATACATTGACGTATTCCCTGAGGATTCACCCGGACCTCCCCCAGAAATAGAGGTAGAGTTCTCCATTGAAATCGTACCTGGATCTCATCTGATGCCAAAGACCCACTATAGGATGGAAAATGTGGAGCTAGAGGAATTAAAGAAACAATTCCGATATCTTTTGGAGAATGAGTTTATCTGACCAAGTGTGTATCCTTGGGGAGCACCAGTTCTCTTTGTGAAGAATAAGGATGGATCGATGCAGCTATGCATTGATTATAGATAACTGAATGGGATCATAGAGAAGAAAAAATACTCTCTTCCAAGAATTGATGACTTATTTGACCAACTTCGTGGGGCTCAATGCTTCTCTAAGATTGATCTTTGTTATGTTTATCATCAATTGAGGGTGAAGAATGTTGATATTCCAAAAACTACCTTCCAATCAAGATATGGGCATTATGAGTTTGTTGTTATGCCCTTCAGACTGAATAATGCACCTGCTATTTTTATGGATCAAGAATAAGTTGATTTTAGAAACTTATGTTTTATCAAATGGATATCTTTTGTATAGGAAAATGATTTGGTGATTAAATGATAAAGGATATTTTTGACGATGTTTTCTCTTTTAGAGTACTATATTCCTAAGGGAAATAAAATACTATAGGATTTAAATTGAGGAGTAATGGTTGAATTTTTTTAGGAATATGTATTTATTGTGGACATATGGTGTTTTGGGTTATTTCTGGAAAATGATTTACCTAGAATAGAGAATATGTTAATAGGTTAATTAAACTTTAGTATGAGACTTTAATAGTAGTCGATGTTATTTGGAGATAAATCTTAAGATTTATTATGAAAGACTATGTGATTAAATCCTTCTGAGTTTTGGGTTCGAAACTTAGTTTGGATTATTCTGAAGAATTTTAAGGATGATTGTGTATTGAATGGTCTATCTAGAACTTTGGGTACTTTTTTAAAATTTTGGAGATTAATAGTCATACTTATTTTTATAAAGGTTTATCCTTTTTTGGGATTATATGATCTCATACTAACCTTTTTAGTTTTAGTTGATGACTAAAGACAAGGGAAAAATATAATTATTCTTTTGTGGATTATGTGATTCTATAGAAGATGAATCTTGTGCTTTTGATGAGACCAAGTCTTTTTGAATACTCGTTGTTTGGAGAAAATATTAGTCTTGGTGGAAACTTATTAAGGGATGAAACTCTACTTGAAGTTAAATATATTTCCTTATGTTTTTATTCTATGTAGTAAATTAATTCCTCAAAATTATGAAAGGTAATGTAAAAAAACATTGTTGGTTTACGTTTCCTACTGGGTAATCAGAGACTGTTTAACACATCTTAAGTTTGTGATCTTATTGTGGTTAATTTTCTTCTAATCATGTTTTCTATCACTCTCCATCAGAACATGACCCTTTTTTCTCTTCCATATCCATGTTTTTATACATGGAACCCTAGTATGGGTTAACTCTGGTGACCTTTGTACTTCCCTTTCTTTATTTTAAAGTTATAGTTTTACTGACTCTTTTCTGATGTGGGACTTTCAATGAAATTTCCAAGTCCAATTTTAAAATAATGAGGATGCAATTTCTTAAGGGGGGGAGAATTTAACGACCTAAAATTTTGAATAAATTTTGTTCCATAATTTTTGTGGGTTATTTTATTTTATACTCAATAAAACTATTTCATTTAATAAAATGAGTACAATGAGACCGTTGGGTTTCGACTGTTATATCACCGTTGGTTAATATGACTGTTGAAAACTAATTGTTATAATTATTTTTTATAAATACAACTGATCTCAATTAATATAGAAAGAAGATTCAAATGGCCCCATCCAGCAGTCTTGGGCTGATTGAAGCCCATCTGAAGGAACTCGGGAAGGAGGTAGCACCTTTGGGCTTTACTCTGGACCAAACCCAAGCCGAACATCATCCTTTGAAGTTGGAATGGAATTGCCTTCACGAGAAGTTCAAGATGATAGAAATCACTACTCGGGAAATTTTGGTCGAGCCGCCCCAAGATTTTATCACCCTCGCACACCTTACTCGTAGGTCCAATGCTGGTGTTATAAGGGGCTATGTAACGAGACCGTAACTTCCTTGTGTAATCCTTTGATTTAAATAAAAATTGTGATTTATTCTTATGGTGAAGTTTATGAATTTTTAAATGTCCAGATAAAAATATTATTCATATTATTTATTAATTTTAGAAAAAATGATATTTTAAAAATATTTATGTAAACCTTAAATAATTAAAAATGCGTAATGATTTTCAAAAAATTGTCTTCTACAGTTGTGTTCAATATAAATTTAGAGTCTAATAAGATCAACATAATTTTTGGTGAATAGTAAATTATGAATAGTGATTTTATGCTTATGATTAGTAATGTGACCAAATGGATTAAGTAACTTCACTTAAGAAAGTATTAATATAATTTAGGCAACTTGATTAATTAATGTGATTAAATAAAATAGGTAAATAATTTTTTCAGAAATTATTGGTTAAGTATTATTTTTTTCAGGTGAATAGTGTTTTTTATTAATAAATTAAATTAAAAAAAATTAGAAAATTACTTTCATAAAATGGAGTCTATCTTTGAAATCAGAGCATCGAGATTTGATTAAGGTTGATTTTTGGGATTTTTTGGGAATAGTTGAATTTTCGGTGAATAGTGTTTTTATTTAAAAACTGAAATAGACTATTTAGAAAATTATTTTCATAAAATGGAGTTCATTTTTGAAATAATAGCATTGATATTTGGTTAAGGTGAAATTTTTGGATTTTTCTGAGAAAGTTGAATTTTCAGTGAATAATGAAAATACAGTTTTTGAGTTTTGTGTGTTTAATGACATCATTAAGGATGTAATAATTATGAAATAATTCTGGTCGACTTATGAATAGTAATATTAGCTATCATCTATCGAAATTTTCTAATACCATAGGAAAATACCATGGGCAAGCCCATGGTTTTTCCAATACCACCGATGAGGGGTCCCTTGGCAATTAATGCTTTGGCCCCTCACTTCTCCTATAAATACCAAGCCTTTTGCTCATTAATTTCATTTCAAAATCCTCCCCAATGAATTTTTGGCCTCTTTACCACACAAGGAGCCCTCCTAAGGTTCCCTCAAGCCTACCAAGGTCCCGACCTTAAATCTTTCGATGTTACTCTTTATGGTAAAGGATTCTTTCACCCTCCTCTTTTAAGTTATGACTTCCTTTATATTGTTTCTTCTAGTTTCCATATCTTTTTATTGAGGGTATATTCTTATATGTTCTAATTACTTTCCATTTCATGTCTAATTGTTCAAAGACCCTTTCTTCTCTCGTCAATTTGTTTTTTGAAATTTTAAGTGACGTCGTCAGGCTGTCGAATTTCTCGTAAAAGAAATCGCATCTTCTCTTTTCTTTCATGTTTCTTTTTTCATGTGGTATGTCATTTAAATATACATACCATGATCTTATTAAGTACCCATACTATATTATGAATTATTTATGAGTGGGTGACCCTTTTCCCCTCTAATTTAAATGTATTTTAAAACCATGTTATATAGTCGTTATGCTATATAAATTTCGTCTCAAAATTTCTATATCTTTCTCTCAAGAAACTCCCTTGTTTATTTATGTGAATACTCAGAACTATTTCGTTTATATGGGTGTTCATAAATATATAAATATGATATAATTGATTCTATAATTGACATACATATAACCCTCACTCCCTTTCCATGGATTATAAATGATATAATGATCTTATTTTTGAGAGCTTTTAAAACGTCACGATTTTAAAATAAAACCCATTTCTTTTATTATCTATGGGTTATTTCTGAAATGTTTTATTATGATATACGTGGATCACATGTAAGTAAATACATATTAAGGGTGTGCCCTGATAGCACTCCAATGCATTGGGTAATGATTTAATCTCTAGAGATGACAAGTTTCATGATACCTTGGTGAATAACCTTGGTAATTTTTTTGACACCTTGGGGACGAACCTTGGTGATATGTTCATGAAGGTATAAATTAAATGTTTTAGCGACATATTCAAGTTATGTTCCAAGTTCTTTTCATTATGATAATCCTATTCTTCCATTTCTCTTGTATTTATGTTTTTATTCAAGTTTTTATTGATATCACAAGTACATTGACTCCCTTGTTTACCCTTACTGGGCCTTCAACTCACCCTTTCCTTTGATGTCTCTATCCAGAATATGAGATGCGGTAAATGTACATTGGATGAACCTTTTTTGAATCCTTACAAGTGGTTTAGAGGGATTTTTTATGTTTTTTTCATGTATTATGTTCCTGATTTCCAAGACACTAGACTTTAAATATCCTCTGTTTGTAAAATGTAATGAAATGTTATGTAATAAAAAGTCGGGTTGTTATAGTTTACAATTATAAATTCTTGGAAGTTGGGAATAGAATATGGGGTGATGGGTGGTCTTTATAGTCGAGAAGATGGGTAATTTCTCATTATTTAATTCATTATTTTATTATTTTTCTCTAGACAACCAATAGTGTTGATTATTGTAACTAAATACAGTAATAAGTTCATGTAAGTTCTATACAAGTCTTCTTGCATCAGTAATATCTCATGTAATAGTGCATTTATCTTATAATGTATTTATACTGTAAATTACTGTATTTTACTATTCACTAAAAATTCAAGTATTTCCGAAAAATCCCAAAAATTTACCCTAACCATTTTTAAATATGTATAATTCAAAAATGAACTCTATTTTATGAAAATAATTTTCTAAAATTTGTAATTAAAATCATCATTTACTAGAAAAAATTAGTTTCAAAATTTAAACTAATTTAATAATGCCTTGAAAAATTAACTAAGGTCTTATTAAATTTTCCAAAAATAATAGGAAAACAAAATATTGATTTATGAATAAATTTTATGAAAATTAATTTAATTTTATTTCAATTTTTTAATAATAAAATTTTCATTAAATATTTATTATTTAAAAAAATAATAACACTTAATTATTAATTTTTAAATATTCACTTACATATACCATTATATAAATATGTCATTGTTTCATTTATATGGTGCATAATTTTTATTTATAATCTCTTTGGTGTGTTCACTATTGATTATACAGATTTACTATTCATAATGATCATGTTACTATTTGTAAGGTCAAGTTACTATTCACAAAAAATGTAAGTTTATCTTATCAGACCATAAATATCATACTATTCGAATTCATGTATGTCTGTTTTTCGAAATTCAACGTAGAGAGGTAGAAAAATTATGTTTAATGTCTTGGTTATAATAAAAAGGTGTTGCTTCAAGGAGACTCAGTGTTTCATTCATTAATTTCTATGTTAAATTTATTGTTAAATCCTTAGGGTGTTACATATAATATTTTCTCATAAAAAGTAATAAAAATAATTTTTGAATAAAACATAATTTTTAAAAATATGATTAATTTAAAAAAAATTGATTGATTATTTACAAATAATTTTTAAATAAATTTATATTAAATGTTATATTTATATATATATTTCATAAAGTAGTTTATACTATTCATACTCACCTATTTTACAGATAGGTTATATTGGTCATATCTAAAATAATATTATATCATGGTTTGTTGAAGCTTGGTGTCATGTGTCATGTACACTATCATTCTTGCATATAACATAATATAAACTTGGTGTTTGATATAATTCAAGATATACACATCATTTCTTATAAAGAAAGTTAAAATTAGTACTCCATGTAATGAGAAAAAATAAAAATATTAAATTTAATTAGATATTTCACAAAATATCGGGATGTTACATTCTACCCCCTTAAAATGAATTTCATAAAAGAAATCATCTTGGTTATCAAAGGTTTAACATTTGATAATTCATTCATAGAAAACCACACCATAAAAGGTTTAAAAATATTCTCTTGAAAAAGATAAAGGGGTGTACTAAAGTCATCTGGAATAACACATACTAGGTTTCCAAATACAATAATAGAGGTGGAAAGTGAAAACATGGGAATTGAAGAGAAAACAGACACAAAAATACTAATAGAGAGTGATAAAGAACATGGTAAAGATAAAGTTAATGACCCCATAACCATAAACCAACTAGACATGAAATTGGTTAATGATATCGTAAAAATGATGATAGTCGGATAACATTTTATTTCATGATACTTTTCCTAATGTTTAATAATTTTCATCATAAGATATAATTTCTTGATTTCATTATTTTTCATAAGCACAATCTCATACATTGATTATCCCTTTACCAATTTCCACTTAATCTCTCACTCTAAGAAATAATGGTAAATCTATTATGCCTGAAGCACGAATACATCAGAAGATGAATAAATAGAATGATAAGTCATTCTATATATATTTATCTAAAAATAAGTTAACACTGCTTATCTAATATGGATAAATCTTCATATGGTGAATTAATAAATCAATCTCTAAAAACATATCCAATGTTAAACTTAAATCACTCCATAAATGGTTAACTATATGACCCTTCAGAAATTCAAAATTTATGAAGAATTTTAATAAATTTCTCAAAATTAACTCATCATTAATCATCAAAATATTATTAAAAATACCTTATTGTTCACTTTCCAAATATGTGAACACCTAAGTCATATATTCTTCTAAACATTAATAATAACTAGAATTACAATTAAACCTCAATGAAAATGTGAATGCTTCCTCATTCCTTGAATAAAACCATAGATTATTGAACATATTCCATAGATACAATAACATTTTAATCTTCATAAATGATTACATAAATCACATTATCAAAAAATCCTTTATCAGTTTTGAGGTCATAAATACAATTTAATTTACTTGATCCATATAAATTATCTCTTTATCCAAAATAAAAACCATTTTTTCATCTTGAGGAACATATTAACAGTTATCTTCCCTTAATTAAAATGTTACCTCTCTATTAAATCACTTTTCTATTCCATAAATATCATTTAATATATTCTTGAATGTTATTAATGTAAAACTATGGTGGAAGAATTTATTGATGTTTCATAATTATAATAACCAAAATACCACTAATAAAAATATAATTCTTTGAATCCCAATACATATATATATCAATCATTTAACTTTCAGCATATACCATTTACTAGGATTATTTATCTTACTCCTTCACACTTCTTTATTTCATATGTCATTTGTATTCTCTTCATCGTCACTAATATGACCATTCCTTGTTCAACTTTGTTAGTTTTATTTAATATCTTTCCATTTAAGACATCAATTTTCTCAATTCCTATAATTTCCATATTTTAAAAATTTATCCATTAGTGATAACATAGCAAGACCATTATTATCATCCATTTAATTAACCAAAATTTTAATTTTTCATTCTCATTTAATTTTCTTGTGTCCTTCTTTTCCACACCCAAAACATCGTCTCATTCCATTCAGACATTCCCTTGAGTTCTTCTTACCACATTCTTGATGTATAAGAAAATATATCTTCTTTATGACTTGGTCTTCACTACCTGAACTCTCAGAAAACTATATCCTTCTCTTATTCAGTGAGTTTGAGAGTTGGCTTAGGTGAATGTTATTAATCATGTTCCTTGATAACTGATCAGGTATAATCACAATATAATTTACTCTAGTTATCATCCAATTTTTATTCTCATTATAAAACTATCTGGCATATTCAATGTTAAATCAGTTCCTTCTAGTTCCCACTATTGACTGAAACCAAAAATAATTGTGTGGGTAATACTAATCATAGAGAAAAACTAAATAATCTTGAAAATAACCTATAGAATGTCTAAAAACTGACAACTTCTTTTCAATTTATAAAACCTTAGGTTTATCATATCCCATTTATAGTTGTCATCTATTTAAATCCTTTATGATGGTTTCTAAAGTGTTTGTGAATTTCCAAATATTATCATATGGGAGTGTCAAACCAAGTGTGCATCAAGGCCAGTTTCAATGCTCTAGGTGTTGATAGAATCCAGTTCAATGCATCATTTATATATTTTTACCCATACGTTCCTATTTTAAAAATTCACATCCACTTGTAGTATCTATATAGGGATGTAGTTTCTTGGAAACCACTTGATATTTCCATTAACTAAATTCCAAGACATTTTCACATACTTTGAATCATCCTTAGAATTATCTTCAGAGGAATCCCTAAACATATCCTTTGAAATATATCAAGGGATATCACTAATTTTTTATCATTCTAGTTTCCAAATTTTAACTAAATTATTCCTCTGATAACAACTCTAGCAACCTAGTATTTTCATACATAGATATTAAATTTTTTTAGATAAATATTCAATACATTACAAAAACACGCTTCAGGACTATAATAGTTTAGTTTCTTTGGAAACATAGAACACAATATTCTCAATTAGTTGAAATACCTTCAATATCTCCCCATAAAGATCTATCCCTTTAGTACTCTTCACAGACATACTTTACTTAAAACTTTGTTCATAACCATGGGAAAGAAAACATAATAAAGAGTGATCTTAGATTCTTAGTAAGGGTTAACAAGGAAGGTACATTATAATAATATGAATATAAAGGTATTAAAAAGGAACATCACATTTTAAAACCATACTATATATATCAAAAATCATAATCTTGAGTCATGGTGTAAATATTGGAATTTCATAATACATGAATCATAATGGAATCAAAAAACATAGGATATGAGATTATAACATTATCAGAAGACATGGATTTGTGGAATATACATAATAATAGAAAATATTATTTCAAGGCTACCCAAAAATACATTCACAACATGTTAGTATTGGGATAATGACTTGTTTAACTACTTTGTGCTTGGGTTAACCACTTGTATACCCTATTTTTAGGATTGGTCTAACCACCTGTATACCCTCATTTTCAATCTTGAGATAGCCACCTATGTAACCTCTTTTCCAAGATTGGGATAAACACCCATGTAGCCTATGATCTTATTGAACATTTCTCATTACCAAATTCGTTTTAGGGATATATAGGTCTCACGCGTCATATAATGATAATTATACACATGTGTTCCATAAGATCATAAAACATTCATCATAACATAACCAATGAGTTTATCTTGATTTCATAAACATTTCATCATATAATAACGTACATAAAATAGATTGGATTCGTAATACTTTCATCATTTAATCATGTTATATCCCATGAAGAATAAGTGAGGTTCATAATAATTCTATCATGGTATAACATGTGCAAGATAATGGGTTTCATAAACATTTTGTCATCATAAACCATTCAGATAAATAATAAGAATTGTATCCTTAGATAACATCCCCAGTAAATCATACGTAATAACAAAGGATTTAATTGTAGATAGAAAATTATTTTGAATGATAAATTTAAACATTTCTTTGAGGAGAAATAAATTTTCATTTAAAATCACTTTTTTAAAACATACACCATTTTGGAAATCACTTTCTTTGAAAATAAACTTGAAAACATAAAAATGAAGCTTTAAAAATAATTTAAAACATTACTTAAGGAAAAAATAATTTCATATTTTAAAAAAATTAAAACATAAAACATCATGATAATAATTTTCTTTGAAAATAAAATTAAAAACTTATAAAGGAACCTTTAAAATTAATTTAAATCATTTCTTGAGAAAAATATACTTTTTGATTAGAAAAATAAATTTTAAAATATAAAAACATGGAAAATAATGTTATTTGAAAAAATAATTGAAAAATCATAAATGAGGTTTCAAAGAAAATAATGGTCATGAAGGAAATATATTTATTTTATTTTATACATGTTAAAACAAATATTCCTTCTATATTTTCAAAAAAATCCAAGTTGGAATTATTTGGAAAATGACACAAAGATATCTTTTAAAATATTTTGTATAAAGTTTTACATGGGTAAAAATTCAATCAATAAATAATTTAAAGAATGTTAAAAACGTTTTTGAATTTTTTTTGGAAGGTATGGTTTTGACAGAAAAAAAAACGGGTTCTCGACCAAAATGATTTTTTTTCTAAAAAACATTATTTTTGAACTATTAAGTACATTAAGTGAAACATAATGAAGGGAAAACATGTATTATCATAATATAACTAGATGATAACATAATTAATGAATTTATTTAGATATATATTATAATATTTCATCATTATAAGCATAATCATAAATAATCCCGATAAATAATGAGATTTTAATATAATATCATTTCCACTTTGGAAACATTAAATTATAGACCCAAAGAAGAATATATTTAAATGAAACTTTAAATATAATTTTTATAAATAAATTAATTATATTAAATTCCAAATGTGGTTTATATGCACCTAGTAATTGAAGATAAATTCAAAAAAACATATGTCTCAAATAAAGAATATTGAGATAGAAAATCCTTACTGATTTGGTAAGTTTTGAACCGTAAACCCCATGAAAGAGAGATCATAAAATTGATATTTAGATCCAAATAATTTTTATTATAATTATAATAAAATAAATTCATGGGTAGTATATACACCACATAAAATAAATACGTGGTGAATATGGCATCTGTCTCACATAAGTAAAAAGTTAGATGAAAATCCCTTACTATAAGTCTCAACTACTTTTACACTAGTTATAAAATCCTTTATAATAAATATAAGATTAATATAAATATATTAAATAACCATTATTATATATATCATACCATATATCATTTACTTTTTCCCTTTTATTACCCGTTTATTAAAAATTCCATGTTAAAGACTTTTTTTGGGAAATAACTGCTTTGTTTTTAATATATGTATTGATTTGTTATTTTTAGTCTTATTATATTGATCATGGTTCCATAATATAAATAAATTAACCATGAAATATATATAATATATATTAATTAAATATGTAATTATATAATTTATAAAATATAGAGATAGAAATTTTAATACATTGTTTATAGGGACGATAGGCCACAGATACGCATGGGCGTTGTTTATATTTTCTAGATGTATTGAAATAAATAAATTTAAATGATTTATTGTAATTAAAGAATAATTTTTATTTAATATATATCATATATTTTCATTAAATACATCTTTACTACCTTCTATATAAAACATTAATGAATCTCATCGCTTCGTGAGGTGGTAGTCCACTGTACACACAAGTGATGTTATCATATTCCCACAAAATGGAAAACATGAAGGTATGTGTGATATAATAATTAAATAATAATAGTAATATAATAAATATAATATATAAAAAAAAATATATCACTATTTCCAACTGTGAGAGGTTGTAATGGAAAAAAATGGCATCGGTTCATGAGATGGTATTACGTCGTACACACAAACGACAATTCCATACTCCATTTGAAGGTTGTGAATATGGTTTTAGGTCATCCCATAACATAAAAACATCTCAGTATATAGAATATAATTATTTTATTATATCAAAATTTTATAAAAATAATTAAAGGAGGTGTAGTAAAAAAATATTATTGATTAATGTTACGTCTTCTTCGGGTATCCTCCTTAGGTTTACACCAAAATAACTCCTAGGTTAGTTTTATGAAAAAAAAATAATACTTATAGGATGAGAGGAGGAATGTTTTTAGGTTATTTGGGAAGATATTTTCTCAAACAAAATTGTTTTAAGGTGTGAAGAGGAGAGGAGAAGGAGTTGCCTTTTATAATAGAAGTGAGTGGCACACTTGTTATTTTTTGAAAAAATGAATTCTACCCGCACTTTTTTCATGTCCCAAGGGTCCAATAATGAAAAATTATTTATCAAGGAAGTTATAAGGTCTAAATATTTCCATAAAAGTTTTTTATAATTTTGGATCATTTTTTACCCTTATCTTTTTAGTTTAACCCACCCCCCGCCCCAGGTAAAACCATTTTTACCTTAACTACTAAAATTAAATGTTACCGTTTTCACTATTAATTTTTTTCAAAAATAAAGTTAAACTTATCAGATAATATAAATTATTTTGATTCCAAATATTGAATCCATTTTTCAAAATTTCATTCGTAGTACTGTAAAACTTAATTTTAAATTAATCGCACATACATGATGAGAAGGCATATTTTTAATGAGAAAATTTTCAAAAGTTTACAAATATTTTATATAAATTTTCTATGTAAATTTGATTAAAATGACATAAATTGTATTAATTTATATATATATATATATTTACTAATATTGCATTAAAAATAATTTTAAAAATAATTTAACTTTATAAATAATTTAAAAGAAAATATATTTATTAATTAAAATTCAGCATTTTTTACTATTCATTAAAAGATTAATATTTCTGAAAAATTATAAAAAATTCACAATAATATAATTTGGATATTATGATTTAAAAAATAAAAAATATATTTTAAAATAAATTTAGTAAATTTTGAAAAAAGTAAATTTAAGACAAAACCCGTAGACGTGAAAAAAAAATTGGGTTTTTGAGAAGTGTATTTATTTTAAGAATTAGATTATTTATATTAATTCTATGTCGAATAATAATAATTGAATAAATAAAAATTAAAATATATTGATATATAATATAAAATTATTAATTTAAAATATTACACATTTTATATTATGTTAAATTATTTAGAATAAAGAACTATTATGTACTGTAAAATATTTTTTTTGAAAAAAACCCTTTTGAAACCCAAAAATAAACTTAACATAAAATATAATATAAAGTTGATTAAAAATTAATTAAGAGGATAAAATTTAACCAAATAATATTTATGTTATTTTAAAAAAATGGGGAATATAAATTTTTTAATTTATTGAATATAAGTGATGTTTTTACAAAAAAAATATATCTTTTTACTATTCACTGAAAAATCAACATTTTCCAAAAAATCCCAAAAAATTCACCATAAGTTTAATATGATGATTTAAAAACTTAATTTCATTTTATCAAATAATAGTTCTAAAATATCTATAAATTAATAAAAATACAAATAATTACTAAATAATAAAAAATTAATAATTACTTATAATTACTTATAATATTTTTTAAAATAAAAAATAAAAATAATTTTTTAATAAAACATATTTTTGAAGAATATAATTACTTTACTAAAAATTTATTGATTATTTACTAAGAGATTATATATAAATTTATATTGTGTAGGATATTTATATCTATATTTGATAAAATATTTTCTATTATTCATGCCCACCTATTTAATGGATTGGTTATAATGTTCATATTTAGAATCATAATATTTCATGACTCACTAAAGCTCTATGTCATGTTTCATTCATGCTATCGTTGTTGTGTGTAATCCAAGCTAATCTTGGTGTCACATATAATGAAAGATATACATAGTATTGCATATAGAGAAAGCTAAAATCAGTTTTTTATGTAATTAAAAATATCAAAAAGTTTAAATTTAATTGAAATAAAATATTTAAAAAAAATTGGTGTTTCATATTCCATCATAGATAAAGAAATAGAGTGGTTTCAGGGATCATTTCCATATTCAGTATAATCATAATCAATTTTCTTATATTGAAGAGAGTCTTTTGGGTGACATAGTTTCTCATGTTCAATTCTTGTATCTTCTTTCTATGTTAATTTTCATGTAGTTTCCTGATATCCATACAGTTATCTAAACCTTGAAATTATAGGAAAGTACCATAAAAATTTCAAAGGACTTGGTTCAACTTTCTTGTATCAATTCACACCACACTTATGGAATTTTTTAAGTGATTTTTGGATCTTATGAAATAATATAAATTCATTTGGATGGGCATTTATTCTTTATAGATCATACCCATTGAACATAGAATTCTCTTGTTTTAAAATGTTTGATAAGGAATCTCATTTTCTTATGGAATCATATCATTCAAGACACCAAGTAGTTCTATAAAAATGGTGTCACTCACTCAACTATTAGCTTTCAAATTATATAACTTCATCTCATTTGAAAATATTTTATATTTAGTACAATCGGTATACAATTGTATCTTTTCTATTTATTTAACATCTATAACATATTTGTATAATCTTGAAGGTTATCTTTAATTTTCATTATTATCTCTTCTATATGATCTCTATTATTATTTACAATAGTAGTGGCATCAAATGATCAATAAATGGTAGTGTGATCCCAATTAGTATGTAAATTTAATGCTTCTATGTCATTAAACCAAAATGTATATATTTTATTTATTCTATGAAAAATAAAATGTTCTTACAACTCTTCTGTATTAATTTTTTTTAATAACAACAACGTAGACATTAAAGGATTCGATAAGTGTTGTATTCATACACTATTTCAAACTTGATGAACTCTTTACCTCCATCCTCATACTCCTTTTTCATGTGATTAGAATCCATCCATTTTCTATTCATATCCTCACTATAAGTTTCAATAATATTCATTTTGAAGAAAATATAAATAAATTCACATAAGGTGTGAATATAATGTATATATACATTGATATGTAAACAAATTATCCAAATTTGAGTGTATGCATGCTCTATTTTTAGAATGTATGTATAGATTGAACATGTTTAAGGTCACTACTCTAAATCAAGTTCTTATTTTCCACAAAAGATAAATTCTTCCCTTTTTAACCCTCTTTCACTCTTTTATTTGATTTTTATTTTTCAAATACAACTATTTCCACACTCATTTTCTAATAAAAACCACCATTTTGAATTAAATCATAAATATATTTTCAATGAATTTAATTATATTAATTTTGAATCAATTAATGTTTTAAGTGAAAAATAACTCAGTTAAAAACCACCATGGGAGACAAATTAAAACAACTATTTTTCATTCTTAAGTAAAACGTATTTTTATTATCCAAACCCTTTGGAAATCATATTAATAATACAAAGAAATCTAATTTGATTCAATTAATATTTTAAAAGATAAAGAACTCAATTAAAAACCTTCTTTTGAGACAACATAGTATAACCATATTTCATTCTTAGGTAAAAAATATTGGAGTATCCAAACCCTTTTTCAATTATATTAATAATATAATGAAATCATGTGAGGATATCACACATTAACAATATATGTATAGATATATGTGTGTGTATCTTCTAGGTGGCATGTTAATAATATACACTTTTTACACTCAAATACCATGTGAAGAAATAAAAATTAATGGAAAGTGTAATGTGCATATGAGATAAAATAAGATGGAGAGTTTGCAAACTAATTTCCATACACTCTCAATTATTATAATACTTTATGCCTATATCAATCCTTATAGAATCTTCATAAACCTGTAATGAGAACAAGCTATTCCCAGCCCAAAATACAAAAACAATCCAAACCCCTAGCAACATATACACGATATATATATATGTGTGTGTGTGTGTGTGTGTGTGTGTCCATATATATAGATATATACATAAATATATTCATATATAACAAATTTTATATTTCACTTGTGCATATGTATTCCCATATATATTTTATACATGCATATAGTATCAAAAAATTAAATAATAATAACAATATAGTACATATGTGTAATTTAACTATGGGAATTTCATCTTGTTAATTCTCAACAAAAAATTTGAATTCATAATTGAATATTAATTTTCATATAAACTTTTCCATGTGAAAATATAAACACTCAAAGGAAATTCTACCAATAATATATTAATATCCAATACCAAACTTGAAAAATTAAAAACACTAAAATATTGAATGTCCAAACCCATTGGAAATCAAAAATGGTGATCATATGGTACACGGTAAATAACGAACAAAAAATGGTGAAATAATAAAAATCGATTAAAATGAGTAAAAAGAATCACATGACATGGGTTTTTAAAGGGTCAATTCATCCTAGAAGATTGAGGGGGAGTGGTGGAAAAGGTTTAATTTTATGAGATCTTGAATGGTGTAAGCAATTTTGGTTCTCTATTAGGGTTGATTTTAAAATACTGGAAGTGTTTTATTAGCATTAAGTGTTGATATACACATATCCTTATCAACGCGAAAACTTAATACTAATAAAGATTGGTTTTATTAGTTCTTTTTATTTTAGCACTAATAAAACATAAATTTATCATCTCTTTTTAAAAAGCACCAATAAAAAATATATGATATAAATTATAAAAATACTAAACGAATATATATTAAAAACGAATAAATTATAAAAAAAGGTAAAAATTATTTATCATTTATAAACAATAAATAATCTTAAATTCATGAATTTTATAAATGAGTGAAAATTAATAACTAAAAAAATTGCCTTCAAAAGTATTAAAAATATAAATATGTTTTATTAATTATATAAATTTTTAAAAATAATAAAAATGATTATATATTAAAATGAATATGAATACATATTAAATATGTACATTGAAAACATATTAAAAAAATTAAATGTTAATGAAAAAATATGTATAAATAAACATTAAAAATGATTAAATTAAAAAAATGAATAAATTATGAAGAAAAATAAAAATTAATTAACAATATTAGTGAATAAAAATACTAAATATTACTAAATGAATGAATATTAAAGAATATTGATATTTAATAATTAAAAATTCAATAGATTGAAAAAAATTAAAAATATATTAAGTGTTATTGATTTTATAGATTATTAAAAAAATTAAAAAAATGAATATATGCTAAGATGAAAATGAATATATATTAATTATATAAATTCAAACCACATTAAAAACATTAAATGTTAATGATAAACATGTATAAATAAATCTTAAAATGGATAAAATTATAAAAAAAATAAAAAATTAAAAATTAAAATGAATAAATTTCAAAAAATATTAAAAAAATAATTAATATTATTAATGAATAAATAATTTTAAATATGAATAAGTTTGAAAAAAAATGTTAAAAATTAATAAATAGCATATATTGAATAAGAATATAAAAAAATGAATAAAATTTACTGATTAAAAACATAATATATATTAAAGATATTATGTTAATAAATAAAATTATAAAATGAATACTAAAAATTGAATATATTGTAGAAATATTATGTGTGTTTGTGTGTGTTTCTATAAAAAATTGTATTAATTATGTGTGTGCATGTGAAATTAATGTAACATAATTTTTATATATGTAAAATTGAAAACAAAATGGAATTTTATTAAATGTCCATTACTCTTTTCTAATTATCGAATATTTTAAATTAATATTAAATTGTTATTATAAATTGTTTTTTACTAAATATATGACTTATTTAATGTAAATACATATTTTTTATTACATAAATCATATTTAAGGAAATATTTTATATATATATGTGTGTGTGTGTGTGTGTGAATATATTTAATATTAAATGTATTAAATATATTAATGAATAATTTTGTATAAAAACATTAAAAATGAATAAATTACCAAAAAAGTGACGTCTTGACTTGGGTGCCACTCAAAGGCCCCCCATGCTAGTGGGACACATTGACTTAAGAGTGACTGCCTGTATGTTATAGACTAATGACTAATAGGGAGGGCCTAGGGTGTGTCCATGGGGAGACTATTCACCTTGGGCCATCGGTTTGGGCTTGAAGTCCTTAAGGCCTTCGGGCCACCCAGGCCTTCGGGTCAGTAGGGCTTTCGAGCCACCTTTAAGGCCTTCAGGCCACCTCAAGGCCTTCGGGAGACATACAGTTTCCCTATAAAAACTCTACTAAATAAGGAGCAGCCCTAGAGGAGGATTCAAAGCCGGAACACTCACCAGAGAAGAACCAAATGGATTGGGAAAGAATGAGAGGTTATGGAAACTCCATTGGGACCAGCCTATGCTTGCACGAGAGGATTTTCCAGACGGCCATGCAAAGGTGAAGAGCTACCATCACGATACAGATACTGGGGAGGGACAGTTCCTTGTAGTTATAGTCTGGTTGAATTCCCTAAGACCTTCGGGTGATGTAATGTCTCTTAAGCCTACGGTCCAGGTAATCACTGAGCCTATAGGCCTTGTAAGGGTTCCCCTTTAACCCTTGAAAGGGGGGTTATCAAAAAATCAATAAAAATGAGGCCTTTGAACCATTTAGGGAAGTATAATAAAGGATAAGAATTGGAAATAAATAAAAACAACAAAATTGAATTTAATGACCAGAAGTTGGAAAAAAATCATAAACAAAATGGTGATAATGTATGTCATGTCTCTAAAAAACTAGAAAATAGGTATACATGGAAGCAGGAAATACATGCTATAGAAAAAAAATAAAAAATAATCCAAAACCTATTCAGGCATTCTGAGCTCAGGCCCAGTCATCTATTACCAAGCTCTATCCTAATACAAGAGGTCAATATCAAGTGTCAAAAGTGGGATTCTTCCCTTTTTCAATACCTATATACATATAATCTACCAAGGTACCAACGGTGTCCCAAAAAGGGTGTGGGATAAATCTCATAAGGCCACCACTAATGAAATATATACAATCCAATATGTTAATACAAAAAATAAAAATTTTGTAGGTATATATATATGTAAATAAATTACAAATCAATAACTCATACTAATTTCATACTTAGCTGGTAATGTCTCTGAACAAAAGAAAATTTAATTAATTAATTTATGTTCAGTTTATATAGTTAAGTCACATGAGGTTTAAATGAAACTTAAATTGTATTTTTATATTAGTAAAAAAGGATCCAAGGTATATCAAGACATCATATTATGATGAGGATGAGGATAAAGAGTATCTAAGGTAACAACCAAGGAATAAAATGATGATAATAATAGTAAAGAGGATCCATGTTAATAAACAAGGCATCCCTGGACTTAGGGGTCGATCCAACTCAGTAATAACATGAAAACTGACTATAAGGGGTCTTAGTGTAATACAAGGGGCATCACCTAAGGAATTACACTATAAATATTTCTAACCAAGTACAAGGATCTCATCTAAGGTAAAATGGGATTAGCATGAACAATGGGGATAATCTATTGTTCCATGTGTCCCAAGACATCAATCCGGATCCAAGGAGTGTATCTAAGACATCCTAATATCTAGAAGATAGTTAAGGGATCATACAACATCATGTTGGTAATATTATAGTAGACAAGGACCATGTTCCAAGGTGGGAATCTCCTTTGGTAACCAGATACATGAATCGGAGTGGAGTACTCTAAGTGCTCGAGGAATTCCCACAGGAATCCAAGGCTGGATCAAGTCTAATCACTTCTATAAAGTTGAAAATCTCTATATGTAATAGGAATCTTTTACATAATTTGTTATTTAATTTTATCCATGTAATACTAATGACTTTTAGGGACTTATTAGGTTCATTCCATGTCTTTCATTAATGTAACAAGGAATATTAAGGACATGGAACCATTTAGCACTTTAATTAGTTAATCATTTATTTGGTTCATCCCTTTACCTTTAATAAGAATGAAAATTTGGTCTAAGTATATGAAACCATATGAAAATCAAATATAATTAACAAGGCTAAGTGATATCTATAATATACTTTCCATTTATAATTAAAGATTCATTGATTAATTTAAAACACTTACCTTAGAAGGGTAAGGTGATATATATATATACATATATATATATGACATAATTTCCATTTGAACTTTAATTTGTTCATATATTAATTAAAACACTTACTTTATCAGGATCAAGCCTATGTGTACCTAAACAGTGCGGTAGATAAACCTACATGGGTCACCAAAGCATAAATAAGGAAACACCCTACATGGGGTGGTCAACATTGAGGTTACTACCTCCAATGATGTGATGAAAATTTATATAATGGGATCTATAATATGATGACATTGATTATAAAAAGGTAAATGAATTGAATAGGCAATACTTGGCGAAACCAGTGTGTGCACAACAACAACAGTTTATAAATGATGAGACTTTTAGAGAAATTCATAGATCACCTACCATATAACCATAATATTATCTTCATCCACTAGTTTCCCCTAGCTTGTCCTGGATCAAAAGAAAATGGATTAATGAATCAATACCCTAAAAATAGGGCAAATGAATATATTACACAAATAAAAAATAAAAATAAATAAATTACAAAAAATATCAATAAACATTATTCATGAAATAAATACTAAAATATGAAAAAAGTTAAAATATATATATTTTTAAAATAATAAATTTTATATATTAAGTATAAATATGAAAAATAAATAAAATTTAATAATTAAAACCCTAATATATCAAGTAATAAATATTAATAAATGAAAATCTTAAATTAAATTATTAATAATTTATTATTTTTGTATTTTTCTTCTCTATAAAATTGATTTAGTTTCATATATATGTGTGTGAAACTATTGTATGACATATTACATGTAACATATTTAGTCAATTTTTTAATTAATAATTAAATATTTATTAATTGATATATATGTATAATTGAAAAAAATGAAATTGAAAAAAAAATGTTATTAAATGACTATTAATATTAATAAATTAATATTTTAAATTAATATTTATTTTTAATTAAATTATAAATAATTTTTCACTAAATACCTGACATATTATTATAAATATATTTCAATATTAAATATGATTTATAGATACATATTCAGTATTATATAAATCATAATTAAGAAATATATATATATATATATGAATATATTTATTTATTTATTATTATTTTTAATAAGATAAAAAAATCCAGTTATTATATAAGACATTTTTCAAAAAATAGCTTATATGTTAAGTGTAAATGTATATTTGGTCTTATATATTTAATAAAATATTTTATATTTATATCAATATAAAAATTTTATATATTTTTATATTTTTGTATTGATGTATTCTTTTATTAAATATACCTTTTGTTCGTGCTTCTTTTTAAACTAATAAAGGTCTCCATTATCACTACTAGTAAAAATCATTGATAAAGGAAATCTCTTGATATCGTATGATTTGTAATAATTGTGGTTGTGTGTAGTGTCACAGTATGATCGAGGCAATCTTCTACTAGCTCGCATGAGATGAGTGCAGGTAGTTTGAGGTGGCTGACATGGGATGAATGATGGTAGTTCGGTGATGGACTCCCCTCCCAGGGTTTCTAAAACTTCCTAGAGGAGGATGTGTGCTATCCTAGAGTTGATGTCAATGGTGTGCAACCTCCTGTGTTGTTTTTGAAAGGAGACCCCCTATATGTATCTTCCTACATTGAAAATGGAATTTCCAAAATTTAGAAAAAGAGAAATCTATAAATATAGAGTCAAATAAATTAAACGTTATATAATAATAATAATAATAAATAAGTATTAAATATATAATTAATAAAAATAAATAAAATTAGGTATATATATCTTTATAAATATATATAATTAGATATACTAAAGAAAAACATAAAATGTAAATATTGTTAGAATTAAAATTATAAATATGATATTTAATAAATAATAATAGTACTAATAAATCTTAATATAATAAACTAATAATAATACTAATATAAATGAACTATTATTAATAATACTATAGTGTTAAATAATATATAATAATTATAATATAATATAAAATCAAATTAAACTTAAATTAATAAGAAATTACTTATATTAATATATAATTAACTAAAAATTACAAAATAAGAAAAATAATATGAAACTAAAAAAATAAACTAAAACAACTAAAAAATATTAAACTAACTATTTAAAACTAAGTTAGAAAATTTTTAAACATTTTATAAAAAACTGTGTGCATCAAATCCCCCACACTTAACCTTTTCACTCTAAGTAAATACAATAAAAAAATAATATGAAACTACACCCTAGTCAGAAAAGATAAATATAATCATGAGTTTACAAATTTTCAATCCTTTTACGCATAATATATAATTATTCTTTTAAAATCCCAATTTTTTAAAAAAAATCCTTCCACTCACATTCTTCTTAAAATAGTCATTCACACTCGTACATCATGTGGATAACCTTTCCATCCCTCTCATTTCTCAAGACAATTTGTGATCAACGTTACCCTTAATTCTCATACACATACATTCTTACCATATGATTTCCATGAATTTTACAACTCTACTAGTGGAAATAAAAATATGGAATTAATCTTTAGGACTTCACATTTGGTTTAAATTTCACTAAGGATAAGGGACGATGTGTTATAAAAAAATTTCCAATTTTGGGAAAATATGAGGGTGGAATATTGAAATAAATTTATTAAAAAATACAATATTAGTGTTTCCATCAAATTATCACCCCCCACCCAACTTTACATGTTTTTTGTCCCTAATAATATTATAATCCAATTCCCTCCCTAAAAAATTTATGTTGTTATTTTCTCTACCTATATATTTTTCATTTTTCCTTATTTCTTTAGAGACACAACTCACTCAAATAAAAAAAATATAAACATGTGAAAGATAAAATTAAAACACTCTGATATAGATAAAATAAAAAAAATCCATCAAAATGGGACACAAGTATCTCATACTCTATAGAATCTTAGTGAAATGAGATCATAAAAAACTCTCTAGCTCTTGGAGTAGTGAGTTATAACTTATTAGGTATCCCTAAATAAAAGGTTTACCATATAATAAAAATAAATTTACTTTTTGATGGAAGTGGAAGAAAATTAATATTCCCTTGTTAAAATAAGTGTGATGAGTAGAGATACTTTGAAATGGAAACCAACATCATGATATAATGGCTATCCATACACATCAAATGATTCAATATCCCTTAAACAAATATTGTGCCTTAGGATTCCCTAAGAGGGTAGGGGTGAATCATGGTTTCAAATTTTTCTTTTCATTTAAGGGATCATTCCCTCATGTTGGTTGGAACTCATTAAAACTTCTAGAATGAATTCACATTCATCAAACACACAATAGGATAAATAAAATGGAATATATAAATTATACTCGATTCACCACTATGGGCTAGTCTAAGGAGAAAACATCGACAATATGTTAGTGATAGTGGAATCCATTAAGCTTCACTAGATTTTATAGAATGCCTTTTTTCTACAGTCACTCAATGTATTGTGCGCTACCTTTATAATGATTTTGGTGATAGCACACTACCTCCCGGATATCACTTTTGACTACTCCTCTATCCATGATTCTATTGATAAGTTTACTTTCATTTATCAACCTAAAGGTTTCTTAATCAATGCCAATAGCGTATGATTTAATTTGTATCATGAAAACCGAGATTTTATTCTCTAATGTACTCCATAGTATTCAAGTTCCTATATGATATTTTCATATGAAAAAACCATCCAGAAACTACCTTATACAAATTGTCCATGTAGAAAATTGTTACTATATACCAACCTTGGAGACCACGTACTCGCCTTTTTAGACTATGTACTACACTTAATGGAGCTCCCTTATAATCCAATTTCCATCATCGATATACTTTTTAGGACCTAACATGTACAATCCCTATGAACCACATACTCCCCTTCATGGACCATGCCTTATGAACCACCTTCATAAACTCTTCTTTTCACATTGACTTCACGAACTGGTCCCCACATACACGGCACAAATATCCTACTTCACTTATGATTTTTTCCCTATTCAATATTCATGTTAATCTTTGTATTTTATCTAAGTTCTAGTTAATTATTAATGAATATATTACTGGGTTATTTATATGTAAAGATATTTGAGAGACTCTCAAACCACTGAAATTACTTTTCAGATTGGCTCAGATGGGCTTGAGCATACTGCTATTTCCTCTGCAGGTCATTTGGGATGTGGTTGACTAAGAGGGATGGCTTGCCATTGGGAGGGACCATGCTTGCATGGGATCACTGAGTGGTCTTTCATTGGAGTTGGTGGTTGCTGCTTATGCTTGGAAGAGGTTGTTTCTGGTTTTCTGTTTGGGGCTGTTTGGTGTTTGTTTAACTTTATGGTGTCTCACGTTTCCCTCAAAAGTGTCTTTCTTAATAAAAAAATAATTTTCAGTCAGTACTCCACATTGCGTGGCACTTTCATGGAAATTCAAAACTCTCCACTCCAATACCACTTACTCCAATTAGAACTATGTACTTCCCCTTCATAATTGACTAAAAAACATTACTTTTTGATCGCATGGTGTGCATGTGACCACTGACTCTCTGTGTCATTAAGATTTCATAGAATCATATCATGGGAAATGTACTTGACCAACATGCCACATGCTCAACCACACAATCCTCATACAAACTATGAAAAATGGATACTTTTCTATGAAAAATATCTTCATTTACTTTCTTAAATTCATCCACTGGTTTTACATTATCTATAATTTTTCTTTTATGATATTCGAACTCCTTTTATAAACTCAAAAACGGATTTTCAACGAACACAAAATCAAACCAAACACCCTCCCAAATCACCTTGGTTCCGACATTCTACCCTTTGGGTTTTTCAGAAACCTAATGTGAATGTCAATGTCGTACAACTATCAAATAGCATCAAAATAACTCATCCATCACTCTAATTATACGTGATAAATTCTGAAAATATAAAACAAGAGGTCAAGAGATTATCCCATGCCTTGTATCATGTATTTTATCCTTATGTAAATCCTCATTATATAATTCTTCTTATCTTCATGAGACATACACCTCCCCTTTTGAAATTATTCCACTAATTTTCAACAGCCCATGAATTGCATCTCCCCCTTAATCCTTTAATATTTTTCAAATGGTTATAAATAGTTAAATGCATGGGGATAAGGGTAGGGTAGAACACCAAGGATCAATTTATTCTTCTCAAACATGGTGGTGGCCAACAGATTAGTCATGATATCTACCACTTGACTAGTAATTCCAATATTCTACATTATGATCACTCCTTGATTTAATTTTTCTTTAATGAAGTGATATCTTATATCAATATTCTTGACATGGGAGTGTTGTATTGGATTTTTTAGGATCACGACCATAGTTTTGTTTTCAAAAAATATAACAATTGGTTGTTTTACATCTTACCTGATATCTTCTAATTGTTTCTTTATCCATGGAATCTAAGTGAAATACATGATTGATGGAATATATTTTTCTATGTTGTTCTCGGCATCACAATTTTTTATTTCTTACTCAACCAACAAACACATTTTTTCCTGATAAAGAGTGTACCACCACTTATAAAATTATATTCCACCACATCTCTAGCCTTGATAGTATTAAAAAATATATATAACTCGTGAAATTTTTATGTTTCAAATAAAAATCCAAAATTAGAAGTGCCTTGGATATAACTCGTGATTTTTTTAACTGATGTGAGATGATCTTCCTTCAGATTAATTTTGAATCAAGGCACTAAACATGTTGTAATGATGATATCTGGCTATGTTTCTATTAAATAAAGTAATATCTCAATAATCCTAATATAAAAGGTGGCATCCATATATTTCTCATCCTCATAATTCCCAAGATTTTCTTCATTTTGAATTAATGTCAACATTGGTTTATAATCATTCATTTTAAACTTATTAAGCTACTATCTGGAATGATTTGTCTAGGAGATGAAGGAATATTCCTTATCTTGTATCACCTATAGTCCCAAAATGTATGTCAGTTAAACAATCATAGGAATTTCAAATTTTTATTTCATGTGGTTATCAAACTATTCCATGGATTTTAATTTTCTTCTTCTAAATAGATATCAACCCCACACACAAGAACAATAAACGGGTCTTCCATGGACTACTTTACAAACAAATTATAATCAATACCACCCATTTTAAATTGAATCTTATTAAAATGTGAATCTAATTGAACATACCATACTCAGGGTTTCCAATTTAGACTATATAAATCCTTCTTTAATTTTTAAACCCTTATTAAGTCATTTTCAATCTAAAATCCCACTATTTGTTCATTGTAAACTTCTTTTGAGAACACCATTTAAGAATGTATTTTTCATATCTATATGATAAAATTTAGATCCTATTTGAATATACATAGCCAAAAAATATCATGATTTAATCTAGTCATGATAATGGTGTAAATATTTCTTCAAAATCATTTCCTTTAATCCATGCATAGCCTTTATATACTAAGTGATCATTGTTTCTGATTAAATTTTCCTTCTCATCAAATGTGTTCTCGATGATCCACATTTTTTCAAAAACATTATGATTTTATGGAATTTTAATAATATCTAAAATATGTATTTTATCATTCTGAACAAATAATCCATTCATAAACTTTACCCATAATTCATATTTCACCACTTTTTCAAATGAGGTTTGTTCTACTATTGAAAATGGAGTAACATGATCAGTATTTATCATTATCATTTTCTATGTTAGTGTGGATCAATCTATAATTATATTGGATGGACCAACCAATGTTCTCTTATTTATTCACTAAGGAATAAGTTACGCTTATTTAGTAATGACTTTATCTTCTAACTCATCTGCAAAGTCTTCATCATATACATAGCTCTGTATAGCTTCTAGGGTTACATGGACTTCTTTTTCTTCCTCTTCTTGTTCAATTTTTTTTGGAATATGTCCATATAAAGTGATTAAAATATTTCTACTTAATTAATTTAACATCATTACTCTTCACAATTTTACTCAACTAGTTGTGGAATAATTTATAGGCCTTACTCGTTATTGAGTGTACTGAAAATACTCTTTCATATATATAATAACTATAATTTAACTAATTTTATTCTTTTTTTGGATGTAACAACACTGTAGCAGGGCACTATATCAGTACTGTAGCAGCGGCAGAACTATGCAGTGGCAACTTTGTTGCGGCGGAGGGACTGTAGCAGGTACTATAGCGGTGGTTGTACTGTAGCAGGTACTGTAGAGGTGCGGGTATTGTAGAAGTAATGTTCACTGAGGGGTCCTTTGGGAAAAAAATGGGCTTTCAAGCCTTGTATTCAGGTCACTTGGCCTTGGGCCTTTGGGCTATGTAATGGGTCTCCCTCTACCCATTCTAAAGAGGTCTTGTCTTTAAATAATAAACTGAGGCTTCATCCCCAACCTTTTAAAAAAAAGACACAAAAGTGTTTCAATAAAGGCTTCCTTCTATGACACATTTAATATGGGGTAATTTCTTCCCCTTCTCTAAAAAATTTCTTGATTCTAAGTATACACAACAATATATAATACTTCTTTAAAATATTGGAATGAGTTTCCACCTTCAATGAGTAAAGTATTTGACATATTTCTTGTTATATTATTTCTTCATTAAACAAATCCATTTCATTATGGAGTTCTCATGGATGAGAATTATTTATTTATTCCATGTTTTTAGGGATAGTTCTGAAACTCAATGAAGGTATACCTTGTTCTACTGTGAGATCAAAATGTTTTTATTATACACCCAATCTCATTTTTGACTCTTCTTAGATATGTATTTATAAATCCTATGAATTTGCTATTTATTTTAATAATCATGTAATATGTCATTATGATATAGTAATCAATGAAAATAATGAACTATATTTCTCCATACATTTCAAATATATTTATAAGATAACATATATCAATATGGAAAAGATCAAGTAGATTAAATTATATATATTTTTATTTGTTCTATAACTATTTAACACCACTGATTCCCATATACATGCATCACATGTCTTTTCCTGGTCACTCTTCAGATATGGTATATTCAATAAATCTCTTAGCTCAAATATATTTTCCTTTATTTGTTATTAAATGTGACCTAACCTCCCATTCCAAAATTTGTTTTCTTGAACCATTTTAAAAATATATATATTTTCATGATTTTGAAAATAGTATTGATTATTTTATCTCTCATTACACTTATAAGAGAGTTTCTAGCTCTTTTTGAAATAATAAAACCTTTCAAGATAAATTTAACATCAAGAAGAGAGTCACAAAGTTAACTCGCACTTAGATGGTTTTGTTGTAACCCATCCACATAGAGCACTTTGGTATTATTTATCTCATTTTTTGTAAAATGATTATTTCTATGCCCCTTGATCTTTAATTCTATATAATTTATAAAAATGGTTCCATCAACTCTACCCTTAACATTTTTAATATATTTACATTTTTAGTCATTTGTGATGAATACCCAATGTTATAAATCTAGGTATTTGTATTATTTGTTGCCTTGAGAGTTATTAATGCTAGATTTTACTTCTCAATATTCCTTTTTTCATGAAATACTTGGTAAAGTTGAAGAAAAAGGTGGCCTCTATAATTTCTATTTAGAATGTGTGGTGAAATCAAAATCATCTTCTTTTTCCAACAAAGAGTACATATTTTTAGGAAGTATTTTTTTAGTTAACCTGTATTTGTTTATATCTGAGCTCAGTATTTACTGTTTCCACTTCCCATTTTCCTATAGTCAATGGATTTTTGACCAAATTTAGAAAAAAATAGTATACATAGAAATCATTTTAGTTAAATATACATTGGTATTATATATCAATTCCCATAAAATTTAAGAAACATCCATTGGGATTTCATAGTAATCCTTTCATAGACATATTATAATAGGTTTATTTGGGTTATCAAATATGATTTCTCTTTCCTAGTAATTTATATGAAATATATGTAAATATAATGAATCCTTGTACAAAATCATGTCAAATTTTACTGAATTGAGAATAAAAAGATTTTTAGTAAGTTCATTTCCACAAACCTCAATCAGATAGGAGTTATAGACTTAGGGTAAAATCATTATATAACTAGGAGATTCACTAATAATTATATATATAATAATTGTGGTTTTGAATTGGTTCTATTATTTAACCTTTTATAAAATAAGGAGTCAGTGGAACTAAAATCAAATAAGATATTTGTTATTATTAATTAGAGGATGAGTTTACCTTTCACCAATTAATTTTCATGAATCACTTCAGCAGTTTTAATTTCAAAGGATTTGCAGGTCTCACTTGTATTTGAAGGCTTTTTTACATTGAGTATCATCATTAGTAATTATAATGGTTCATTGGTTGGTGAAATGTACATACTCCTTATAATGAATGTATTGATGTGTGGATGGAACATTAGGTTAAACTTTAATTCCATCTTCTTCATTGGTTAGACTCTTCGAATATTTTTTATATTTAGATGCTTGATATTCTTATATTCTATAATTGAATAATTTTTATGTTCCTTTTATGTAATTATATCCTTTATTATTTTTAAATTTTTAGTGTGTACGAAGATGAATCCTTTTTTTTGTGATGGTTTTTATCATTTGATTTTCCATGAAACTCTTTTTTACACTTTTTCCCCAAAACCATGATAATAATGAGAGTCTAAAATTTCTATTTATACCTTGATGGAACATCAAACATTTTCCTCATAACTATCAAAGTCCCTTATATCTTTCTCTTTTTTGAGACATGGTTTTAATCCACTAAAGAAATAATCAACTTTACTTTTGGTGTCAATGATAAAACCAATGAGGTACCTTGAGTGACTCATGAATTTTTTTCCATATACACCAATAGATTAATCCTCACATTTTTTATCTCAAGGAATTATCTCTCAATTATTTTCAAATATTCTTTGGGAAATATTTATTGAAAAATATCTGTTTGAACTCTACCTAATCCATAGATTTTATTTCTTCCTCCTGCCTCATGTTCTTGATTAAATTTCACCATTTACCCAACTATCCTTCCAAACGAAAAATGGATAAAATAACCTTTTCATGATCTCATCATTTGAGAGTGAAAAATGTCTTATCTATTGTGTTGATACACTATTAATTAATTAGTGTTTCATAAGAGCCAATAAATAAGTTTGGATGTTGTCACATGATGGACTCAATGGGGAGTTATTAATTTATGGTGTGTATGGGATTTATAGATGGTTCATGTTATTATTCATATATTAATAAAATATAATGAGCATATCTATAATATTTTTCACTCCATATATCAAATAGTTTAATTTATCATTGGTAAAATCATTTAATTTTCCATCAGACCAATTATTCTCTCAATTCCTCCTGGTTCTATCCATAGACTATAACCAAAATTTTAGTGTGAGTATCAAGAAATAAAAACTATATTAATGAATCATATTATAATGTAAATCAATTATAATATTTCATAAATTATGACACCTTAGTTTCAACCTATGAAATTTTAATTTCACCATACATCACTTTTGGTTAGACATAGGTTTTCTTAAGTTTTATCATCTTATTATTCATAACTTAATCCCCAAAATTATCTGACCCCCATTCTAATACAAACTAAGATAACCCATTCATAACATGTATTCATAATACATCATTATACATGAATATTTATTACATATAATAATAAATCATACCCTATAAACTATAGGTTTAGTATCTTTGGAGATTAGTTATATGAAATTATTATTTTATAAAAATTATTCATCATCTTCCAAAAATTATCCATATATTTAATCCTTCTATGAATATTACAAAAAAAATCATTACAGAGGGAATATAAAAATAAGAAAATGATGATCCCAAATAATTAGTATGGGTAAACATAATATATTTCAATTGAATATCATAAGTGGACATAAAATTAACATATGGGCATGATAACATAATAAATGTACATGAACATATCATAATATATGAATTTTGGTATAATATAATAAATTATTCATAGGTGTGTAGAAACATGATGCAATATTCATGATCTATTAAATCATAACATAAGTGTAAAGACCCAAAGCTCGACGTACATGGACAATACATTACTTTTTCGGAATACTTAATACATAACAAAAATAGACACACAAGGACCATACTAGTTTAGTGTCTTTGGAAACTCAGAATATAAACTTCTAATCATGTTGAAATATCTTCAACATCTCCCATAATGATCTTCCCCTTTTTTTCCTTACCTAAAACCTTTCTTTACTTCCTGGGGAAAATAAAACATAAAAAGGGTGAGCTCGAATGCTCAGTAAGGGAAAACATAGAGAACATAAAACAATCCATAAACATTTGAAAGAAAAAACTTGAACATGAAATCTAAACATGAAAACCCTGAGCAAAGACATAAATCTTGGAAGTACATAAGGCAAATATCATAAAGAAACATCAATCATGACAAAATATGATGGGAATAAAACATGTAATTGTGGAAACCATTCAGAACTTGTCATGATTTCCATAGTAGCCAAGGCATTGCTGCCAAGACCATCTTAGTGGAAAAAGTCCCTTTCTGAATCGAGTTCACTCCTCGTTTCAGTCCTGTAACACTGAACCAGACTAACTTACCATTCTAGCCATGTCTATCTCATGTGATATAAATCTTTACCCAATGCATTGGAGGGAGATATAGGTCCCACCCATCTCATAATGAAATCATTCTTACTTGTGCCACAAAATAAACATACATCATTCATAATAACCCAACGAATAAAATGGGTTTCATAAACATCATCCCATCATCACATAATCCATATAAAAGAAATGGATATCATTTAATAATAAGAAACTTGAAACCATGCAAATAATAGGGACATTATACTTGAAACATACACATATGAAATAATGTCATCTTAGGTGGAAAAATGGTTTTGATAAAACACTTGAAATGAATTCTTGAGGGAAATATCCTTTCTTCTTCAAAATCAATTTATTTTCACAAAATGTCATGTAATTTTAAAAGAAAAATATTTTTTTGAAAATAGTCATGAAATCTTTTGGTGGAATATTCATGAAAATAAGGCTTTATAAAACCGTAAAAATCCTTTCATGCAGTATATGTTAAAAAACATTCTTCACGTACTTTTGTCAGAAAAGTCAAAAAGTATCTTGTAGGGTAAATAAAAGAAAGATTTGTTCCATACCATGGGGTAAAAGTAAAATGGGTAAGAAGTACTTTAAACATACATGAATACACTTTTATATAACATGGACATGGATGATAGCAATAACCCCAGTAAATACTTACGAATAAGCAATCTCGGATAAAAATGAGATTTGCACAATTATCCCTTACCTTATGTCTGATATGCTTCGTATGTATCCGAACCTCCTGTATAATGATTTAAATAATGTCATTGACTTATTACAGAATCATATTCATTATTATTATATCATATATGGTTCACTTATGACTTTATAATACCCGTTCTTTTGTAAATTCCATGTTAAAGAGCATTTTGGGTAAAATCGTTTCATTTATCGTATGTGTTTCAACTCGTCGTTCTTGATATTATTACTTATATCATGATTTAATTAATTCCATAATTTAAAACATGATTTATATATAATATATATTCATCATATACATATATATTATAGATCGATAAAAGGAATGAAATACACCGTTCATGCAGACGGTAGGCCGTACGTACGCATGAACGCTGTTTTCGTTTCCTTATTGAATTGAATGGAATTGAGTATATGACATAAATATATATATAAAAAAATACAGTAGAATTATTATGTCATATATTTTATTATTATTCATTATATATACTTTATAATCATTCTTGAATGGTTAATCATGGAAAATGAATCTCATCGCGTTCGTGGAGACAGTAGTCCGTACGTACGCACGAGCGATGATATCATTCCCATGAATGTGGAATTGTATTGGAGTGTATGTATACTATTTCAGAATAAATATCACTTTACCATAATCATTTATTTACACCATTATACCCATCCATGTAAGGTGGTGGTGGAAAAACAGATTACACCACGTCGTGGAGACGGTATTCCGTACGTACGCACGCGTGGTGATTTCGTTTTCCATAGGATGGATAGATGGTGAAATAGGGTTGTTTTATCATTATAATAACATATCAATATATTAGTGATACTGATGTTATTACTTCATAATGAAACAACTAAAAAATAAGAAGTGGAAGAAGAAATAAAGTTGAAAGAATCGGTAACGGATATTACCTCTTCTTTGAAGCGCCTTTTTGAAACCTTCTCTTAGGGCAATAATATTGGTCTTTGAAGAAGACCAGAACCTCTAGGATGTTTCTAGGGAAGTGGAGAAGATAAATTTTTAGGGTTTGGCAGAGATTTAAGGCTCAAAGTGGTGTGAGGAAGAGAGGGAGGAGGTGACCTTTTATAAGGGAGGAGAGGGGCACCTTTGGAAAAACTAAAAATATTATTTTATTATAAAGTCATATTCGGTTTTAAATAACTCCAAATTGATTTATTTCGAATCTAAGGTGGGTATGGGTCGAAATAATCTCATCCAATAGAATTTATACAAGTTTAGGTTCCTATTTTAACCTTATCATTTAGATTTTACTTTAAGTTAAATAATTTTACTTTCACCATGTCTTTTTGTGTTCTTACACTATAAGGTTAATAAACTTACTATAACAAGTCAAAAAAACCCAAAGTTGTTTATTATTAATATTTATAACCTTATCTAAGTCATTTGGCCGAACATTAGATTTTTAGGACTAAAATAACAATTAATAATATAATATTTGTTTAAAAAACTATCTTATGTCAATTTTGACACTATTTAGTAATTGATTTTTTTGAAAATCATAACAGAATTATTAGTTCTAAAAACATTAATTAAATCAATACTAACATGTCATATTAACCTAGATTATTAGTTTAATTTATAAAAAGTCTCAAATTACATTTATTTGGGTATTTATAACATCAATTATGTCAATATTTCAATAATAATATAATTACTGCATCATCATTGTGTTATAAATAAATTAAATTATTTAATGTCTAAAAATTACAAATAAAATACCATTATGTTGGAAATCTTTTTATCTTTCTAATGAATATTTATAGTCTAATTTATATTATGTATAACCCTATATTAAAAATTATTTACTTATTAAACTTTGATTTTAACTATTTTAACCCTTCTTTAAATAAATTTATAATAAATGTCCTAATCTAATCCGAGTGGGCCTAAATGGTCATATTTTATTCCTAAGGTTTTTTTTGGTCGAATTACACTTATCCAATAGAATCAGGACATGTGTTAGGGTAATAATAATATCATTTTTACCCTTAATTACCCTATTTACTTTTAACTGTGGTAAATAAAAGTAAAAAGTTACTATTCACCAAAAATTATTTTCATCTCATTGAACCACATTTTACTTACTGACATCAACTGTGTCTCTCAGATTTTTGAAATTCCATTCACAAATGCGGTAAAATTAAGTTTTATGTAAATTTGCAAATTCTCCTAGGAGGTGGGTAAAAGATGGTCAAAAGTTAAATAAAATTTTTTTATATCTAAAATTATTAAAAAAATGACTCCAATGAATTACATTGAAAATATATAGGTATTATGTATCAATTTTGACCTAAAATAAATTTAAATAAAATAAATAATTATTTAAATAAAAAGTCGGTTTTTAAATAGTAACTCAGTGTTTTCACTATTCATCAAAATTTGAAAGTTTTCAGAAAAATTCCAAAATTTCACCCTAGGCTAATTTCGATATTCCGAATCCAAAAATGAAGTCCAATTTCAAAAAAAATTATAAAATTTCAAAATGTCGGTATTACTATTCATAACAGCTAGTTTTAATAATATTTTAATAGCATATCGTTGTTTAGCGAAACTCGGTATTACATACAACACACGCTGTCATGGAAGGTCACGCTTGTGTGTAATGCAAGCCAAGTCAGGGATGCATTTTGTGCAAGCTCCTTTTGGTGTAGCGTACAACACAAGACATTAATGAAATTAAAAGGAATATTTTTCATAAAATCATGAGGTGTTACATTCTACCCCCCTTAAAATGAATTTCACCCTCGAAATTCGTCGGGGTTATAAATGGTTTACTACTCGAAAGTTTCTTTAATAGAAACCCACATCGTAAAAAGGAATACAAAAACTTGGCTTAGAAAACTAATGTATAAAACGTAACGGTTAACCAAATTAACTAATCACTGGGTTTCCACATAGGAGAACATAGGTGAAAATATGGATATGGAAGAGAAATCTAACCGTCATGTTCTGATGGAGAGTGGTAGAAAACATGGCTATGAAAAATCCAACAATCACAAAGCCATAAATTTTTGATGATCTAGGGTACCATATGATTCATCGGATAAAAGGGCACTAGGACAACATTTTTGGTTTTCAGGATCATTTCTCTAATGTTGAAGAATTTTCGAATCAAAGGAAATACTTACTTGATTTTTGTACAATCTCACCGTTGTTCGTGCCTTGAACCATTTCCACTTCATCTCTTAAATAAATGAAGTTGAATTTTCCATTCGTGAAGTGTTAGTAGATCATGTGATAGAATGATGAGTCATTCCATATGTTTCAAACAAAAGGTTAGAAAAAGTTATGAAATATACATAATTCCATCTATGGTGTGGTTAATCGTATACGATTCAAAAAATGAACATATACTTCATATATCATACAGCTTAATAAAATAAAACTAGTTTCTACTGACCAGGGACTTCATGTAGGCCATTGGTAGGCGATAAAGGCCAATCGCACTTCGGTTGTGGGTTCAATTCCTGCAACCTTGTCTGGCACGACAGGTTGTCGCCCATCCTGCAGGTTATCCTTTTTCTAAAGAAGAAGAAGTGGAAGAAGAAATAAAGTTGAAAGAATCGGTAATGGACATTACCTCTTCTTTGAAGCGCCTTTTTGAAACCTTATCTTAGTTGAATAATATTGGTCTTTGAAGATGACCAGAACCTCTAGGATGTTTCTAGGGAAGTGGAGAAGAGAAATTGGAAGGGGTTGGCCGAGCTTTAAGGCTTAAAGTTGTGTGAGGAAGATAGGGAGGAGGTTCCCATTTATAAGGGAGGAGAGGGGCACCTTTGGAAAAACTAAAAATATTATTTTATTATAAAGTCATTTTTGGTTTTAAATAACTCCAAATTGATTTATTTAGAAGATAAGGTGGGGATGGGTCGAAATATTCTCATCCAATAGAATTTAGACAAGTTTAGGTTCCTATTTTAACATTATCATTTAGATTTAACTTTAAGTTAAATAGTTTTACTTTCACCATGTCTTTTTGTGTTCTTACACTATAAGGTTAATAAACATACTATAACAAGTCAAACGAACCCCAAGTTTTTTATTATTAATATGTATAACCTTATCTAAGTCATTTGGGCAAACCTTATATTTTTAGGAATTAAATAACAATTAATAATATAATATTTGTTTTAAAAACTATCTTATGTCAATTTTGAAACTATTTAGTAATTGATTTTTTTGAAAATCATAACAGAATGATTAGTTCGAAAAAAGTTAATTAAATAAATACTAACATGTCATATTAACCTAGAAAATTAGTGGAATTCTTAAAAAGTCTCAAATTACATTTATTTGGGTATTTATAACATCAATTATGTCAATATTTCATTAATAAGATAATTACTGCATCGTCATTGTGTCATAAATAAATTAAATTATTTAATGTCTAAAAATTACAAATAAAATACAATTATGTTGGAAATTGTTTTAGATTTCTAATTAATATTTATAGTCGAATTTATCTTATGTATAACCCTATATTAAAAATTATTTACTTATTAAACTTTGATTTTAACTATTTTAACCCTTCTTTAAATAAATTAATAATAAATGTCCTAATCTAATTCGAGTGGGCCTAAATGGTCATATTTTATTCCAAAGGTTGTTTTTCGTCGAATTACACTTATCCAATAGAATTAGGACATGTGTTAGGGTTATAATAATATCATTTTTACCCTTAATTACCCTATTTACTTTTAACCGTGGTAAATAAAAGTAAAAAGTTACTATTCACCAAAAATTATTTTCATCTCATTGAACCACATTTTACTTACTGAAATAAACCGTGTCTCTCAGATTTTTGAAATTCCATTCAAAAAAACAGTAAAATTAAGTTTTATGTAAATTTGCAAATTCTCCTAGGAGGTGGGTAAAAGATGGTCAGAAGTTCAATAAAATTTTTATATATCTAAAATTATTAAAAAATGACTCTAATGAATTACATTGAACTTATATTGGTTTTATGTATCAATGTTGACCTAAAATAAATTTAAATAAAATAAATAATTATTTAAATAAAAAGTTGGTTTTTAAATAGTAACTCAGTGTTTTCACTATTCATCAAAATTTGAAAGTTTTCAGAAAAATACCAAAATTTCACCCTAGGCTAATTTCGATATTCCGAATCCAAAAATGAAGTCCATTTTCAAAAAAAAATTATAAAATTTCAAAATTTCGGTATTACTATTCATAACGGCTAGTTTTAATAATATTTTAATAGCATATCGTTGTTTAGTGAAACTCAGTATTGCGTACAACACATGCTATCGTGGAAGGTCGTGCTTGCGTGTAATTCAAGCCAAGTCAGGGATGTGTGTTAGTCAAGCTCCTTTTGGTGTAGCGTAAAACACAAGACATTAATGAAATTTAAAAAAAAAAATTTCGTAAAATCTTGAGGTGTTACATTCTACCCCCCTTAAACTGAATTTCACCCACGAAATTCATCGGGGTTATAAATGGTTTACTACTCGAAAGTTTCTTTAATAGAAACCCACATCGTAAAAAGGAATACCAAAACTTGGCTTTAAAAAATAACGTATAAAACGTAATGGTTACCCAAATTAACTAATCACTGGGTTTCCACATAGGAGAACATAGGTGAAAATATGGATATGGAAGAGAAATCTAACTGTCATGTTCTGATGGAGAGTGGTAGAGAACATGGCTATGAAAAATCCAATAATCACAAAGCCATAAATTTGTGATGATCTAGGGTACCATCTGATTCATCGGATATAAGGGCACTGGGACAACATTTTTTGTTTTCAGGATCATTTCTCTAATGTTGAAGAATTTTCGAATCAAAATAAATACTTACGTGATTTTTGTACAATCTCACTGTTGTTCGTGCTTTGAACAATTTCCACTTCATCACTTAAAGAAATGAAGCTGAATTTTCCATTCATTAAGTGTTAGCAGATCATGTGATAGAATGATGAGTCATTCTATCTGTTTCAAACAAAAGGTTAGAAAAAGTTATGAAATATACATAAGTCCATCTATGGTGTGGTTAATCGTATACGATTCAAAAAATGAACTTATACTTCATATATCATAAAGCTTAATAAAATAAAACTAGTTTCTACTGACCAGGGACTTCCTGTAGGCCAGTGGTAGGCGATAAAGGCCAGTCGCACTTCGGTTGTGGGTTTGATTCCCGCAACCTTGTTCGACGCGACGGGTTTTCGCTCGTCCTGCAGGTTATCCTTTTCTAAAACAATACTATTATAACAAAAAGTTCTATCCTTAAACAATGATATCCATTCCAATATTTATGCTTATCCAAAATACTTCTTTCCAAACTCATTTTATAAAGAGAATGAATACTAAAAAGGTCATATAACAAGCACGTGAATACCATCATTTATCCCTCATATATATTGTTGGTCACATTCCAGTCATGTGAATACCTTAATCATGTATTCTCTAGAAAAATGAATACCCATTGAATATTATTGAAAACATGAGTGTTGTCAAGTGTTAACTCTGTCCACATACCAAAATCCTCAAAATTCTATATACTCAAACCATGATATCACTTAGTCCTTATATCAATCATGAGCTCATGAATACTATCAAACATTTCATTTTCTCCTTATCCCTTCATTATGCGCATATCATCTGCTTTCCAAAATATTTGAAACACTTTTCATGGTTACCAGTACAATAAAATTATTGAAAACCACAATATACTAATACAAAAATATTCTAATACACCATAAAAGTACCTCAACAAAATTATTCTTGAATACCAATACATAAACACTTCAATCCATCCTCTTCAATGATTGTCCTGGAATAAGTCCTTCCTTGATTTTAGAAGATAATTTTTAGTTCAGGGCATTGAGTTGGGTAATTCCCATGTTCTCTACAAATAAGACATGGAACACCATAACATTCTGCCACTCTATGACCCTTTTCTCCACACAGACAACATTTGTCCCTCCATTTGAGGTATTCCTCAAGGTTCTTCTTCCCTTCTTTAGAAATCTTAAACTTCCTTTCTTTATGCTCCTCAACATGTGAACATGCATAAAAGTCTATCTTACTCATTTTTGATGAATTAGACATACCACTAAATTTTACCTTGTTAATCATATATCGTGATGACTGATTCGGAATAATCACAATATCTTTCTCTCTAGGCACTATGCAATTTCGTTGCTCATAGTCACCAATTTGTCCATTGGATTCAATGTTAACCGAATTCCTTCTGGTTCCCTCCATTGACAAAAACACAAAAAGAATTCTGTGAGAGGAAAAAATCATACAAGGAAAATAACATAATCAAGGGGGAGTACCTTAAATATATAACATCTTAGGTTAAATTCTAAGATCATTACCGTAGTTCTAGGACTATATCCTATATGTATACTTATCCTTAGGGACATCCCTAGACATACCTTAGAAATATCTCTAGGGATCTCACTAACGTTTTTGCATCCTAGTTTCCAAAGGTTGACTAAACCTTTCCTCTAATACCAACTTTAAATACCCGAATCTTGACGTACATGGACATTACATTACTTTTTCAGAATACTTAATACATAACAAAAACAGACACACAAGGACCGTACTAGTTTAGTGTCTTTGGAAACTCGGAATATAAACTTCTAATCATGTTGAAATATCTTCAACCTCTCCCATAAAGATCTTCCCCTTTTTGTTTCATTACCTAAAACCTTTATTTACTTCCTGGGGAAAATAAAACATAAAAAGGGTGAGCTCGAATGCTCATTAAGGTCAAACATAGAGAACATAAAACAATCCATAAACATTTGAAAGCAAAAACATGAACATGAAATCTAAACATGAAAACCTTGAGCAAAGACATAAATCTTGGAAGTACGTAAGGCATATATCATAAAGGAACATAAATCATGATAAAATAGGATGGGAATAAAACATGTAATTGTGGCAACCATTCAGCACTTGTCATTATTTCCATAGTAGTCAAGGCATTGCTGTCAAGACCATCTTAGTGGACAAGGTCCCTTTCTGAATCGAGTTCACTCCTCGTTTCATTCCTGTAACACTGAACTGGATTAACTTACCATTCCATCCATGTCTATCTCATGAGATATAAATCTTTATCCAATGAATTGGAGGGAGATATAGTTCACACCCATCTCATAATGAAATCATTCTTACTTGTGCCACAAAATAAACATACATCATTCATAATAACCCAACGAATAAAATGGGTTTCATAAACATCATCCCATCATTACATAATCCATATAAAAGAAATGTATATCATTTAATAATAAGAAAAGTGAAACCATATAAATCATAGGGACATTATACTTGAAACATACACATATTAAATAATGTCATCTTAGGTGGAAAAATGGTTTTGATAAAACACATGAAATGAATTCTTGAGGAAAATATCCTTTCTTCTTCAAAATCAATTTCTTTTCACAAAATGTCATGTAATTTTAAAAGAAAATGATTTTGTTGAAAATAGTCATGAAATATTTTGGAGGAAGATTCATGAAAAAAAGTCTTTATAAAACCATAAAAAAAAATTCATGTCGTATATGTTAAAAAACATTATTCTCGTACTTTTGTCGGAAAAGTCAAAAAGTACCTTGTAGGGTAAATAAAAGAAATATTCCTTCCATACCATGGGGTAAAAGTCAAATGGGTAAAAAGGAATTTAAAAATACATGAATACACTTTTATATAACATGGACATGGATGATAGAAATAACCCCAGTAAATACTTACGAATAAGCAATTTCGGATAAAAAATGAGATTTGCACAATTATCCCTTACCTTATGTCCGATATGCTTTGTATGTATCCGAACCTATTGTATAATGATTTAAATAATTTCATTGACTTATTAAAGAATCATATTCATTATTATTATATCATATATGGTTCACTTATGACTTTATATTACCCGTTCTTTTGTAAATTCCATGTTAAAGAGCGTTTTGGGTAAAATCGTTTCATTTATCGTATGTGTTTCGACTCGTCGTTCTTGATATTATTACTTATATAGTTATTTAAATAATTCCAGAATTTAAAACATGATTTATATATAATATATATTCATTATATACATATATATTATAGATCGATAAAAGGAATGAAATACACCGTTCATGGAGACGGTAGGTCGTACGTACGCATGAACGTTGTTTTCGTTTCTTTATTGAATTGAATGGAATTGAGTATATGACATACATATATATATATATATACATAAATCCAGTAGCATTATTATGCCATATATTTCATTATTATTCATTATATATACTTTATAATCATTATTGAATGGTTAATCATGGAAAATGAATCTCATCGCGTTCGTGGAGACGGTAGTCCGTACGTACGCAGGAGCGATGATATCATTCCCATGATTGTGGAATTTTATTGGAGTGTATGTATACTATTTCAGAATAAATATCACTTTACAATAATCATTTATTTACACCATTATACCCATCCATGTAAGTTGGTGGTGGAAAAACATATTACACCACGGTGTGGAGACGGTATTCCGTACGTACACACGCGTGGTGATTTTGTTTTCCGTAGGATGGATAGATGGTGAAATAGGGTTGTTTAATAATTATAATAACATATCAGTATATAAGTGATACTGATGTTATTACTTCATAATTAAACAACTGAAGAATAAGAAGTGGAAAAAGAAATAAAGTTGAAAGAATCGGTAACAGACATTACCTCTTCTTTGAAGCGCCTTTTGGAAACCTTCTCTTGGGGAAATAATATTGTTCTTCGAAGAAGACCAGAACCTCTAGGATGTTTCTAGGGAAGTGGAGAAGAGAAATTGGCAGGGGTTGTCCGAGCTTTAAGTCTCAAAGTGGTGTGAGGAAGAGAGGTATGAGGTGCCCTTTTATAAGGGGGGAGAGGGGAACCTTTGGAAAAACTAAAAATATTATTTTATTATAAAGTCATATTTGGTTTTAAATAACTCCAAATTGATTTATTTCAAAGATAAGGTGGGGATGGGTCGAAATCATCTCATCCAATAGAATTTATACAAGTTTAGGTTCCTATTTTAACCTTATCATTTAGATTTAACTTTAAGTTAAATAATTTTACTTTCACCGTGTCTTTTTGTGTTCTTACACTATAAGGTTAATAAACTTACTATAACAAGTAAAACTAACCCCAAGTTGTTTATTATTAATATTTATAACCTTATATAATCCATTTTTCAGAACCTTAGATTTTTAAGAATAAAATAACAATTAATAATATAATATTTGTTTTAAAAACTATCTTATTTCAATTTTGACACTATTTAGTAATTGATTTTTTTGAAAATCATAAAAGAATTATTAGTTCTAAAAAAGTTAATTAAATAAATAATAACATGTCATATTAACCTATAAAATTAGTATAATTCATAAAAAGTCTCAAATTACATTTATTTGGGTATTTATAACATCAATTATGTCAATATTTCATTAATAAGATAATTACTGCATCATCATTGTGTCATAAATAAATTAAATTATTTAATGTCTACAAATTACAAATAAAATACCATTATGTTGTAAATCGTTTTAGATTTCTAATGAATACTTATAGTCGAATTTATCTTGTGTATAAACCTATATTAAAAATTATTTACTTATTAAACTTTGATTTTAACTATTTTAACCCTTCTTTTAATAAATTAATAATAAATGTCCTAATCTAATCCGAGTGGGCCTAAATGGTCATATTTTATTCCTAAGGTTGTTTTTGGTCGAATTAAACTTATCCAATAAAATTAGGACATGTGTTAGGGTAATAATAATATCATTTTTACCCTTAATTAGCCTATTTACTTTTAACCGTGATAAATAAATGTAAAAAGTTACTATTCACCAAAAATTATTTTCATCTCATTGAACCATATTTTACTTATTGACATCAACCGTGTCTCTCGGATTTTTGAAATTCCATTCATAAAAGTAGTAAAATTATGTTTTATGTAAATTTGCAAATTCTCCTAGGAGGTGAGTAAAAGACGGTCAAAAGTTCAATAAAATTTTTATATATCTAAAATTATTAAAAAATGACTCCAATGAATTACATTGAACTTATATAGGTATTATGTATCAATGTTGACCTAAACTAAATTTAAATAAAATAAATAATTATTTAAACAAAAATTCGGTTTTTAAATAGTAACTCAGTGTTTTCACTATTCATCAAAATTTGAAAGTTTTCAGAAAAAAACCAAAATTTCACCCTAGACTAATTTCAATATTCTGAATCCAAAAATGAAGTCCATTTTCAAAAAAAAATTATAAAATTTCAAAATTCTGGTATTACTATTCATAACGGCTAGTTTTAATAATATTTTAATAGCATATCGTTGTTTAGCGAAACTCGGTATTGCGTACAACACACGCTGTCATGGAAGGTCGCGCTTGCGTCTAATGCATGCCAAGTTAGGGATGTGTGTTGTGAAAGCTCCTTTTGGTGTACCGTACAACACGAGACATTAATGAAATTAAAAAGAATATTTTTCGTAAAATCTTGGGGTGTTACAATAAGAATGTGTCATTACATAGAAATTAATCACATACCTGATCATAGAAAAATAATTTATCATGTCAATTCACATTGCCAATACCATCATCACATAGTGGATAGAGTCTCATAACATGGTTGATTGGGTTCACTCCCCATTCTCATAAACATAGTTGATTGGGTTCACTCACCATTCCCATAAACATAGTGTATTGGGTTCTCTCCCAAATTACTTATGCATCATCTCATGAGATATAAATATTTATATAATGCATTATAGGGAAATATAATTTTTGTCCCTCCCATCACATAATGAAAAAACATACATGTGTGTGTCACATAAACGTGAAAAAAATCATAATTCCATTATAAAAAATTTAAACCATGGTAATGAAATGGTTTTAATAAGAATAATCAAAAAGAATGAAAATAATCATCTAGAAAAATAAGGTGGATGATTCTATTGAAACATTCTCCAAATGAAACTTGATAAACATTAAAGGATATTGATATAGATAAAAACACTTTATAAGGCATTAAAAATTACATTGAATATAAGAAAAATTCTCCATTAAATTTTGATATATATTTTTAAATAAACCATTTATCAATTTTTTTTAATATTGGGGATATAAATTAAAATTACTTTAAAGAATCATGAAATTTTGGAAATTAAACTTTATAAAGATAACTAAAGGAAATTGTGGGAGAAATTTATCACGTGAATAATATTAGATAATATTTCATTCAGAATTTTATAAAATATTGTAAATTTCAACTGAAAATGACCCTAATAAATCATATAAGTAGGGATAAGTAAATAAATAATATAATATGAAAAATACAGACATGGAAGAAAAGGATTATCGATTAAAAAAGGAGATAAGGTTAGTTCTACTCAAAAGCATCGGTCTAAGAGAATTATCAACAATTAGTAGTGGAAATGGTGACAAGACATGTAAAACCAAAAAATAACTTAATGAGTAGAAAATATTTTTTATTTTAGATAGAAATAACATGAAATTTTCCCCTATGTAAATTTAGACATAAACAATATTGATTTAAAAATTATATTGAAAAAAACCTACCTTTACTTTCAACTTCCAATAATTCACATTAAACTCTCATAAAATAAACATAACCATTTTAATAAAATATTTTAGAAACTTGTTAATATCTACTAACTTTTATACTCTTTAATTATTTTCATTTATTATACATATATTATTTATTTATTATTTATTTTCATCAATATATATTAGTAATTTTGATTGTTTTATACAAGTTACATAATGGTGATATCGATCATCATTATTTGAAAAAAAAAATTAATTATTATAATAATATTAATGGTAGTGGAATCATTATTTTTTATTAATTCATGAAATAAATTTTTTTTTATGGAAGTTATGGGTATGGATCATGAAAATGAAATTCATAATGTATATGTTTTAGGTAATTTATTGATTACAATAAGTTAGCTTATAATGACCCTTGATCATTGTGTCACCCTTTTAGAACCATATTTATAACATAAATTACTCATTAATATAATATATTACCAGTATTAAGGTATTCATAGTCATTTATATTGGAAACATTGAAGATAGTATAGCATCGTTAATGTAGGTAGTTGAACCGAACAAAACAAGAACATGTTATACTAAGAAATGACTAAGAGTATAGAATTATATAATAAAAATATTTTTCTATAGAAACATAATTATTTTAATATAACATAATTATATTAGATAATTATATTTAGAAGTAGTTTATATGATAAGGTAATTCTAATGGATGTTGAAGAAATAGTTACATGCTATGAGGAATTCACTCCTCGAAGTGGGTTCCTTCATAATGAAGGATTTAGGCCTCCTTATTGGGACCATAGGACACTGAACGTGTAAAAATAATTTAGGATTAATAATTTTGGTAGTTATTAAAGATATAACTGATGAAAAATCATGGTTATAATTGGTTAGAGTATGGTCCCTATTATAGGTTAATTTGAGTGGAATTTTTTAAAATACTCATTTCTTAACATGTAAGGAATTTATCTTTACATGGAAATTGCATTCAAATCGCAAAATAATAGAGATGGGTTGATAATCTCCTCATCATCCTAATTTATATATATGTTTTGAGATATTTTTTGAATTTATCCCTTATTTTAACCATATTTTACATTTACCATGGTTACCCAATTTTTCCTCATTACCTTTTTTATTTCTCAAAATTGTAATTAACCCTATTAAATAATTTAAATTCCCTAATTACAAAAAATAAATCCATTTGATTAAATTTAATTTATAAAAGTGATTAAAAATTGTTTAAAATAATAAAATAAAACTAAATACAATAATAATTTTTAGAAAACTATATTTTAATCATAATAGATACTTTATTCTTATTCCATAACAATTATTAATCAGTAGATAAATGTTAATAAGTTTTTTTGAATAAATAACAAAAAAAATTATTAAATTTTATTCTCCAAATATAATAAATTTATCAATAAAATAAAAGAATATAATATATCATAAAAATAACCTTTTTAATTAAAACATCTTTTTTTGACTGACACACTCATATTTAATGAAAATTTGTAAAAATAATTTATGTATTTTTGAAGTTTTTTAATGAATGATGCCCATGTATTTCAATGTTTTACAAAAATGTGGGAAATTATAAGTGTGGGGGTAAAATTATTTAAAATGAATAAAATTATTAATAATTTAAATTTTGGTGTCTAATGAATAATTTTGTCAAATATTATTTAAAGAAAGTGTTGAATATAATTTTATAAGTGTAATTTGAAATATTTATAAGTCTTGTTTTTTTCTTTTTCAGCTATATACCAAAAATGTTGGTCAGACAAGGTAGTCCTCAACTCAAGGAATGTAATCCACTTATCCAGATAAAGGAGAGCTAGTCATCCACGCACATACATAGAGGAAGGTCTCGTGATGGTAGGAATGTGTGGCAATATGGGAGACCAGGACTGTGCAACATGTGAGCTAGTAAGAGTTGATGACTGCATGGGTTAGACTTTAACCCACATAGACCGAGCAGTGCAGCTCAAGCAAAGTTTGTGTGAATTTGTATCTAAGATCCCACCTCAGTACAAGAATCTGATCTAGGATCATCACACTTTTCATAATAAAATATATCCATGGCCACGTGAAATTTTGATATGGGGAAACTAATTTTAGTGGTACTGTTCATATTAACCAAAAACATTTTAGTCCGCTCAACCTTACACGCCTTATCATCATACACCTCTGTGTCACCGTCTCTACTACTTGACACTCATTGACCACCCTATTAATCAGTGGGAAACTCCATTTACGATGCCTAAATATCTTTTCCATGGGCTCAAATTTCACCTCCAAAGCTTGATACCATATCAAATCACTTCCTCTACATCGACTGACCATCTTGATGCCCTATTCAAAGTAAGTAGTCACTCTGATAATTTGAGCTCCCTATGACCACTATGAAGCTTGGAGGGTTTTATGAAGAATAAATTCCATGATTCCACATCATATTTCACAAACCATGCACACCATTCATGTGGAAGAGGTGGGTTTTCTCACCTTTTCCATTACTGAAGAGGGGTTTAATGAAGAAGTAGAACCATCACCAGTGGTAGATATGATCTAATGGTATTTCAATGGTAGATGTGGTCTACAATTATTCTAATAGTAGATATGATATATCATTGAGATAATAGTATATGTGATCAACTATTGATCTAGTGGTAGATGTAATAGATTGTCAAACCAATGGTAGATTGGGAGGATGACTTCACTGATATCTCTTCTCTCTTCCACTTGGCACCACTCATCACCACCTATTGTCACTGGAGAACAGCCATGGTAGACCACCTATAGCCAAATCTCGAGCCAAGAATCAGTTTTAAATCCCTCTAACCAGATTTTATCGCTTATGCACCCTCAAACAATATCCATGAAGACCATCATGAGGCTTTATCCAGCTAATGTGAAGGCCAAATGAAGGATGAGTCACTGCTACCACTGCTCAACACCACATCGCCACTACTGTCAATTTTCATGTAGCCCATGAAAAAGGGTATACAAATCAAACCACATACTTTAATGAATTATACCAAGGATGAGGCTGAGAACATGGTTACTTTTCATGTGATACTAAAGATGTTTCCCCTCTTATGGTTGGTATATGGTGACACAATTGTTTTTTCTTGATGTAGCATCATTAGATAAAGTACCAATGTTAGATGCACAATGGTAGATGTGATCTACCATAGTGATAGTGATAGACACCTAATGGTATATGATTCTACCATAACTATGTAATTTCATCTCATAATTGGAATTTCAAAGAGGCCAAGAATTTATCAGATTCAATACAGAATATCTTTAAAAATATATATTCAACATTTCTGAGGATTTTTAAAGATACAATCGAATGAGATAAAGAGTTAACCTCCCTATATAAATAAAAATATTATTCACCACTAAAAAGTATCATAGTATTAGGATCAGAGTGATACTAGATGTTCTATTTTTCTTCTTTTTATTTATCTTCTCTAATTTTGTTTGTTTTATGTAAATAATTTTGTTTATTTTAATTAAAGTGTGACATAATTCATCTTTATTCCACTACTTTATTCTATAAATATTATTTATTTACTTCTATCATTATCTTCTTCTCATATTTTCCACCATGGCCTATATCACACAATAATGATTAATTAACCTGATTCTTGTCCTTATGGGAGGACTGGGTATACCTAAATTTTATTCTTTAATTCAAACAATTTATTTATGTTTGTGGTGAGAAAGAGTGAAGTGTACAAGTGTAGAAATTTTACACCATTCTATGTAAATTGAACTCACTTGTATTAATTTATTTAAATATATTCCCTTCCTTAATTTGAATATAATATCTTCACAAAAGGGAGTTGAGACATTCATTGGATAAAATGGTATACAATGGATTCGGGTCCTGGAAGGTGTCACACTCTCAATTGAGGTGTTCCATCAATATTGATTATATTAGAAGGTTAGATCTAGTTTTATTAGGAATTCAAGGTTTTATATTCACTAAATAAAGGATTAGTAGTCCAAGAATGAGATTTTATAATTAGGTTATCAAACTGAATTTAATCAATCAGTATGAATAATGTAATAAACCCAAATACAAACCCTAAAATTCCAAGTACATTCTTCATTTTTTTCATTACATGTTTATCTATATTTTAATTCATTTATAAATTATATGAAAATATATTGTTTTGATAAAATAATGAAAATAATAAAAACAAGTATTTATTAGGTGAATTTGAATTGGTAAGTAGACAATTGTGAAACTTCTCAAGTGAGAAAACCCTGGTAATCCACTTTGTTTCACTATAAAAACAAATTAATTTTTATTTTATGTACCTCGTGATAGGAATGTTTCAAAACCAGTATTGTTTATAGAGAGATAATCAGTGTTTATTTTCCTTTTCTTTTTCAAAAAGTAGATAGTTTTTATTTCATAAAAAATTAAATAAAATAAAAAATTATTTTTCCATAATTTAATGAAACATACTATATCTTTGTGAATGAAACAATTACTCAGGGATATAGAACCAAGACTGAGTGTTTCAAGATGCTGAGGAGGCCCTCCCACAAATATCTAGAAATCTCACTTACCTGGTCCAGTAGACGATGATAGGCTAAGTGACTGGATTTTCACTTCAAGAATTTATGGAAATCAACAATAAAGTAAAAAACTAATTATCAAATATTAAATTCCATAATGGTGATTCCAATAGATCTCTCCACTTTTTCTTAAGACATCTAATAAGTTGAGGAAAAACTCAAGGATCATTAATAACCCAACCATTTGAAGAGATAGATTAAAGATGGCCATTATGAGATAGAGTGGATTCATGATGATTAATACTTTCATACTTAGTTATGTGAGGGAGATCAACAAGACTTGGAAAACTTTTGAAAAAATATAAGGTACAACATGATCTCCCCATTCCTTAAGAAGTTGAAGAGACAACATCATTTCATATATTATTATATATAAAGGCATAATCCACCCAAGTGTTGTAGTTTGAATAAAATATAGAGGATACTAACTACCAACCTATACTTGATACAATAAAACTTTAAGAATCTTGTATTTCTTATAAAGATATTGGGCCTGAACTAAGAAAGGGAGTTGATATTAATTTGAAAATTTTATTTTTTTATTTCATTCAATCTGACTTGATTATCATTTCTTATTACTTTTAATTTTCAAATTTGGAAAATTCATGTTATTTCTTAGAGTAATATAAATAAATAGCACATACGCCTACTGAGAAACACATGGAGATCCCTGATTTTCATGAACATCCATTTGAGGAATCCCATCAAAAATTCCAATTGGATGAGCATGAGTAAAAAAAGACACAGGATAGTCACTTTGAAAGGGATAATTTAAATTTAAATTTAAATTTTGTTCAGGTGAAATTACCTGATTACATTCCCTTTGATCATTCAATCCCTATATCCTAAATTTATTTATCATTAGACAAGTAAAAGTAGGTTTCAAGGGTAGAAATCTGGAAGGAGGATGATACATACTTCATCCTACCCCCAACCATGAAATTTATAACTAATTGTGAAGGGGTTGGATTAGGTATACTATATACATAGTTCATTTCTTACGAATGAATAAGAAATGGAAGCTATGAAAAGCCACATATAGTGGTTCAAATCCAAGAGGATATATGCACAATCAGATTATGGATAACAACTAGTAGTTCCCTTCTAAAGGAAATAAAAATCTAGGTCCCACTTGGGGGATTAAACAAAGTTTTATCTTTATAATTTATTTTTAGGATTTTAATTTAATTATTAAGACTTGTTTATCATGAAACCCCACTCCCTCTATTCTTTTTTAGTATAAATTATAGGATCCTTAAACTTGACTAATTGATTTATGTTTTTAGAACCATAATGGCACAAGGAATTCCCCAATAATAGTGAAGGAGGAGTAATAAATCTTCATTTCAAAAGTTAATTCACTTTTATGTTTATCATTTAAACACCCTATGTTTTACTTAGATTTTGATTTGAGATTTAGACTAGAAACTACAAACCCAAACATTTAATTTATGCTTCACTTAACTTATTTAGGATACACGAGTTTCTTAAGAACACTATGATTATATGTTTTATATTTCAATGATGATATTAAATTAGTAAAATTTATAATTTAATTATTATAGAAAAGAATTAATATTGACATGAGAACTCATTATTTGAGGGAATTATTTGATTCATGAAAATAAAATTTCCCTACAATTTTTCATGATTTGAATTTTTTAAATTTATATTAATTGATTATTTGTTATTATTCATTCCATGAGTGATTTTATATTGTTATATTTCCCATTACTAAGATGATTTCTCAACCAAATACTTCTTATTATATCTGGATCATATTTCTTGAGTGATCTTGGGGAATTCCACCTACTAAAACTTGTATTGAAACTTTTCAAAGCTATGAGTGTGTAAAAAAAATTAAAAATATTAAATTATCTTTTGAACATTTATTATCCTTAATACCACCTTTATATCAATCATTGTTTATCTCATAGATACCATGAATAACCTATTTAGAGATAAACCATATTTCAATAAATTTTTATCCATTCCTACCCTCCTCTTATTATTTTTTATGAAATTTTATATTTGAAGTGTGGGGGTGATAGAAATCATGGGGAATTGGATTAAAAAATTTTAAGGAAACATATTGGGGGTTCTAATTTTGGGTGTTGATAATGGTTTTCGATTCATTCATTATAATTTATTGTTTTCCCTTCTTGAAAATTTTTAAAAAACTAGGAATGGGTTTTTATCTGGAAGAATCAAAAATAACTATTATTTAACTGATTATTTTTATACTATGTGGTTAGGTGGTGGATGTGGTAGACATTCTAAGAATAAATTTTGAAAAAATATAAAAAAAGAAAAAGAAAAAAATGAAAAAAAGGAAATAGAGGAAATTCAAGAATGATAAAATCATTCATTATGCTTTATTATATCATAGCCATTACTTTGAGTGTGGTGAAAGAATAATTTTTCAGAATTTTAAGGGGATAATGTCATTACACTTTTACTTTAGATATCATACATTTTACTTTATAAAGAAGACTCCTCTTTGAGCCTAAATCTTTAATCATCAATTCCTACCAACCTCAACCCTCAAATTCCTTAGAACCTTAATTGTAAATCCCTCATGATTTCATGATCCTTTTTATTTATAAAGTAGAGAAATTAGTTCCTCTAAAATCCAATGGATATGGATAATATTATCACGATAATAACATAAATATACTTGAATTTTTGTCATGATTAATGATATTAAAGATTCAAAAGTGATGTAAATCATAACTTGGTATATTTAACTTTTATAAATTAAAAAACATTAATTAATTAAAGGAGAAGTTCTATAATTCTTTAAAGGGGAAAAGTAAAATCCTTGGATTGATTAATATTTGGAACATTTAGAACATACATTGATATTTTATGTGGATTTTTGAAAGTTTGATTTAACATTGGTAATCAAATTATTTTATTATTTTGAAATTTAATTAATCATAACATTTGCTCTCTTTGATTTTTAATGTTGAGATTTTATTCTTGAGGAAAATCATAGTTTAACTGTACCAGTATTTAATGCACTAATATTTCATGCATATTTATAAACATAATTTAAGTATTTTTTAAGGTTTTTAATGAATAATTCCCTTGTATTTAAATGTTTTACTAAATTATGAGAAATTATAAGTGTGGGTGTAAAATGATTTAAAATGAATAAAATTGTAAAGAATTTAAATTTTGGTGTTTAATGATTTATTTTTCACATATCTTTTATGAACGTGTTGAATATTATTTTATATGTGAAATTTGAAATCTTTATAATTCTAATTTTTTTATTTTTCATGTGTTTACCAAAAAATTGGCCAGCGAAGGTATCCCTCAACTCAAGATAAGAGGGAAACTTAGCCATCTCAAGGAGAGCCATCTGACCATGCACAATCAAAGAGAATGGACACACGGTAGCAAGGATATGATGCTTTCTGATGGACTCATCCCGTATAGCGTGTGAGCAAGAAAGAGTTACCATGTTCATGGGTTAGGCCTAAGCTCACATAGAACGAGTGGTGCGACTTAGCCCATGTGTGTGTGCATGTGTATTAGGGATCCCGCCTAAATGTAGGCTTCTAGTCCACGATCATCATATGTTTCATTATAAATGATCAACATGACCAGGCATGAATTTGATGTAGGAAAATTTATTTTTATTATATTGTTTATATTAACCAAAACAACACCAGACTACTTGGCCTCACACATCTCATCATAGGACCCCACCACACTACCATCACTATTTCACCTCCACCACTCGACACTCACCATCCACCCTCTACATCACTATAAAAATCCATTTTCAAACACCTAAAGATCTCATCTACAAGCTAAAATTTTACCAATGAAGCCCGATACCACCTCAGATCACTTTCTCCACCTCAACCAACCACCCTGATTCTCTGTTTGAAGGAAACGATCACCATGATAATTTGATCTCCCTCTGTCCACTATGAATCCTGAAAGGTTTTATGAACAAGTGTTTCCACACTCCCATTTCATAGTTCACAAACCATGAATGTCATGCTTGTTGAAGAGGATTCTCTCTCCCCTTACATTATTAAAGGGGGGTTTGATGAAGAAGAAACATCATCACCAATAGTATATGTGATCTATTAGTGTGTCAATGGAAGATGTGCTCTACCATTATTCTAATGGTAGATGTGATCTACTGTTGAGAAAATGGAATATTTTATCTACCATTGAGATAGTAGTAGATGTGATCTACCATTGATCCAATGGTAGGCCAAGAGGATTCCTTCACATATGTCGCTTCTCTCTGCCACCTACCACCACCTTTTATCGCATGTTGCCACCCAAGAACCACCATGGTTGACAATTTGAATCCTATCAAGCTGAGAGGCATTTCAAAACCCCCCTTACCACTTAGGATCACATATAAACTCTCATAATACATCCATTAATATCATCATGAGGATTTATCTGAACACTATGAAGGTATAATGAGGGAGGATTCACCACTACCGCTGCTCTACACCACATCGTCGCCACTGCTGCATGAATTTCATCCCATTCATAAGGGTTTATAACTCAAATCACATACTTTAATGCATTCTACCAAGGAAAATGCGAAGAATTTGGTTACATTCCATAAGATATTGAAGATAGATCCCCTTTTATGGATAGTAGGAGATGACACAATTGACTGTCACTCAATAGCGCACCTATATATAAAGGACCAATGGTAGATGTAGAATGATAGGTGTGATGTACTGTCATAAAAATTGTAATTTTCTAATGGTAGATGTTGTTACCATTACAATGGAATTGTATCTCAGCTCTGTAATTTTGGAACACCTGGTAATTTAGTAGATTCAACATATAATATATTTAAAAAGATATATTCAATGTCTATGAATATTTAGAAAGATGAAAATGTGTGAGATAAAGTGGTTACCTCCCTCTATAAATAAAATGTTATTACACCTTTTAAAAGGATCGGAGGATCAGAAGCATACTACTATTGGTTTATCTTTTTTGATGCTTTTTATTTTACTCCTATGATTTAGTTTATTTTATGTAACTCATTTTGTTTCTTTTAATTAAATTGTTACAACCTTCATCTTTCTTCTATTTTTTCACTATCCCAATCTTCTTTTTTTCTTTACAACATTCTCTTCTTCTCAAATCTTCCAACTTTACCTCTTTCACTCTATAATGAGTGACTAACCTAATTTGTTCCCTCAAGGGAGGATTGCATATACCTAAAGTTTCTTCTTCAATACATATTTTTTAATTATGTTCGTGTTGAGAAAGAGTAAAATGTATGAGTGTGGGAATTTTCCACCAAGACATAAAATTTGACCACACTTCTATTCATTTATTTAAATCTTTTTCATTCCTTCCTTTTATCACAATCTCTTCACATGTTGTATTTGAGGCATTCAGGGGATGAAAATACATATGATGGAGTCAATTCATAGAAGGTATCATTCTCTGAATTGAGGTGTTCTATAAACCTTGATATAGGGGATGTGGAATCTAGTTTTTTAGACATTCAACATTTCACAATTAGTAAATAAATAATATTAATCCAAGGATTATATTTTATAATTAGTTTATTAAACTAAATTTAATTGATCAACATAAATAATATAAGGAACCCATATCCAACCCCTAAAATTAAAAGTAATTTCTTCATTATATTTATAATTTCATTTTAATATATATTTGAATCATTTATCTGTTATAATAATTACATAGTTTTCATAAAATAATAACAAAAACATATATTTATTAGGTGAATTTGAATTAGTAGGTAGATAGTTAGGAAGCTCCTAAAGCGATATAACCCCGATCAGCCATTGGGTTACACTAGGTAAACTTAGAAATTTTATTTTTCTGTGCCCTGCAACAGGAATATATCATTGACCATTAATCAATAGATTATTATTATTTATGACTACTTTTTTTTTAAATAGTGCTTAATTATTTCACCAATCATCCCTAAAATGTTTTCAATCTATTTTATTTAAATGATTCTATAAATATAATAAATTTAATTTAAAATACATTATATTTCAAAAAATAATAATTTCTTCAAAATAATATATTTTTTCAAAAATAAGTTAGTTTTCTTTTATTTTATTCCAAAATTATGTATTTCAATTACCTTGTAAATATTTTATATAGAATATAATATTCAATTATAACTATAAATTAATCAATATACCATTTGAATAAATGTATACCCAATGAACACATTTCCAATAATAATATATCCAGTTACCATATATCCAAAGACTACATATCTAATGACTATATATATAATTAATGTATATATATATATAAGTCAAATTAAATTCCAACAAACTTACATGATTTAGTAAAATTTATTCATCCAATTGATTTAATTCCTGATAAAAATTCTTGTTATATGTTCAATGTGTTTTCTTCTCTTTATAGTTATAATCACTACAAGGTATTTAAGAAAAAACCGTGAGAAGGATGATTTTATGTTTGTTTTCTTTTTTATTTACTTGTGGATTTATTCTTCATGTAGTCATCATAAGGATATTTCATATTAAATTATCATAATATATTAATTTTTATCTTTTATTATAATATTTTATCTGATTAAAATATACCATGTTTCATTTTAGTTTTTTGTTTCATGTGAAATAAAATATTCAACACATTAAATGAAAAAATGTATGGTGTCATGACCTTGAACATCCATCCAAGTAGGTCATGATAAATTTTGGTTCTCCTATATTATCTTGTGTAAGGAAAGCATGTAATGAGTGACCTTAATAGGATTAGATTCCCATTTTTGGCATTTATTTTGGGTTACATATAGTTGGAATACCCTAATAGGATTTGGATACCAAAGGAATATTTTTGAGTTAATCCATATGATATATTAGGATAAAGAGTTATCTGCTCAACTATCTAAGTGTCAGGTCTGATATAATTTTTTACCTATACAAATAAGTTATGTTATAAATTTTAAAGTGACCTAATATTTAATAAAATATGTATCTTGGACCACTAATTTATATAATGTATACTAAAGGGGTAATAATTTTAGTGGGATTGCATATAATAAAATTTCTTATTAAATAAATGTTAAACATGATATTCATCTTATAAAAAATCATGTTATTTATATAATAGCATCATCATCATCAAGAATTACTTTGAGATCAATCCTAAATAAAAGATAATCACTATGTAATAAAATTCTTATACTGGTACAAAAACATGAAAATTATTCATAATAAATAAAAATAATATTTTTTAAAGTAACCCCTTACTAATCAACCTACTATTAATTTGTTTCAAAAAGTTAATATTGATTCTTATGAACAGCAGAAATGAATTTATTAAAGGTTTAAAAAGAATTTTTTATATACAAGATGACTAGATTAGCTATAGTTTCCACTCATATTCTCAATATGATTGAGATTATAATGACTTTAAGAAACTGAAGATATCCTTTAAATATTGATCAGGCTATTGAATTCATTATATAGACATCATTGCAATTATCCTAATAATTTGAATAAGTTAAATAAATATTTACCCTTTTTTATCAAGTTTTTTATTATAAATAAGCATGAAATATTATTTATAAGAGTTGGTTATGTGTTGAAAGTATAGTAGGGTAAGGGTTTCAGCTAGTGGAAAAGATTAGATGGGCTAATAGTCAGCCTTGGTTATTAAAAGATGAAGGATATTCAAAAAAGTGGGGCTATGTTTCCATAGGATGGAATTGTTCGGTACATATAAATGGGTTTTATAAACTCAATAGATAGTTCATATAATGTATCAGTGTTATAGAAACTAATTCCACAATTTTGAAGGATATGTGATACCAAATCTATATTTTACAAATTTTCTAATTATATAATATTTCAAAATAAATGATATAGTTTATGAATTTTTTATTTTTCATTTAAATGGGGAAGAAAAGGGTTATTAAATCATTTATTTGAATATAAAAGAGTATATTAAGCTCAAATAAATCTAAATAAACGATCTGTATAGTTATATTATTTCTATTATATAATAAGATAAGTTGTTTATTAATAAATAATTATTAAATATAATATGATATGATAGATTTAATACATATGGTTAATGATTATTCAGATCTTATAATATATTTAAGAAGTCAATAAGGAAAAATGAGTTTTATCTAGATAAAAAAAATTCCCTTGTGATAAAAGTGTTTATCTAATAAGTTTGTTAAAATATGTTGGTTGTGATCCCACCACCTATTAGTGGAATATTTTGAAATATTTAATTAAAAATATAACTCTAAACACAGATAATACCATATAATATATGGATATTGATATCTTATTTGTTGAATATTCCCACTAAGAGTAAATAAGTGTTATGTCTAGAATAAAAAATAGTTTGTGCTCCTTAGCATGGTATTTTTAAAATAATATAGTTTTTAAGAGGTAAGTGGGATTATGTTCAGAATTAGAGAAGTTAAAAGTGTAAAAAAATAAAAGATTAAATTAGTCAAATTTCAAGTGAATGTCACTTTATATCCTAAAACATTTTAGGATGAGTTGGTAAACAAATAATGTAAAGTGTTACATTTTCTATCAAAGGAGTTCAATGGAAATTTTGATAAAATGTGTTCCAAGATTGATGATGATGATGATGATAAAGTTAGAAATATTTCCAAGTAGACAATAGAATTATTAACATCATAAAATTAGATTTTTTTTAATTAAAGAAGTTTGATACTAAGTTCAAAGAGTTAAACATTGTGAATATGATTCATAGGTCTCATCATTATTCAAATAAACTTTCTTCATATGTGTTACCCATTAAGTAGATAAGGCCTCTTTGGTGGTTTATCATATGGGATATAATTAGATAGGATCATATGTGTTGTTTTATTATTTATTCTTATAGTAGTTTAAGAAAATGAAATTTATCTTACTAAATAAGATAGTGTCTCTACTTTATCATTATTTAAATATATTTCTATATATTGTGTGAAGTCAAATTATAATTAACCTCTCAAAGCATTACTTTGAGCTATCCATAACTAATGTTCATCATGTATTATTGTAGTTTGTGGTGGAATGTTAAATTTACCATGGGTAATATTTCATATAGAAATAAAGAATATTCTTATGAGGCACAAAAGAAGTTTTTTATATTGAATGACCTATCACGTATATCACATAGAGTTCCATAAACGTTATCTTTGGTATATCAAGAGTGCATAATTCATATTGAATCCCTATACCTGGGGTTAGAAAGATACATGGAATGATATCCTTCGTACTTTGATACATTTCTTACATAATCGTTGAGGCTTATCTAATCAAGTAGTAGTTGGGTATGATTTTGATCATGTCATCAGTTGAAGCATAACCAAAATAGGATTTATTATTTAAAATTGAGAGTATGGTGTCTAGTCCCTTGATTGAGATATATTTATTATGTGTATGTATATACCTAGATATGGTTTTTATAATGTGATTATCTATTTGGGTAAGGGGCATATGATGTGTTCATCCACTTATATGAATAACATGTGTTGTATACATAGTTTTAGTCATTATATACTCAGATAATCAAGAATATATGGGTTGTTATATAATAATGACTTATTTTGTGTCTTGTGGTTACATGATGTATTTGACCAAGGGATAATCCAGAAATTTATTCTTATTATGATATAACTAGTGGAAAAATGTATAGATATAAATATATTTAATAGAGATCATGTTAGATCCCTTTTTATCTTGAGTAGCACATATTTTTTTCATTACTTAAATTTATGAATTCAAGAATTCATATTTTTCTTCAATGATTCAAAGGCCTTTGGGGTCACACTTTGTAACGCCCCGACCCCAGCTGCCCAGAGTCGGTGCATTACTTCGTAACATTGGCATGATCACAAAAGATCAATTCTCTAAAGACCGATTAGTTTAGTAGCCTTGGAAACACTAGATACATTCATAAACATTACATTACATCATAAAGTGAAAAACTACAATAAAAAAAGTCTCCATAGTCCACACTCATATCCTCTTATGACTATCCCTGCAGGTCATTCATAAAATACTTCTTCACATCCTGGAAAATATTAAAACATTGAAAGGGGTGAGCTCAAATTCTCAGTAAAGATAACAATATAGCAGAAGCTTTCATAAATAAACATTAACATTTAAGGCAATGTATAACTAAAACAAAAGCCTTTTAAACTTGAACATCAACATAATATGGCAAAAGTAAAATTAGATAATGCCACTTACTTCTTCACATGGATATTCTACTGATCGAATAATCACATGCAATATCAATAACCACTTTCATAATGATGGAATGCATAATGCCAGACTATCATAACCACGTAGCCAAGGCCTCGTTCCAAGACCACAAATAAGATTTTGTCAAGGCCTCGTTCTAAGACACTAGTTTGTCTCATGAGACCTACCGATGCATCGAGGAGCTATAGCGGGCTCCACCCGTCACTTATTAAGTCCAATTCATTCCTCATATGAATAGGTTTAAACATATCACAAACCATAACATAATCGTATCACATAAAACATGCATAAAGGAAACATAACATTTCCACATTTCAATCACAAGATATCAATAAAACATATTGATATAATAAAAATGCTTTCAAAACCATTTTCAATACCAAAATAAAATAAAGTTAAAACTTTGTATTTATTTTTCAATAAAAAAAGTGATGGCTTGTAGAGGAAGCTGAAACTCAAATAATGGTCACGGCAGCGGAGAAGTCGTTGTCGCCGTATATGTACAGAAAGAAAAACATTCCCTTTTTTTCGTTTAGTAAAACGCTTCATATAAAAAAGATTCCTTTTGAATAAACGTCAAAGTCAAAGGGGTTTATACACCGTATAAAATAAAGTTGTGTATAAAACAAAATATGCCTCAATGAAAGGAGATTGAGAGGAAGACCATTAAAAAGATCATTTTTAAAAATAAAGTAGATATATTATGTGTATTCACTATAAGTACACATAAATAAAGTAAAAATACAATATAGGACATAATAATATCATGACATAATTTTAAAGTAGGAGATTAACCCAAAGAATGGAAATTGGGTTAAGAAATTCCCTTACCTTGTGTCCGACTTGACTCAATCGTTCTTTAACCTCCTGAATAATAAACAAGAGTTAATATCTACCTTATTAAGAACCATTTTCAATTTAATTATCCTTTTTATATCACTTATTACAATGTTATGGACATTATGTAATTATTTAAGTTAATAACGGTCGTTTTGTCGATCTTTGGTACTTGAGTCAACAATAAACTTATTATAATTACAAGTTGTTTGTGTGGTGAAATATCCATTATATCCAGAATTATATTCATGATGTAGATATCATATATATCATATATATCCAGTATATACATTCATTCATAATATTACGTAACATTTAGAGGTAAGAAATGAAATGCACCGTTCATGGAGACGGTAAGCCGTACGTACGCATGAACGCTACTTTCATTTCTATTTCGTATTTAATGGAATGAAATCATAATTATATAAAGGTATAATATATTTCCAGTATAATATTATATATAATATCATTTACTCCATCCTTTATACATCCCACATATGGCATTAACGATTCACATCACTTTGAGGGGGCGGTAGTCCGCACTTCCTAAAATGAAATTATCGCGTTTACCCATAATGGAAATCATAAAGTATGCCATAAATGAGAAATACAGAAGCATAAGGAAAACATAAACATATTATATATCATATATAAATATAGTGACATCTTAATGGCCACCTTTGAAGGTGTTATATGAGTGTTGAACAATCATCGTTTCGTGAGGCAGAAATTCGCCATCCACAGAAACCGTATGTTCTTTAACCATTAGATGTAGGTGTGTGTAAGTGTAGTTCAAATACTCATTATAACAACATACTAGTATATTGAGGATACTTTTTTTGTTACAAAAGAAAGGAATAAAAATATTTTAAGGGGTTGGAGAAGCAAAATAAAACAAAACAACATTAGAGAAGAAATTACCTTAAAATCGGTTAACTCTTTTTGATTTGAGATAAAGGCTTCCTTGGGAAGACTTCTGACCAAGGTGAGGCTTCTAGGAGTAAGGGAGGGAAGTTGGGAGAGTATTTGGGCAGAGTTTGGCCGAGCCAAATGGCTTGAAAGTTTGAATAATGTGGGAGTGGTGGGGGCCTTTTATAAGTGGAGAGGAGGGGAACTTTTGGAAAGTAATGAAATGTTATTTTATTATACAATGATTTTCGGATTCTAAAGGTCCCACACTTATATAATTCGAGGATAAGGTGATAAGGGTTATAAATATACTCATCCAATAGTCTTTTGACAAGTTTGATGCTCATATTTTACATTATCTTTTCATTTTATTTAAATCGTTAATTAATGAGGTAGTCGTTGCATCATCATGGTGTCATAAATAATTTAATTTATTTAATGTCTAAAAATTATAAAAAAAATACTATGATGTAGGAACTCTTCTTAGATTTCCAATTACTATTTATAGTCAAAACTATGACTTGTATAACACCATGTAAAAAATTTTTTAGTAAAACATTTCATGTTTGTGTCATTTTTTTTACTTTAACATTAAATAAAAGGTATTTATGTCATTTTCCAACTAAAGTGTCTCCATGGGGTCCCCAAGTTTACCCATGGATTTTCTTGGTCGTTCATGGCACATCCAATGAGGTGGATATGCTTCAAGCTCATCTCATATTATTAAAACATTATTTTTTCCTTAAACTACACTAACTACCTCTAATCGTGATTAAGAACTTAAAAGTTACTATTCACCAAAAAATTATTTTAATCTCATTGAACCACATTTTACTTATTAATAACAACCATGTATGTCGGATTTTTGAAAATCAAATCATAGAAGTGGTAATATTTCATTTAAACGAAAAATCAGTTTTTTAACTACCACTTAGTGGTTTCACTATTCATCAAAAATTGAAGTTTTTCAGAACAATGCCAAAATTTCACCCTAAGCTATAATTTATATTCCGAATTCAAAAATGATGTCTATTTTATGAAATTCCAAACATATAAGTTTCATTAATTAATTTTATAATTAATTCCCGCTGTCACAACAAATAGCGTGTTTTTAACAAACAATATATATCAAAAGATTGACAATTGTTTATGTCCAATTTCAAAGTGAAATTAATTCTAATGAACACCATTGGATAAAATGGTAAAAATATATTCTAATTATACTTTAAAAACACTCAATATTATAACTTATCACTATAAATTATTTTGATTAAAAAGGTTGTTTTAAGTATTTTTCACTATTCATAAAAATTTGGAAGTTCTCATAAAATTACAAAAAATTCAACATAGGCTAATTTCAATATTAGGAATACAAAAATGAATTCCATTTTGAAATATAAAATTTCTATAATTTAAAAAAGTGGGTATTATTATTCATAACAGCTACTTTGATTAGTCGCGGTGTGTTAGAACTCGAAGTTGCGTACAATGCAAGCTATTACATTATTAAATGAGAAGCGTATCATGGAAGCTCGGGGTGTTACATTCTCCCCTCCTACAATAAATTGCATCCTTGCAATTTGAAATTTTTCTTTTAAAATAAAAGGTTGAAAATAGAAAATACCTTTATAGAAAACCCACATCGGAAATAGGGTTAATAAAAATATAACTTTAAAAGATAGAAAGATAAGTACAAAGGTCACCCGAGATAGCCCATACTAGGATTATATGAAAATATGGATATGGAAGAAAAACAAACCATCAAGGTCTGATGGAGAGTCGTAGAAAACTGGATTAGGAGAAAGTTTAACTACAAGAAAATCACAAACTTGTGATTGGTTAAACGATCATTGATTCCCCAGTTGGAAAATTTTACCGACAACATTTTTGTTTTAAGTAACCTTTCATAAAGTTGAGGAATTTATTTAAGAGATTTACTAAGAATGTAAGGAAATATACTTACTTGTCATGTAGGCTTTCATTCTTTAATAAATTTTTACCATAAACCCATCTTTCACTCCAAAAGGTAATAGATAAAAATATTATATTTATCATAATCGTACAAAAGTTCAAAATATTAACACAGACCATTTAAATTAGGAAAACTATTTTGTAATAACCAGGGACTTCCTGTAGGCTAGTGGTAGGTTATAAAGGCATGTCGCACTATGGTTGTGGGTTCTATTCCTGCAGCTTTGTCCGACGCGACAGGTTATGCCCCACCATGTAGGTTGTCCTTTTCCTAAAACTATAGTATTATAATATTCCAAAAATAATCTTTATAAATGTTTTAACCTTAAACAATACTATCCAAAGATCAACTTAATCCATTCCAACCTTTATAGTTATCCAAAATACCTCTGTCCAGACTTTCTCTAAAAGGTCTCTAAATTCCAAAATCAATTGTATCATCAGATTCCTCAAACAGGGTAAAGTTTCTCTTATTGTCACATACAAAAATATGATTACCTTCATCATATTAAAACCTTAATGAAACAACAAGTACTGCAGTATAATCCTTATATACTCCTTAATTATTATAACCAGTACATCATTGATACAACACTCAAATGACAAAATTCTTTAATAACAACATAAGAACTCTAATCATTCCTCCTCATATGGGGTAGTATCATAACTTGATTATTATCCAATAAAATCATTTGGGGCATACTCTGATGATTTGGACATTGGTTTGCACAGTGTCCCCAATCCTTGCAGAAGAAGCATTGTACATTTGAAACCATTTTCTTACCCTTGCAGTCACGCACTTTGTGTCCTTTTTCTCTACACTTATAACAAACTCCCATTCCCTTTAGGCAAGTTCCATGATGTTTCTTCCCACAATTACCACATATTGGAAAATTCTTCTTTCCCCTCATCCCTTTATCCATCATTCTCTCTTCCATCCCTTTCGTCTCTTGCTTCGCTTCAAAGCCATAGGACTCAGAGAATTCTTTACTTATCTTATTAACACATGATACTATTTATTTATATGTTGAGAACACATGGGAGACTATTTCCCTTTGAAATGTTGGCTTAATAACGTGAAAGATACGATCCTTCTTACTCTTTGGATCATACGTATTGCTAGAGTTCACATTCCTTCTACTAGGCGCCATTTCTATACAATGGCATAAACTAGGTTAGTTTATGAATTGCAATGAATAATTCCAAACTTGTAAAATACTTAATGTAAATTGAACGGTTTATGGATATAATCCATAATCATAAGAATTTTTTCTTTGAGGAAGTATATACTCATAAACCCTACATATTGGTTTGTAAAGAAAATGAGAATTATCCTAAGCAAATCACTCGGGAGTGTCGTAACCAAGAGTGCAGCAAGGCCCGTTGTCGTGCACCAGTTCCCGTTTGATTCTAGATAAAAGTGGTGTTTTTGGGTTTTACCCCTAGGTACATTTATGTCAGAGCCGCCTCTACCTTCTCGTATCCAGACATGGATGTATTGCTCAGAAAACTCACAAAATCTCTATAACAACAAAATTCTAGAAAGTTCTTCTATACTAATCCTCAAAGTATATCTTTGGGCTATGTGCTCTAATTAGAGTTTATCTAAATCTAACTTCCACGGTTAGTACTAAACTGCCTCTGATACCAACTGTAACGCCCCGACCCCAGCTGCCCAGAGTCGGTGCATTACTTCGTAACATTGGCATGATCACAAAAGATCAAGTCTCGAAAGACCGATTAGTTTAGTAGCTTTGGAAACACTAGATACATTCATAAACGTTATATTACATCATAAAGTGAAAAACTATAATAAAAAAAAGTCTCCATAGTCCACACTCATATCCTCTTCTGACTATCCCTGCAGGTTATTCATAAAATAATTCTTCACATCCTGGAAAATATTAAAACATTGAAAGGGGTGAGCTCAGATGCTCAGTAAGGATAACAATATAGCGGAAGCTTTCATTAATAAACATTAAAATTTAAGGCAATGTATAACTAAAACAAAAGCCTTTTAAACTTGAACATCAACATAATATGCCAAAAGTAAAATGAGATAATGCCATTTACTTCTTCACATGGATATTCTACTGGTCGAATAATCACATGAAATATCAATAACCACTTTCATAATGATGGAATGCATAATTCCAGACTATCATAACCACGTAGCCAAGGCCTCGTGCCAAGACCACAAATAAGATTTTGTCAAGGCCTCGTGCCAAGACACTAGTTTGTCTCATGAGACCTACCGATGCATCGAGGAGCTATAGCGGGCTCCACCCGTCACTTATTAAGTCCAATGCATTCCTCATATGAATAGGTTTAAACATATCATAAACCATAACATAATCGTATCACATAAAACATGCATAAAGGAAATATAACATTTCCACATTTCAATCACAAGATATCAATACAACACATTAATATAATAAAAACACTTTCAAAACCATTTTCAATACCAAAATAAAAGAAAGTTAAAACTTTGTATTTATTTTTCATTGAATAAAAGTGATGGCTTGTAGAGGAAGCTGAAACTCAAATAATGGTCACGGCAGTGGAGAAGTTTTTGTCACCGCATATGTACGGAAAGAAAAACATTCCCTTTTTTCGTTTAGTAAAACGCTTCGTATAAAAAAGATTCCTTTTGAATAAACGTCAAAGTCAAAGGGGTTTATACACCATATAAAAGAAAGTTGTGTATAAAACAAAATATGCCTCAATGAAAGGAGATTGAGACGAAGACCATTAAAAAGATCATTTTTTAAACTAAAGTAGATATATTATGTGTATTCACTATAATTACACATAAATAAAGTACAAATACAATATAGGACATAATAATATCATGACATAATTTTAAAGTAGGACATTAACCCAAAGAATGGAAATTGGGTTAAGAAATTCCCTTACCTTGTGTCCGACTTGACTCAACCGTTCTTTAACCTACTGAATAATAAACTAGAGTTAGTATCTACCTTATTAAGAACCATTTTCAATTTCATTATCCTTTTTATATCACTTATTACAATTTTATGGACATTATGTAATTATTTAAGTTAATAACGGTCATTTTGTCGATCTTTGGTACTTGAGTCAACAATAAACTTCTTATAATTACAAGTTGTTCATGTGGTGAAATATACATTATATCAATAATTATATAAATGATTTAGATATCATATATATCATATATATCCAGTATATACATTCATTCATAATATTACGTAACATTTAGAGGTAAGAAATGAAATGCACCGTTCATGGAGACGGTAAGCTGTACGTACGCATGAACGCTACTTTCATTTCTATTTCGTATTTAATGGAATGAAATCATAATTATATAAAGGTATAATATATTTCCAGTATAATATTATATATAATATCATTTACTCCATCCTTTATACATCCCACATATGGCATTAACGATTCACATCACTTTGAGGGGGCGGTAGTCCGCACTTCCTAAAATGAAATTATCGCGTTTACCCATAATGAAAATCATAAAGTATGACATAAATGATAAATAAAGAAGCATAAGGAAAACATAAACATATTATATATCATATATAAATATAGTTACATCTTAATGGCCACCTTTGAAGGTGTTATATGAGTGTTGAACAATCATCATTTCGTGAGGCAGAAATTCGCCATCCACAGAAACCGTATGTTCTTTAACCATTAGATGTAGGTGTGTGTAAGTGTAGCTAGAATAATAATTATAAATACAACCTAGTATATTGAGGATACTGGTGTTGTTACAAAATAAAGGAATAAAAGGAGTTTAAGGGGTTGGAGAAGCAAAATAAAACAAAACAACATTAGAGAAGACATTACCTTAAAATCGGTTAACTCTTTTTGATTTGAGCCAAAGGCTTCCTTGGGAAGACGTCTTCCCAAGGTGAGGCTTCTAGGAGTAAGGTAGGGAAGTTGGGAGAGTATTTTGGCAGAGTTTTTCCGAGACAAATGGCTTGAAAGTGTGAATAATGTGGGAGTGGTGGGGGCCTTTTATAAGTGGAGAGGAGGGGCACTTTTGGAAAGTAATGAAATGTTATTTTATTATACAATGCTTTTCGGATTATAAAGGTCTCACACTTATATAATTCAAGGATAAGGTGATAAGGGTTCTACATCTACTCATACAATAGGCTTTGGACAAGTGTGATGCTCAAATTTTACATTATCTTTTCATTTTATTTAAATCGTTAATTAATGAGGTAATCGCTGCATCATCATGGTGTCATAAATAATTTAATTTATTTAATGTCTAAAAATTATAAAAAAAATACTATTATGTAGGAAATCTTTTTATATTTCCAATGACTATTTATAGTCAAAATTATGACTTGTATAACCCCATGTAAAAATTGTTTTAGTAAAACATTTCATGTTTGTGTCATTTTTTTTACTTTAACATTAAATAAAAGGTATTTATGTCATTTTCCAACTAAAGTGGCTCCATGGGGTCCCCAAGTTGACCCATGGATTTTCATGGTCGTACATGGAACATCCAATGAGGGTAGGACATGTGTCAATCTCATCTCATATTATTAAAACATTATTTTTTCCTTAAACTACACAAACTACCTCTAATCGCGATTAAGAACTTAAAAGTTACTATTCACCAAAAAATTATTTTAATCTCATTTAACCACATTTTACTTCTTAATGACAACCATGTATGTTGGATTTTTGAAAATCAAATCACAGAAGTGGTAATATTTCATTTAAACGAAAAATCGGTTTTTTAACTACCACTTAGTGGTTTCACTATTCATCAAAAATTGAAGTTTTTCAGAACAATGCCAAAATTTCACCCTAAGATATAATTGATATTCTGAATTCAAAAATGATGTCTATTTTATGAAATTCCAAACATATAAGTTGCATTAATTAATTTTATAATTAATTCCTGTTGTCACACCAAATAGCGTGTTTTTAACAAACAATATATATCAAAAGATTGACAATTGTTTATGTCCAATTTCAAAGTGAAATTAATTCTAATGAACACCATTGGATAAAATAGTAAAAATATATTCTAATTATACTTTAAAACCACTCAATATTATAACTTATCACTATAAATTATTTTGATTAAAAAGGTTGTTTTAGGTATTTTTCACTAGTCATAAAAATTTGAAAGTTCTCAGAAAATTACAAAAAATTCAACATAAGCTAATTTCAATATTAGGAATAAAAAAATGAATTCCATTTTGAAATATAAAATTTCTATAATTTAAAAAAGTGGGTATTACTATTCATAACGGCTACTTTGATTAGTCGCGGTGTGTTAGAACTCGAAGTTTCGTACAATGCACGCTATTACATTATTAAATGAGAAGCGTATCGTGGAAGCTCGGGGTGTTACGCACTTTGTGGTTGATTTATTGTGATTGAGTATTATAAAACCTAAATAGCCACACTAAAAGTGTTTTAGAGTTTTTTTCAAAGATATTTTTGGATGGATATTCACAAGGTATTACATATATATTTTCCTTTTAAGAAAAGCATTATTCATGGAAAAAATACGTTATTTTTTTTATTTCAAATGAAAATTCAAAATTGTATTTTCATATATTTATATTCAAAAAGGAATTTTTTTAATTAATAATTAATGTATGTGCATGAGTTATGGAAATAATACCAACTGGTCATTATATGCTCATGTCTATTATATATTTCGTGTTCAATATAGGAAATTATAGGATATAGTGTGTGGTCGATGGATTTTCATTTTGGGTGTGATGGTGGTGATAAGTGAACATAATTCACTTGTCATGAGGAGGTAGTTATCAAGATTTCATTTTTTCTATTTATTTTGGGTTATCTAGTGTATTATTCCACCTCATCCTCCCTCTTTTTTGTCATATTTTTTGTTTATGTTAAATATTTTTTAAAATTTTATTGTGTATATTTTAAGGATGTTTTTTATGTATTTTTTATATGTTCATATGTTTTTTGATTCGTTTAGTTGGGTTCATGTTAAAAAATGTTTATTTTAGTTTTATAGAATATCATGTATATGAATTAGTCATCTTGGATTTCTAGATAAAATACCACTCTTTATTTATTTATTTTATTGGGAGAATTTTTTGGCAACGTTGTATTTCTAATGCCAAGACACTAGTTGTCAGCCCGTAGGGATCGGGAACACCCTTTCGGGCCTTGTCATAGTCTAGATTGGGTACCAAGATTTGGTTATCCCATGATGGTTCATTAAAAATTGATGATTTAAAATTGAGGATTACCCATATACATTTTGTTACCAACAATATTCTATACTGGATTGTTCCTCAAATTTAAATTAAAATTGAAAAATATTATCGATGTTTTAATATTTTTCTGAATAATATTTAAAACAAATCAAAATTTTAAAAACACATATAATTTTGGTAGAAATTATTTTTTGAGATAATAACTAGGATATATTTCCTAAATAACTATGAAAATGAGTATCTAATTTTATCAAAGGAAGTATGAAATGATGGGAACCATAAATTCAAAAAAATTAAATTCTCCTAAAAATGAATTTACATGCACTAAATCTAAAAATAGGGATATTTCATGTCATGTAAAAGCTAAAATTTATTATCCTAATAAAAATATATTAACATTTTACTTGATATAGAGGATTTTGAGGAATAATTTCAACTATTTATCATTGAGGAGAAGAAAAATCCATGAAGGATGACATGAGGACCATTGAAGAAACACAAGTCAAACTTCAATATTTTTTTGGACATGAAGTAAGGACACTATAGGTCACTCACTAATCATCATGAAGATAAAGTCTATTATTAAAATAATGAGATGTTTGGAATATGTTTAGGTTCTTTGGAAATAACCCACAGCCTCCTTCTAATCAAGTGTAGGATTCTCATTGCTCGATCGATCCAATGAACTTAAACAATGGACCTTCCTAAGAGGCAACCCAAATTATCCTCACATCCTTATTAATTTTTTATTTTTAGAAATTAAACAATGTGTGTTTATATAAATATTGGCTAAGTACATCAATTTTTATTTATTTTACCACCCTTTGAGTTTAACTAAATTAATATATTTATATTTATGTGTGTACATATCATGTATTCTTATATAAGGAATGTGATTGTATACTTATATGTGTATCATATGTGTTCTTCACTATATTATATATATATAGTACTGTGTTATATATCTATGTGTGTGTGTGAGAGAGGGAGAGAGATAGAGATAATTACTTTTATATCATATATATTATATTTATAATAAATACAATATAATGTATTATATAAATAAATATGAACTAAGTAAATGAATGAGAATTAAGTTTATGCTGATGGAACAGTTGCTCGATAGTATTTGTGCTATCGTCGATTTGAATCCCTCTAATAAGGACATTGGTGTAAGGTCTAATATTTTATACCAATTTTAATTACTATGATGTATAATATTTTTTATAAATATTAAATATAATAAAAAAATATTCATATAAAATGATGCTAGAATTGTATTGATTCGTAGGGTATCTTCCCAAGTTAAAAATAATCATGTTCAACTCCTCATAGTCAGCCAAATTCAACTTTATTTTAACTATTTAAAACCATACACATTTTTTAGTAGTTTATATTGTGTATATTTATAATATATCTATTTTTTTAATTTTTTTGAAAAAATAGATAAAAAATAAATATATATAATAAATTAATTAATTAATTTCAAAAAAAATATTAAGTACATGGTTTGTGGATAGAATGATACACACCATGTAGTTCTATGTAAAAATATATGGTCCCTTTGTTCAACCAAAATCCATGTAAGCTCCCCCATCTCCCCCTCTCAAGTTTTCTCGAGTAAATCTTAGTCATCTGATCCAAATCCAATCATCCAGGGATAATCTAACCTTACAATCCCTTGTATTTTTATCCTCGATCCATCTAAGTAACTATAGAACCCTCATTTAATTGGTTCTATAACTTTTTTGGGATTTTAGGGGTTGATGTTGAATTTTGATAGAAAATTATCAATACACAGGAACACATGAAAAAAACATGACATGTAGTTTAGATAGATAGTCAGATAGTTCTTTGATGTTATACATAGTGAGTACATTTGGTAGATATCATGTTTTATCTCTTCTATTCCAATTATCCAAATTTTTCTCTATTCAGTACATACCTCATGTACCTAATTTTCCATACACTATGTATACTATTCATAGAGGTCGTTTACCTTATCTAGTTTCCAAAGTATCCCACATAGTGTGTATATATAGTACATGACCAAAGATCCACTTCAAATACACAACATTTACATTATATACACATTGTGATCAACTTATTTCATATACATAGCATTACTATGACATGTTGACATATTACCTAGTTTTATCTTACCATTTTACATACACATCATTTTTTCTAAAGTGATACATTGTGTACTTTAAAAAATATCATTTTTTTCATTTTTATTTTATTTTATTTTTCTTTTAATTTTCCCTTATTTAGTTTTACATAAGAAAAGGACAGACTATTAGGTGGAAAGTGTCTCACCACATCGGTAGCTAAGGATTATCCTACCTCTCAAAGAGCCTGTATAGAGGAATATAGGAAGCAGACAACTGCAGACCTACTAATCTCTCATCCACTAGCATTAATAATGGCTCCTTCTGGAATAAAATCATTAAATCTCCCACATGTATCATCTATTGGAGCACTATAAGTAGTAGTAACACCAATGCCTCATCCAAAAAATATTAAGACATCATTCATATCCTCCTAAGTATTAAGATCACATGTTAGGGAACCAACTATAACCCATGAACCTCAACCAAACCACTTCCATAGGTTCTATTGAAATGAATCTTCCAACAAAGGAGTCAAGAGCTACAGTCATTTCCTCTACAGAGGTTTTCTAATGATTAATTTTTTACATATTCTATTGCATATATATATATATATATCAATGTGATTCATGCATGCAGGAAGATTTATTTCCATTTCATCATGGTGAGATGGATTTATCATGAATCGGTCAATAATAAAATTTTATTACCTAAGAATGCAATATATTGTGCACCCTTGGGTCGATCTTTCATGGCGGCCGCTTACCCACACCGATTTGTCTATTGACGCGATTTATAAACTAACTAATATACTACTAAAATAACATAAAATGTGGGGTTTGAAATGAATTAATGCAATATATATATATATTAAATAATCACATAATGAATAAAAGAAAACATAATAGAGAATATAATACACAAATAAGTTATTAAATAATCATTATCATTCTTAGAAGATCATGGTGATAAAATCATTATTCTTTAAAAAAATATTTATTCTCAATATTATACTCAATGTAGAGATTAACCCTATAAATCAACACCTTCCCCTAAAATGTTATTATCTTACATCAACCCTCAAAATTCAAGATATTACTCTCTCACATCATCACCACAATGCTACTCTACCCTAGATACAACATTATGATGATGAAGGAGAGGAATAAAATTAAAATATTAATAAGAACTCAATAGAACTTAAAGTGGGTTGAACCCTACACCAAGCCCATTTCACTATTTTTGAAATTCTCTGAATAAAATGAAGAGAAACATTATAGCACAACAAACTCAATAACCACCACTCCCCTCTCAAACAATAATAAGAGTTAGTTCTCCACTAGTATAGAAATAAGAAGGATCACAATGGGGGAACACAAAATAGAAAATAAAATAGAAGATATGAAGATAAAAAATGATACCTTAATCAAGTAAAACAATATTACAGTAGCATAAACCCTGATTTGACAAAAAATGGAAAACATAATTTTCCAGCCCTTTGGAATAAAGAATAGGTACATTTTTATAGGGATGGGGGAGAGAAAATTGGCCCTAAAAAATATTCTCTGAATGAGTTTTCATGGTAACCCATTTAATGGAAGAATTTGATATTGGTGTCATCTAAAAAATCTAGTTTTCCATGTACACCCTCAAAATTTTAGTTGGATTGGTCTCTATATATAGGAGTTATGGTAGATTTAATTTAAGGATTTAATTCTGTCCAGGTGACTCTTCACATTCCACTTCTCCACTAGAGCTTTGAAAAAAGTCACAAGCCTGTGGGATGAGCTATTCCCCCATGGATTTTTGTGTCAAGGGGCTTTGGATATTCAATTCCACATAAATCTGGACTATAAACGGCTCGTCCCATAAAATATGAATCTGGTGCGGATAAACCCATTGGGTATCTGTGGGTCCTGTTAAACTCATAAATGTTTTATTTTACAATAAAATAAATGTACATAAAATAATTTTACAACCTTAATAAATGAGATAAATAACGTTTAAAAAATATTCACATCCAACAATCTATGTAAAATATATCATATGTTTTTAAAAAAAATATTGTATTTATAAAATATTTATATTGAATTATTTTTATAAAATGGTTTTTATTATGAGTCTGGTTTTTGTTTTTTTTTTACTTCTTTAGGTATGGTGTTTTTTGAACTTTAGTTTTCTTCAAAAAAAATATTTTATTTTAAAACACTCTCTATATATATAATATTTTTATTAAACTTTTTAAAGGTTTTTTATTCATTTTTTAAACATTTTGTGATAATAAACATTTCATTTTTTTAAATAAACTTCTTCAATATGCCTCCCAACCCAACCATGGTGGCCGACCACACCCCTTTCTAAAGATCCCACCACACCATGTCCCCTTCCTCTCTCTTCAACCATATCATCATCACCCTCACTTGGAACACATCCCCTAAAATCCATCCCCCAAATCCCTCACACCCCACCAATAAATTCACCCCTCCCCTAAAACCCCACAAATCCCTCCACGTCCCTCTGACCTTATCCCCCAAATCCCCACAAATCCCATAAAATCCATCAAAAAATTACGGATTGGATATTTGATTTTTTTTTATGGTTATTGGAATGTTGATCAATTTTATATATTAAAAAAATTAGGAGGGTTGTATGTGATAAAAATGAAATTAAATGTTTGGAATACTGTTTTATTCTTATATGATGGGATGCATTTTTTTAATGTGTATTTTTTCCTTATTCTCTATTTTAATCATTTTATATATATATATATATATATAATTTTTTAGGCTTGCAGGATTATCTAAAAGTATGTGGGTACCATTAGGGTAGGTTTAGGGTCTTAATTTTATAGCCTATATTTTATTTTGGACAAGGATGATCCACTTTATTAAATTTGTAACCCACATGGACCGCCCCGTGGTCTGGCCTATTTGGGTCCGTTAACAGCTATATTATATACTTTACCGTGCATTAATTTCTTGTAAGAAATTATAATATCATGTGGAATCCATTTTAAATGTTATTATGCATCTCGTTTACTACCTACATGATGAATTTCATCTTCATTGGGTCGACCCACTTTGAGGTATTAGCTCAATATGAAAATTTTCCATATTTGTGCATAGTTTTCAAGGACCATATTGAGAGTTGAATTCAAGACTCCAAATAATGGATTGATCTTGGACTCTAGAAGTATGAAATGTAACCCAAGATTTTAGGAATCCTAAAAAATGTAATTTCACAATTTCACTTAATCTAGAAAATTTTATGCCTAGAATACATAATAAAATAAAACTATTAAATCCCAAAATTATCCCATTTTTATATTTAAGTTCAAAATAATTTAAAACCCATATAATGTGAACATTTACCATAAAATAATACAATCATGGGATTAAAACATTGAAATTAAAATTAAAATAATTTAAAATATTAGTATTGTCACATTGATAGTCTATTTTCTCCCATTCATATCATTATCACACCTTCATTCCTACTACCCATTTTTACACCCTCCGTGTGAAAATTTCCCATATTTTGAGATATCCAATGACTAGGGGAGTATTTGTTTCTTATTTAATTTATATTCATTTTTTATTAAATTAATTCATCACTCATGTGGTTTTTTTTGTGTGGTATATCCTTTCTCTTTATTTATGTTACACATGGGGGATCATGTGCAATATTAAGTGTGGGGGAGAGTACTTTGGCACCATACTTGGTTGTTTGCCTCATTTCTATCCAAGTATAATGTTATTTTTATAATCATTTAAGTGATAGTTTTAAAATTTATTCAAAAATGTATTAAATGAAATGAGATTGTGTAACTTGATAATTTTACAATTTTTACATGTGAAACTTTTCATTTAGTTAATTACCTTCTAAATTTAAAAAAAATCCAAAAAATCATGCTAAAGATTTGTGACTTAGAAAATATATTTCCATAGAATCATTTTACAATTAATAAACATTTAATTTTGAAATTATTTTCATATTATTTAGAAATAATTACATTGGATCCTTTAAATTAAAAAAATGGGTTAATACAATATATTAATTTTATGATCATGTTAGTTATTTTCAATCAAATAGTCTTGTTATTTTCAAAAATTTGGGCATTAAAAAATGGATTGAAAAAAATTATATCCCACAAACTAAAAATATGAGATAGAAAAAATGTGATCTAAAAAATTATTAAGAAAACATGTTGGTAAATCATTTGGAAACTCATCTTGGTTGTGTGACATAAATGTATTAACTCACTGTTTAGATTTAAAGGATATTTATCTTTCTAGAAATATGGGGGGATTAAATATGGATGGAGGGATTTATTTTCAAATTAATAAAGGAAATATCTTACCAAGTTGTTAAAATTTTAAGGATGGAATTTAGAATGAAATTCATGAATTTTAATGATGGAATTTAGAATGAAATTACTCAAATTGACCTTGGTAGTTTACCATTGGATGATTCAATCATGAAGATTTTATGGTGGATATATTTTATTATTATTATGTTTTTTTAATGAGTAAAAAGCTAGATAATGTTAGATATAATTTTTTATGTGATTAAAATGCTTCATTTTAGTTTTATTTCACATATAGTTGGTTTTATCATCAAATTCACATATTGGAAAGATTTTAGGAATCATTTGAAAAATATGATTTGTAATTAATATTCACATAATGTGTGTATTTGAAGACACAAGACTTGACCAGCCCGAGCCTACACTCAACTGCTTGCTCAATGGTTACCCACTACATCAAGTGGTCACACATCGTGTGAGTATCTTATTGAAGAAGTTATTGACAAAAAAATATCACTATATTCATGTATTTTAATACAATAGGTTGTGTGGTCCACCATTAGAAATATTAAAATCCAATTAAAAGGGTGTTAGAGTAGTTCAACCACTCATATAGAGAAATCCAAAAAAGGTTGGTTTGATATAAATGCATTTCTTGTACCTATGTACACTTCTTGTGATTGATTTTTTCTAAAAAAAAAGAGGCTTGAATTATAATTTTGGGGTAATTAACATGGGGTGGGGGTGTTACTACTCTAATGATTCAATACCAAGAATCCCTTATAGTCATTTTTCTACTATTTTCCTCTTTTTTCCTTTGTTTTATTCTTTATAATTGGATGAATAATTAGCCAACATATCATTGAATTGAAACTACATCTATGTTTCTTTGTGGATTGAATCTAATACTCCTCTACTATATTAGTGTCACAGAAAATAATTCACACTTCCACATCTTAGGTGACTAGGGATTTATTAATAATAGAAGTTGGAATTGAATGTCTAAGAGATTAAATAAGGAATTTAATGTTCATTTGGTGATACTATAAGGGTTAATTGAATATAAATATATTTTTCATGAAAATATGTGATGATGTTATATATTAAAGTTGAAGTGTTAGAATTTAATTACTTATGCAATGTGTTTCCTCATTACTAGACATTACTATTTGTCCTATCAAAAATTGGTTTGTAAAGGCGCATACATCTTCACAAACCCAAGACTGGGTCACAAAAAACCTATAACATTGAAAATAATATAATTAATATAAACAAAACAAAACAAAATGGCCTCACTAAAAACACCCAACCAATAGAGATAGTAAATACAACCACTTTCTCATCATTTTATGAATCAAACCTCATAATATTTTCCCTTATTCTTCTACCACCAAACATAGAATATCCTTTTGTGGTCAAAATATAATCCATTCCCTTTCTATATGAATCCAAATTTAACCACATGTCATTTTACATGATCTCGATCTCAAAAATCAACTGATCCAAATCCTCAAAACTAAAACATGTCCAATATTAAGCCTCACTATCTGTATCCATGTGTTATGGATTATCAAAAATGGTATCCTTCCTATAATAATAGACATATTAAGTAAAGGGCTAAATGGTTGGTAGTGCCCTTGTAGGTTGAGTTAGTGTGGCATCATCAGTAGATTTATATACTTTAATTACTTCATTCCATGAATTGTATGAACTAGAAGAGAAGGGTTTATACTCATATCTTTCAATCCGATTCTTTTTCAAAAAAAAATTGCATCGATACAAGAAAAAATCAGAAATGAAATGTAGATTCGGATTTTTTTGGTTTTCAAAAATGTTTTTGAAAAGGTAAAAACATGAATATATGATAAAAATATTCTGTAAAGTTTGGGAGCAACAACATGTAGTAGTTTTATTTTGAAAAGTGACTTTTTTAATAATTTTATAAAAATACATTTAAAAATATGTAATAAAAAATTAGATGGAATGATAAAAAAATGTACATTATTTATGTCTATTTGAATTTTCATATTCTAAAACACACACACAAATACATATATATATCCACTCCTAAGTACTCTCATATTCCGTTAATAGATGGAATCAAGTTATTATTAACTAGGTACTCAACACTATCCAATCCAAACAAGTATCTTTGAATAGTGGTCAATCAATTTTTAATAGAGTTAGGTTAGTAAATAAAAAAATCATTCCAAATTCAAACAGGATTTATATAGTCCCATAAGAATATCTTAAACCCAAACATGACTAAATAAATTATTATTAATTCACTGATTATATATTTTTAAATGAAAAAAATGATAAAATATATTTAATTTGGGTTTGGAATATATTATATTTAAAAAATAATTTTAAAATTTTTAATTTATAACTAAATAACATATTTTTGTTGTTAAACAGATACCTTAAAATATAATTAAGTTCCAATAATGAAATTTGAAAATTATTTTAAATTTGAGAACCATAAATTTCACAGTTACTTGACCCACTATCATCTGTAATTAAGTGAAAAATTATAATATATTTTTGAAAAAGGAAAACATTTTTATTCTATAGTTATCCTTCATTTCATTTTCATTTTGATGAAAACATAGAAATAATTTTCTTGCCCCCAAAATTTTTTATTGTTTTTATTTCATTAAATAATTTTTTGTTTTAATTTTTCAATAATTCTTCATAAATTCTATTAGTGAAGGTTTTAGAGAGTAACAAGAAAAAAATATATTCTGTCCCCTTTAGCTTCTCAATTTTCAAAAATTAACAAAATAATTTTTTTCCAAAAATTAAATTTTTTTCATTTATATAATTAAATATATTATTTATTATGTTTTTCAAAAATAAAATATAAAAAAATAAATAACAGTCACATGTATTTTAAAATAATTATTATCAATATTAGTCAATTAATTTTTGAAAAATAAAAACATAAAAAAAATTCCAAAAACAAAACAAAATCTTAATTGAACCAATGAAGATGATGAATAAAAACTGGTTTTTCTATAAATTAAATTTATACTGATTTACTTCTATATTGAAGAACCATTCCAAGCCATATATATGCTTAAAAAGAATCGTATATTATTTGAACTCATTGTGATTCACTATCCACCAATAAACCAAAAAATAAATTAAATTATTTTAAGTAAAATCATATTAAATATGATTTTGTTAAATATAGAATGAAATATTTTCCTTGTATTTATCAAAATTAGTATTTGATGCATAAGATTTGATATATTTGTAACGGTTTTCACTACACCATTCTAAGTAAGACTGCTTGATCTCTCGTTTTGGATCCTTATCTCTCAATAAATTGGGTCCCTCTAATAGATACATATAGAAATTTTAATATATATTAATTTAATAAAAAAAATTATGGAGGATAGAGGATAAATGAATGAAATTTTGAAATTTGTATACACTTTAAGAGGCATTGTTTCTCCCTCTCCCAAGCCTCACAGTCGAATACCAAACCTCACAGTTAAATTTTTTGAATAGCCCACACAAATATTATCTTCATATCCATTCTTATTTCATATATCCCCTTATTTATTAGCCTCAAATACCCTTCCCCTCATCCCTCCTAAAAAAATATTCCCCCACCCTTGAAAACAATACTAACCCCTTTAGAATGAGTTTCCTAGTTATGAATGGTTATGGATTTCCTGTGGCTAGCTTGTGTCATGCCTATTTCCCAATTATATAAAGTTCTTTATCATTCTAAAAAACTTTAAATTAATTATTTTCCACAAGATTGATTAAAGATAATAATTTACTATTGGTGAAAAGATCAACAACATCATCCTTAATAAAATTATCCTAGTAAGTCACTGCCTATTTATCTAAAAAATACTATAGGTTCCCAATAGGTAGTTTATAATTCAAATATAATTCATGATAATATTCACAATTCTATTCAGCATTGTAACTTGAGTTTTTCTGAAAAAACAATTTGTATTAATTAGAGTGTAGTTTATGTCTTTTTATAATGTTTCCTTTCCAAATATACATCCGAAAAAATATCCCATATGCTCCTCCCTCCATCATAAACCAACATTAGAGAGATGAAGATGGGTGTTCCTCCTCTGGAAACACTACCGATCCTTCCTCTTGGAAGGTCCATTGTGTACTATTGTGAAGTAGGCCATGAGTGTTGATTCCATGAACACTCTTCTTTATTATAAAAACTATATGGTCCTCCTCCATAAACATGGTGAACCAAACCTTAAATTTTAGTTGGTGAAAAATTCCTATCTAAATATAATTCCTATAATTATGTTGATAGGAGATGTGGTTGAACCCATCTATGTACCCCCACTTCCAAGATGGGTTTTGGAACATTACATACATAGAAAACTACTTGAGTGAGATATTCTATTAGATCAAGGGCATAAAACACTAGGTGATGAGTTTTTTGGATGATGAGAATGGGTTCATATGTGTTAATTGTCACACTCACTATCCTAATATCACCTATATTTTATTTATCTATGAATTTAACTGAATAAAATTTTATGTCAATTTAATCCTTGATTTTTAGTTTTTAGTTACCTTCTTGTAGATATGTCATATTAAAACTCTCCCATATTGTTGATTGTATCTCGTTATCTTTAATTTATAAGTTCAACATGTCTTTAAACTCCCCGGGCTATGGTTCAGTCATTGTTATCATGTGAGAAGTGTGTTCATTATCATAATTTTACGTCTCCTCTAGATGACGCACCAAAGTTGCATGGTTATTTGGAAACTCAAACTGATCATTTCATTACCAATCTCAACTCTAGTCCCTTATTTACTGGACTTGCTAAAGTTATCCCACCTCATCCAGAGGATCCTAAAGGTTTATCTTCATTAGTAAGTGGTTATCCCTTGTTTTTATTTTCTTTACTCCCTTAAAAAATTCTAGCAGTATGCTATTTCCTTGGTAGGTATCTGGTAGTGTGTAGTGAATCTTATGCAAGATGGTGTTGTGCACCACCTATGAAGGAAATTAATCTAGGTGAGCCTCCTCTAAGGAACAATTTGGAATTTTGCAAATATGAAGTGTGAAATGATGAACATTGGATAGTCAAACTAATGATATAGAACCAAATTTTTTCTTGTGTTTATTATAGGAATAAACTATAATTATAGAGGAGGGGGAATTAGAGTAAGACTATTTTAAAAGAGAAGAAACTTATAGAGGCACTAATTCTCCCTCTCCAAGACTCACGACTGAATCCCAAGCCTCATAGTTAAAATTCTTGAATATACCGCATGAATATTCTCCCCCTATCACTCCAATAATCCTCTTATTTATCTGCCTCAGCCTCTCACCACCACAAGTGGACTAACAACCCCCCTGAAGAACAATACTATCCCCTTAAGAATTAATTTCCTTGATATATAAAATTATAACCCTCCTATATTAGGATTGTGGCTTTCCACTTTCTGAGTTCTGTCCAAGTCTCTATCACGTTTTGTTTTAAATAGTATAAACCAATCATCCAAATTGGATAGCCTCTTCAGGCACTGCCTATACTAAAAAATTTCTAAATGGGAATGATGAAGAACTAATTTATTTCTAATTAATAACAAAATATAAAACATTAGAATTTTATTATGGTAAACCCTCTTCTAAAGAACTAAAAGGAGAAAATAAAAAAGTAAAATTATATTAATAAATCATGTATAAATGAAATACAAGAAAACACTATGGAGGGATGGGAGAGTTGGTAAAAGAACTCTCCCTGGTTATTTAAGTAAGGTGAAGGGTTTGAAAACTTCTGTGAATAAATTTTCAATATATATATATATAATAATGGTGGATATTTTGAACCTTACATAATAACCTGACATGAAAAAACACAATTAAAATAGGTTTAGGTTATGAATATGGGTTTGAGTAGTAATTAGTTTGATTCATTTGGCATAAATAATATTTGGGGAAGTTTTAGGCTTACCATTACTAACCCATAAAATCCATGTAACCTAGTTAAAAATATAGTAACAATTAATTTTATAATATATTTCATTCTTATAATCAACTTTAGATATATATAACACATGTTTCATATTAATTAAGTTGTTTTTAGCTGAAATGGGATAATTCAATTTATTTGGGTCATTGATTTTATGTGATATTAACTAGTTAGACATGACATGATGTAGTATATGTTATGTATTTAAATGGATTTGTGGGTTACGTTAGAGTTTACCCCTCAAAAACTGGTTTGGTTCAAGACAATCCATTTAATTAAATGGGTTAGTTTAGGGCTGAGCTAAAATGGTTTCACAAGAAGGTCAAATTAATATGAACTCATCCTCTAAACCTAAATAGTGACTTCTAATATCATTAATATCACTTAAAATAAGTGTTTCAATATAATAATTTCTTGGTTGGGTATTTTTTAACATTGTATTAGTTTTCTTCAGTAATTAAAGGATAATAAATTTTTCAAAAATACAATAAACGCTACTTATCTTTCAAACCACTTATCATAAGTGATAAATTCTAAGAGCACATTTTAGTAAATACGAATAATTGTATGATTATGTTTAAAAAAATATTATCTTAAGTGTTAAGTTATATAAACAGTTTTCAATAATTTATATCAAAATAATCTTTAACACCCATCACTTGTGATAGTTTCTTTATGAAATTATTTCCAAATTATTACTGAAAAATGTGTTTTTCACTCATTTAAGTGGGTTTATTTTATAATTTATAATCATCTTGTCATAAGAAAAAATCTCCATAAGATATATTAATTAGAAATGTTTGTATATTTCTTATTACAAATATTTTTTCCTATTTATTTAAGTGTAATTCATTTTTAATCACATTACCTTTAGTATAAATTTTTTATTTCTTATATATTGGATTATATACATTGGTGTCATAAAGGGCCAATCAGGATCTATGTGATTAAAAAGAGGGGTATTGGTTGAATTAATGATCTTAAATTTTTATGTTTTCTTAATTAAGAAATGATCTCCACCTATGATTAGTGAGAAATGAACCAGCTAAAAACAACAACTAAGCTCAACCACAAGAACATAGTTTTTTATAAGTTTCACTATTCGATAGGAGTATCTAGCCCCTTGAATGTTTTTGAAGTAATCCAATACCACACGAACCACTAAAAAATAAAACTTTTAGTGATTACTACAATTATGTAACATCCTTCACTTTCATAGAACTATATTCCTTCTAAAAGTGCATGTAATCCTCACACAGATAATATGATATAACAATGTTTTGTAAAAAGTGTATGAAACTTCACTGACAGGCTTCAATACTTTGTCATTATGCAGCTTGACCTTTCTTTACACTTTCATTTCTTCTAGGTTCTTCTTCCTTTTCACTTTCTTTCATAGTAGTCAGCAAGAACTTCTTCATATACTTCAGTACGAAAAAATTTGTTTGATCATTTTATCATCCATTATACTCGTTTTAATGAAACTATGTCTCATGACTTGTTTATATAATCACCTCTAATACTTGTTTGTTCGATCATCTCTACACTCAATTCATCTTATATTAAATGATAGTAAAATTTATCTGGTATCCTTCAGACTAGTCCCTCTTCACATAATGTTTCAAATCTTATCTTCACTTCTATAACACATTACCTAGAAACAAAAATTCCATACAATTCAACTCAATACATGTTCACCCTTTTATATAGGTATCATTACACTACAACGTAGGGAAGGAAAGTATCATTCAAATTCAAATAACCCACTCAAAATTTGAACATCTTACTCATTCTTTAACTGTTTTATTCCATTGAACTTCTATAAATATAGGATAAAAAACTTCATAGGAGACTTTATTTAAAACCTAGTATCAAAAACTTCTTCAAAATTATTTAGATCTTTGTGAGAATCAAAATCCATCCTTTATGATTATTGTAGAATTGAACATCCAGCTCAGTATCATCCATTTTATGAATTTAACAAAAGTTTATAAAGATCTTCAACCATTATGTCTGGTATAACTTCATAACAAATCTTATATCTAATTAAAGACTTTATCTGGTGATCTTTCCTGAATTCATAGGAACAACTCGAAAATATTTCATGAGACTCTTCCTTTTAACAATTAATTTATTTTTAAATATACATATGTTGATCTCACTTGGATACCTTTATCTGATGAAATTCATATGAAAAAAAAATCTTATGAATCTAAGTCTTATGTCTAATCATTATGTAACATATTCACTTCACATATTAATGTTTTTACTAGACGGTTTGATGAAATTTATAAAAAAGAAATAATTATTCTATCGGATCATCATATATAATTTCATTCAATGGACTTCACAAACTTTTCTCTAATTGAATATCTTTAGTCTAAATGGTGAAATATGTTGGATAGAAAAAAAAAATTTGTGATGGACTACATATAATGACAATGTTCAGAGTCGTCTGTTTGACACTTTAGTCAATATTCACCTAACCATCATACTTTATATATGTTTTATTGATAACACTATATACTACAACAACTCTAAAAATTTATAAACCTGGAACCATGATTCATGAAACTTCATTACCTCATTTCATGAATTTTTCATAGTTGCACCTTCATTGGATAGAATTATTCTTGTGTACTTCACAAAACTTCAGAGGAAATAATTTGTAGAACCATACCTCAAAATCTACTTTTTACTCAATCTTTGATCATGATAACTTTCATCAATCATGATGTTTGGAACTATAAATATAATCATATCATCATCAAATTTATTTTCATCAATATCTCATCCTAATGACATGGTGGAAATATTTGATTTCATTCTTCAATTTTTTTATTATACCTCAATGACTTGATATGTTATACTTGATCCATTGGAGTTGGTATGGTGACCTAGGTCTGTTAGACACTCTATATGACCACTTTTTTAATGAAGGTATAAATTTTAAGTGATTTCTGTTGGAAAACAGAAGACAACACTTAAGAAAAACGTTTTACATCATAACCAACTTCTTCCTAACACCTCAAATCTACTTGGGCTCAATAATCTCCGCCTTTTGATTTTATTTCAAACCAAGGAACATAAATCAATGAAACATTATAACTCAAGCAATGGATTATTTTTCCAATATTTCTAAGTCTATGTGATCAAACTCAATGTTGGAAAAATGATACATTAAACAAAAACACCATGATATCTTTAAGATGTTATTTAAGAAACTTTTCTTTAAAAAAATCAAACTCATTCTTCCACTTTGAACTTTTAACCTATAATACCCAATTCATACAACAACCTAAACAAACTATTGAAATAGGTTACACATGATGAAATAGTAGCTTACCCATTTTAAAAAGAACGCATAAATATATGATCTTCCTTAAAAATGTTAAACATATACCAATGGATATATTTATGCTATATATTTTCTCCCACATTGACTAAACCATATAAATATAGGATGGGAGAGAGGATGTATATCATATAGCTTAGCCTTGAATAGAGAGAGTTTTTATACCCATGATCAACCTCAACTTATTAAATGATTCAATTTTCAATGGTTTAGTAAATATATCAACAACATAGTCTGTTATAGGAAAAAAAATCTATATTTAGTTCATTTATTTCCACATCCTATTTGGTGAATTTATTTTTAATATCAATAGTCTTAGAATGATAATGTTTTACTGTATTATTAGTGAGATTTATAACACATTTATTATCATAACCTAGGATAATTGGAAACTTCACCTCAACCAAAAAATATCCCAGATGAGTATTCATCCACATTAATTGTATTATATCTTGAGTGGAAGAAACATACTCAGATTTGGTAGTGTTTATAGTTAATGGATTATTCTTATTTTTAAAAAACCTCAAACATATTTCTCACAAGAAGAAAACTCCACCAAATGTGAATATTCTATCATCAATACAACCTACTTAATTTTCATCTGTATAACCAAACAAATCAATCTTTCCTGAGCTATTATATTTTATTCCAAAATAAATTTTTCATTTGATATATCTAATAATTCTTTCTCCATAAATAATATGAGATTACTTTGGAAAACATTGATACCTAGAACAAAGAGTAAAATCCTACACTATATCTTCCCTTGAGGTCGTTAGATGGATGGGGATTTTAATAAACATTGTAAACTCCTTAGGAAAAACCTCATTTCCTTTCCCATTTTTTTTAAAAAATTTCGAATAAAATGGGTGTTTAAATTGGATTCAAAACATCAATATGAAACTTTTTCATATGTTCTATATAATTATTCTCTTGATACAAGAAAATATAATTTCTCTTTTGATATATTTTTATTCCATGAAAGTATTTCATTTCACCAATCATGGAAATTTTAAATAGTTTCTTCATCTCCTCATCAAAATTTTCACCCATTTATTCATCATTCCCAATGAATATAATATCATCCATATAAACAATCATAATGAGGGAGACCTCTTAATTTTATTCTATGTAGAGACTACTATCAACTTTTTCTTTCTTAAATTTAAACATACTTAAGAAATTATCCATTTAGAATACCAAGATATCAGATCTTGCTTCAACCCATACAAATCCTTCTTTAAAATGTACACATATCATTCATTTGGAACAAACACAAAGCTATATGTTTTCTCAATATAAAATTATTCCTTGACCTCTCCAATATGAAAATATTACTTGACATTAAACCAAAATATCTTATATCTTTATTATTTAAATATAGTAAGAAAGATTCTAATTTTTTCAAGGATTTCTATTGTAGAAAAGGTATCATCAAAGTTAATTCCCTTAATCTGTGATTAGTCTTTAAAAACTAGTCATGACTTATTTCTTGTCACTTCACATTTTTTATTCAACTTTTTTAAAATAAAATTGTTCCAATAACATTATTATTTCTTATTTTGGGTGCAAGTTCCCATGTATAATTATTATTAATCTAATCTAGTTATTAATTCATGGAATCAATCCACTCTTAGTTCTCTATATCTTATTTAAAATATCTTGGATAAAACTATTAATATAATGATTTATGTGAAACTAACCTATATGTTATTCTAGTTTGAACCTGTTATCCTTAATCTCCAATAATGTTATATATTTACACTTGTTTCCTCAACCTATAATGAGATTGATGTAATTTTTTATCATCTGTTGAGATAGCTATGTTATAATATTTAACTTTTATAAAATTAATATTAATAATTTTTATCCAGAAATTTGTCAAGTTTTTTTACTACAACAACTTAATCTTCCCTTTCTTCCATATCTTCAATTATCTATTAAGCTTTATTATTAGACTACTCAATAACTTTCACATATACAGAGTCAAAAATCATTCATGTTTCTTTATTATAGAACCTCTACCATTATGAGGGTATCCAAAAAATATTATATCAATACCTCTTTAACCAAACTTCTCAACATTTTCACCTTCAAATTTAATAATACAATGGGATTCAAACACCTTTAGGTAATTAAAACTTGGTGTTTCTTTGTAATTCATATCATAAGGAGTTATATTAGAGTTTTTTCTATAGAAACATTAATTATGAATACAAAGTACTAATCTAATGGATTTACTCCAAAATAATTGATAGGTATCATGTTCAGTTAATATAGTTCATTCCATCTCAAATAAATTGATATTTCTTATTTTAGAAACAACATTCTGTTTTGGTGTTTATGGTGCACTAAAATCATAATTAATTCAATGATTTTTTAGATAATATCTGAAATTTTGATTTGTGTATCCTATACCATTATTAGTTCTAATATTATTAAAGTAATATCTATATTCCCTTTCATCACTTATCCAAAAACAATAAAACATTTCTAAATCCTCTAGTTTATTTTTCAAAAACATAATACATGTATTATGAGTAAAATCATTGGTATAGAAAATAAAGTAATTATCTCTATTTGTTGATTTCTTTATCATGGGCATGAAAATGTATGAATGAATTAGCCCCAAGGAATGATTTGAATGTATATCTAATTTTTTATGTACTGAGTTTCAAATATTCCCTTTCTAGAAAATTAAATAACACCAATCTCATATTATTTTCATGTTAATAATATCAAAAATACTCTCTATCATTGTCATATTTCTTATATTCCTATGAAAAATATTCCCTAATATATTTATGACATAGATGATATTCTTCCATCATGATTAGACAGCATAAACTCTACACATCATCATATCTTCTTAGTGTAACTTTTCTTCCTTCATTGTAGAGTTGTGAAACACTTATCGAGTCAACAAATAAAGATCTATCAGATTTTAACTTTTCTTCCCCGATTATATCAAATCCAATGCCTTTAATTATACGAGACTCGTTACTTCTAAACATCAATATCACCTATTTATAGTCTTTAATATTATCCAATAACATCAAATATCTATTCATATATGAATAACACCCACTATCTTGTATCCAAGGTTGTTCTCCATTAGTATCATTGAAAGGAGCTTAAATAATTATTGTCTACTCGTTACCTTTTTCTTTCTTCTCATAGGTATTTTGAAATTTTTTATAAAAACTTTACTGTGTCAATAATACAACGTTTAATCCTTTAAAAATATTTATAGGAACATCGCATCTTTCACAAATAGTTTCTATAGATTAGAACCTATTTTAGATCTTTAAACTGATTTTCTTAGGTTATCTTCTTTGAGTGGGTTGAATCTTCCTTAAAATTAGCCTCATGTTAATCCGAAATTCATTGTAGTGTTGATGATTGAACTATAACATCTTCATTGTATTCCCAAAACCTCTATAGTACCAAAAATATCTATAGAAATAATATTTTCCTATATAACTTAAAAGTTATTCATAATTGTGTACTTATTTCTCAATATCATTCCTACCATACACCATGGCACTTTTTTATATACAAAGGTTTTGTTAGCCTCTCCTATTATTCTTATTCAAATTATATTTCTTTTCACCCTTAATAAGATATCTAGTAATAACATATTTTGGTTCATAATTTTAAACCTTATAAATTTCAAAATTTTCAACTCTACTAGTTTTGGCTACATACATTACCTTTTTAACTTGCTTTCTCTTCAAAAAATCTTCAACCTTGTTGTAGATCCTTTTGAAGTTTACATTTCATATAAATTTTTTAAACTTTGAAAACATTGTTTTGAAAATTTTTAATTACTCAATAAAATTCAACATGTTTTTTTAAACAATATCAAATTCTTTCTTCATCACCAATATCTTTTCTTCAAGCTTAATGTTGATGTTTTTCTATACATCAAGTAACTTATTTATATCACTATTTTTTTAAATACTAAGATTTTCCATTAATAAAATATTCTTGAATTTTTTTTAAATGATATTATTTATTAAACTTCTTAATATCCTTTTTATGTTTAAAAATCTTTACAATACATTCTTTTAACTCTATTTTAAGTATAAACTGTATCTGAGTCTCTGATTATTCTTTTTGAGAGCTATTTAATTCATCATTGGTGAAATTTTCATCATATAATTTTAAAATAATTATTTTTTTAGTATAATAATCATTGGAGTTTTTAGTTTCCTCTTTACTACCATTAATTAGCTCACATTTAGAGAAAACATTTCTAATTTTATATTTATATAACTTCTTATCTTTTTCATATGAATTTAAATTTGATGTATCTAATTAACTTTTCATATTATTCATCACTTTATTCATCTTACTCCCATTGTAAAAAATTTACTACAAAGTGTACAATGTCTCTACAACTAAATAACTTGAGTGGTAACTTTACTTTATACTTACATATTCTATTTTTTACCATTTTAGAAAAAGATCCATAAATTCCTAAAAAAAATTACATAAATCATCTTCAAAGTTAGATTCATTGACTTCTTAATTTTAAATTTTCTTTTGATTTAATTAATTTATAGATTTCAAATATATTTTATGATTAACCTTATATCAATTCTTGATCTACTTTTCTATTATCATTCCATAAGTGATGATAATGCTATATAGATCATTCAAAGATAGAGTTTCAAGATCTCTATCATCTAAATATGATACCTCAGAATCAAATTTATCTAGAATAATTCTTATAATATTTTAAAATATAGATGAATCCTCTAAATTATCACCAAACCATATTATGATTCTTACAATTTCATTAAATCTTGTAAAAAAATTGACCAAGAGATTCATATTTTCCCATATTAAGATATTTATATTTCAATCATCTGATCTTTAAATTTCTTTCTTCACTTTATTATTTTCTTAATAAATTTTCTTCATCTTGTCCTAGATGCCATTATTTATTCCAATACCCTTAAATTGACAAAGTTTACTTTTATATAGTGGGTATATCATTTCTATCACAGTCATAATTATCTAAATTATTTTTATCAGTATTTCTTTAGGGAATACCCTCATTAGGAGGAGGGAAACCATTTGTAGCAGCTTCAAGAACATCATAGACAATTCATATAAGACAAGATAACATTTTATCCTTCTTAATGTGATATTTTTCAATCAAATGTAGGAATCCGCTTAATATTGATAGAGTTATGAACATCCATGGAAACATTCCTTTTCATAAAACTTTATAAAATAGTCAATAAAGTTAACCTTACCACTGATTCTAATTAAAAGAACCAATCAGGATTTGTGTGACCACTGATAGGGGGAGGGATGAAGCATTGATCTTATATTTTTATATTTCCTTACTTAAGAAAAAATATCCATATTCGATTAGTGAGAAATGTATTTTTTGAAAACAATAACCAAATACAACCATGGGAACACATTTTTTTACAAGGTTCACTACTGAATAATAGTATCTATTCCTTTTCATGGTTTAATGTAATCCAATACCACGTAAACTACTAGAAAATATTTTATATGGTGGTTAAATTAAAAAAGGGATATCGTTTACTTACATATTACTTTAGTCCTTCTAATATTTCATGTTCTCCTCGCATAGATAATATTATATTTAAATTTTTTCTAACAATAGTAAGAACCTTCACTAATAGGCTTTATTACTTTTTCACTATGTTACTTGGACTTTCTTTAAACTTTCCTTTCTTCTAAGTTCTTCTCCCTCTTCAATTTCTTACACATCAAAGAGAAATATCTTATTTCTATACTTTAGTATGAAACTTTATATATGAGAAATTCTTCATAAAGTATAATTGATCCAATAAAACTCAATATAATTCTCTTTTTTATAATCACTTAAACATCCTATTCATCTAATCATATTTTAACACCATTCATCTAATACCAACTAATAGAAACCCTTTTTGGGTATCCTTCAGACAGATGCCTCTTCACATTATTCATTTGATCATCTCTTCACTTTTGTAACACTTTTCCAATATACCAAAATTCCATACACATTAAATCAATGCATCTTCACCCCTTTATATTGGTAGTATTCCAATATAAATTAAGTAAGGAGAGAGAAATTAAATTTAAAATATCTTACTCAGACTTTAAGCATCTTGCTAAATATTTCTCTGTTTTAGTGCCTTAAAAATTCCTTAAATATAGGATTAAATTACTCATAGGAAACTTTATTTAAAACCTAGTGTCATTGAAATTCTTAAAATATCATAAAATCTTAGAAATAATCATGATCAATCCTAAGTGATTGTTGTAGTTTTGAATATCCATATCAACTTCATCACATTTATGACTTTATAAAATCATTATAAATAGCTTTGACCATTCCATCTAGTAAAACTCCATAAAAACTATTTTCTCTTGTATATTACTCCATCTTGTCCTCATTTATAAATTTATAGTAACAACTCATAATGACTACACGAGACTCTTCCTTTATCTGAGGACTTTCTTTGTAAATCTTCATCTTTTTCCTTCACTTGGAAACCTTTGTATGATGAACATCATATATGAACATTTTTCATATTACTAAGATAATTATTTATAATAATTTGGTAACATATTCAATTAAAATATTAATATTTGTAAAAATATGTTTAATGGACTTCATAAAAAATAAAAAAAATTATATCTGATGAACTTTAAAAAATTTGGTTCAGGGGACTTCCCAAAAATTTCTATAACTGAAGAAATTTGGTCCTTCTATTGGACTCTATCTAATAACATTATACAAATTCATATATTCTATACTTTCATCAAACTTCCCCTAACCAGAAGACTTTATACATGTCTTATCAATAACACATTATAGTACCAAAATTGTAAAACATTAAAAAATTGAACCATGAGTCATGAAACTTCATTACTTCATGTCATTAATGTTTCACAGCCTCACTTTTTCTAATAGAATCATTTCAATTTAGTCCAAAAAACATCCTAGGAATAACTTTGTATAGACATACCTCAAGCTTTCCTAAGAACTCAAGCTTGAATCATGAGAACTTTTAGTACTCATGATGTTTGGAACACTGAATATCTTCATAGCATCATTTGATTTATTTTCAAGAACATGTCATTTTGATGGCATTATGGAAACATTAGGTGTCATTATTTTTTTTTCATCATCCTAAATGACTCAATATATTGTACTTGATTCATTTAACTTGTCCTGATTACCTTGGTCCATTTGACACTCAATTCGATCACTTTTGTAAGGAAGGTAGAAATGTTAATTGATTTATGTTTCAAAATAAAATACAACACTTAATTAATCCTTCTTAAATCACAACCAGGTTCTTATTAACACATCAAAACCACTTTTTTATCAATAGTATCTATTATTATAAATAGTGTTTTATCCTTATTAAAGGGGGGTAATTTCTAAAACTATACTTTCAACACTATTAAATAGAGCAATTTTCCTAAGAAGAAATAGTAGAATTCTATGATACCAGGTGATCATGTTACTAGAAAATACAAGTTAAAAGGTAAAAATTTGGATGAAGATAACATCACTCATATCTAATACCATCACTAGGGAATTTTATTAGGTGAAAGTAAGAAAGTATCTGAAGTAAAATTGATCATAAAGGTAATAAATCTAAATACAAACATCGGTTATATAGTAATTTTATTTTAAATTGGGTAATCTAAATTACCCATGAGAAAATTATTCAGATGATTAATTAAGAATACCATCATAGTCTAATGAAAACAACCCTACTATTAAAAAATAATTATGTCATGTCATATCTATCTGGGTTCTTTAAATTGTATCATTCAAGTATAAAATGAGAAAATTGATTGAAATAGAAGTAAGAAAACTAACATATAATTTTCTATTGTTTTTAAAATTAAAAAGAAAAAAACTTAGTCGGATATCCCAAAAATATATTTTTTCTAAAAACATGAATAATGTTTTTTATTTTCATAAAATCAATTATTTTCATTTTCTATAAAATAATCTAGTATATTTTATAATATAGTTTTGGAAAATGAAAATAACAAATAATTTATAAAATCAAACATATAATAACCTTCAAAATAAATATTGAATAAAACATTTTTATCAACACACAACATTAATAAAAAACCATCACAAATGCAAGAAACCTAGCCACTTGAGAAGCTACATTAAGATTAATTGATCTTGTTGGAAGAATATACCTAGAAATTGTACCACATAAATATGGTCAAGTTTCTCTATAGATAAAAATAAAGTGATACAAGACTTCAAATAGATTAGATAGAGAAATTTTAATCTAAATGGAAAATAAATATTATATATATATATATATTCAACTTAATTGAACCTTAATAGACCCATATCCTAAATACTAAGGTTTTTTGAGTTTTGATTCCATTTAAAATGAACAAAATAATAAATCATATCCTATAAGTGAGTCTGTTGGCTCTATTTGTAGAAAAATGTAAAGATATACATGGATTCAAATATACTAGAGATACAAAATTCAGACTACAAGGAAAAATGATTATATATATACATTCAAATAAACTAATCATAGATAGAACTATATAGTAAATACTTAAATACTCTGACCTCATTCACCACTCTACATAAAAAAAATAACTCAATATTAAACAAATACATGAAATTTCCATGATTCCATACAGTGATAGCCTCAAGTATCATAAATTTAATATCATCAAAGCTGAACAATTATCATCTATTAACAAAAAAACTTTTTGAGACTATGAGAACTAAAATTCATGAAAAACATAAGGATCTATAAAAACTACCTAGATTGTGGAATTTATATCTCTATAAATATAGATTATAGGGTAAGACACCATTGATCAAAAAAAATTAACTATGACTAAAAAACTACATTAATTCAATGAAAATGGACTCAAAAAAATTATTAATACAAATAGATTAAATAAAATATGATAAAACAAAAAAAATCGATGTTAAATTATGCAAGGTGATTGAGTGATCATAAAGTAAAAAAAAGAAGCACCAGAATAAGTTAGTGTCAAAAAAATAAGGTTTAAGGAAAATTAAAAAAATACAATTTTGAACTCATTTAGAATAAAAGTTTTGATAATAGAGATAATATACTTGAGTTAATGGTATGTTTTCTAACATTAGGATATCTAATTCTAAAGATTCAAGACATATCCAACAAATTTTCCACATCAACTAAGCCATAAATTTTAACTATAATTGAAGAGTGAGTTGTAAAAATTATCCAAATATTTTTTAAATTTAACTAAATAAATTCAAAATTATAATAAAATCATAATCAAGTACTATGAATTAGGTTTAACCTCAATGTAATTGAGAAACTAAACCTAACTAAAACTGATAAATACAATACCGAGAGCCCTTACTCATAGGATGGAACACCAAAACACACCTACTAAGTTAGATATATCCCATTTTTTAAAATATTTAGATATTTAATTTATGAGTTTACTGGTTAATGGTTTTCCTGGGTCAATAATTTCTTATGTATTTTTTATTTCAAATATCCCACTACCTTAGGGTTGTATCTTCATTTATAAATAATATAATCTAACCTCATTTAGATGGTATGTATTTTGGGGGTATATCCTTGTAAAAGGTATCAGAGTAGGTTTCTTAAACCTACCCCCCCCCTCGCTCCTCCTAGATAAACCACAATAAATTCCATCAAACGGTGCTAGAAACCACTAATCTAAAGGATATCATAATAATTGTGTCTCTCTCCTAACACATATGTGATCATCACCTCCTATGCGCCTAATTCTAGTGCTCTAGGTGCACCTCCCTTTATTACGCAATCTTCATCATCTTATATACCCTCCTCCTATTTTTGTGCACTTGTCCCCATCTTACAGAGCCTCCTCTATGCAGTTTCCTTCACCCTAGGTATGATATATCCAACATTCCCTCCATCCTCCCCACCTCCACCTCCCACTACAACACCCTACTATGATGATCTAGACTTATGACTATCATGCACAAATATTTTCTACACTTATCCCGCCTCTAAATGATCACCCCCTTTATCAAAACACCATCAATTTGTGCCTCCCAGTGCACACCATCTTCACTAGAACTAAAAATTCATTACTTATTCCTACACCTAGATTATCGTCTTGAAAATGAGAAAATAAATATATTTTTTACTATATTGTTCTACAATGTTGTGCATGTTCTTTACAATTTCTTGAGAAAATCTTGTAATTTTCAATCTGGGTATCTTTTAAACTTCCTCATTACTACCTCATTGGGTTACCAAGACTTCCTTCATGCTTCTCCAATGAATCCTAGATCTCCATTTCACTGCATACACCTCCATTGGGCCTTACTTCTGGTGATGATCAAACATTTTTATTCCACAAGACCATCAACATTTCAGTAATCCCTCTTGGTTCTATAAGATAGACAACATTACACCCATTTTTTTGGGTCCTTAAGTCAGTTGTAATTTAACCAAACCTTTTATGTCCAAAATAAAATAATAGTTTTACCTTTACATTTGGATCCTCTAATTAGATAGTGCTTTACCATACTTTTCGGTTCACAAAAAGGATACCATTTTACCAAGCTATTTTGAGGACTCTCATAAGTTTCTATTTCATCTAGAATATTAAATATTTGGTCATTATCAGTATATGAGTTAAAAAGTTTCCATATATTCTTTAGAATTATTTTTTCAACTTCATATCGATCATTTTTATCATGAGGTAGATCTCATAATAAGGATATATTCAAACAAGTTTGGGGTGCATAGATATGTTAATATTTTTTATTGAAGTATTTATGTATTTAAAATATGAATGTATAACTTGAGGGGGTATTATAATTTACTTAATTTACTTTTATTATATATCTTACCTAGGTTAACCTAACTTTAGGGTGAGTGTTATAATATTTAGAAATTTATGATATGAGTTGACTAGAAAAAGGTTTCATTAGTTCATTCCTTTCTTATATATTTTGAATTTGAAATATTCCATTATATTAGGGTTGTATCTTTATCTATAAATAAGACAACCTGACCTCACTTACAAGTTATAGATTCTAGAGTGTATCCTTCTACACCTTTGATTCATTTATTAAATTACCTTTTAATTTAAGTAAATCATTTTAAATTTTGTATTAATTGGACCAAATTGAGATATTTTTTGGTGTTTGATTCATAGAATTTTATTTATATTTTAATATAAATGAAATTTTCTATAATTAAGTCTCAATGGGTGGTTGGAATATTTTAAGTGATCAGATCTTGTATATTCATGCATTTAATATTCAACATGAAATAACTTGTGTGTCTCCCATTCATTTGGGCTTTTAGTTAAAGAAATAAAATTTATTTTTTGTTTTTTATATACACTAATTTTTTTAATATACTCCATTTATGCTAAAATAATACAGAAACACTAAAATAAATAAAGAAGACTCATTTTCAATGTCAGAGCTTTTAACATGATATTTTTATTTATCACAAGATTTCATTCCTTATATTACGAAGTTTTTTATGAATTATTACCTGGAAGTTATGTTACCAAATTTCTTTTATTATAAACAACCATTATATGTTTCTTTATGAATTTTCCCATTTTAATTTTCATTTTATAATGAATAAATAGGGAATTATAAAAAAATAACATGTTTAGATTTCTAATTAGAAAAAAATAAAATTAATGTTAAAAAAATTATAAGAGTTTAATTTACACAGATTTTTTTCCATAGGGAATAGTCAATTGGTTTGGGTCAAAACTTTAGTCAGTATGGTTAGGGTTTTTATTCCCTCTAGTTATGTATTTCCATCAAAATTGCATTCATTTTGATTTAATCATGTTACAACACATGATATGGTGGGATGGGAGGTATTTCCCCATTCATCTGCACAAGACACATTCAAGAACATAGGTTCATTCAACATCCCGATGTAAAATTATCTATACAGATAAGTTCATGGATTATACATGTGTTGGTATGGGGATTCTATGAAAAAAATGGAATAATAAAACAATTTTAAAGAAAATTATAGTTAATAATTCAGTTGAGATAGTAGGGTTCCTCATCTCTCAATAAATATTTTCAAAATAAATTTTTACCATTCAACTTAGCAACACCTCTAATCATAATCCAAATGCATTTAGGAAAAATTTTATAAAAAAAAAATTACACATTGTGTTAAAAGATTTTAAAGCAATCAACAAAATTTATACTTTCATGGAAAACTAGATTATGGATTCCATATGACATTTTGGTGTTCTATCAACCTATTTATACATAAAAATATTATAATTAATTACAAAGTAACTAATATGTATCCATTAATTGTTAAAATTTTGTATATTTTTGGATAAGATATTTTACTTAGAGTTTTATAGAGTTCCACCTTTAATAACCCAACCCCAAAATCTTATAGTCAAAAAATGATGGATTTAACATTAGGTACTTAGAAAATTAATGAGGGGACCACTCCATTTATTATGTTCTCTCACTTGATCCATAATAGTTTCTTAGGTTATTTAATATATTTTGTACATCCCCCACTTGATGTAAAGAAACTTAACTTGAGATCTAGGACCTCCTTTGATAAAAATTTCAGAAAACTAATTTTTGTGGGAATGTATCCAAAGGTAAGTTGTTTCATTTTGAAGTGATATGAAATAAAGAAATAGTATAACTCAATGCATTTATTATCTTCATAAAAAACTAAATTGGTTGTGAGAGTTATATGATCATCACCCCAAATATGAACATTGTTTATTAGTCTAAAGATAACTTTAGGATGAGTTGGTAGGGCCAAAAAAATATGTATCATCATGAATTCTAACTATGATTTTGTGGGATTCTCTATGAATTGAATAAAATTTTTGAAAAACAATAAATATTGGGATAATTAATTATTATTTAGTTGAATTTATCAACAAAATGATGATATCACTCAATAATAGATTAAGATACAATATCATCATGAAGATATTTTACCCAATTTCAATAACATTATGGATGAAAATTTCTTGAGAAAACTCAGTCCCCTATAAGAGATCTAATAAATATTTAGGTTGGGAAAGAAATATCATTTTATCCCCATGATATACTTAGTTGTCAAAAAAACATTTCTAGTGACACCCAAGTCATTTGTATGAAATTTTTAATGAATATGGGACTTGAGATAAGAAATCATGTATAACTCAATATATAATAAAATGATATCCAAAATATAGAAAATGTTAGTTAATAAAAGATAAATTGGTCTTTTATAATCTAAGAAGAATAAAATTTAGTTTCCATAGAGTTTAATCTGATGTACCAAACAAGAGGGGACTAAGTAAGCCTTCTAAAAAGAGTGGTGAAGTTGATAAACCTATTATTTACCCCCATAGGAAATGAAGTTGAGTGATTTTTTCATATATAACTCTTCATCGAGAAACATATATTTTAAATAGAGCTAATTAAAAGTCTAATGTGATGTGGAATTCAAATATATAAATAAGTGAACATAGGTTGTATTCATAAATAGCAATAAGTGTTAAAATAATCAACTTCATAAATATTGATCATATTCTATAGCATTAGATAAAGAATTATGATGTTGAAAAGTACCATTTTCACCCAACAACCTATTTTCCTATTAGTAATAGATACAATATCTCATATTTGATTATCTTCTACAACCTAAAATTCATACTACATTTCTTGGAGTCACTCTAAATGAGTCCTAGTCTTAGTAACCATATGAGAAAGAGATATAGTCAGCAAAGTTCAAATTAGTGTGTTTCTTGTTGTAAAAAATCCTTCTTAGGTATGATATATATGATTATATTTAAAATAATGTGTATTTCTCCTTAGGGTGATGGGAATATCATTTTTGGTTGTCTTGGGAGAAATATGAAATGTTGAGGAAATGGAATCCTTAGTTGACATAAAGGACGTGGTAAATGAATGAAAATAATATACATTACCAAAGTAATGATGATTGGATATTAGAAGAGATGGTATGAGTTATTGGATGGTAAGTGGAAGATATAAACAAAGATTTGAATTCTAGAAGGGGTTAATGATTAGGATAATTAAGAGGTTTCAATAAAGAAAACATTACCAAATATGATGTCACTCTAATTTGGGAGAGAAACAATGATATCCTCATTGGGAATGGGAGTATCCCATTAATATATAGTGAATAACTCATAGAAAAATTTTATAATTATTAGATCATGTATCATGAACATAACAAAAACAAACAAAAAATAGATACGATAAGAAGGGTGGGAAGGAAATAGTACCAAAAATAACTATGATTCTAAATAAATGATAGAAAGTGATTAATGATATGGGTGGTTATAATAATACCAGCACCCCAAAAACTAAGGTGGTATCTATAAAAAATACTATTTCTAAAATGGTCTCTTTTATATGACAACACTTATATTTGATCACACCATTCTACTAAGAGATTTCAAGGTAGGATTTCTGATAAATTACATGATGGTTTGTAAGAAAATATTGAAATGAAGAAAACAAATACTAGTGAACATTATTTAATTATAAACATTTAATATTTCAGAGACTTGAGTATGAATTTTATGATAAAATAATTTGAAAATATTAAATACTCAATAATGATAATAAATAAGGAAAATTAAAGTCATATAATAAAAATAATAAATAAATAAAATATAATAACAATGCCTTAAATGAATTAGGACTGCATAGGGACCCCACACATAATAATGAACTAACTTGAAAGGTTAAGATACATGAGATATTAACTAAGGACTATAAAACACTAGACGATGATTTTCCAACTGATAGGATTCATAATTGAAAGAAAGACATGAATTTGGGTTTTAGAAAATATCTTCTAAAACTTATACAAATAGAAAGTTATAGAGAAAATAAATTTACAAATCTTGGATAAAATTAGAGGGATAAAAATAGGCATAGTTACATAGAACAAGTAAACACCTTCATGCATATGACCTTTACTAGGCTCCTAGTTCATTTAAGGGTCCTAAAAACAACAAAGGATTATAAAATCATAATGAAATATTAATTATCTAAGTTAATTGGTTTATAGTATCTTAAAGAGTCCTTAAGAAAAATGAGACACTAATATAAACACAATGTGATGGTTTAAGGAGAAAGTATGAGACCTCGCACTAAGAATGGTGGATCCATTAATAACTATAATAGTAATAATCCAAATATCTGGATGATAGGTTCTATGAAACCCTACATCACATGTGATGTGATAAAGAACACCAAAATCCAACATAAAAGTGGTGGTATGGTAGATAAAATGGTGTGTAGGATCATCAATTTAGGCTAGGGAAATTGATATGGAATAAAGTCACAAGGCAATATGAAGAGAGTATAAAATATTGAACCCCGTAGTTAAAAGCTCCAAAGTGTGATGAAGGTTTTCCAAATAATTTTTCATAATGAGTACAAACATTGAGAAAAAAAGAAGTGTCGCTAAACCTATAGAAAAATTTAGTAAAGATAATATACTGACAAAAATATCCAACTATAAATTGGATTTTAGGCCTTAGTTAAAATAGTATGGAAACATTAAGGCATGTGATAATAGAAAATAATGTTTCATTGAAATTAGTGTTTAGGTTCTAGATATAAAAAGACGGGATTTTTTCAGTAATAGAAGCTACAGGTGGAAAAAATGACATTATGTGGGTGTTGTTCCAATGATAAATCTTCACTAGATAGGTTATTGTGTGACTATTCTAGGTTGGTGAGGAAGTAGTTCCCGAATGGGGGATTGTGATTGGGGTGTCGTATGACCAAGGGTGGGTTGTATGATAGAAGGGGTGCCCAAAAAAGGAGGTATGATTCCCCGGTCACATGTTCATTGGGTATCCCTATAAGAATGGGTGGCATGAGTGACTTGATAAGGTTAAGAGATGATTGAGTAAGGTGGTACTATTTATTTATACCCTATAAAATGAAATCATACACTTTTATGAGAGGCAAGATGGTTTATTTATAGATGATCATTGAGATTTATCATAGAAGAAATCTAATTTGTATTACATTAAAATGTTCCAAGTCCCAACTTAATTGTGTTCAGAAAACTTAAATAGAAGGATATATTAAGTCAAAGGATCTCAAATAATTGATTTAGTACTGATATATGAAATAAACATTATCTTATATCTAACTCCTAAAACTTTTGTTTCGATTATTTTCAATAATCACTTTTAAGTATTAAGTTTGAACCCAAACAAGGAAATCATGAACCTAAAAAAGTAATTAAACCACAATGAAAGACTCTGATCATCCCAAATTGACCTTAAAATGTTGGAAAATGGATCTTCATGAGGTACCGATTGATATGAAACTTATCCCATTCAATCTCTTAATAGATAAGATCCTTGAAGATAGTAGGCACATTCCCCAAGTTATTTAGGTACTCCTTCAATTTGACATTTCCTTCATTATATCCATATATAAGAATATGAACATGGTTGTCAATACAATATAATTGTTTTTTACTGATACCAACTTGGATATTTCTTTCATAAATATTTTCAAACACTTAATTAGGTTCTTGGATTGTAAATTAAACTTTTTAACATCTCCTTAGATTTCATAATCAATTCTGTTGTGGTTTCTAGTCCATTTTCTCCTCTATCTTCCCTTTCATCACCAACTTCATTCCCTGCATTCGAACACTACTATTTGACCATATTCATGGTATGTAAGGACATGACTATTTCTTTCTCAAGTTTTAAAATATTGATCCTAGGTTCCATGAATTTCATAGACTTCCTCATTTATCATGTCATCATGGGATTAGATATGTGTGAATAGTACTTGAGACTTTTATATTTATTTCTTTTATACATTAATTCATTTCATGCATCGAGAGTTCACTTCTTCCCTTTATTCTTTTTTGGTCAATAAAGATCAATTTCCTGGAAGTCATATTCATCTCCCAATGAAAATAATGAGGATTTTTCAACAATAGGAATATTATCAGAAGGGGAATGCACTTTTTTTATATATAATTACTCTTATTCTGGGTCTTTTGGTGATTTGTAGCCTATTTTTTCTCTTTATCCATTACTTCACTAGTTTTCATTCACTATATTTGTTGTACGACCAGTTCTCCTCTATACCTCAAAACCTGATCTTGAGATCTAGGTTAGAATTATCTTTCTTTGATCCTCCAAGACTCATAGATGAAACTTAACCATCAATTCTAAATTCTTATTGATTAGATGTAGGGTAAAAGGGTGACCCATTTTTTATAAGAGGAGGATAAAATAACTCCTACCCTTTTCTGAGAATCCTTGTGTATATAATATAATATAAATTCCCTTATTTTTTTAGCCTCCTAAAACATCTTGGAGATCAATTGATCATTCTTTTTTAGAAAACCAAGATTAGGTTGAGACATAGTTTTGAAGAAAACTATCTATTATAGTTGGTTGTAAATAAATTGAATCTTTTTTGTTACCTTAAGATGAGTCTTATAGTTCCTAGGAATTATGATATGATAAATTAATTAATTAAATGAATGAGGATGGTTTTCAATGATTATAGATGATGATTACATACTTGAAAATAAAGAAGTAATTTTTGTGTCGAAGTCACTTGTATTGGAAGATTATTATATAATCTTGAAAATGAATATGGAATAATGTTAATTAATTTATGGATGATTAAATAATTAATATTAGACTTGATTCTAGTATACATTTTTGATATATAGACCTTTACGGTGGCAGCAGGGTGTCGTGTGTGATGATTTATATAGTTTAGTATAAGTTTAGGTAGTTTACCTTAATGTTCTTGTGCGTGATATACTTAATATTTTCTAATTTCATACACTTCACTGCCCTTTTTTGGTAAATCAACCAAGTCTCAAATGTTTTGGGGGTATTTTCTTCAACATCATGGGAGGTGAGGGAAAAGATGGTTGATTTCTCTATCTCCCATGCTCTCCCTTTGGATGTAGTTGAATACTAGGCATATTATGGGCTATAACGGCTTAAGGTATAGGGTGTTTTCCTACCCGGGCTGTGATGAATCTCATTTTTACTACACATTTATGTGTATACTATAATAGCTTGATGTTATAGCACATACATGTATCCGAAAATTGTGGCTATTAATTCCCATGAGTGTACTTTCTGGGTTTGGATGGATTGAGGTGTAATACATCTACACGTCCTCTAGTGGATTTCAGACATTCACTTGGTTCACAACTTTATATTCCACTTTATTCATTATTAGTCTTTATCTGTGCTAAAAAACATTATCAAAGGCAATATTTTTTTCAGTGCTAACGAAAAATGTTGATAAATGGAACCTTTATAAGCACTAAAAAAGTGATAATAAAGGTCTCATTTATTATCACTTTACTTAGCCCCGATAAAAGTTCCCTCTTTAGCAGAGCTCAAAAAGTGATTATAAAGGGTATTGTGAATAATTTAATTTATATATTTTAAAATATTATTTATATAACAATAAGTATACATATGTAAATAAAAGATATTAATATGATATATATAAATATATTATAATAAAAAATAATATTATCTATCTTATTTTCAAAATATTATATGTATATTTTTTAAAATTATATTAGTCAATAAAAATTTTTAATATATAATTTAATAAATTAATTGAAAAAAAGTAATATTAATATAATATATTAATATTTTTTAAAAGAATTACATAAATATATAAATGAATATATATTTATTTAATTATAGTTCATATTTGAATTATTTAATTTATGTTCATATTGAATAAGTTAAGATATACACATATTTTTATGTATGTGTGTGCATGTGTATATATGTGGAAGTATGTGTGTGTGTGTGTGTGTATTTGTATATATGTGTATGTATGTGTATGTTCATGTGTATGTATTTATTGTATGTGTATATGTACATGTGTATATGTATGTTTATGTGTATGTATGTGTTATGTATGTGTATGTTTATGTGTATGTTTATGTGTATGTTTATGTGTACGTGTATGTATGGATATGCATGTATATGTATGTATGTGTATGTATGTATACATGTATGTATGTGTATGTGTATTTTTATCTGTATGTGTGGTTGTGGATGTATATATATGTATGTTTGTGTGTGTTTATGTTTATGTAGTATGTGTATATATGTGTATATTTGTGTATATATGTGTATATTTGTGTATATATGTGCATGTATGTCTATGTACGGGTATATATGTGTTTGTGTATATGTGTCTGTGTATGTATGTATGTGTATATGCATGTATATACATGTATTTGTATGTGTATGTGTATGTGTATGTGTATATGTATGTTTATGTGCATGTCTATGTGTAGGTATGTGTGTAGGTATGTGTGTACGTATACGTATGTAGTGTGTATGTATATGTATGTAATGTGTATGTATGTGTATATGTATATGATTATATCATTATGTAACAAGAAAAGTCATTTTTTTCAATTTGACATATCTCATTATAGTATATGCATATATACACACACACACACACACATATACGTGCACACAATCACATGAAAAGCCGTTTGGTTTTCCTGATGTAATTTATGTAAATATATATATACCCATTCAGAAAATTTGTAATTTTTTATATTTTTAATATTTATTTATACATTTTTTATTGTTAATATTTAATTTTTTTAATATGTTTGTAATTTATATAATTAATATTTATTCATTTTTATTTTAATATTTTTTCTATCCAAATATTTATAGAATTATTATTCATTCATTTTTAATTAGTAATTTATTATGAATATCTTTTTTTAAGTATACTTTTTAATATTTATTCCTATTTATTTTAATATTTATTCATTTTAAATATTTTTTAAAAAAATATAATTAATATTATTTATTCATTTTTTAAATTTTTTATAATTTATTTAATTTTAATTGTTTAATTTTATTCATTTTTAACATTTTTTTCATTTAATATTATTTGTTAATTTTTAATATTTCTCCATTTTCAATATTCACAATAATTTATTCATTTTTACTATTTATTCATTTAATATTTTTATAATGTATTCTTTTTTTTATAGTTATTTATACATTTTTTAATATTAATATTCAATACTTTTAATATGTATGGAATTTATATAACAAATATTTATTGATTTTTATTTTAATATTTTTTTTAAATCTTTATGAAATTATTATTTATCCATTAATAATCATAACATTATTATAAATCTCTTATTTTTTAATTTAACTTGCTTTATTTTTTGTTTTGTTTTGATTATCTAATTTTAATATTGTATTAATTTATATAATTAAAATTATTAATTCATTTTTTATTATTTTTCTAATTTATTATTTTTTAATTATTAAATTTGATTCACTTTTAATATTTATTCATATATTATTATCTCTTTATTTTTAACATTTATTCACATTTAATATTTTTGTAATTTATTCATTTTTAATATTTATCTGTTTAATATTCTTGAAATCTATTCATTTTTTATATTTATTTATAAATTTTTATTTATTAATATTTATTATTTTTGGTTTGTTTTTAATTAACATAATTAATATTTCTTTATTTTTATTTTCATATTTTTTATTTAAATTTTTACACACTTACTATTATTCATTTTTATTTAATAATTTAGTTTAGATATTTTTTATTTTAGTGAAATTTTTAGTATTTACTCATTTTTATTTTAATATTTATTCATTTATATTATTTTTGTAAAAAATATAATTTATATAATTTATTCAATTTTAATATTTTTTCAATTTACACAATTAATATTATTTATTCATTTATCATAATATTAATACATTTATTATAATATAATATATGTATCATAATATTAATATGTAACGCCCCGACCCCAGTTACCCAGAGTCGGTGCATTATTACATAATATTGGCATGATCACAAAAGATCAAGTCTCGAAATACCGATTAGTTTACTAGCCTTGGAAATACTAGATAAGTTAATAAGTCTTACATTACATGATAAAATGGAAAACTACAACAATATAGTCTCTATAATCCACACTCATATCCCCTCATACTATCCCTGCAGGTCAGTTATCAAATACTTCTTCACATCCTGGGAAAAAATAAAACATAGAAAGGGGTGAGCTCAGATGCTTAGTAAGGATAACAATATAGCGGAAACTTTCATAAATAAGAATAAACATTTAAGGAAAAATATAACTAAAACCAAAGCCTTTTAAACATTAAATTCAGCATAACATGGAAAAAATAAAATGAAATAATGTCATTTACTTATTCACAGGGATATTCTACTAGTCGAATAATCACATGCAATATCAACAACCACTTTCATAATGATGGAATGCATAATGTCATACTATCATAACCACATAGTCAAGGCCTTGTGCCAAGACTACAAATAATATTTTTTTCAAGGCCTTGTGCTAAGACACTAGTTTGTCTCATGAGACCTATCGATCCATCGAGCAACTATAGGGGGCTCCACCTGTCACTTACTAAGTCCAATGCATTTCTCATATGAACAGGTTTAAACATAACATAAACATTCGTATTAAAACTAGCATACAAAATGTCAATACTTTCTCCATAAACCATGAATGGTTTAAAAATAACACATCCACAGTCAAACTTATCACAAAACCTTCAATACAATATGGAAGTTTTGTATCATAATAAATCAAATTCAAATAAGCATAAAATCCATCAAAGGATGTTGACATAGATGAAATAAAAACTATTTGAGAGAAATATCTCTTTTTTAATCATTTAAAAGTCACATAATTATAAAAGAAAAAATTTACATTAAAAATATTCTTATAAGCTTGTAAGGGAAGCTTCGACGATTTTATAACGGCAGAAAATAGCTACACCCGCTGTATAAGTAAAAAAAAGACATTCTTACCTTAATTTTGTCGAAAAGGTTAAAAAGGACCTTGTTTGGAAAATGATGGAAATATTCCTTTATAAAAATCTTATAAAAGTCAAACAAGGTTATAAATTTAATTAACCCATAGTCTATAAAATAGTAAGAATGTTTTGAAATACATTTTTAAGAAACATGGATTTTGATGATAAAGAGGTCCTAGTAGATAATTACGTATAAACAATCTCGGATAATGAAGAGATTGTAAAATAAACCCTTACCTTGTAATTTTTCTTGATCAAGGATAGTTTAACCTCCTGTATAATATTTAAATCATTGTTATTAAATTATACAATAATCATATACAAAAATATGATATCATATATGATCTTCTAATATTGCTTTGTTAATAATATTTTAGTATTATCGTTGTTTCGGGTGTTAACGGATTCGTTTTCCTTTATATTCTTTGTTATGTGAGTCATATTTATTGTGGATGAGATGTATCTTATTCATATCAAGAATTATATCAAGTTCTTAAACATTATTTTTAATCATCAAATGAAAATTAGTCTTGAATGGATACGATGGGGAGTGAATCTCATCGCGTTCGTGGAGACGGTAATCCATACATACCCACGAGCGACAATATCATTTTTTTTATATTAAAATAATATATAATTGGACGATATATCATATATAAAAAATCTTTATCATGTTATATTTATTATTTACATGAATTACATGTCATTATTATACCCATCCAAATAATAATGTATTGAATAACAATTACACCATGACGTGGAGACGGTAATCTGTACGTACGCACGTATGGTGACATGTCATTAAAAATATGGATAGAATAATGAATATGTATGTACCATATTTATAATAACATCATAATATATAGAATATACTAGAGTTATTATTTTATAATGGAAAAAACAAAGAGAAAGGAAGTGGAAGAAGAAAGGAACTTGAAAGAGGTGATGAAATATTTACCTCTTCTTCGGGTTCTTTCTTTTGATTTAATGAAAAGGGATCCTTAGGTTGGCTTTCTGACCAAATTAAGGCCTCTAGGATTATGGGAGGACCGTTGAGAGGGTATTTGGGCATATTTTGGCCAAGCCAAAAGGCTTTTAAGAAGTGAATTAGACAGAAGGGGGAGTGCCCTTTTATAAGAGGGGTGAGGGGCACCTTAGGAAAAGCTAGAAATATTATTTTATAATAAATTAATTTTTGGTTTCTAATAGATACTAAATGGATTATTTAAAGTATAATGTGGGGATTGGTCGAAAATTACTCAACCAATAGGTTTTAGATAGGTTTGGGTCACTATATTAACCTTAACTTTTATATTTAACTCTTAGTTAAATAGTTTGACATTTACCATGTCTCTTTGTATTTTTATATTATATAGTTAATAAACATACTATATACTTCTAAGAGAACCCCAAGTAGTTCATTAATGATCCACCTATCATTATATAAGTCCTTTGGCCGAACCATATATTTTTAGGAATTGAATATCAATTAATAATATAATATTTGTTTTAAAAACTCTTTTATGTCAATTTTGACACTATTTAATAATTTATTTTTTTAAAAGTCATAAAAACTTTATTAATTCGAACTAAATTCATTTAAGCAATAATAACATGTCATATTAACCTATAAAATTCGTGTATGTCATCAAAACGTTCAAATTATATTTATTTTAACATTTATAATACCAATTATTTGATTCTCTCATTAATAAGGAAAATACTACATCATTATTGTTTTATAAATAAATTTAATTATTCAACGTCTAAAAGTTATAAATAAAATACCATTATGTAGGAAATATTTTTATATTTATAATGAATATTTATATTCTAAAATATAACATATATAACTCTATGTAAAAATTGTTTTTCTAAAATATATATTCTTATGTCATTTTTGTATTTACTTTAACTTAATTAATATAAAGTGTCATTATCACTTACAAGTGGCTCCATGGGGTCTCAAAATCGACCCAAAGATGCCCATGGTCGGACATGTATCATCCAATAGTGTTAGAACACATTTTAGGGTAATTTAATATTATTATAATATTATTTTTTTACCCTTATTTACTGGATTTACCCTTTAACCATGGTAAATAAAATATTTACCAAAGTAATTATTCAAAATTTCTAAAAATAAAAGTTACATATTTACACAATTTTTACCTCCTAATTCTAAATATGGAATCCATTTTTCTAAATTTAAAATATAGAAGTGGTAGAAATTAATTTAAAATTAATTCCAGTTGTCAAAACAAAAAAGCATTTTTTAAGAAATAATAACTATCAAAAGATTGACACTTTCTTATGTCCAGTTTAAATGTGAAATTATGTCCAATGACCAAAATTGGATTAAATGGTAAAAATATAATCTAATTATACTTTAAAATCACTCAAATTCATAATTCATCAAAATATGAAAGTTATCATAAAAGTACCAAAAATTCACCCTAAGCTAATTTTGATATTCCAAATCCAAAAATGAAGTTCATTTTAAAAGATAAAATGTATAAAATTTCAAAAGCTGGGTATTACTATTCATAATGGCTAGTTTGATTGGTTGAGGTGTGTGTTAGAACTCGAAGTTGTGTACAACACATGCTACTCTATTATTCAAAGAGAAGCGTACCGTGGAAGCTTGGGGTGTCACATTCTTCCCTCCTTCAAATAATTTCGTTCTCATAAATTTCTAGAATATTATTTCATAAAAATACTCGGGTGATTCTTCATCATAAGTTTCTTGGGTTCCCACGTTGCATCTTCCATCTTATTGTTTCTCCATAGAACTTTTACTAGACAAGTCGTCCGGTTTCTGAACACTTGTTCTATGGTATCAAGAATCCTGACGGAATCTTCGTAATAAGACAGATCGGGTTCCAGTTCTACTTCCTCATGTGTGAGTACATACGTTGGGTCAGGCATGTATTTTCTCAACAGTGATACGTGGAACACATCGTGAACTTGGGACAGATTTGGCGGCATTTCCAAACGATAATCTACAGACCCAATTTGTTCTAGAATTTCAAAAGGTCAGATGTACCTAAGACTCAATTTTCTATTCTTACCGAAACGTATAACACCCTTCCATGGAGATACCTTCAATAAAACATGATCTCCTACCTGAAATTCCAAATCCTTCCTTCGGTTGTATGCATATCTCTCCTACCTACTTTGAGCTACTTTGATGTGGTTTGATATTACCTTCACCTTTTCCATCATTTCCTCTACCATTTCTAGGCCTATGAGTTTTCTTTCACCAATATCATCCCAACAGGTTGGTGTGCGACATCTCTTTCTGTATAACACTTCATATGGTTCCATCTGAATACTTCAATGGAAGCTATTGTTATATGAAAATTCCACCAGAGGTAAATATTGATCCCATATACCTTGAAAGTCAAGTGAGCAAGATCTCAACATGCCTTATAAGGTTTGAATAGTCTGTTCTAATTATCCATCAGTTTGGGGGTGGCAATAAGTGCTCAAACAAAGCTCAGTATCCAGTGCTTTCTGAAGACTTTTCCAGAATCTTGATGTAAAACATGGATCACGATTAGAAACAATCGATAGGGGTACTCCATGAAGTCTCAAAACTTCATTAATATATAGTCTTACTAGACGTTCAAGTGGTAAATCCTCCCTTATAGAAAGAAAATGTGCTGACTTGGTAAGATGATCAAAAATGACTCATATTGCATCGTTACTTCTAAGAGTCTTTGGTAGTCCCATGACAAAGTCCGTCGTAATATTATCCCATTTCCACTCGGGTATGGGAAGAGGTTGCATGACTCCTCCAGGATGTTTCCTTCCAGCTTTCACTTGTTGACAAACCATACATCTTGACACAAAATCAACAATCCCCCTCTTCATGTTGTCCCACCAAAAATGTTTCTTCAAATCTCTATACATTTTCGTGCTACTAGGGTGTATAGAGAAATTGGAGCTATGAGAATCATCCAACAATTCTCTTTTTAGATCAGGTATATCGGGAACACAAAGCCTCTTCCCAAATTTCAAAATTCCATCTTCATACACAAATTCACTCAATCTCCCATCATTCACAGCTTTAATCTTCTTTTGAAACTCTTCATCATCGGTTTAATAACTCTTTATCATTTCTAGTAATAATGGTTTGGAAACCATTTGAAAAAGTATCAATGTTTCACCTTCCATGGTCATTCCCATATCCATCTTCACTAGATCCATGAAAATAGGATCCCTTTCGACTCTCATCTTGTTCAATACTCCATGATCCTTTCTACTCAAAGCATTTTCCCCCTTATTTTCCTTCCCCGGGTGGTAGTGTATGGTACAATCATAATACTTGAGTATTTCAAGCCATCTCCATTGCCTCATGTTGAGTTCTTTTTGTGAGAAAATATACTTTAAACTCTTGTGATCAGTATAAATCTCACATTTTTTACCATAGAGATAATGTCTCCATTTTTTCAAAGAAAAGATTACAGTTTCTAAATCAAGATCATGAGTAGGATAGTTTTTCTCATGAATTTTTAGCTATTATGATGTATAGGCAATAACCCTATCATTCTGCATAAGGACACAACCAAGTCCTTTCTTTGAAGCATCACTATAAATAAAAAACCCATCATTCCCTGATGGTAGAGTTAAGATAGAAGCATTGACTAATATTTTCTTCAGTTCATCGAAGCGTTATTCACAATATTTTTTCCAAAAAAATTTAACCCCTTTACGTGTGAGCTTTGTTAATGGGTTATCCAATCAGGAAACATTCTGGAAGAAATGTCGATAATAACCTGCTAAACCAATAAAACCGCGTACCTCAGTTATACTCATTGGGGCTGGACATTCTTGGATTGCCTTGGTCTTAGAAGGGTCAATAGAGATTCCATCCTTAGAGACAATATGGCCAAGAAAAGAAATCTCTTGAAGCCAGAATTCACACTTTCTAAACTTCCCATATAATTCATGTCTTCTAAGATTCTTCAGGATAATGCGCAAGTGATTTTCATGATCTTCGTATATTTTTTAGTATACCAACATATCATCAATAAATACCACTACAAATTCATCAAGATATTCCTTGAAAACTATGTTCATTATATCCATGAAAATAGAGGGTGCATTAGTCATCCCAAAAGGAATTACTGTAAACTCGTAATACCCGTACCTGGTTCGAAATGTTGTCTTCGGAATGTCTTCCTTATTCACACACAACTGATGGTATCCATTTAGAAGTTCAATCTTTGAACAGTATTGAGCATCATGTATTTGGTCAATTAAATAATCAATGCGAGGTAGGTGATACTTGTTCTTTATTGTTATAGCATTGATCTCCTTGTAGTCAATGCACAACCTCATTGATCCATCTTTCTTCTTAACAAAAAGGAAAGGGGCTCCCCATGGAGAAACACTAGGGAGAATAAATCTCTTATTACTCAATTCATCTAGTTGTTTCTTTAGTTCCACTAATTCCACAGTGTCCATTCTATTAGGGGTCTTCGATATGGGACTTGAACCAGGAATTAAATCAATGGAAAACTCAATTTATCATTCTAGAGGATGTCCAGTTAAATATTCTGGAAACACATCAACATATTCTCTCACAATAGGTACATTCTCTTTTGGAACATTCATTTCCTCACCAACAGTCATTTCATTCTCTTCCTCCCCAATAATTGAATTTAGTTGAACTACCGGGGGTGGATCTAGATATGAATTTGGTGGTGATGATTATGCTCTAAAGATAAGGTGTTCATTGTCATCATCATAAATAATAGTAACCTTCTTCTTCTTACAATAAAATTTTACATCATGGTTCAAAATCCAATCCATATCGAGGATTATATCAAATTCAATAATGGTTATGATGATGAGATCAGTAGACAAAGAACATTTATATGATCTAATGGGAACTAATTCACAAAACTTTATTGCGATGATACTTCGTTTAGGAGTTTTTACTGACAACTCCCGTGTTAAATCAAATTGGAAATATCTAATTTTCTAAAAAACTGGGAAGATATCAAACAATGCGATGATCTGGAATCAAATAAAGCATTGGCTAAACCTAAGGAAACCATTAAATTACCTGTCACCATGTCTTTTGGAGCTTCAACCTCAGCAGTAGTGATAGCATAAGCTTGGCCTTGGTCCCTTTGCCTTTTCTGAGTTAAGTTCCCCTGACGCTTAGGACTTTTATTTGCATAATGTCCCATCTCCCTGCAATTGTAGCATTGAACATTAGTAGCTTCTTTATTCCCCTTATAATCACGAGCTTGGTGGCCTTTTTCACCACACTTGTAACAGACTCTCATTCCCTTAAAGCAAGTACCAGGGTGTTTCTTCCTACATTTTCTGTAGGATGGATATTCAACTTTTCCCTTCTTCCCCTTATTTAAATTTCCAAAGTGATCAGCAGATCTCTTCTTCTCTTACTTTTCTTTAAAGTCATAAGACTTATAGAATACCTTTTCTGTCTTGAAAACACATGAGAAAATATCTTTGTACGATTAGAAGGATTGTGAGACTAATTCTCGATGGAGAAACACTTTTAACCCATCAAAGAAATGATCAATCTTACTTCTTGGGTTATGTATATAATCTGCAGCATGCCTCGCTAACCTTGTAAATTTAGACTCATACTTTGCAACATTATTGTCTTCCTTTTGCCTTAGACTCATAAATTTTCTTTCCATATCTGCTCGATGGTCATGAGGAAAGTATTTTTCTAAGAAAATATCTTTAAACTCCCTCCATTCCATATTTGATACTTCATCATCTTCCTTTTTGTTTTGAATCAATGACCACCATTGATCAGCATCTCCAGTGAGGCGGTAAACTGCCATGACAACTTTTCCCTTTCACTACTATCCAAGGCATAGAATATATTCTCTATGGAATTTATCCATTGCTTAGCTACTAATGGATTTTTACTGCCATTAAATGTTGGTGGTTTTTTCCTCATGAAGCGATCTAACATTGATCCTCCATGTTGCGGATCAGGGTTCTCCATAAGAGTAAGGTTATTATTCATAACCTGGGTGAGCTGTCCCAGTATGGTGATAAGATGATCAGCACTAGTTGTATCACCAGGTCCACTATAATTATCTTGAGTAGGAGGGTAATCCCTACATAGAGTGCGTGCATTGATACTATTTCCATTCCTTCCACTAGGCGCCATTTATAAACAATGGCATAAACTAGATTAGTTTAAGAATTGAAATACATAAATCCAAACTTGTAAAACACTTAACATATATTGAAAATTTTATAGATATAATCCATAATCATAAAAAAAATCTTTGAGGAAGTATATACTCATAAACCCTTCATAATGGTTTGTAAAGAAAATGAGAATTATCTTAAGAATATCCCCCGGGAGTGTCGTAACCAAGAGTGCAGCAAGGCTCATTGTCATGCACTAGTTCCCATTAGAGTCTAGCTCAAAGTGGTATTTTTAGGTTTTACCCCTAGGTATATCTATGCCAGAGCCACATCTACCAACTCGTATCCAGACAGGGATTTATTGCTCGGAAAAATCACAAAATCTCTACATTACCAAAATTTTAGAAAGTTATTCTATACTAATCCTCAAATTCTATCTTAGGGTAATGTTCTCTAATCAGAGTTTATCTAAATCTACCTTCCAAGGTTTGTACTAAACTTCCTATGATACCAACTGTAATGCCCCAACCCCAGTTACCTAGAGTCAGTGCATTATTACAAAACATTGTCATGATCCCAAAAGATCCAGTCTCAAAAGACCAATTAGTTTAGTAATTTTGGAAAAACTACATTCATAAGTCTTACATTACATGATAAAATGGAAACCTAAAACACCATAGTCTCCATAGTTCACACTCATATCCCCTCAGACTATCCCTATAGGTCAGTCATAAAATACTTCTTCACATCTTGGGAAAAAATAAAACATAGAAAGGGGTGAGCTCAGATGCTCAGTAAGGATAACAATATAGCAGAAACTTTCATAAATAAGCATAAACATTTAAGGCAATGTATAACTAAAACAAAATCCTTTTAAACTAGAAATTCATCATAACATGGAAAAAATAAAATTAAATAATTCCACTTACTTATTCATATCGATATTCTACTCGTCGAATAATCACATGCAATATCAATAACCACTTTCATAATGATGGAATGCATAATTCCAGACAATCATAACCACATAGTCAAGGCCTTGTGCCAATACTATAAATAAGATTTTTTCAAGGCCTTGTTCCAAGACACTAGTTTGTCTCATTAGACCTACCGATGCATCTAGGAGTTATAGTGGTCTCCAACTGTCACTTACTAAGTCCAATGCATTCCTCATATGAACAGGTTTAAACATAACATAAACATTCGTATTAAAACTAGCATACGAAATGTCAATACTTTATCCATAAAACATGAATGGTATAAAAATAACACATCCATAGTCAAACTAATCACAAAACCTTCAATACAATATGGAATTTTTTTATCATAATAAATCAACTTCAAATAAGCTTAAAATTCATCAAAGGATGTTGACCTAGATGAAATCAAAACTATTTTAGAGAAATATATCTTTTTTTGAAATCATTTAAAAGGAACATAATTATAAAATAAAAATTTTACTTTGAAAATATTCTTATAATCTTGTAATGGAAGCTTCGACGATTTTATAATGGCGGAAAATATCCGCACCCGCCGTATAAGTTAAAAAAATACATTCTTACCTTAATTTTGTCAAAAAGGATAAAAAGGACCTTGGTTGGAAAATGAAGGAAAGATTAATTTATAAAAATATTAAAAAATTAAAACAAGGGTATAAGTATCTTTAAACCATAGTCTATAAAATAGTTAGAATGTTTTGAAGTACATTTTTAAGAAACATGGATTTGGATGATAAATAGGTCCCAGTAGATAATTATGTATAAACAATCTTGGATAATGAAGAGATTATGAAATAAACCCTTACCTTGTAATTTTACTTGGTAGAGGGTAGGTTAACCTCCTGTATAATAGTTAAATCATTTTTATTAAATTATACAAGAATCATATACATAAATATGATATCATATATGATCTTCTAATATTGCTTTGTTAATAATATTTTAGTATTATCGTTGTTTCGGGTGTTAACGGATTCATTTTCCTTTATATTATTTGTTATATGAGTCATATTTGTTGTATATGGGATGTATCTTATTCATATACAGAATTATATCAAGTCCCTAAACATTATTTTTAATCATCAAATGAAAATTATTCTTGAATGGATATGATGGGGAATGAATCTCATCGCGTTCATGGAGACGGTAATCCGTACATACGTACGAGTGAAAATATCATTTTTTTAATATTTAAATAATATATAATTGGATGGTATATCATATATACAGAATAATTATCATGTTATATTTATTATTTACATGAATTACCCATCATTCTTATATCCATCCAAATAATAATGTACTGAATAACAATTACACCACGACGTGGAGACGGTAATCCGTACGTACGCACATATGGTGACATGTAATTCAAAGGATGAATAGAATAATGAATATGGTTGTACAATATTTATAATAACATAATAGTATATATACAATTCTGGAGTTATTATTTTATAATGGAAACAACAATGATAAAGGAAGTGGAAGAAGAAAGGAACTTGAAAGAGGTGATGAAATGTTTACCTCTTCTTCGGGTTCTTCCTTTTGATTTGATGAAAATGGCTCCATAGGTTGGATTTCTGACCAAAATAAGGAATATAGGATGCATTTAGGACATTTAAGAGGGTATTTGGGTAGATTTTGGCCGATACAAAAGGCTTTTAAGGTGTGAATTAGAGGGAAGGGGGAGTGCCCTTTTATAAGAGGGGTGACGGGCACCTTAGTAAAAGCTAGAAGTATTATTTTATAATAAAATACTTTTCTGTTTCTAATGGATCCAAAATGGATTATTTAAATTATAAGGTGGGGATGGGTCTAAAACCACTAAACCAATAGGTTTTAGATAGGTTTGGGTCACTATATTAACCTTAACTTTTAGATTTAACTCTTAGTTAAATAGTTTGACATTTACCATGTCTCTTTATATTTTTACATTATATAGTTAATAAACATACTATATACTTATAAGAAAACCCCAAGTGGTGCATTAATGACGCAAATATCATTATATAAGTCCTTTGGAAGAACCTTAAATTTTTAGGAATAGAATATCAATTAATAATATAATATTGGTTTTAAAAACTCTTTTATGTCAATTTTAACACTATTTAATAATTGATTTTTGTTAAAGTCCTAAAAACTTTATTAGTTCTAAATAAATTCATTTAAGAAATCCTAACATGTCATATTAACCTATAAAATTCTTTTATGTCATCAAAATTTTAAAATTATATTTTTTTTAACATTTATAATACCCATTATTTGATTCTTTCATTAATAAGGAAAATACTTCATCATTATTGTACCATAAATAAATTTAAATATTCAATGTCTAAAAATTATAAATAAAATACCATTATGTGTGATATCGTTTTATCTTTCTAATTAATATTTATAGTCGAAAAGATAACATATATAACCCTATGTAAAAAATGATTTTCAAAAAGATATATGCTTTTGTCATTTTTTTATTCACTTTAACTTAATTAATATAAAGTGTCATTATCACTTACAAGTGGCTCCATGGGGTCCCAAAACCAACCCAAAGATTTTCATGGTTGGACATGTCTCATCCAATAGGGTTAGAACACGTTTTAGGGTAATTTAATATTATTATAATATTATTTCTTTACCATTATTTACCGGATTTACCCTTTAACCATGGTAAATAAATTATTTACCGAAGTAATTATTCAAAATGTTTAAAAATAAAATTTACCTATTTACACAATTTGGACCTCATAATTATAAATATGGAATCCATTTTTATAAATTCAAAACACAAAAGTGGCCGAAATTAATTCCCATTGTCAAAACAAAAAGCATATTTTTAAGAAATAATAACTATCAAAAGATTGACACTTGCTTATGTCCAGTTTAAATGTGAAATTATGTCCAATGACCAAAATTGGATTAAATGGTAAAAATATAATCTAATTATAATTTAAAACCACTCAAATTAATAATTTATCACTATTAATTATTTTTATTAAAAAATTTGTTTTTAATTAAAATTTAGTAATTTTTACTATTCATCAAAATATGAAAGTTATCAGAAAAGTACCAAAAATTCACCCTAAGATAATTTCGATATTACGTATCCTAAAATGAAGTTCATTTTGAAAGATAAAATGTATAAAATTTCAAAAATTGTGAATTACTATTCATAACGGCTAGTTTGATTGGTTGTGGTGTGTGTTAGAACTCGAAGTTGCGTACAACACACGCAAGTATATTATTCAAAGAGAATCTTACCATGGAATATTGGGGTGTTACACAATACATTTATTATAATATAATACATGTATCAAAATATTATCACATTTATTAATAAATTTTATATAAATAATATTGTTTATTTATTTTTAATATTTTATAATTTATTTATTTTTAATATTTTTGGTATTTTATATATTTTTAATATTTATTATTGTTCATTTTAATTTTATTTTTAATATACATTTTTATATAATTATTGTTTTATTGTGATTTTTATTTTTATTTTCCACTTATATTTATAAACACTATATTAAGTGATGGTAAAAGATACCTTTATCAGCGCTTATCAGTTAGCACTAATAGAGGTATGATTTATCAACACCATTTTAGCACTGATAAATCATATATCTATCAAAGATTTCTATTTTAGTATAGATAGATGTATCTTTTATAAGCTCTTTTTTACGAGCACTAATAGAACCTCTTCCCATATTTTAATAGAACTCTAACCAAGATTTCTCTTGCTCACATCATTCAAGATCCCATATAATTTGAATATTGTTGTCACATCCTTGAACATTTTAGATGAATCAACCCTTAAATTGAAGGTGTGTTATTCATTATTCATTAGTAATCAATCTTTCATCATTTTTTATTTTTTTGTTCTTCTCATTGGGTTTTCTCATTTGTTTGATTTTTTAGAGGTTGTGTTCACAATTTTTGGTTCTTCTTGATGGTTCTTCTCTTTTGATTGATATTTGGCCCCTCAATTAGATGATTTTTAGTTGTTCTTATTCTAATTTTAGAATGATCTCACAATGGATACAAAAAACACACATTTTTTAACTAATTTTTTTTAATCATGAACTCAGAAAAAATAATCTCGTAATAAATTCTAATGGTTTTTTCCTAAGATTCACAAACATTTTTTATGGAATTATGAATTCTATTTTTCATTATTATTTTAATTTGACCTATAATTTTATTTCAACAATGAAAAATACACTCAAATTTTTCAATATCAATTTTATAATTTTATTGGGGAAATAAATAAATATAATTATTTTATTGATCTTTCAATTCAAAATTTTGGGAAAACTCTTATAAACATCATTTTCTCCAATATATTTAATATTATTCTCCCAATATTGTTAAGATTATTTTTAAAATTTTATATTATTTTCAATGAGATATGGATAAAAATTTAGAAATTCCCAAATTTTTTATAATTGAAAATTTTAAAAATGTTAATTTTTTTAATTCTAATAACATGGTAGTTTATTTTTCAGTTCCGTTATCTATTAAAATTATTTTTTTGATTAAATCCTTCCTCTAAATGATTTTGAAATTTGAATTTTCGGGTTGTTTTGGTTAATGCGTCCATTTTCCTAATTTATCCAAAATCATAATTATTTTCAAAATCTCATGGCATATTAAAAAATTTATTCAAATTAGTTCCAAATAAAGAATTTTAAAAATGGTTATAGGGTTCATTCCATGGTTTTGGATGATGAAATAAATTAAAATAATTACATTTTGGTCTAAAAAACTATCATCAACTCATATTTTAATAATTCAAATAATTTTATCTTCAAATGTCATATTTTCTAAAAGAGATATAATTAATATAGTAATATGATTGATTAAAATTATAATATTTAGTTTAATTATTTTTAAAATATTTAAAATTAAAAAAATAGGTCTAAAATATATATTTTATTATAAATAAGAAAAAAACAACAAAAACCCAAGTAATATTCACAAAAAATCACACTTAAAGTTATTAAAATACAGGAAATGTATCAAAAATAGATGGGATAGTAAAAAAAATTAAAGGATTTCAAAAATTATTCAATCTATTTTTTGTTTCACATATTCACTTCCACAAAATTCACTTATTTACCACATTAGATTCATGATTATTTACCCAAATCACATTATTATACACAACATAGTATGAGCCACCATGATTTGATTTATAGTTTCCTTGTCAAAGATCCTTTAGATTTTTATTTTCATCTAGAAATTCCTAGTTAGATAAATACATATTTTACCAAAAAAATCACAAAATGTAAAGCTAGTGAATTTTTCATCCAAAATGATTATTTCAATAAGAAATAGTTTAAGTAGTATATCTAACACTAAACATATAAAAAATTAATACTTATAAAACCTTTAACTTGAGGATGTGGTAAAAAGATGAATTTAGTAAATACCTATTTAGTGATGATATTTTTTGAATGGAATATGATTCTTCATCTTTATATATTCTAATAAGTTTTTTATGCAATGACAATTTATATCAAATATGATGATTGTGTGTGCGTAAATAATTTCCTTTTAGGTTACTAAGCTCATAACTTTTGTGTATCTATTTATTTTTATTAAATATTAATATTATTAAATCAAATAGGTTGGATATGAATATATGATGTATGGATATCAATCATATAAAAAAAGAGTATCATGATGGGGTTAAAGAGTTCATCATGTTTTCAAAAGATCATGTATATGACCATTCTCAAATCATTTGCAGATACCCTGAGAGGGGGTGAATCAGGGTATGATAGATTAAAACAATTTCTTTTTTTGATCTTGTTTTTTTGTTAATCAAAACTCTCTTCTCTCTCATTTATATTGTAGATTATGAACAAATCTTAAAGCATGCACCATAAACAAAAATTTTACGTTGTTCACCCTCACTAGGATACATCCAAGGAGCATACCCTAGCGATGTGCCGATGAACCAAATCCACTATAAGCACACTGTTGTTTACAAAGTTTGGAGTGAACTCACTATCCCACCTGGTTTACAACCAATCACAATTGAAATCTCACTACTCTCTCAAATAAAGTGTGCTCACTACTTCTTCAGAATATCCACTCACATTTTATAGACTTGTAGGTCCTTTCATTATCACAAATGAATGCATCTTATGCTTTATGTAGATGCTCAATTGAAGTCCCAATTTCATCCAATAATGAATACCCCTTTGCCACTAAACATTGGGAAATTCATTTTGAACATACTTTCGTAAAGCTCACTGCTTCGTGAAGCTCCCAATTTTTCAAAGCTCAAACAAGACTTTGCAAAGTTCTTGCCTCTTCACGAATCTCATAGGTTCTCAAAGCTCACTATTTCACAAAGATCACTAGTTCATAGAGATATCTCTATAATTTTTTATTTTGAAAATCCCAAACAATCCTTTGTGAAGTACACTTCTTCTGTAAAGTTGAACTAGCCTTCGCGGCGTGCCTTCCTTTAATAGAGCTCAACTGGACTCTGTAAATTCCCTTAATTTCACGAAGCTTGTTGTCTTCATGAACCTTTTTTGTGATCTGAGAGCCTTAATTTTTTCTTGGAGTCTCTCTACTCTTATCTCAGGGGTGAAAGCCTATTTATAGGAATTTCCCACCAACTCCATAACCTAACACTCCATGTTAGTTCCATGTAATCTCATTTCACAGAGTTCCGAAATTTTGGCTGAAATTTTATCTTCTTTGCAAATATCCAAAAAAATATGGATTTCCAAGCTCTTAATAATCACAGAGAATTCAGTCAATTCATTTTCACCACTTCGTGATTCTCTTCGTAATTGTAGATCCTTCCGTTAAAACCTTTACTTCATTGCAGTGCTCCCTCGCAATGCTCTTCACCTCTCCTATTCGCAAAGCTCGTCATAATCACAGAGATCATTGTCAACATTCTTCACATATTTGAGAAATCCACTTTATGAATCCCATATTCTCAAAACTCATGCCTTTTCCATATTTTGGTGATATCTCTAAGTAAATACACTTTTCATAATTCTCACCAAACTCCAAATTTTGGACCCCAAAAATTTGGAAAACACTAGAAGACGGTGCCAGCTTGTATCTGTTATTTTTATACCACGTCCAGATTATCCATTCTTTTTTCATGGTTCTTTATCAACATGGGCTGTCAATGATATCTATGTAACTCGATAATTCATCATGAAAACCTGTTTTTTCAACAAACACAACCAACCCAAAAATGTTCCAATGTTACCTTGAGGGATTTTCTCCCAACAATCTCTCTCTTTGGGTTTGTTGAAAACTCTTCTCATAACTATTCTTCACACTTTGATACTTAATTATAGATTATTCTAACATCTCCCAGCATTTTCCTCTTACGAATTAGATAGTGATCAAATATTCACTCAACACATACTCTAAGCCCACATGATCAATGATCGTTGTGAGAAAAAAGTGTAATATGAAAATTCCATCAATGAGTCGCTTCATTCTTGACACCAATTTTTGATACTATTCCAATACCACTCTTCCACTTTCATCAAAAACCTCATCTTTCGTGATGTAATGTAATCCATAATTTCAATTAATTCAAATCAGTTACAAGAGATAAAGAATTAATCCTTATGAATTCCATGAAATGAGTTAATGTTATATGGTTTCATGAGACAGGTGGAAGTAATTGAGTGTAATATACAGTAATTTTGTTTTAACTATATCTCTTTTTCCCTTCATCGAGTTTGATTCAATAGGCTTAGGGGTTTTTTTTATGGCTCATTACAAAGTGCTAGATGAGAATAAATTATTTAATAGAAGGAGAATGATTTCGGGTCAAAAAATGGGTCCCAACAATATGAAGAGTTGCACGTCATAGGGGGAGATCTCTATCTCCCAATCAGATGTAAGATCTCAGTGGGATATAAAGGATTAAATTTTATGCTACCAATCATCAAGAATCCCTATTTGGGGATAAGCAGAAAAATTCTTTTATTTCATGATTATCTATTTTTCTCTGACAATATGGTATCATCTAACTATTTTTAGGATACTAAGATGCTGCGAGAGAATGTAAATAATGTTTCAACATGAGGCTACAAAATTATTTGAAAGCAATGATATCACTGTAGTATATAATGAAAAAAAATCATTAGTTTAATAGTAAACACATTCCTTATGGAAGCAAAAAAGAAGGTGATCAACTTAGGGTGAGTAAATGTGTAAAATGTTGATTTAGATGAAGGTAATAACGATGAGTAGGAGAAATAAGCTGGAGATGAAAAGTGTGTTCATGCTATGAATGAAGATCTTGAAAAAATTGAGAAGAATCAGATATGGTAGATCACAAGGAAATAATGAAAAATTCATTTATCAATATAAATATGTCAAGGAGATTTTTATAATATTTGGATGGATAATTCAAAGGATATGACAACTTAGGTTGATACCTGAATGAAACTATCGAAATATGATGAAGGAAAAGTGTTAAATATCATATAATATAGGTATATCATTGAAATCCTATTGTACTTAATAGCGACATGACTAGATATTTTTTGTTTCACATTCCAATAAACAATATATCAAAAAATCCCAATGAAATCCCCATGATTGCAGTGAAAGGAATACTTTAGTATATCAAGGGAATTGTGAATTTTAGTTCGGTGTATAATAACAAATCTCATCCATATTTGTTATGATATATAGATGCAGAATGGGCCAGTTCAGCAGATGATAGGAAATCAATGTCAGTAGGTTATTTCTATCTTGGTTTATTGGGTATTTCATAGCTAATAAAGAAACAGAATTGAATTTCATTGAGCACTTCATAAGATGAGTATATTGTCACCACTCAAGCATTCACACAGTTATTATGGATGAAGAAATAGCTTGATGATATGGGAGTTGAAGTAAAGTCTCTAATCGGAATCCAGTGTGATAATTCGAGTGCAATCAGTCTTAGAAAAAATACAATTCATCACACAAGGACAAAGAACATTGAGATCAAATATCACTTTATCAAGGAGAAGGTGGAGCAAGGGATTTTAAAGTTAGAGTATGTGCCTATAGAGCTAAAAGTTATAGACATTCTGATAAAGACCTTACCCAAATAAGAATTTGAGAGGCATTGACTGGCTATGGGAGTTCAATCAACTTTATGCGCTTCAAAAAGTATGGATGTGGGTTCCCCTCTCCCTGAGGTATGGTGTATCTTTCCCTAATGTACTAATCTATGTTCTTTCCAATTTTTTAGACCACAAAGGAGTGACCTTTGAGTTCACTAAAAAATGGGGGAGAAAGTTTGGTCCCTTAAGGGGGGGGGAATTAAATAAGGGAGAAAATTTCCTTGTCAATGACATGGGGACAAGATGACGGGTGGAGCAATGAGATAGGGGGAGAGTTCTAAATCTGACGATGTTATAATTGATTGATAAAAGATTAGATATCACAAAATTTGAGGTTCATGATTAAATCATAAGAGTTTTATTGGAATGATATTAAAATTTTGTGTCAGGGATGAAGTGACTCATTGATGGACTTTTCATATTACTCTTGTTTCTCACAACAAGCTTTGCTCATGTGGGATTAGACTATGTTTTGAGTAAATCTTTGATCACTATCTGATTCACAAGAGGCGAATGATGGGAGATGTTGGAAGAATCTTTAATGATGTATTAAAGTTCAAATAATTATTATGAGAAGAGTTTTCAAAAAACCCAAAGGATGATATAAATTGTGGTCCCTTAAGGGGGAGAACTTGAATAAGGGAGGAAATGTTTTTGTCAAATACATAGGGAGAAGCTGATAGGTGGAGCAATGACATAGTGGGAGAAATGAGATAGGGGAGAGTTTTAAATATGACAATGCTATAAGTGATCGATCAAAGATTAAATATCACAAAATATGAGGTTTTTTATGAAATCAGAATAGTGGTTTTAGAATGGTATCCACAATTGGTGTCAGGAATAAAGTGACTCATTGATGGCCTTTTCACATTACTCTTTTTTCTTAGAACGAGAATTGCTCATATGGGATTAGAATATGTGTTGAGGAAACTTTCAATCGCTATCAGATTTTTAAGAGTCGGATGCTTGGAGATGTTGTAACAATCTTTCATGAGGTATAAAATTGAAAATAATTGTTATGAGAAGAGTTGTCAACAAACCCAAAGGGTGATATTATTGGGAAGAAATATCTCAAGGTAACATTGAAGCATTTTTGTGTTGGTTGTGTTTGTTGACAAATAAGGTTTTCATGGTGAATTTTCGAGTTCTAGAGATATTGTTAAAACCCCATGTTGATGAAGAACCATGAAAAAATAATGGAAGATGTTGAGGCAGTATAAAAAGAATAGATACAAGGTGGTGTTGTTTTCCGGTGTTTGCCAAATTTTTCAATAAGAATCATTCTATCCATATTATGGATGATCTGATTTATCCTCTCAACCACTCCATTCTTCTGGGGAATTCTAATTGAATAAACTTGATTTCTTATCCCATGTTTCTCGAGATAGTCTTACACCTAACTATTTGTAAATTTTGTACCATTATCAGTAAAAAACATCCAAATTTTCTTTCCAAGCATCCTTTTAGATTCCCTTCGATATTTTTTTATGCAACTAAACACATTGAACTTATGGTAAATGACAAATACCCTTGCCATTATGTTATAGTCATTAAGGAAAATAATGTAATACCTCTTTCTGTCAATGGTTCTTGGTGAGATAGGTCCACAAAAATTGGCATGAACCAATTCAATCACTCTTATTGACTTGTTTTTCTATGATTTTTATGTATTTTTAATGATATTCCATTTTTGAAAAGCATCACACATATGTGTATGATCACATGATAGCTTAGGGAGGTCTCTAGCTACATCAAACATCACCAGATATTCTAGGGATGGTTGGCATAGATGACCCGAACATTTATGCCAGAGCTTATTTTCTTTCTCTCTAGAGAAAAAGAAAAAATATTATTCTCCACTAACAAGGTATATATTTCAATTTGTTATTTTTCTCTATTTAACCATTATACCATAACTTTATTTAATGATAGATGTATTCTTAGTAAACCTTATATAATTCCATGAGTCACATAGTTTATTGACACTAAAAAATTATGGCTGAGACCTTCTACTAATAAGACATCAACATGTCTCATTTCCTTGCCCCCAAACCTGGACTTCCTGAGCCAAAAAACATTAAGACTTCATCGTTCCCAAACATGAAAATTTCTTCTTTGTCATATTTTATGCCGATAACAGGATCCTTTTTTCCTATCATATGAGATGTACAGTCACTATCAAAGATCCATACTCCAGAACAATTTGATGCTTTGAGGGAGATTTCCACTACCACTATCTTCTCATCCTTTTTCTTTTTTATCCATGTCTTTGACTTCACACTCAGTGTAGTTTGAGAATATTGATCTTTCTCAGACTATGATGGACTAGCTTCATTCTGTAGTACTGAAAATCAATTTTTTGTTTTCATATCACTTGATGATTCTCTGATTTTCTACTTGCGACTAATTTAGTTCCGCTTTGTCACATTCCTCTGCATGTTTGATGTACAGTGTCTAGCCATGTGCCCAAATCCTCCACACCAAAAAAAATGTCCCTAAAAAGATGTTCTATAATAGTGAGATCTATTTGGATGTCATAGTTTTTCTTGTGCCCTTCAGTATCTCTTGGCTATAGAAAACAAATTCTGTAATGTCCCATATTTCCACAGTAATAACACCTGATATAGGGTGCATTCAGGCATGTTACTTCTTCACTACTAGTTTTTCCTTGGGATATCTAAATATCTTGATTTTTCATTGTTCCCAAATTAACTTTCAATATCAGAATGGGTGCTTATGGTCTGACTTAAAATTTCACAACTATTGTTTTTTGGTCAGGCCCCACATCAATCTTATTATCTGAACACGATTGTCTCTTATTTTATACTGGATCGCTATTATTTACTTCCAATTTTTCCATCTTCTGTATAAAAACACTGCTCTTTATTACACACTTAAACATGATTTATTACATAAAATTGCACTTAAGAAAACTCTGAGGATCAAGAGGTCTCGTATCTTGGGAAATTAGGAACATTTCATGATAAATTAATACATAAAATACAACATATTTATTGAAAACTTTTTTTTACATGACCAAAAAATTCCTTTGTACTTAGCATTTCATGGGATAACCTGAGGACATACATAAAAAAGGGTGAGCTATAAAGCCTAGTAAGGGAGTAAACAAGGAATAACATGAAAAATACATTATATGTTAGGCAATATAAATATCAATGGATCATAAGAGAAATATTTACATAAAGGCATGATATGGTAAGATTATCATAACATGGATATGTAGAAACAACATTTAACATGATATTAGCATGAGCCAAGGATCATTGCACATGGAGCATGAGTAAAGCCTCATTGCACTTGGATTATCATGAGTAAACCCTCATTGAACTTGAATTAGCATGAGTAAACCCTCATTTCACATGGTTTATCAGGATATTATTCTTTACCCAATGCATTGGAGCGCTATCAGAGCACACCCTTTATAAACATTTAATTTCATGCATCAGTGTGCCACATGGATCATACAACATGTCATCATTCAACATCATCATTTATTCCAATATAAAGGAATTTGGAATACATACATGAAACTCTATAATAAATAATTAAATGTTCATAAATGTTAATACCCTTGATCGATAAATGGGCATGGTATTCACTACACACTGACTTTGGCTTGGAAAATTGTGGTGCAATTTCAGCAGCATAATGGTGTGACATAAGAATTCATAAAAATTGGTGATGAGAGAGAAAGGGGTATCTCATCATATTTACATGAAATTGAAAATAATGGGGTCATATAGATACATTTCACAACATATGTAATGTAATTTATATGCATAATATAAAATAATTTCTTGAATGTAAATGAGGAGAGAGAAATCCCTTATAGAATTTTGGCATGGTAACAGGTGTATGTGGGATGAATTAATGAGAGAGAAAGGAGTCTATCATCATTAAGACATAATTATGGAAGTATATGAGAGGTTAGAAATCATACCCCAACATTTTTAATTGAAAATAAACTAGCATAACAATATAAGGAAACATGGACATAAATAAGGAAGGAAAGTGAGGATCCCTTACTTGAAAGTGTGATTCCAAATGCTTGGTAGAGGCTTGAGAGAGGCTTCTTAGGAGATTGGTGCACGTTGACAGGATTATAAAGATATTAGGTCAGAGTTTGGTCACTATCCAAATGGTTTAAGTGAAGAGTAATGGGAGATTGAGTGGGTTTATATAGTAAAGAAGATGGAATTCTTTATTATTTAGGTTTTGGACACTGCACATTAAACTAATAAAAACCACAAACCATACCATGGTTTTTCCCCATGGTTTTTTACAAATTGGAGTGGAAAAAATTATTTTATAATAACAATGTCTGAACATAATAAAACATTAGGCTTTCTTATGTGGAGGTGAGTCACACTCTGAAGTAAATTATTTTAAAAAGTTAAACTATTTTATATGTCATGGAGGGTCCACTAAGGCACCATAAAATTAATCAAACAAATATAAAATCACATTATTTTAAAGGTAAATCATATATTTGCATAATATACCTTTATAGTATTTTATTACATCACTATTGGTTCATTATGATGTCATAAAACACATTATATATTTAAATGGTATTTAATTTTTACACTCAAATTCGACTGTCTTGGAAAATTATGAATAAATCACCATTAGATAATTTAGAGGACCTGAATCCAAAAATAATATTAATTTTATCTAAATAATTTTCTAAATATGTGAATTTTCACTTTTAAAATAAAAACCAACATTTATCGAAAATTCATGGGTTTTAACCAAAACAGCTTTCAAACCTTAATAAAAATTACAATTGTATTTATAAAAAATTATAGGATCATTTATATTTAATAAAAATTATTTATTTAATAATATTTTATTAAAATATTTTTTTATTAAAAAATCCATTAATTCATCAAAATATATTTCTTAATTGAATATTAACTTAAAATTCTATTTGTGCTTTAAAAACCATTTACAAAGTAACAATAATAAAATGATTGTATAGTATTTATTCTATAAAAAAATAATGCACGTAATTATAGTGCTAGGGTCTTGTTACATAACCCCTTATAACACACTCATAAGACCTAAGGGTAAGGTGTGCTATGGTGAGAGACTCTTGGGGTAGCTCAGAGGACATCACTAGGGTGGTAATATCTATTAACTTCCACTTCTCCCATAAGTGGTTCCATTCAATTGTAACATGTTGAGGCTCAGCTTGGGCTTGGTCAAGAGTGAATCCCAATTACACTAACTCATTTATGAGCTCCAAAAAATGGGCTTCATATGGATCAATTCTACTGGATGAGGTCATCGCTTCCTTTTTCTATGTAAATTGCATTGGTTAAACCCCTATATTTATACTAATCATTTGATCATTGTTCAACGGCAATATTAGTAATGGTAACAATTATTAATGGTATTTTAAAATCCAAAAACATAAAACCAAGGAAGTTCATATGTCTTATATAACCATTTTACATAATAATACATTTAAATAGATCAAGAGGAATTTTCATTAATAAAATTTGGGTTGTTACAATATTCCCTGCTAAAGAAATTTCACCCATGAAATTTAATTTTCCCACACTATAATAGATGATGGTAACTCTGCTTCATCACTTCTTCCAATTCCCACATTTCTTCTTTAAACTTGTGGTTTCTCCACAACACTTTGACGAGGTTCATTGTCTTATTTCGTAGAACTTTTTCCCTATGATCTAAGATTATCATCAGATTCTCTTCATAGGAGAGGTCATTCTCTAATGGTACCACCTATAGATTGAGTACATGTGATAGGTCAAGTATGTACTTACTCAACAGTGATACATGGATTACATCGTGTACTTGAGACAGGTTTGGTGGGAGTGTTAGTCGATAGGCCACTGCTCCAATGCGATCAAGGATCTCAAAAGGACCAATGTACCTTGGACTAAGATTCCCTTCTTCCAAAATATCATAACTCTCTTCCATGGTGATATGCATAGGAATACCATGTATCCAACATCAAACTCTATATCTTGTTGACGATCATCATCATAGCTCTTTTTTCAGGTCTGAGAAACTTTAATGTGTTGATGGATGGTCTTAACCTTCTCCACCATTTCTTAGACCATTTTTGGACCTAGGAGTTTTCACTCCCCAACATCATCCAGACATGCTGGTGTTCTACACCTCTTCCCATAAAGGGTTTCATAAGAAGCCATTTGGATTCATGAATGGAAATTGTTATTGTAGGATAACTCAACCAAAGGAAGATGTTGATTTCATCCTCCTTTGCAGTCCATTGAGTATGCTCTCAAAATGTACTCATGTGTTTGGATAGTCTGCTAAGATTGTCCATCTATTTGGGGATGATAAGTTGTATTGAATTTCAGTTCAGTATTCAGAGCATGTAGGAGAATCTTCCAAAACATAGAAGTGAATCTTGGATCTCGATCGGATACAATTGATAGTGGTACTCCATGAATCCTTACCACTTCTCTGATGTATATATGTTCTAGTTGATCCAATGAGAAATCCTCTCAAATTGAAATAAAGTGTGCAGTCTTTGTAATATGATCCACAACAACCCAGATAGAATTATTTCCTTTGGATGTCTTCAGAAGTTTGGTGACAAAGTTCATGGTTATGTTCTCACATTTCTATATTGGTATGGGTAATGGTTTCATCATCCCCTTAGACTTCATCCTCTCATCATTCACTTGTTGACATACTAGGCACATTGATATATACTCAGTGTCTTATTCTTCATGTTAACCCACTAATAAAGCTCTTAGAGATCTCGATACATCTTTGTGTTTCCTGGGTGAATGGAGAAATTTGAACTATGTGCATCATCCAAAAGTTCTTTCTTTAACTCCAGATTTTATGGAACACATATTCTTAACCCAAATTTCACAATGCCTTCTTCATTAACATTGAACTCCAAATATTTATCGTTTCTGATAGTTTCTACTTTCTTCTGAATTCTCAAATCATCCTTTTGAGAATCATTTAACCTTTCTAAAATAGACGGGTGAGAAATCATTTTTAAAAGGATTGATGATGTTACCTTATTTATAATTCTCATCTCCATCTTCATCAAGTCTAAGAAGATTAGATAATTTTAAATTATCATCAATGATAGAATTTTTGGGTCTTTTCTACTTAGAGAATATGCCACCTTTTTCGCTTTCCCAGGGTGGTAATGGATTGAGAAGACATAGTCTTTGATAGGATCTAGCCATATTTGTTGGCGCATGTTCAAATATTTCAATGTGGATATATACTTGAGGCTTTTTTGATCCGTATATATTACACACTTCTCCCCAAAGAGGTGATGTCGCCATATTTTTAAAGTGAAGACTACTTCAGCCAACTCCAGATCATGAGTTGGATAGTTTTTCTCATGAATATTCAATTGCCTTGATACATAGGAAATGAATTTTTCATTTTCCATCAACACACACCCCAGTCCCTTCTTCGAAGCATCACTTAATACCATGAAAAGTTATCCACTTGTGGGTAGTGCGAGCACAATTGCAGTGATAAGCCTCCTTTTCAACTTATTGAATCTCTCTTCACATTCACCACTCTAAGAAAACTTGACTCCCTTCCGAGTTATCTTGGTAAGAGGGTTTGAAAATCATGATAAATTTCTCACAAATTGGTGATAATATCCATCTAACCTAAGGAATTTGCGGATATTTGTCACAGATGTTGGCCTCAACCATCACTAAATTGCATTTGTCATGGAGGGAACCACAAATATCCAATTTTTTGTGATGATATGACCCAATAATGAGACTTCCTTCAACTAGAACTCACACTTGTTGTACTTTTCATAGATCTTCTCCTTTATCAAGGTCTCTATTACAGTTCTTAGATTCTCCTCAAGCTCCTACTTAGTTTTGGAGTATTTTAAAATATCATCTATAAATACTACCATAAATTTTTCAAGGTGATCTCTAAAGACTCTATTCATCAAGTCCATGAAGATTTAGGGATAATTAGTGATCCCTAAAGGAATTACTATGAATTCATAGTGCTCGTACCTTGTACTAAAAGTAGTCTTGGGGATATCCTCCTTCTTCACACTTACCTGGTAATATCCTAACCACAGATCCACCATAGAGAAGTATTGTGTTCCACATAGCTGATTAAACAACTCATCAATTCGTGGTAGAGTTTACTTGTTATTTATTGGTATTTTGTTGATGTAACGCCCCGACCCCAGCTACCCAGAGTCGGTGCATTACTTCGTAACATTGGCATGATCACAAGAAAGATCAAATCTCGAAAGACCGATTGGTTTAGTAGCCTTGGAAACACTAGATATATTCATAAGTTTTACATTACATCATAAAATGAAAAACTACTACAACAACATAATGTTTCCACAGTCCACACTATAATCCCCTCATAATATCCCTGCAGGTCATTCATAACTTACATCTTCACTTCCTGGGAAAAATAAAACATAGAAAAGGGGTGAGCTCAAATGCCCAGTAAGGATAACAATATAGCGGAAACTTTCATAAATAATAATAAACATTTAAGGCAATGTATAACTAAAACATAAGCCTTTTAAACATGAACTTTCAACATGGTATGGCATAAATAAAATGAAATAATGCCATTTACTTATTTACATGGATATTCTACTAATCGAATAATCACATGCAAAAATCAATAACCACTTTCATAATGTTGGAATGCATAATGCTAAACGTTAATTTCTTTTTCTAGGCCTCATCCCAAGACCTAGGGGTTACTTCTAACCGGAACCCAACCCGGAGTGCCTCTAATAACCGGACACCAACCCGGAGTGCCTCTAATAACCGGACACCAACCCGGAGTGCCTCTAATAACCGGACACCAACCCGGAGGGCATACTTTTACCAGTCCCTAACCTGGAGGGCTTACTTTAACCAGTCCCCAACCTGGAGGGCTTACTTTTACCGGTCCCCAACCCGGAACATACTTGTTTAGCACATTCATCTGAAGGAAAGTTTGAAATATAACATAAACATTCGGATTAAAACTAGCATACGAAATGTCAATAGTTTCACCATAAACTATGAATGGTATAAAATAGCACATCTACAGTCAAACATATCACAAAACCTTCAATACAATATAGAAGTTTTGTATTATAATAAATCAACTTCAAATAAGCGTAAAATCCATTAAAGGATGTTGACATAGAAGAAATCAAAACACGTTTTAGAGAAATATCTCTTTCTATTTTTGAAATAATTTAAGAGCCATATAAAATAAAACATTTTCTTGAAAATATTCTTATAAGCTTGTAAGGAAAGCTTTGATGATTTTATAACGGCGGAAAATAACCGCACCCGCCGTATAAGTAAAAAAAAACATTCTTATCTTAATTCTGTCGAAAAGGTTAAAAAGGGCCTTGTTTTGAAAACGACGGAAAGATTCCTTTATAAACCTCTTACAAAAAGTCAAACAAGGGTATAAATGAATTTAACCCATATTCTCGTAAATAATAAATATGTTTTGAAATACATTTCGAAGAAACATGGATGTGGATGATAAAGAAATCTCAGTAGATTATTACGTATAAACAACCTCGGATAATGAAGAGATTGTGAAATAACCCTTACCTTGTACTTTTCCTTGGTTGGGGTAGGTTAACCTCCTGTATAATGGTGAAATAGTTGTTATTAAATTATACAAGAATCATATATATTAATATGATATCATATATGATCTTTTAACATTGATTTGTTAATAATATCTTAGAATTGTTGTCGTTTCGGGAGTTAACTTACTCATTTTCTTTTATATGTTTTGTTACATAAGCCATGGTTGTTGTATCTTATTCATATCCAGAATGATATCCAGTCCTTAAACATCATTTTTAAATCATCAAATGATAATTATACTTGAATGGATACGATGGAGAATGAATCTCATCGCGTTCGTGGAGACGGTAGTCCGTACGTACGCACGAGCGACAATATCATTCTTTTGATATTAAAATAATATATAAATGGATGGTATATCATATATACAGAATCATTAACATGTTATATTTATTATTTACATGAGTTACACATCATTATTATACCCATCCAAATAATATTATATTGAATAACAATTACACCACGACGTGGAGACGGTAAGCCGTACATACGCACGTATGGTGACATGTTATTCAAAGGGTGGATAGAATACTGAATATTATTGTACCATATTTATAATAACATCAAAGTATATATGAGATACTGGAGTTATTATTTTAGAATGGTAAGAACAACGGAAGAAGAAGTGGAAGAAGAATTGAACTTGGAGAAGGGTGGTGAAATCATTACCTCTTCTTCGGGTTCTTCCTTTTGATTTGATCAAAAGGGCTCCTTAGGTTGGCTTTCTGATCCAACTAAGGCCTCTAGGTTGTAGTGAGGGATGTTGGGAGAGTATTTGGGCAGAGTTTGGCCGATCCAAAAGGCTTTGAAGGTGTGAAGAAATGAGAAGGAGGAGTGCCCTTTTATAAGAGGGGTGAGGGGCACCTTTGGAAAAGTTAGAAATATTAATTTATAATAAATTCATATTCGGTTTCTAAAGGCTCCAAAGTTGATTATTGAAAGTTCAAGGTGGGTATAGGTAGAAAACCACTCAACCAATAGAATTTAGACAGGTTTGGGTACTTATATTAACCTTATCTTTAAGTATTAACTCTAAGTTAATTAGTTTCACTTTTACAATGTCTCTTTTTATTTTTATATAATATGATTAATAAACTTACTATATACATCCAATCGACCCCCAAGTGGTCCATTAATGATGAACCTATCCTTATATAAGTCTCTTGGCCGAACCTTATATTTTTAGGAATTTAATATCAATTAATAATATAATATTTGTTTTAAAAACTCTTTTATGTCAATTTTGACACTATTCAATAGTTGATTTTTGTGAAACTCATAACAGATTTATTACTTCTAACAAAGTCAATTAAATCAATCCTAATATATCATATTATCTTATAAAATTAGTTTAATTCATTAAAAGTTTCATATTATATTTATTTGGGTATTTATAATATCAATTATGTTATTTTTTCACTATTATAGTAATTACTGCATCATTGTTGTGTCATAAATAAAATAAATTATTTAATGTCTAAAAATTATAAATAAAATATCATTATGTAGGAAATCTTTTTATCTTTCTAATTAATATTTATAATCGAAAATCCAACATGTATAACCCTATGTAAAAATTGTTCTTCTAAAAGATGTAAGCTTATGCCATTTTTATTTTTATTTTAACTTTATTAATATAATGTGTCATTATCACTTACAAGTGGATCAATGGGGTCCCAAAATTGACCCAAAGATGCCCATGGTCGACCATGTATCAACCAATAGGGTTAAGACACGTTTTAGGGTAATTTTGTATTATTATAATATTATTTTTTAACCCTTATTTACCGGATTTACCCTTAACCATGGTAAATAAAATATTTACCGCAGTAATTATTCAAAATGTCTAAAAATAAAAGTTACCTATTTACACAATTTGAACATCCTGATTCCAAATATGGAATCCATTTTTCTAAATTCAAAACACAGAAGTGGCAGAAATTAATTTAAAATTAATTCCCGCTGTTAAAACAAAAAGCGTGTTTTTAAGAGATAATAACTATCAAAAGATTGACACTTGTTTATGTTCGGTTTAATTGTAAAATTATGTCCAATGACCAAAATTATATTAAATGGTAAAAATATATTCTAAATATACTTTAAAACCACTCAAATTCATAATTTATCACTAGTAATTAATTTGATTAAAAAAGTTGTTTTTAATTAAAATTTAGTAATTTTCACTATTCATCAAAATATGAAAGTTATCCGAAATGTACCAAAATTTCACCTTAGGCTAAATTCGATATTCCGAATCCAAAAATGAAGTCCATTTTAAAATATAAAATATATATAATTTCAAAAAGTAGGTATTACTATTCATAACGGCTAGTTTGATTAGTTATGGTGTTTTAGAACTCGAAGTTGCATACAATGCAGGCTATTGCATTATTCAATGAGAAGCGTATCGTGGAAACTCGGGGTGTTACATTCTCCCCTCCTTCAATAAATTGCGTCCTCGCAATTTGAAATTTTTCTTTGAAAATAAAAGGTTGTAAATAGAAAATACCTTTGTGGAAAACCCACATCGGAAATAAGATTAATAAAAATTTAACATTAAAAGAAAGAAAGAGAAGTACAAAGGTCATCTGAGATAGCCCATACTAGGGTTCTATAAAAATATGGATATGGAGGAAAAACAAACTAGCATGGTCTGATGAAGAGTTCTAGAAAACAGGATTAGGAGAAAGTTAACAATAAGAAAATCACAAACTTGTGATTGGTTAAACATTCATTGAATCCCCAGTTGGAAAAGTTAATCGACAACGTTTTTGTTTTAAGTAACCTTTTATAGAGGTGAGGAAATTATTTAAGAGATTTACTAAGAATGTGAGGAAATATACTTACTTATCATGTAGACTTTCATTAATAAATTTTTACCACAAACCATTTATAATAGGACAACTATTTTTTAATAACCAGGGACTCCCTGTAGGCTAGTGGTAGGAAATAAAGGCCTGTCGCACTATGGTTGTGGGTTCGATTCCTGCAACTTTGTCCGACACGACGGGTTATGCCCCACCCTACAGGTTGTCCTTTTCCTAAAACTATAGTATTATAATATTCCAAAAATAATCTTCATAAATTTTTTAACCTTAAACAATACTATCCAAAGATCAACTTAATCCACTCCAACCTTTCTAGTTATCCAAAATACCTCTGTCCAGACTTTCTCTAAAAGGTTTCTTAATTCCAAAATCAATTTATCAGATTCCCCAAACGAAGTAAAGTTTCTCTTATTGTCACGTACTAAAAATATAATTACCTTCATCATATTAAAACCTTACTGAAATCAACAAGTACTGTAGTAAAATCCATATATATATCACATTATTCTTATAACCAGAATATAATCCTTGAGTCCAAAAGAACCAATACATTAATTATTCCGCTTCAACTGTAGTCACAGCATAAGATTGGCCTTGATCCCTTGGCCTTTTCTGAGGTAAGTTTCCATGACGCTTAGGACATTCATTTGCATAATGACCCATTTCTCTACAATTGTAGCATTCCACTTTGATAGCCTCTTTCTTTCCCTTGCAATCACGAGCCTGGTGACCCTTTTCTCCACATTTATAACAAACTCCCATTCCTTTTAGGCAAGTACCAGGGTGATTCTTCCCACAATTATCACATAATGGAAAATCCTTCTTTCCCTTTTTCTCTTTATCTGTCTCTTGTTCCACTGTTCTCTTCTTCTCTTGCTTTACTTTGTTGTCATAAGACTTAGAGAATTCCTTTTCTGTCTTGATAGCACACGAGACAATATCTTCGTATGATGAGAAGGATTGTGATACCAAAGCTCGACGGAGAAATGGTTTTAACCCATCAAAGAAACGATCAATCTTACTTCCTGGGTTGCGAATATAATCTCCGGCATACCTTGCTAACCTTGTAAAGTTAGCCTCATACTTTGCGACATTCTCATCCTCTTTCTGTCTCAGACTTAGAAATTGCCTTTCCATATCTGCTCGATGGTCACGAGGGAAGTATTTTTCTAAAAACAGATCTTTGAACTCCCTCCATTCCATATTTGATACTTTATCATCTTCTTTCGTATTTTGAATTAATGACCACCATTGATCAGCATCTCCAGTGAGGCGGTAAACTGCCATGATAACTTTTTCCCTTTCACTTCTCCCCAAAGCCTGAAATATTTTCTCTAGGGAAAATATCCATTGCTCAGCTACTAAGGGATTTGTATTCCCATTGAATGTTGGTGGTTGTTGCCTCATGAATCGATCTAACATTGATCCTCCACGCTGCGGATCAGGGTGCTCCATACGGGTAAGGTTATTATTCATAACCTGAGTAAGTTGTCCCAGTATGGTGATTAGCTGATCAGCACCAGTTGCATCACCAGCCCCACTATAATTATCTTGAGCAGGAGGGCAATCCCTACATGGAGTGCGTGCATTGATACGGTTTCCATTTCTTCCACTAGGCGCCATTTCTAAACAATGGCATAAACTAGATCAGTTTATGAATCAAAATACATAATCCCATACTTATAAAACACTTAGCATAAATTGAACTATTTATGGATATAATCCATAATCATAAAAATGTTTTCTTTGAGGAAGTATATACTCATAAACCCTTCATAATTATTTGTAAAGATAGTGAGAGTTATCCTAAGCATATCCCCCGGGAGTGTCGTAACCAAGAGTGCAGCAAGGCCCGTTGTCGTGCACCAGTTCCCGTTCGAGTCTAGCTCAAAGTGGTGTTTTCGGGTTTTACCCCTAGGTACATCTGTGCCAGAGCCGCCTCTACCTGCTCGTATCCAGACAGGGATGTATTGCTCGAAAAACTCACAAAATCTCTACAATACCAAAATTCTAGGAAGTTCTTCTATACTAATCCTCAAAGATCATCTTAGGTCTACGTGCTCTAATCAGAGTTTATCTAAATCTAGCTTCCAAGGTTTGTACTAAACTTCCTCTGATACCAACTGTAACGCCCCGACCCCAGCTACCCAGAGTCGGTGCATTACTTCGTAACATTGGCATGATCACAAGAAAGATCAAATCTCGAAAGACCGATTGGTTTAGTAGCCTTGGAAACACTAGATATATTCATAAGTTTTACATTACATCATAAAATGAGAAACTACTACAACAACATAATGTTTCCACAGTCCACACTATAATCCCCTCATAATATCCCTGCAGGTCATTCATAACTTACATCTTCACTTCCTGGGAAAAATAAAACATAGAAAAGGGGTGAGCTCAAATGCCCAGTAAGGATAACAATATAGCGGAAACTTTCATAAATAATAATAAACATTTAAGGCAATGTATAACTAAAACATAAGCCTTTTAAACATGAACTTTCAACATGGTATGGCATAAATAAAATGAAATAATGCCATTTACTTATTTACATGGATATTCTACTAATCGAATAATCACATGCAAAAATCAATAACCACTTTCATAATGTTGGAATGTATAATGCTAAACGTTAATTTCTTTGTCTAGGCCTCATCCCAAGACCTAGGGGTTACTTCTAACCGGAACCCAACCCGGAGTGCCTCTAATAACCGGACACCAACCCGGAGTGCCTCTAATAACCGGACACCAACCCGGAGTGCCTCTAATAACCGAACACCAACCCGGAGGGCATACTTTTACCAGTCCCTAACCTGGAGGGCTTACTTTAACCAGTCCCCAACCTGGAGGGCTTACTTTTACCGGTCCCCAACCCGAAACATACTTGTTTAGCACATTCATCTGAAGGAAAGTTTGAAATATAACATAAACATTCGGATTAAAACTAGCATACGAAATGTCAATAGTTTCACCGTAAACTATGAATGGTATAAAATAGCACATCTACAGTCAAACATATCACAAAACCTTCAATACAATATAGAAGTTTTGTATTATAATAAATCAACTTCAAATAAGCGTAAAATCCATTAAAAGATGTTGACATAGATGAAATCAAAACACTTTTTAGAGAAATATCTCTTTCTATTTTTGAAATCATTTAAGAGCCATATAAAATAAAACATTTTCTTGAAAATATTCTTATAAGCTTGTAAGGAAAGCTTTGACGATTTTATAACGGCGGAAAATAACCGCACCCGCCGTATAAGTAAAAGAAAACATTCTTATCTTAATTCTGTCGAAAAGGTTAAAAAGGGCCTTGTTTTGAAAACGACGGAAAGATTCCTTTATAAACCTCTTACAAAAAGTCAAACAAGGGTATAAATGAATTTAACCCATATTCTCGTAAATAATAAATATGTTTTGAAATACATTTCGAAGAAACATGGATGTGGATGATAAAGAAATCCCAGTAGATTATTACGTATAAACAACCTCGGATAATGAAGAGATTGTGAAATAACCCTTACCTTGTACTTTTCCTTGGTTGGGGTAGGTTAACCTCCTGTATAATGGTGAAATAGTTGTTATTAAATTATACAAGAATCATATATATTAATATGATATCATATATGATCTTTTAACATTGATTTGTTAATAATATCTTAGAATTATTGTCGTTTCGGGAGTTAACTTACTCATTTTCTTTTATATGTTTTGTTACATAAGCCATGGTTGTTGTATCTTATTCATATCCAGAATGATATCCAGTCCTTAAACATCATTTTTAAATCATCAAATGATAATTATACTTGAATGGATACGATGGAGAATGAATCACATCGCGTTCGTGGAGACGGTAGTCCGTACGTACGCACGAGCGACAATATCATTCTTTTGATATTAAAATAATATATAAATGGATGGTATATCATATATACAGAATCATTAACATGTTATATTTATTATTTACATGAGTTACACATCATTATTATACCCATCCAAATAATATTATATTGAATAACAATTACACCACGACGTGGAGACGGTAAGCCGTACGTACGCACGTATGGTGACATGTTATTCAAAGGGTGGATAGAATACTGAATATGATTGTACCATATTTATAATAACATCAAAGTATATATGAGATACTGGAGTTATTATTTTAGAATGGTAAGAACAACGGAAGAAGAAGTGGAAGAAGAATTGAACTTGGAGAAGGGTGGTGAAATCATTACCTCTTCTTCGGGTTCTTCCTTTTGATTTGATCAAAAGGGCTCCTTAGGTTGGATTTCTGATCAAACTAAGGCCTCTAGGTTGTAGTGAGGGATGTTGGGAGAGTATTTGGGCAGAGTTTGGCCGAGCCAAAAGGCTTTGAAGGTGTGAAGAAATGAGAAGGAGGAGTGCCCTTTTATAAGAGGGGTGAGGGGCACCTTTGGAAAAGTTAGAAATATTAATTTATAATAAATTCATATTCGGTTTCTAAAGGCTCCAAAGTTTATTATTGAAAGGTTAAGGTGGGGATAGGTCTAAAAACACTCAACCAATAGAATTTAGACAGGTTTGGGTACTTATATTAACCTTATCTTTAAGTATTAACTCTAAGTTAATTAGTTTCACTTTTACAATGTCTCTTTTTATTTTTATATAATATGATTAATAAACTTACTATATACATCCAAGCGACCCCCAAGTGGTCCATTAATGATGAACCTATCCTTATATAAGTCTCTTGGCCGAACCTTAGATTTTTAGGAATTTAATATCAATTAATAATATAATATTTGTTTTAAAAACTCTTTTATGTCAATTTTGACACTATTCAATAGTTGATTTTTGTGAAACTCATAACAGATTGATTACTTCGAACAAAGTCAATTAAATCAATCCTAATATATCATATTATCTTATAAAATTAGTTTAATTCATTAAAAGTTTCATATTATATTTATTTGGGTATTTATAATATCAATTATGTTATTTTTTCACTATTATAGTAATTACTGCATCATTGTTGTGTCATAAATAAAATAAATTATTTAATGTCTAAAAATTATAAATAAAATATAATTATGTAGGAAATCTTTTTATCTTTCTAATTAATATTTATAATCGAAAATCCAACATGTATAACCCTATGTAAAAATTGTTCTTCTAAAAGATGTAAGCTTATGCCATTTTTATTTTTATTTTAACTTTATTAATATAATGTGTCATTATCACTTACAAGTGGATCAATGGGGTCCCAAAATTGACCCAAAGATGCCCATGGTCGACCATGTATCAACCAATAGGGTTAAGACACGTTTTAGGGTAATTTTGTATTATTATAATATTATTTTTTAACCCTTATTTACCGGATTTACCCTTAACCATGGTAAATAAAATATTTACCGCAGTAATTATTCAAAATGTCTAAAAATAAAAGTTACCTATTTACACAATTTGAACATCCTGATTCCAAATATGGAATCCATTTTTCTAAATTCAAAACACAGAAGTGGCAGAAATTAATTTAAAATTAATTCCCGCTGTTAAAACAAAAAGCGTGTTTTTAAGAGATAATAACTATCAAAAGATTGACACTTGTTTATGTTCGGTTTAATTGTAAAATTATGTCCAATGACCAAAATTATATTAAATGGTAAAAATATATTCTAAATATACTTTAAAACCACTCAAATTCATAATTTATCACTAGTAATTAATTTGATTAAAAAAGTTGTTTTTAATTAAAATTTAGTAATTTTCACTATTCATCAAAATATGAAAGTTATCCGAAATGTACCAAAATTTCACCTTAGGCTAAATTCGATATTCCGAATCCAAAAATGAAGTCCATTTTCAAATATAAAATATATATAATTTCAAAAAGTAGGTATTACTATTCATAACGGCTAGTTTGATTAGTTATGGTGTTTTAGAACTCGAAGTTGCATACAATGCAGGCTATTGCATTATTCAATGAGAAGCGTATCGTGGAAGCTCGGGGTGTTACAGTTGAGCTCATGATAATCAATGAAAATGTTCATTGACACATCCTTCTTCTTGATGAAGAGGACTAGTTCACCCCATGGTGAAGCACTAGGGCGTATAAACCCTTTTTCCAGATTCTCTTGTAGTTGTTTCTTTATCTCATTGAGCTCCACAGAATCCATTGTATATGGATTCTTGGATATTTGAAAATCCCCAGGTATAAGATCAATCTATAATTCAACATATCTTCTAGGAGTAAGACTTGGAAATTCCCCAGGAAACACTTTAGCAAATTCCCTCACAATAGGCATGTATTCAAGGATGGTTTCTTACTTAGACTTAATTATCTGAGCAAGATACGTGTTCTCATAGGGAATTAATATCCATGCTTGATATGATGGTGCTAAAGAATATTCATTTTCCTCCTTACACTTATACTAAATCGGGGTTCGATTCTCCATATGGAGAGTGATTTCCCTCTCATGGAAATTTATGTTTTCTCTATATAGGGAAATCTAATCCATGTCAAAAATTGCATCAAATTCCACCATAGGAAGTATGGTGAGGTTATCCGGGAAGGCCAATCCAAAAAATTTGATAGGGGAGGAGTTATATTTATGGGATTCAATGATCTCTTCATTTGATGTTCTCATAGCATCTCTAATTCCATGATTTTTAGTAGTGTTTGGATTGTTTTACTAAACCTTTAGGATATAAAAGAATGTGTAGAACCAGAATAAAAAAATATGTTCCTTATTCGTGAATGAATAACTAGCGTACCTGTCACCACTTCATTTTTAGTGTTCTCTTCAGTAGTAGTGATGGAAAAATCTTTCCCTTGCTTCCTTGGAGGTTGTTGGTTGCCTCCAAAAACCCTTTACTTAAGGAACTAGTTTAAGATGTTCCCTGGTTCTTTGCAATTGAATCAATGAACAATGTGTTGAGGGTCGAATGGAGCATTCCTCTCCTCTATCATAGTAGTGGGTTTTTATTTCCAATAGTTAATAGTCAGGTGACCTTCTCTTCCACACCTAAAGCATTTACTCATCCCCTTCAGGAAATTTCTGGGGTTCTTCATTCCGCACCTTTGGCAAGTGGGGTGCTATAATTTCTTAGTACCATTGGATTTATCCATCAGACTTCCGGAATTAAAGTACACTTTTTTTTTCTTATCCCCATGATACCCCTGATATTATTCGATCTCTATTTTGACTTTGAGGTCACATCGGACAATTTCCTTATAGCTATAGAAGTCATGGATCACTAGGGATTTATATAGGATTAGTTTTATCCCACCAAAGATGCGGTAAACATTTCATTTTGGGGTGACTAAAAAGATGAAGGTGTATCATGCAAGCCTTGTGAATTTTTCCTCATATGATCTAATGGATTCATTTCCTTTTTTTCTTGAGGTCAAGGAAGTCCCTTTCCATCTTAAGTTAGAGGGTTCGAGGAAAATATTTATCGAAAAATATTTTCTGGAAATCCTTCCATTCCAACTCCTCAATCTCTTCCTCAATCTTCATATTTTTTATTAATGTCCACCATTGATCAGCTTCACCCTCAATATGATAAAAAACCAGAATAACCTTCTCTTGTTTGGAACATTAAAGGATGGAGAATATCTTCTCAATAGATTTGATCCATTGTTTGGTGATTGAGGGATCAGATTATACATTAAAATTATGAGGATTTTGTCTCATGAAGATCTCGATTATGGATTGTTCTCTATTAGGGTGGTTGAGCGTTACTCTTGAACCATGTTTCTATTCATAACTTTATTTAACTAAGAGAATATCATGACAAATTTTGTGATTCCCTATCCCATCAAATTGGGCATCTCATTGGAATAGTCATCACAATGATCTTCGCATTGGTTATTTTCTCGATTCCTCCTATCACCAGCCATTGGATGGAATACAAGGAAAGTTAGGGGTAACACATAAAGAGGAATGCAATGACAACAAAGGGATAACTTATAAATTACATTTATTTCCTTAACTTATGAATTTATAAGCTTCAATCTATGTTATCCATGATATACTTCCCAACATATATTATTAGGGTAAATTTTTCATTCCCTTAATAATGTTCTATACTAAGCTTATGAATTTACCAAATAATATCACCTAGGAGTGTTGAACCAAGAGTGGAGAAAGGCCCATTTTTTTACACTAGTTCCCGTTCGATTCTATCTTAAATAGGTGTTTTTGGGTTTTACCCCAAGATACATCTATGCTAGAGCCACCACTACTTGTTTGTATCCAGAAAGGTGTGTATTTTATTGATAAACCACTTAATCTATACTCACCAAAATTTAGGGATGTTTTTTTATACGTAGTCATATCCCTAAGTCTTTAACTAGAGTTTTATAATCCTAATTCTGAAAATAACTAAACCTATTCTTTGATACCAACTATAACAACCATTCACTTTATTACAAACTTAAAAATGATTTATTACATAAACTTTCACTAAAGACAACTCCAGGTATCGAGAGGTCTAGTGTCTTGGGAAATTTGGAACATTACATGAAAACTTAAGACATAAAATACAACATCTTTATTGAAAACTTCTTTTAAGTGACCACAACATTCCTTTGTACTTAGCATTGCATGGGATAACCTAAGAACATACATAAGAAAAGGGTGAGATATAAAGCCCAATAAGGGAGTAAACAAGGAATAACATGAAGAATACATTACATGTTAGACAATATGAATATCAATGGAGCATAAGAGAAACATGAACATAAAGACGTGATATAGCATGATTATCATAACATGGAGATGTGGCAACAACATTTTACATGATATTAGCATGATCCAAGGATCATTACACATGGAGCATGAGTAAAACCTTGTTAAACACTAATTAAAATTATTAAACCCTCATTTTACATGACTTATCATGATATTATTCTTTACCTAATGCATTGGATCACTATCAGGGCGCACCCTTTAGAAACATTTCATTTAATGCATAAGTGCGGCACATAGATCATACATCATAGAATCATTCAAAATCATCATTTATTCCATGATAAAAGAATGTAAAATAAATAAATTAAACTATATAATAAATAAGTAAATTTTTATAAAGGTGTATACCCTTTATAGAGAAATGGGCATGGTATTCATTATACAATGACTTTGGCTTGGAAAATCATAGTGCAATTTCGGTAACATAACGGCGTGACATAAGAATTCATAAAAATGGTTGATGAGAGAAAAAGGGGTATATAATAATATTTACATGAAATGGATAGTAATGGGGTAATATAGAGACTTTTCCCAACATTTTTAATTAAATTTAGATGCATAATATAAAATAATTTCTTAAATGTAAATGAGGAGAGAGAAATCTCTTACGAAATTTCGGCATGGTAACGGGTGTACATGGGAGGCATTAATGAGAGATAAAGGGGTATATAATCATTGATAAATAAGTAAGGTAGTGTAGGGGAGGTAAAAATCATACCACAATTTTTAATTGAAAATAAAAGGGCATAACAATATAAGTAAACCTGGACATAAATAAGGAAGGAAGGATGAGGATCCCTTACTTAGCAGTGTGATCCCAAAGGCTTGAGAGGGGCTTGAGGGAGGCTTATTGGGAGATTGGGGAGACTTTGGAGGATTATATATATTGGATGGAAGAGTTTGGTTGATATCCAATTGGATTTATTGAAGTTTAATGGGATATTGAGTGGGTTTATATAGGAAAGGAGATGGAATTGTTTATTATTTAGGTTTTGGACACTACACATTAAACTAATCAAAACCACAAACCATCCCATAGTTTTTTCTCATGGAATTTTATAAATTTAAGTGGAAAACATTATTTTATAAGGCCACTGTCCGAACATAATAAAATATTAGGCTTTCTTATGTGGATTTGAGTCACACTCTCAAGGAAGTCATTTTAAAAAGTTAAAATATTTTATAAGTTATGGAGGGTCCACTAAGGTACCATAAAATTAATCAAACAAATATGAAATAAAAATATTTTTAAGATAAAATATATATTGTCCGAATACCTCTTTTATATTATTTTATTACATCACCATTGGTTCATTATGATGTTATAAAACACATTATATATTTAAATGGTATTTAATTTTTACTCAAAAATTTGACAGTCTCAGAAAATTATGAAAAATTAACTGTAAGATAAAATTGATATTCTGAATCCAAAAATAATATTCATTTTATCTAAATAATTTTCTAACAATTTGAATTTTCACTTTTAAAATAAAAACTATCATTTATCAAAAATTCATGGGTTTTGAAAAAAAACTGCTTTCAAACCATAATAAAAATTACAATTGTATTCATAAGAACTTATATGATCATTTATATTTAATAAAAAGTAATTTAGTAATAATATTTTATTAAAATATTATTTAATTAAAAATCCATTAATTATTAAAAATATATTTTTTAATTTAATATTAACTAAAAATACTATTTATGCTTTAAAACCCTTTTACAAAGTAACAATAATTAAATGATTTTATAATCTTTATTCTATACAAAAATAATGCATGTAATTATAGTGCTAGGTTCTTATTACATAACCCCTTATAAGACCCGTATAAGACCTATGGGTAAGGTGTGCGATGGTGAAAGACTCTTGGGGTGGCTTGGATAACATCGCTCGGTGGTAATCACTATTAACGTCCACTTCTCCCATAGTCAATTCCATTAAAGATTAATGTGTTGAAACTCATCTTGGGATTGGTCAAGATCAAATCCCAATGTTGCTACCTACTTTCCAAGCTCTGATAAATGGGCTTCGTATTGAGAAATTCTACTGGATGAGGTCATTTATTCCTTTGTCTAAGTAAATTGGATTTGTTAAAGCCCTATATTTATACTAATAATGTGATCACTGTTCGAAGGCTATATTAGAAATGGTAAAAATTATTAAAGGTATTTTAAAATAAAAATAAAAAAACCAAGGAATTACATGTCTTATATAACCATTTTACATAATAATACATTTAATTAGATCAATAGGAATTTTCATTAATAAAATTTTGGGTTGTTACATTCTGAGTGATCTGCATTAACGATGTCATATTGGGAGTCAAGATTTTTCCATGATCCTTAAATTTTCATCATAGATTGAAAAATTCTTCTTCATGTTACTCAATTCATTTGATTCATTATTTAGCTGTGTTTTTTAAACCATTGATCACCATTCTCTATTCTTAACTCTGATTTTGTACGCATCAATTTTCCTGATTCCACTATAAATGAAGACATAATATTTTCAATTTATTTCATTAACTCAGACTTTTCTTCTTACTACTATTTCACATAGATTTTGGCATCATGTACCACTTTTTTGGATTTATCCTTTTTCCTCTCCAAACATCTATCTCTTCAAGATATTATACTAATTCAACTTTCATATCGATTATTCCTTGAACTTCTTCTTCTTCTTCATCAGTGTTGGTTTCTTCCTTTTTATGAGAACTACCAACAACTTCCACCATATAATTTTCTCCCTGATAATTTCATTTCTTTATCTTTTCAACCTCTTCAAACTCAGAATCATCTGAACTGTCACATTCTTGTGAAAGAAGGTTCTTTTTCTTAAAGAAATTTCTATTCAATAGATTCTTGCCTTTCACATTGGCTGAAGACTTATTCTTGGGAATTTAGGCTTTATCCACATCATCATCTTGGAACTTATTGGTGAACATTGCCACAAGATTCCCAACCTTTCCACATCGAAAACATGCTAGTGGAAATTTCACCTTGAACTTTCTTTTTCCTCTTTGTAGATTTGAAGACAGGAATGACATCACCTCATCCATTTATTCTTCTTCCTAAGAGTCTTCAATGGTGAGCTTCTTCATGGACTTGAATTCCACCTATTTAGATTTCCCCTTTTCCACAACATTGTTTTCATCGTTTCTCATTTCATATTCTACCAGAGTACTATGAAAGTTATCCAGTGTTAGCTCTTTTGGATCATTATCTTCCAAAACTAAAACTTTTGAATTGAACTGAGGTGGAATTTTCTTCAAGATGTGATTCAAAATCCTTATGGATTAAATGAATTCTCCAAGACCTCTCATGTCTACCACAAAAATATTTACCCTATAAAATAATGTATCAACAAACTCATTTAGGTTTATTCACAGATCTTCATACTTATTCCATATAACTTTAATCTTTTCCTCTCTAACCTTTGTATCTCTTTCATATATATTCAATAGTTTTTCCCACATAGCATGTGATGTTTTTCATAAAATCACCTTCATATAGATAGAATTGTATAGTTATCCCCCTAAAGCATTGTTTACCTTATCGTCAACATCTCATTATTTTATTTCGGCCTCTAATAATGCACCACTATTGATGTCGGATGAGATACCATGCAACGCTGCTATAAACACATCCATTCTCAATGGTCAGAAGTAGTGTTTCCTTGGATTATTCCATAACTAAAAATTATTTCCATAAAGGGTTGGAATCCATTTATTATTGGTGACCTTCATTGAGATAGAAACACTAATATCAACTTTTCTCTACGATACCAATTGTTAGGTACACTTGGCTAGATATCCTAAGTGTGGGGTGAATCAAGGTGTGATAGATTAAAAAAATCCCCTTTTGATCTTGTTTAATTGTTAAAAAACTCTATTCTATATTATTACCATTATAGAGTATGAAAAAATATTAAATCATGCACAAGACATATCAATTTTACTTGGTTCACCTTAACTGGGTTGCATCCAAGGAGTAAACAATGGTGATGTGTCGATGTACCAAATCCACAATAATTGCACTTCTATTTACAAATTCTGGAGTGAACTCACTATCCCTCCTAATTTACAACCAATCACAATTTAACGCTTTCTTCTCTCTCAACTGAAGTGTGCTCACTTCTTTTTTAGAAGACACACTCATAGTTTATATACTTGTTGGTACTTTCATTATCACAAATGAATGCATCAACCACTATATGTAGATTCTCTTTTGAAGTCCCACTTGCATCCACTGACGAATACCCCTTTTCCGTAGAACACTAGGTAATTCCATTTTGACTTACTTTCTCAAAGCTCAATACTTTTCAAAGCTCCAAATTTTACAAAGATCAAACAAGACTTTGTAAAGTTCTTCCCTTTTCACGGAGCTCACTAGTTCCTATATCTCAATCTGGCCTTTGCGATCTCATAAATCTCAAAAAAGCCTTTGAAATTTCTCAAAGCATAAACAATCCTTTGCAAAGAAAACTTCTTACCCAAATATGAAATAGCCTTTGTGGCATGCCTTCCTTTTGTAGAGCTCAACTAGACTCTATAAATTCCCTTACTTTCGTGAAGCTTGTTGTCTTCGTAAACCTACTTTTCAATTCGAGAGCCTTAATTTTTTTGTGGAGTATCTCTACTCTTCTATTAGGGGGTGGAGGCCTATTTATATGCATTTCCCACTGAATCTATAAACCTCTATACCACATAATCCCATTTTGCATAGCTCTAAAATTTTAGCTAAAATTCTCTCTTCTTCATGAATCACTATGTTAATTCTATAGATCGCAAATATTGTCATAATAGAAGAGGATTCCTTCAATTACTTTGTACCTTATCTATGATGCTCATAGTAATCATAGATCCTTCCATCAAAACCTTTGTGCCTCCACAATGCTCCGTCACAATGCTCTTCACCTCTACTATTCATGAAGCTTGTCATAATCATAGAGATCATTGTCAACATTCTTCATGTCTTTGTGAAATCCACACCATGAAGCCCATCATCATGAAACTCATGCCTTTTTCATATTTTAATGAGATATTAAAGGAAATACATTTTTTTCAATGCTCACCAAACTCCAAATTTTGGACCCCTAAAAATTGGAAAACACTGGAAAATAATGCCACCTTGTATTTGTTCTTTTTGTACCGCCTCCAAATCCTCTATTCTTTTGTCATGGTTCTTTTTCAATATGGGTCGTCAATAATATCTTGGAACTTGAAAATTCACCATGAAAACATGCTTTTTCAACAAACACAACCAACCCAAAAATGATACAATGTTACCTTGAGGTATTTTTTTCCAACAGTTTTTGTTTATGTTGTTGTTATTAAAGACTATTTAGTCCATAAGATTTGGAAGACCAATTGATCTGATAAATAATAGATCAAAGTTATAAATGTTGTACTGAACATGGGGAAGAACTAATTGTTTTAAATGACTACGATAACACTATGTTTTATGGATCATCTTATGTGATTACAAGTGCGAACAATGGTGGAGATCACATCAAGTATATGATTACAAGTGTAAATTATGATTAAGATCATATTGAGGAAATGATAATGATAGTTTAAGATAAACTTCATGATTGTCCAGAACTATTTAATAAGTTAAGGATCTATGGAAAGACTCCATTATATATTGGTTGTACTAAATATACAACATTGTATGCTAAAATGAAGCTATATGATTTAAAATCTAGCAAGAGATGGAGTGACACCAACATTAATGAACTACTTTCTTTCTTAAATGATAGACTATGAGATGATAATTAGTTTCCATATCAAACATATTATGCTAAAGATTGTTACGTTCAATTGGTATAATATCTTAAATAATACATGCATGTCTAAATGACTATCTATTGTTTTAAAAGGACCATTAATTACTTAAAAAATTCCTAAATTGTGGTGTGTCTCAATAAAAGAAAGATGAATCAAGTACTTTGAATTTTTTATGGTACTTTCAAATAATTCCAAGGCTTTAGTGCCTATATTTAAGTAAAGAGACAATAATAAAATTGACCTAGAACATTGTTACAAGAAATCAATATAGGAAACTTCGTCACCCATTAAACTCTCATTAGTGGAAAAATCGATCATGAGTATCCTAAATTTGGAAATGATCTAAGAAAACTTCATCTTATGTTTTCTACATATAGGGTAAATATTTTTGGTATAAATAATATCACTCATATTAAATGTCTAGTTATGTTGATAAATTATAATTTTCCATTGATGTTATGCATGAAGTGAAAATATATTATGTTCTATCCTCTTATATCAATACTAAGAAAATCAAGTAATGATATTGATGTTTATTTGTCTCCACTTATTGAAGATATAAAATTAATGTAGGATTCTTGTATTATGTTTTATAATTCTTAAAGAAATAAAGATCTATTGTTAAGATCTATGTTTAATGGGATTATAAATGACTTTCTAGATTATGTAAATTTGTAAGGATATAGAATTAAATGAATTCTATGGTTTCCAATTTGTGAAAAAGGTGCACACTCAGTTAGGTAAAAACATTCCTATAAGATTTTATTTGATGAAAATCATAAATTTTTTCCTAATTATATAAATTCCAATTTTGGGTGACATTATTCAGTAGTAATTTAGAAAAAGGTACAATACCATCTACACTAATAGGTGATCAATAGTCTAAGAAAGTAAATGATATGGTTATTGCTTTTAGTAAACATTTTTTAAAAATCTTAACGAAAACTGGTTGGAAAAGGTATTTTTTAAGAATTGTTGTACTGGAATTGTTTGTACACCAAAATATTTCTTAATAACAATCATTTTAGAAGAAAAAAAATGTATGATATGGTATTATTGGAAAATTAATAAATTTACTCATAAAAACAAAGAATGGAATTAAAGATAGATTATACATGATTGAAATGGAGATGGGAAATAATTTGGCACCAATAAAGGGTTAAAGAGAGACTTCTCTTCCTCTAGAAGCTTACACTCTTTCCAAGAAAGAGACATAATTTTTGAAATATCTTGAATGATTTAAAGGTTCTATAAGTTTATTCATCAAATATTAAGAATATATTTTCGACGAATGATTTAAAGTTAAAGGCCCTAAAATCACATGAATATAATGTTTTCATTCAAAATTTAATGCATGTATCTTTACGTTTCATTTTTCCTAGAAATATTTTTCAAAAATTAACCAATATTTTTTCCTTTTTCAAATTTATATCCAATAAAGATATAAACCATGAAAAGAACCCAATTATGGAAAAGGAAATTTATTCCATATTAAGTGAATTGGATAGTTTTTTTCTACCATAATTCTTTGATATGATTGTTCACTTGATGGTTCACTTGGTTATAGAGATTCGACTATGTGGTCCTATACATTATATATGTATGTATTCCATTGAAAAGTATATAAATATTTTAAAAGGGTGCATAAAAATCAAATTTGGCCAAAGGTTTGTGCTATAGAGGGATATATTATTAAGGAAGACATTGAATTTTGTATCTATTACCTATCTAATGTATATAGAATTGATCCCCCATAATCTTTTCATAGTGAAACACTTGTGGGTGAAGAAATTTCTAGAATATATGTTGTCATAATTACCATTACATAGTATGATATGGATCACCTTTACATTTTACATATCATTTTAAAGGTTTCTCCATATATTGTAACCTAAAAAAGTAATTCTTAGGTATCTGAACCCATAAAGGGGTGATATCTGGATATCAAATACACAAATTATATAGTTTATAGGATGGTTTTGAGGAAATATTTTTAAGGGGTCAACTATAAATCTGAATTCAATTTTAGAATGGATTCAATGACTATCTAGGGGTCTAATTTTTCATGTATTATCTTATAATGTTTATATTATTAATGGTTATATTTTCTATAAAAAGTAACATGATTAATGTAGTATGATGAAAAATAGTAAAGTTACTCTTGTGGTGGAAGAGATCCATGTATCTTGTACCAAGGATAGAAACCCAACTTACGCAAATATGCCATACTTTTTCATCATCAAAAAAATATGGTATTTATATTATACAACATTTAAAGTGATTATTTTTCAATGAAAATGGTTTGATAACTGTAGTGAAGTTAAAATAAATCAATTGGTATTCATGAAAGTGGATTTTAATATAGAAGAGTACAAGGACAAACCATTCATAATTTCATAATTATAAGTTTAATTAATTTATATCTCGGATCCTATAAATAAAAAGTGGTCAATTTTTTGTTATATATCAAAACCAATGGAAGGTGATTTGTTAATACAAATGAGGATGACCCTTTCATTGGGATGTCACATTCATTTTGTGGTTGTATTAATGTAGATAGGGTCTTTTTATGTCAAAGGTGAACATAAGTTGGGGATTTGGATACTCTATAGAGGTATCAAATATCTTTAACCATTAAAGAAAAGGTTATAGAGTTCAATATTCATGTTAATGATTTTTTTTAATATACATTATGTTACCCCATAATAATATGTGTTCACTACTACATTTACATAATCTAAATTATATGTTCAAATACTTCGGTAGATAATGTCTTCTCCACGTGATGATTCTCCCAATCCTGAGAAACAATAGGTTTCTCCACGTGCTAATACTAAAAATCCATAGAAAATATATATTGAAAATATTTAAACCAAGAAAATTGTAGAAGGTGAACAACCTATGTCTTAAAAAAATAGAAGCATAATAGCACACTAGTATTAACAAAAAATTATTAAGGTGATAAGTAAAGGTATAAAATTTAAAGTAGAATAAAATACATAAGGATATCTTTTTGACCCCAAAAATTATATTTTCATTATTTTCATTGGGGTCACCACTCAAATTCACATGTCGATTAATGTAGATATGTAGAAAAATGTTGTACCCATATTGAAGGAACTAATTTGGGAAGATATTATTATAAAGTTTTGATATACTTTATCTATTTTAAAAAAATTAAAATAATTAAATATTGATTTATTCTTTATTATTCCTTAAAAATTACATTAATATTGGATGATCGTCAAAAGAAATTTGTATTAATAGTCATTTTAAAGTATCGTCGATACTTTAAAATAATTATTAAAAAGAATCATCTAAGGGATTCTGAAGGGAAAGTAAAGCCCCATCAACCATAGATATATTTACACATGATAAACCAATAAATATGGAATACATTTATTGGTTGTCATGAGGAGGAATAATTTCCATAACACTATGATTAGAAATATTTTACTTGGAATAACTGCATTAATCAATTTTATTAAGGATTCGTAATATATGAAACAACAACTGAGAATTGAAAATAAAATAATGCATCAAAACTAATGTACCCTGACCATAAAGCAAGTATGGGGTATTCTTTAATTAAAAAAATGGTATGTATTTTAAATATATAATAATAATCATATGTGGCATGAAGCACCAACATAATTTTGTTCATTTTTTTATATAAATATTTATGGATCAAAATAAAAATCCACTTCCATTAAACATAATTTTCTATGGATGGAGGCTCATGTAATTAAATATGAAATAGTAATATATGAAAACACAAAAATAGTATGATAATCATGTGTAAGTATAACATACTAAAAAATTGTACTTTAAATCAATATTATATAAAAATTACTACATGTTTTTCTATATTTTATCTTATTTTGATAGAAGAATATTTATGAGATGTGACTGATTAATGAATATTGATAGTGGCCTTGAAGTAGCCCTAACAATATTTTTGTGTCATAGTTACTAGTTTTTTATTATCTCCTTGAAAATATTTTTAGAAATTAAATGTATAGGGTGATAAAGATAAAAAAAATAGATGAAATCTAAGAAAAAATGAATGTTCTTGGAATTAAAAATTAATTGGTAAACTAAGTTTTTAGAAAATTTTATGAGAATGAATAGAAGAGAAGAAACAAAACAATAACAACCAATACATAAAGATCTACCCCAATATTTGAGGATGGACACTCCCCTAAAATTCCTTCCTTACCAAAGCTAATTTATTTTTTCATAAATTTTTATTCAAAATGTGAATTATGTAGATACTAATACTTTTATTATACTAATATTCTATAGGGTTAAATTGATTCTGATTTATATCTATCAACCCCCATCGATCACCTTATTGTGAGGGGTGTAGTGTACAATATCCAATTATATATTGTAAATAATAAATTACTTCAAAAATATCATATGATGGTAGGGATTCATGTAGATCAGGATTCAAGCATCGTGCTACCTATTCCCCTTAATGATATAGATATTCACATGGTTGAAAGTTCTATTATAACATTCATAGCATGTCCATTTGATCTTTTAAAATATATTTTGATAACAAGGTATGTCTTTACAATTTATTTTTTATGAAAAAACGTTAATAATTAATGAAAAAATGTTTGAACTTATGAATGTTATTACATATAGATAAAAGAAAGGGGAAACAGGAAGTCAAATCAAAACAATCTAAATGATCAATCAATAAATTGAAAAAAACTTTGGAAAGTACCTTTACCCAACTATTTTAACTACCACATTTACTAATAATTATAGTTCATGTAGATACTAGGTTCCAAGATAGTAATACGGTCTTCATTGATTTTAAATAAAAAACATACAGAGACACCATTACAAAATTTACTGGTCCTGAGAATGTAGATGTAATTATCAATAATGTATGGTTGGGAGTCTAAGTTTAAAATGTAGATATGTTGTGTGTTTTCATAATTTTTTTGACTAATAGATTATCTACTATGATAATTATAATTAAATACTATTCATAATTTTGTAGGAATATATATCAATACTATGTGAAGGGAAAACCATGTGATCAAAATTTTTGACTCGTTAGTCCTCACATCACTTATAAAAAAATAATCAATGGAATAAGAGGGATATTGGATAATAGTAGGTTGGATGGCCAAAATGTTTGAAAATAAACTTAAATAAGATAAAATATTCTTAATACCCAAAATACAGTGGTAAAACACTACAATCTAATCATATAAAATATATTTTCATTTCTTTCATTACTGATTCCTTTTTGTTTTTTAAGAAGAATTGGTTTTTCATTATAATCAATTTGGATACTCTAAAGATTTATTTTTTGGATTCAAATCATATATTACCAAAAAATCAACCACTCATAAGGACCTTTTTCATTTTTTTAATAAACTATATTCAACATTTTACAAATAAACTTCAAGTTAAATGTTTTATATTATGTTTTAATGAAAATTTTATTTTGGTAGAGAAGTGTTTAAATCTCATCAAAATCATGGTATAGGGAAAAACCAAGAGCATAATAAGCCTATATATATCTAAAATTGGATAATTATTAAGGTATATAAAATAATATTTCACTATCAAAGCAAATTACTTATTTTTATCAATGTTTTTACAGTGACTAGAAAAACATTACAATGATTATAGTTATTCTATTTCCAAATTTATGAATGATAACATATTATATCAACAAACTAACATCCTTGAAGAGGTAATTTCAATGATAATTACAATTTCATTTAAAATATTTATTAATTTTTTGTTTATTTATATTTTAAATTAATACCAAGACTTTTGAAAATCCATGTATTTAATATATGAAATAAATTTATTTATAAATGATTGGGTAGAATACATGGTGTCGTAAGGTTTAAATACATCATGAAGAGGTGACTTCCTATCACATTTGTAATTTTTTATTTCATAGAGATCATGAAGCGTTATTTTATCAACTACTTATTTTGTAACTTTCCTTATCATTGTATCTATTGTTTATCAAGTTAATTATATTATCATATTTATCTATTATTTATTTAGTTAGTTTTTATAGAGATCGTAAGGAGTGGATTTAAAAAAAATTCAATCATTTTTTCCCCATAAAGATCACAAAAGGGAACCATAAAAAGTTCATGGTCCTTTTTTAAGAAAAAATGGGATTTTATCTTTCAATAAGAACCATCAACTATGTATGGAGGGCTTTTGTGCTCTTTATATAAATAAAAGGATTGTAAGAAAATAAATTCTCAATGAAGGATTTGTAAAAGATGATGCATTTAGGTATTGTTTAATTTTATCTCTATATAGAGCTATTGTTTATTTATTTTTATTTGTTTATATTCTGTAGTGATGAGATGAATTATATTTTGGATAAAGTATTTTTTAATAATTTATTAGTGAGAAAAATTTATGAAAAATATCTATAAGTAATTTGGTATGTGTAGGAATCAACTGCACATCAATCTGACACAGAGTGTGCCCAGTATGACTCAAAGTATATGTTTTTAGTTTAAAAAGTGACATTATAGATAAAAATATGAATCAATCATTTAAAAATAAGAAAAAACCATCATATTATCATGATACTTTAAGGAAAACATTCATAAGTCATTTTTGATGTTTAGTAATTAATCACAACTTAATCTTATTCATTATGTTCCTGATATGATTGAAAATGTGTGTTTGGATTTAAAATTGAAATTTAATGTTAAAACATGTGTCACATACTCAAAAATAATAAATCACAATTGTATTTTCTTGATACATTAGTAAAATCAACCATAAATTCTTTTTTAACCTGTATGAATCAACCACACATCAATCTGACACACAGGGTGCCTAATATAACTCAAAATGTGTTTTTTCAGTTTAAAAGTGGAATTTTAGTTTAAAACATGTTTCGTTCACTGATAAATAATTCAATATACTCAATTTATCTTGATACTTTTTGAAAAATTTCCATAACTCATTTTTTATGTGCATGAATCAACTATATGTTAATATGACACATGGTGTTCCCGGTGTGGTTGGAAGTACGTGTTTTGATTTAAAATTGACATTTTAATTCAAAAAAAGTTCATATACTCAAAATCAAAAAAATATGATTATATTTTCATGATAATTTAATATATAAATATATATGGAATTTATTTCATTTAGTAATCAATCGAACATTAATATGACACACAATGTGTCTGATATGACTCAAAGTGCATCTTTTTAGTTTAAAAATGACATATTAGTTAAAAACATGTGTCATTCACTAAAATGTAATAAAATGAACTCAAATTATATTTATAATTTAAAAAAATGATATATAATCCATTTTGATGTGTAGGAATTATTTTCACATCAGTCTGACCCACGGTGTGGCTGGTACAATTGAAAGTTTATGTTTTTATTTGAAATCGGCATTTTAGTTCAAAACACACATCACATACTCAGACCAAGAAAATGTGATCTTATTATCTTAATATTTTATTAAAATGATCTATAATCTATTTTTGATGTGTACAAATCAACCACATGTCAATCTAGCACATAGTGTTCCCAGTATGACTCAAAGTGTGTGTTTTTAGTTTAAAAGTGACATTTTAATTCAAAACATGCATCACTCTTTGAAAAATAATAAAACCCAATGATCCATAATTCATTTTTTATGTGAATAATTTATCACATGTCAATAGGAAACACGGTGTTCCTAGTATAACTGAAAGTGTGTACTTTTTTTAAAAATATACATTTTAGTACAAAACACACTTCACATACTTAAAATAGAAAAAATGTGTATTTATTATTTTTATACTTTAGGAAAATAATCCATATGTACATTTTGATGTGTAAGAATCATATATACATTAATCTGACAGATGGTGTGGCTGGTATGACTCAAAGTGTGTGTTTTTAGTTTAAAAGTGACATTTGGATTGAAACACATTTCACATACTCAAAATCAAGAAAATGTTTTATTATTGTCTTAATACTTTAGTAAAATATTCAATAAGTCATTTGTAACATATAGGAATCACATTCACAATAATTTGTTATATATTTTTCCCAATATAACTCAAAATGTGTGTTTTCTCTTTAAAAGTGACATTTTAATTCAAAATATGTGTCACATACTAAAAACTAAGAAAAAACACTCATTGTGACACTCCATGTGTCCTGATGTTGGTTATTTTGAGTTATCTTATCTTTCCTTCAGTGTTTTGGAGTTTTTTTGTTATAGAATGAAAATTTAGATTTTTGGAGACTTTTGGGGAGGAGAATGATTAGCATGCATGGTTAGTACTAAACGTATGGTACTCATGTAGGTTCCCTATTTTTTTGTGGTGTGACGCATGACTTGAGTACAGTTTGTTAAATTCTATGAAAATAATATATATAGAAATTCATTTTTGATAGAGAAATTTATCATAACTTCCATATAGTTTTTCAAACTGTGAAGATCTCTCTAGAAGTTATGCGAGGATTTAGGAGTGTAAGGGTGAGGCACACGGTTTTTCCAAACTATACATCACCCAGGAGTAATCGTGAAAGGGGGTTCTTGGCCTAAGAAATAGCCAATTAATATTTTTTGTACATCTTGGAAAAAATGTGTCCTACCCAAGTGTTTGATTTTTGGGTTTTCACATTTTACCCCTATTCTATTTTAAGGTTTTTTTACCCTAATTACCCCCTCCTACATCGGGTGACCATTTGGAGAATAGTAGGAGATCTACATTCTCCCTCTTTTGAATTCTTTCCTTACCTTTTGTGTTTTTCAAGTGGATCCAAGGTCTTTCTCTCCTTTTCTCTCTTCTTCCCCTATCCCCCCCTTACCTCTTGGTTTTGGCTTCCCCCATGAACCCTAGATCTGTCTTGGTCAATTTTAAATTTTTGGGTGGATCTAGTGATGGGGTTTCTAGTGTCTATGGTTTTTGGACACCATTTATACTCCCTTGGGTGTGGTCTTCATTAAAGGTGACATGTTCAAAATCATTTTAGATGGGATATCATCTCATTGAGGTAGGTTTTTCAATGAAATTATTTAATTTTGCGATTCAAGGTGTTATTATGCTTTCTAAATTCTCTTTTTATAAAAGTATGAATATATGTGATATATATTTGGTGATTTGAAACCATTTCTTGGTGTTCTGTGCTTGGTTTAAATAGTTATTCATATTAATTCCACATTTTCTGGTCTAAAATTGAATGTTTAAGGGTAATAAGCTTTTGTGTAAGGTCAGTATGGATTTTTGAAATGGTTTTCATGTTGTTCAATGGTTTTTGACCTCGTGTTGGTATTCAATGGATAAAAACTTCATTTTAAAGGGAATTTGGTTTTTAGAAGAGGTTTTCACCTTGAAAAGATTTATGAAAAGGATTTATAAAGATTTCTAATGGTGATTTAAAATGTGTGTGTCGTTTACAGATTATGGGGAATTCCGTATTGTATTTTGGAAATTTTTTGAAGGCTGTGGTTTACCTTTAGCCTAGTTTTGGTTTTTTTAAAGGACGAGATCCATGTGTGATTGGATTATTTAAAATATTTTAAATTGTGTGAGTGATTTCTATTTTTTTCAAAAAAAAATTAAATGGGATTCTATGAAATTTGAGAGTTATTGGATTTTTTAGCTATGTTTTGGTGTTAAAATCCCATTTCGTACTTTGGATTTTTTTAATGGTGTATGTGATAGACACCCCTTTATTTCCCCTTTTTTGTACCCATTATGTGGGTTTATTATCACTATATGATACTTTTGGATCCCCATATGTGGTAATTTTCTTGTTATTCCATAGGTGAATTTTATATATGGGTATTTTCATCATTGGGTGTTAAGGGGGAGGGTAGTTATGGTTATGCCTTCTAAGTTAAACTTGGCTTGTTTGTTTATACACCTCACTTCCTCATTGGTCATGGGAAACCTAGTACTAAGTGTAATACCTAGATTGATCCTCTAGTTAGTTCACATGATGTTAGTTTCCCACCAGTTGTTCTATGAACAAGGTCTATGTGGGGGTTGGTTGTTGAAATAATGCCTATGTGGGATAATTGGGGGAATAGTTTTTGAACTTCAGTGCATTATGGTAGATGGTTCAAGGTGGTTATACCCATATACATTTAGGTTCATGTCATTTTATAGATCCTATAGTAGAGCCAATGACACATTCAATTTCTTGGTGTGTTATTAATTGAGGTTAGTTTGATATATTCCTTTTCTGTATTATTTCCCCTACTATTAGTGTTATAAAACATTATTTTGTTTATATTTGGTATATTCCATATATTTATAGTTCCTGATTTTTTGTTCTTGACCCTTATGAGTGTGTTGGTTCATTTCCTTTGAAAAATGATTTTTCAAAGATGTGGGAAAACTTTTTCTTCATTTAAATAATCTTTTGTGCGTTCTTTAATTTGGATTTCAAAGTAGGTTCTTTTCTTTAAAGATGGATTCCTCCATTTAAATTATTTAATGTGACCATATTAATTTAGATAAAAAATGGTTTGTTTTTATAAATGTTAACAGTGTTTGTGGTTTAGAGATGAATTAAGATGGAGAATTGTTTTTCAAAATATGTGACTTTGGTTTTGGAAAAAAGGATAAATATTTTGGAAGATGTTTATATAATTTTTCATATTTCGATAAAGATATATGTGTAAATCTTACTTTTTAGTTATATTTTCAAACTAGCATTAATGAATTTCCTTGTGAGATATCTTGTACAGATTCAGCAGGTTTTGGTGACCTACTAGGATTTTAGATCATGCATATATATTTATGGTTCTATATTCTCAGTTGGATCCAATCTTTTTTTTGGTGGCCGATGTGTAGATATTTGGGTGGTGGTGAGAAACCAGAGGTTTCATGGAGATGGTTTAGGGCCCAGCTCAAGTAGGTTTGTAGTTGTTTTCTTTTTGGTTGGTTTATATCAGTTCTTCTTGGTTGTTTCTTATTGTTTATGGATGCTACTTATGTATATGAAAATGGGTTAGATCGTGGCTATTGTTTATGTCATGTTTTTCATGTTTATTTATTATAGATTTTTTTTAATTATTCCACTATGGTTTTTCTTTTTTTGGTCAAAATCATTGCCAAATGGATTCTTTTGATTCCTAGAAAATAGTTGTTGACCCATTGAGATTAGTAATACCCTTCAGGACCTATGATGGGTTGGGTTAGGTATCTAGTTGAATGTAATCTCGATCCAGTTCATTAAAAAATTGTATCATAGATATGGGTTTTATTTTTTAGGAAGCCTAAGATCATTTATATAGCCCTTTTTATTTGGGTATGTCTTGGTGGAAATGTTTTTTAGTTTATTAGAACTTTATAGGTAAGGCATAGAAAAGTCTAGATAACTATAACTCATCCTAAGCCTAATGTTTCCAAGGTATGTTTTATTTTGAATCATGGATTCAAGTTTTTTTAGTTGTTTCGGGTGGATTTTGGTGATAATTTATGTTTTTATCCCCTTTGATTATGCAACTGATATTGGGGTTTGTTCAGTAGTTTTAGAGTGGAAAGGGAGAAGATCTTGAGTTACATGGGTGGCATGTACGGCATGTGAAGTTGTATGTTTCCCCCATGGTAGAGTATTCTTCCTTATTAGGTTTTATTTCATGATTGGAACACATATTACCAACCATGTATCCAAATTGTAAACAAAACTATTTCTTCCCTGGTAATTCTATTGGACTCCTCTAGATAATGGATTTCTCTAAAATTGATTTCACTTTTTGGAGGTGGAATGAGGAGTTTGTTGTTTAACTTTATGGATGTGGTTTGTGTGAACCATGATTATATTCTTGTGAAGTTTATTTCTTTCACTTGGTTTTTAAAACCATATTTTGGTAAATTAAAGTGGATTTTTAAAAATTCTTTTTTTCAAATTTGATTTTAACAAATGTATTATAAAGTGGTTGTTTCCATTATAGTTTTTGGTAAATGTTTTGTTTCAAACTTTTTTCTTTGGGTTTTCCAAAAAAAATTATTTCAAAATTGGTTTTTGAATAAGTTTAAAGATTTAAAAATGGGGTTTCATTTTGAAACAAGGTTTAAGGCTGTTTTTAAAAGGAAAATTTTCTTTGTAAAATCTTTCTTTGGATTCTTGAATTTCAAATCGAAATAGAATTTTGAAAAGTATTTTTTGTAAGACTTTTCTTTCTTAAGAAATATTTTACAATTCTACAAAGGTTATTTTTTTAAGTATGGTTTGGATTAGTTCCAATCATATACCCTAGTGAGGTTTAATTTTAAAATTCATCAGTGAGAATTTTGGTTTCATAGGAAAATTTCTTTTAGTGTAATTGTTTATTCCTCATTGATGGATTTATGGTTTGATATTGATTCCTAAATTTTGAAGGAATCATTAGGTTTGTGTTTTAAGGAATTTATTGTTGATGTTAATGTATTGTGTTGATTTTTTATCCCCTAGACTGGTTGGAAGAGTTTCTTTGGTTTTGGTGCCTACCCAGAATCTGAGTAGAGTGGTGGACATTGAAATTTCCTTATTCCCATACCATATTATAGACTTATTGAATCAGTATCTACCTTTTTTCGTTGGTGATCAAGGGCTAGTGTAAGTATCGAGATGGTTGTAATAGATTTATGTGATCCTTAATTCTCTTGGGACACCTAAATCATTGTGGGTAGGATATTTTGAGAGTTTTCTAATAAGTTCTAGTTGGTTTTAGTGGGATTAAATGGTTTCTCCTCTATTGTGTGAGGGTTTTTTTATCCTTTTTAGTGGAATTTTTACATTGCTTAATTCTATAGGTGGTGAAAGTGGATAAATCTCTTGATATTTTGATCTTACATCAGGTTAACCAATTGGGGAGGGAGTATGTCAATCACTTTTTGAATTTGGTTGTACTTTATCCAAAGATGGTCATCAGCAAAAACACCCATTTCTTTAGAGGTGGCCTTCACCCGAATATTGGTTTAGTTGTACTTGTGTATAGTTTGAAATCTATTCAATAGGTTTTCAATAATATCATTTGGGTAAAATATGACCAGTCTAGGTATCCTAGGATGGGTGACACCTTAGTTCTATCTTACACATATAGAAATCAAGGTGGGAGTAAGGATAACCCAAAGAGTGAGAAGTATAAGCAGGGTGAGCCTATGATTGGGGAATCCTAAACCCCTATTCTTAAAGACTCCTTGATTTTTCCTTCATTGTGACTATTTGAGTAATATTATAATTTTTTTAATATGGGTTTTCATAATAGGTCTTGATTTTGATACTTGTGGATGTGTTGTTTTTTATAACTTTCCTTTTATTTGGTTATTGTGACCATGGTTTTGAGAGATTCAGTTGTGGTTGTTAGGGTTTTTTGGATGATTCCCTTTTGGAATATTTTTATTGATGGTTTGATTGTTGTTTTATGGAATGAATTGCTTCATTTTGGAATAATTTTTATCCCTCTTGGGTGTTTTTTGGTTGGTCATGAGTTATTCTTATTGATCCTTATTGTTTGGGTGGACTTAATTTAAGAGTTTTGGTTATACCTATTGGTTTTGTTTTTCCATTGAGGTTCTTGGGTTTAGGAATGAGAGAGGCCTTGCGTGAATGATTTAGTAACTATGGTGTGTGACCCACTAGTTGAGTTTGGTATATTAATTGGAGTTTTGATGTGTTTGTTTGGGATTTACCATGTGAGGGTGATCTAGTTGTTGACCCTAGGTTATATTCATGTTTTATAATCGGAAGTGAGAGTTCATTCCATTCTATGCTTGAGAGAGGCCTTGGGTGCATGATTTAGTAACTAGGGTGTGTGACCCAATAGTTTAGTTTGGTATATTAATTGGAGTTTTGATTTGTTTGTTTGGTATTTACCATGTGAGGGTGATCTAGTTGTTGACCCTAGGTTATATTCATGTTTTATAACCGGAAGTGAGATTTCATTCCATTCTCTGCTTGAGAGAGGCCTTGGGTGCATGATTCAGTAACTAGGGTGTGTGACCCACTAGTTTAGTTTGGTATATTAATTGGTGTTTTAATGTGTTTGTTTGGTATGTACCTTGTGATGGTGATCTAGTTGTTAAACATAGGTTATATACATGTTTCATGACCTGAAGTGAAATTTCATTCCATTATTTTGAGGATAATTTCGGTTGTGATTGTTCTTCCTTCCTTGGGTTTGCAAGCATTTTTAGTTGAGAGTGAGTTTCACTTATGGTTTTTAGTTGATCGAGGTTGTGTTTCCCAATTATATTTTCTTTGGTGGAACCATTTTAGAGGAACTCTAAATGGTGTGAATACCATGTTAGGTATCCCATACTTTATAGGAATTCCTGTTTGAAGTTCTCATTAGGGTTGTGAGTGGATACATTTGAGAAATTATTTAGTTTTTCGGTTTGACCATTTTATGGTTTTTGGTTGTTGTCTTTGAGTTTAAGACATGTTGAGTTGTTATTTTGGGTTAGGTACTCTTTGGATCCTCCATACCTTATTTAATTTCTTTCTTATTATGGACTTTATGGGGGAACAAAGTCATATAGTAGGGATTTTTTGACACCCCACATGTCATGATATTGTTTATTTTGAGTTATTTTATCTTTCCATGAGTGTTTTTAAGTTTTTATTGGTTATGAACTCAAAATTTAAGTTTTTTAGGATTTTTGGTAGGATCATGGTTAGTCCATGTGGTTAGTAATAATTATTTAGTGTGTGTTTAGGTTACCTAGTGTGTATGTGATGTGGATCTTGACTTGTGCATGGTTTTAAAACCATGCAGAAAGCATGTGGTTGGATCTTCGTTTTTGACAGAGTTGTTTAGCATGGATTATTCACATTTTAGAAAAATTTTGAAGAACTCCCCAAAACTCATTTGAGTTTTTAGGATTGTTAGGGGTGAGGAACAATTTTTTCCAAACCGTGTGGCACCCATAAGTAACCATATGAGTGGGTGACCGGCCTAGGCAGTAGCCAATGCATATTTAGCACATGGTTTGTCAAACCATGTGGCCTAACTGAGTGTTTGATTTTTTGGTTTTCCCATTTTACCCCTCTTTGATTTCAAGGGGTTTTCACCCCCATTTATCCCCTCCTATTTCATCCAACCATTAGGAACCTTGTAGGAGCACCACCTTTTTCTTCCTTTATATTCTTGGCCTATGTTTAATGTTTTTCAAGTTTATTCAAGGTATTTTATCCCCCTTTTCTCTCCTCTTCCATTCTCCCTCCCTTCCCTCTTGGTTTTGGATTCCCCCATGAACCCTAGATCTCTCTTGGTCAATTTTAGGGTTTCAGGTGGATTGAATGTTGGGTTTTTTAGTGTATAAAGTTTGTTGAAAATGTTTCTACTCCATTGTGTGTGGTTAACATTAAAGGGAACTAGTTTCAAAACTTTTCTGATTGGCTCTAATATATTTAAGGTAGTTGTTTTGATGTAATTATTTCATTTTTGATTCAAGGTGTTCTTGTTCTTTCTAAATTACTGTTTTATAAACATATAAATATATGTGACATATATTTGATGATTTGAAACCATTTATTGGTGTTTTGAGCTTGAAATAAACTGGTTTTCATATAAATTACATGTTTTAATGTTTCAAATGTAATGTTTAAAGGTGTTAATCTATTATGTAATTCTCATATGGATTTTTGAAATGGTTTATATTTTGTGCATTGTTTCTTGTCCCATTTTTTGGTTTTAAATGTACGAAAACTTCATTTTAAATGGAATTTGGTTTTGAGAAGATTTTTTTACCTTAAAATGATTTACAAAAGGGTTTTTTATATGGATTTCGAATGGTTATTTAAAATTTGTGTGTGTTCTACACCTTGTGAGGAATGATCTACTATATTTTAAAATTTTTTTGAAGGAAATGGTTATACTTTGGCCTAGTTTTGTTTTTTTTTAAGGATGAGGCCCATGTGTGATGGGAGGCTTTGAGATTTTTTAAATGGTGTGAGTGATAGCCATAATTTTGGAGAATTATTTAAAATGATGTTTTATAAAATTTGAAAGGGATTTTATTTCTGATCCATGTTTTGGTGTTAAAGGCCCAGATAGAATTTTGATTTTTTAATGGTGTATGTGAAAGAAATCCTTTGATTGTCCCTTGTTTGTATACCCCTTGTGTGGGTTTATTATCACTGTGTTATACTTGTAGGTCCCATTGTGTGGGAATGTGTTTGTTATGTCATAGTTTTGTTTTATGTATGGGGATTTTTATGACTGGGTGTTAAGGGTGATGGTAGCTATGGTTATTCCTTGTGAGTTATACATGGCTTTTTGGTTATAATGCCTCACTTCTTTGTTAGTCATGGGAAACTGAGAACTATGTGAAAGGCCTAACTTGTTCCTCTATTTGACTCACACACCGCTAGTTTTCCATCACTCACACTAGGAACAAGGGATAGGTGGGGGGTTTTTGTCATAATTATGCTTGTGTGGGATAATTGGATGATCATTTATTAAACTTAAATGCATGTCCGTAGCTGGTTTATAGTGGTTATACCCATATACGGTTAGGTTATTTGTATGTTAGGGATATTATGGTAGGTCCCATGACACATTTTATTTCTTGGTGAGTTATTCATCAAGGATAGTTTGATCTAGTATTTTTTTGTATCATTTCACATACTTTCATTTTTATGGAACCTTATTTTTTTATATTTGGTATATTCCTTATATTCATGGTACCTTTTTGTTTTCCTTGACCTGTATGAGTGTGTTAAATCATTTCCTTTGAAAATTTATCTTTCAAAGATTTGGGAAAAACTGGTTTGAATTTAAAGACTCTTTTATGGGTTCTTTAATGTGGATTTCAAAATGGGTTCTTTTTGTTAAAGATGTATTCTTTCAGTTAAATTAATTAAAGAGATAATTATAATTTAGATAAAACAAATGGGTTGTTTCTAGAAATTTTAATGGTGTTCATGGTTTGTATTTGGCTTAGGTTGGAGAATTTTTTTTAAACATGTGAGTTTGGTTTTGGAAAACAACGAGAAACTTTTTGGAAGATGTTTATGGAATTTTTTTGATTTCCATAAACCTATATGTGTAAAGATTACTTCCTAGTTCTATTTTAAAACAAAAATTTATGACTTTCCTTATGAAACATTTTGTATAGATTCGATGATTTTTTATGACCTACTAGGATCTTAGATCAATCCTATATATTTTAGGTTCTAGGTTCTCTATTTGATCTATTCTTGTTTGTTATGGATAGTGTAGGGAATGTTGGGTGGTGGCGTGTAACCAGATGTTACAGGGAGATAGTTCAGGGCTTGAATCGATTTGGTTTATAGTTGTTTTATTTTTGGTTAGTCTGTATCGGTAATTCTTGGTTGTATTTTATTTTTTATAGATTCTATTTATGTATATAAAAATGGGTTGGATCATGGTAGTTTGTTATGAACTATTTTTCATGTTTGATTATTATAAATTTTATTTTTTTTAATTATTACATTATAATCTATCTCTATTTGTGTAGAAATCATTCCCAAATGGTCCTATAATGCCCAGGAAATAATTTCTAGCCCGTGGGGAACAGGAACGCCCTTCAGGCCTTATGGGGGGATGGGTAGGGTTTCAGGTAACATGGCATCCCGATCCATTTTGTTACACTTCAGTTTTTCTGATCCTTTAGTAAAATAATCTATAGTTTATTTTTGACATGTAGGAATCGACCACACATTAATATGACAGACAATGTTATTGATATGACTGAAAGTTCATGTTTTTTATTTAAAAGTGACATTTTAGTTCAAAACTTGTATCACTCATTAAAAATCAATTAAACAGGCTAGTATTGTCTTAATACTTCAATAAAATGATTCTTAAGTAATTATAATGTGTATGTATCAACTATCAATTAGTAGGACACATGGTGTGGCTGGAATGACTGAAAGTGAGTGTTTTTATTTAAAATCAACAATTTAGTTCAAAACACACATAACAAACTCAATATTTAACAAACATACTCATATTATCTTGATACATAAGTAAAATGGTTCATAAGTCATTTTTTATGTGTATGAATCAACCTCACATCAATCTGAAAGACAATGTGCTCAGTGTGACTCAAAGTGTGTGTTTTTAGTTTAAAAGTGGAATTTTTATTCAAAACACACTCCACTCATTGAAAATTGATCAAACATACTTGGATTGTATCGATCTTTGGTAAAAGGATCAATAAGTTATTTTTGATGTGTAATAATCATTTGTATGTCAATCAAATACACGATGTTCCTTGTATAACTCAAAGTGTATGTTTTCATTTTAAAAAAAATTAGTTCAAAACACACGCCACTTACTAAAAACAAAGAAAATGAACTCTTATTATCTTGATAATTTAATAAAAAAAATTATAAATAATTTTTATGTATAATAATTATTCACACTTAAATCATACACATGGTGTGGTCAGTATGATATAAAGTGAATACATTTATTTAAAATCAACATATTAGTATTAAAAAAAACATCACATACTCAAAACTGAGAAAATTTGATCATATTGTCTTAATACTTTATAAAAATAATCCATGAGTCATTTTTTATGTATAGAAATCAGGATCATGTCAAATTGATGCATAATATTCTCAATATGACTCAAAGTGTGTGTTTTTAGTTTAAATGTGATATTTTAGTTGAAGACATGCATCAATCACTGAAAACTAAGAAACCCCACTTAGATTATCTTGATACTTTATGAAAGTGATATATAATTCATTTTTGATGTGTAAGAATAAAATTCTTGTCCATATTAAAGGACCCTAGAACACCCTGTGAGGGGAGAGGTGAATCAGAGTGTTAACTTTTTCTTTTAAACTGATGGATCTTGTTCCTAAATTGGTAGGAACCCAGTAAACTTGTCTGATGAGAAGGAGTAGATAAAAAATAATCACATAAAAAGTGGAGACATTGCAATTTTACTTGGTTCGATGCTAAGGGATACATCCAAGGAGATTACACCGATAGTTTTTAGATCATACTAAAATCCATTGATCGTCACTAGTAGTGAAGTAAAAAAGTTTAGTATAGTCACTTTGTGCTAGGAACACTTCATTTACAAGGTTTTAGGGAGATCACACTACATCCCTCAAATCACATCTGTTGAATCCCCATTTCTCACTATGTTGGGAAGAATATGAACTCAATTTATCAACTTGAAGTTCACTTTAACGGGTTGGCATTAAATAATGAATCCTCAACTATGGATAGATGCTCTATTGAAGTCTTGTTTCACCTGTAGATGTAATCTACTTTTCCATGTACTGTTAATTTGTGAACTTTTCCTCTACAAACTGGACTTCTTATTCTGTGTACTATAGTGTCCACGTACCACCTCTGCATACTCCCTCTGCAAACAACGACCGTGTACCACCTTTGCAAACCACATTCACGAACTACCTTCACTTCTACTCTACCATACTACCTCTTCACCACATCGTTGTCTCTGCATAATGCAAGAGCACCATGGACCAAGTTCTTCCTCCATGTGTAGACTCTCCTACACGGACCTATCTTCCCTTTGTAGACTACAAAACCCCTTCAAAAAAATTGCTTTTGCGTGAACCTCTTTAGCATTTAGAGAAATTACCTGAGTGACGAATTACTCTAATGAAATTTTATCTTCTCCTTAACAATGGAATTAGCTATCCTTATATAGGAAAATAGATCTGAATAATCTTCTAATCTAAGATTTAACAAATCTTTGATATGGCACCACCTTCACCACGTATAGTGCATCTCCTGCAAACCATTTCCCAATGCAGTCCGCATACCACCACTTATCCCTTCACGGTGGTTGAACTCTTTTACGAACTAATATCTGCATTTTTTTCACCAATGAAAATCTATCCTGTGAATCATATCTTATGTGAACCTCTATGCCTTGTTTTCATGAACGACATTCCATCCCATAAACCGGCATGCCTTCTGCATACTATGATCCTTCCCGTGAACCACAAGTCCCCATGGAGAACCATTTTTCATTCCTTGAACCATTCCTGCAACATGGTTCACGGTCCACCATTATATGTACCATATTTCAGGATCCATGAACTTCTCTCGCGATATAGTTTTTGGTTCACTTCCTTTTCTTAAACTATTCTTTTTCAAAAAACAAACTCCCAATTTTGAGGCCCAAAAATTTGGCAAACATGGGGAAACTACGCCACCTTCAATACTAATTTTATCCTCAATAATAAGACCATATTCCTTGAAAACTCTTTGATCAACCTAATGTGGATTGAAAAAAAATACAAACCATACTCCATTTACAGTAAAGAACAACCTTGGTTCCAACAATCTCCCTCTTTGGGTTTGTTGGAAATCTACAGATAAATTCAATGAAGCACCTGCAACAATCAAAACCTAATAGGAAAGAAACAACTCATACAAAAACAATCTATGCATATTTAAGAGATTATTATTGTATAAAACAAGAGGGTAATCATGAATTGAATTCTCATGTCTTGGAATACTTTAAATATTTCCAAGTAAGCTCCAACGGTTTTCTCATAACACCGAATTTTTTTTATTCTCATTCTCCCCCACTATAACTAAATGAATTTCTCTTGTAACTAGAAAAACATTCATTCCACTCCTTTATCCATTATCCATTATTCTCTTTACTAATGTTGAATTTATCCATTCTCCCCCATTATAAATAATCCCAAAGACCAGTATTTGAACATGTTAGATCTCAACACACACTTTCCCTAAATCATATCTCCCCCATAATCCTGCATCAAATTCACAAATAGATTAAAACAGTTAATACAGCTAGGGAGAGGGGAACCTTCATAACCTCCTCATTTACTGGGAGGTGGTTGAAAACCTAGGTTCAACTAATGCTTCTCAAACACATGTGATGATAATGGCATGGTGAGTATGTGAGACACTTGATCATCAGTTCCAACATGATCCATTTTAATCATGCATTGTTCAATTTTTTCCTTGATGAAGTGATATCATATTTCAATGTGTTTCATACAAGAATTATAAATAAGATTCCTCGTAAGATCAATTTCACTCTTGTTATCACATTGAATCACTATTGTTTGTTTCACCTCATCAAAAATATCATTCAGGTGTTCCTTCATCCACAGTAGATGAGTATAAGCCTTTTTAGTGGAGATATACTCAGCTTCAACAGTACTAAGAAAAGTAATTTTCTCTTTCATACTCAACCAACCCACACATTTATTTCCAATAAATAAAGCTCTAACACTAGTTTACTTTCTATCAACAACATCTCTATCCTAGTCAGCATTATAAAATGTTGATATTTCACTCTTTCTTCTACAACAAAGTATAAGACATAATTGTGAATTCCTTAAATGTACCTCATGATAATTTTCACTACTTTCATATGTTCTTCATTCAAATTACTTTGAAAGTGGGACACTGAGAATTTTGAAAAAAAAAATTTGTATGTGTTACATTCAAGTATAATAATCTTCCAATGATTCTCCTATACAATGTGGGATCTATAGAAGTCACATCCTCATGCTTTCCGATTTTAGTTCCAACCGCAATCAGAGTCGACATTGGTTTGGATTCATGCATATTCAATTTATTCAGAAAATCTAGAGCATAATTTTCCTGAGAAATGAAAGTGTAGTCTTTCCTATGAATCACTTTCATCCCCAAGAAGTATGTGAGTTCACTAATCAAAAAAATTTCAAATTATGATTTCATGTTATTGGAAAATTCATCTACTGATCCCTACCTGCTTCCTCTAAATATAATATTATCTACATACACCAAAACTATTAACTAATATTTCTGATAATTATTCACATAGATATTGTGATCAACTCCTCATCTTTCAAATTTGAGCTTCTTCATATAAGAATCCATCTTAGAGTACCATTCCGGTGGTGCCTATTTCAAACCATATAGATCCTTCTTTAATCTGAAAACATTCATTTCATCAATACCAAGAACAAATCCCATTGGTTGTTCAATATAGACTTCTTTTTCAAGAACACCATTTAAGAAATCTATCTTGACATCCATTTTATACAATTTGTATCTTCTTTGAATTTCCATGGTAAGAAATAGTTTGATTGAATCTAGTCTAGACACCATAGAAAATGATTCTTCAACATCAACACCTTGAATCTATGAATATCCTATACACACCATCATCATCATCATCGTTTCAATTTTTACTAAGGAAGAGAAAACACCAGAAGATAACCATCCACACAAGACAAGATAGGGACCTATGGTTGTCAGAAATGATGAAGGTCGAGGGAATCCCCTCTGACCAGGTAAACCACCTCAGGCTTCATAGTTTTAACATTGTGGAGACATATAGGGAAAGATCCAAGGACCTCAAGAGAAGAAATATGATTTGTGACTTGGTTTCCCTCATGCCAGGTGTTCAAGACTTTGGTTCTATTGATGATCATACCCTTTCACTTTCCGGTAATGTTGGTAATCAACCATGGATTTGGGAAGATGACACGCAAGACATTAGGAATAATTTTTGAGATTGTTTCTACCTTAGATAATGTAACACTCTTATGGTGGAATAGTATTAAACCCAGTAACATAGTCTTATCCTTGGCCTAAAGTGAGAATCTATGTCTTGGGATAGAGGAGAACGCTAGGAGAACCAATCCATGGGAGTCCCGAACTACTCCTACACCACACAAGGCCCCCATGCTATAAGAACTATCAGTATTAAGCTTAAAACCCCTAGGTGGGGGATTCCATCAAACCCATTGGCCTCTGGAACTTTTTTTATCAGGATGGGAACCATGAGACCACATGTGAATCCACCTAAGGGAGGGGCTACTACCAATTGTTGATAAGTCTGTCTGTATTAGTGAGGAGGTTCTTCATCCTAATGATAATAGATATACCAGAGGATGAGACCCCATTGTGCCTATTCTTGTTCTTGGCCTTCCAGATGCACCAACACCCTACATGTAGTATCATGATATGGGCCACCTTCTCTGATCCATTATCTCCCAGTATTTGAAACCACATATCCAGGAATGGTAGTTTTTTCATGTTGTGATCAAGGAGACCAGTAAAATCCCCAAAAAATCTCCACACTACACACTCCCAGTCGACCTTAAAGAAGAGGTGGTCTGCACTTTCCTCATTTAAAGATTTGTAACATGGGGAATGAGACACATTCGGGGTCCCACAACATTTTATATTCTTATCCGTAGGGATATCCCTATTCCTTATCCTCCACAATAAGAATTTTTATTTCAAGGGAATGAATTTGGACCGCAGTATATCATTCCAACTATCAGTAATCTCCTGAATATCCTAGGAGCGGTGGAAGTCTCAAGTAGTGAAAGCCCCAGAGGAAAGATTTAACATGCATCTATTAGGTTTTGATGTCAAATCCATGAGGTTGAAAGTGGTATGATGGTCCTCGTGCAACACATCTTTTATGAGGGTTGGGTAGGAACTAGCTTCCCTGAAAGAAAGTGTAGGAGCAGGGCCACCCGGGAACCCAATCACCTACCCAACCTAGTTTTGGTGCTGAAATAATATTTATAACCTCTCAAATATCCATTTTGAATGCCAAAAAAGCTTCGATATGAGGTGGGAGATGTTAGACCAAAATGGAGAGCCTCAACCCTCCACCAGGGTCTGACCATAATTGGAGTTGTGCATGGTTCTACCCCGCAGCGTGTGCTATTCCAAGACTTCCCAAGACAATTTTTTGTGCATGTAGTTGAGAGTATCTTCAATACTATGGACATTAATACCCCCTTCCCTAGCATGCCTTTCCACCCTTCACCATGAATCTCAATGTTTTTTCCCTTCTGATAGGGGGTCCCAAATGAAGCCATACAATAGCTTGTCGATATTGTTGATGGACCCCTTTAGGATTTTTATAGAATACATAGCGTGGAAGGGAGTGGCCGAAAGAATGCTATTAATGAGAGATATGTGGATGCCAAAGGAAATGTATCTATTATTATAGTTCAGGATACGGTTCACAAACTTGATGATGAGGAAATAAAAATCATGGATTCGTAGTCTACATATAGAGATAGGGGCCCTGAGGTATTCCGTGGGTAAATTCCCTCTTTGCATTGAAAGGGAGTTCTGGACCCCAGAGATACACCTAGACGTGCATCTATTGGAAATACAGTATAGGACCATGTCTTTTTTAACCAATTGGCCACTCCAATAGTAGTACTCCTCCAATATCTTATCCAGACCACTGGTCTAGGAGCTTCCAACATTCATTAATATGATGTTTTCATCCATGAACTTCATATGTGAAATGGGTTAAGCTCTAATAATCCTCTGATAGGCCATAATATCCCCATTAGTGATTCTTTTAAGTATAAGGTGGCTAAGAACGCCTTGGCAGAGGATGAAGATGCTCAGAGAAATCGGATCACCCTACCTTGGACTGTGAGTGGCCTTAAAGAAACCATAGGACATCCCCATAAATGAAACTACCATCCACAAGGAACTGAAACATCTGAAAATAAGATCAATTATCTTAGAGGAAAATTCTATACCTTCCAACACCTTATTGATGAATCCCTACTCCCCATGGTCATAAGCATTATTCATGTCCATCTTGATAGCTACATTTGAGCCTCAAGTTTTGTAGTTAATATCTATGGTCATCTCTTGGTCAAGAGAAATGGAACCTTGGATCGAATGACCCTTCACAAACCCATGTTTCTTCATGGAGATACACCAGGGAATATAGGAAGATATTCTATCATTGATGATAATCTCTAAGAGTTTTTTATGGTAAGTTTCACATACTTTCTGGCCTATATTGCATGATATGGGAAGGGTTCCAAGTTTTAGGAAGAATAACCTTAGTAGTGTAACATGCAATCTGCTGAAAACTACCTCTCCAAAATAATTCCTAGATGGATGATACAATATCCCCCTTCATCACTTCCTGTGATTCCTTATAAAAGGATCCTGGGAAGCCATCCGGTTCTGGGGAACAATCCGGGTCAATTTTCAGCATAGCTTCGTAAACATATTTTTCGCCAGGTATGGAAAGCATCCCCTCATTGTCTCGGTTAGATAAGCATTTAGGAATTATCTCAAAGATCCCTACATACCTACCTGTATTTTCATTAGGAATCCAAGGATTGGGTCCAGGTAAAAGATCCTTGAAGTAGGTATAATCCAAGTCTCCCACTATGTCTCTGTCATCCATATAGGAACCGTCTGGTATGAGGATGTTGGGTTGGATGGGATTCTTTCTCTCTTTTATTCATGAATGGAAAAACGTAATGTTAATGTTTCTCTCCCTTATCCATTTTATTCTTGATGTTTTCCTTGTTAGGCATTCTTTCTTCAGGAGAATTTCTGCCAAAAATTCCTTCCTGATGGATAGATCCTCAAAAGTATGATCATCCCACGCCTCTTCCGTCATCATCACAAGGTGTTTAGAATCATGTATGGATTCATTAATGTCATTGTCTATGGGGTGTATCTCTTTCACCTGTGGCTAGAGATGGGTCTTAAGGAACCTTATTTTGTGATGAATGGAAACCCACATGCGTCCCTACGAGGGTTAATTCCATAATTCACTAACCATGTTTGGGTATCCCGGTGTATTATCCCATTGCTGATAAAATTGAAAACATTACTAATGATTATGCTCCAAAGATAAGGATACCAAAAGTGGAGAATGGTCAGATAAACCTCGAACCAAATGACAGACCTTAGTATTAGAGAACATGGTGGTGTATTTCATGTCGGTCAAGCACCTATCTAATCCACTCCATGAATGATGGGATCCCATTTAGTTGTTTCACTTGGTTAAGTAGTCACCAGAGAAGCCTATATTAGTGAGGACTTTCCCAACCATGAACTAAACAAACTCCATACTAGCCTTCCTCAAAAAGTATCGCATGCCTTTCCTTTCATTCATGTTTGAAATGACATTAAAATCACCTCCAACAAACAATGGGTGGTTTTTAGGATCAAAGGAATTTAAGTCACTCCATAAATTTTCCCTTTGTTGAGGATCAGAGCTTCCATAAACAAAGGACATAAATACAGAGGTATCACCTATGGTCACCTTGGTTGTGATGAATTGGTTTCCATCCTGAACCATCTCAACAGTGTAATTATTGTGCCAAAAAATCCAAATGTGTTTTTCAGGATGGTTGTAATGCATGAAATCAGGAAACTTGATCTTCCAAGAGAATTATATAATCCTGGAAGGGTTTTTTTGTGTTTGATGATGGAGAAAATTATAGGGTTATGTTTTCTGACTTCAGTGGTGATGAAATACTCCTTAACCCAGGCACTAAGTCCGCAGGAATTCTATATGAGAACAGGAATCATTGGTAGGAGAGATCTCTGGAACTGTCCCTAGAGCTAGTATCTTTCTTGAAGAGGGAGGATGAGCTCTTCTTTACACAATAGTCATGCCATATTTCTGATCACAGTTACATACTCACCAAATTTATTTTTGAAAATCCACTTTGTACCAATCACATTGTGGGTTTTGGGTCTCGTAACTAAATATCATGTTTGGTTCCTATCAATCTGATCCAATTCTTCATTCCTGGCCTTAACCCATGATTCATCTTGTGCAGCTTCTTCAAATGAGGATGGTTCCAAAATTTAAAGGAATGCATATTGTGTACTATTCTCCATTATTCTTTTCTGTGTGGGAGTTTTACAATCCCCAATGATGTTAGATCGATCAATTTATTCTCTTCAATTTCTCTTATGTGGTTCAAAAGAATTTTCTTTAGCCATGGTTTCTTATTCAAATTATTCTTCTGAGTCAACGTCATGATGTAACTCCTTGATTTTTTTCATTACTTCCTCTACTTTTTTATTTGGATCTATTCCATTTCCACATTCTTCCTCATCTTCTATCACATTAGCATGAGAATTCCTTGAGCCATTTGTGGTTTTATCTTCAATTATCTTCACATCACTACTTTCCACAATTTTTCCAATATGTTAATTAAAAAAATTGTAGTCTTTTCTATTCATTGAATATATGAGGAAAATTCCTTCATCTATATCATCTCCATACTTTCCTTGATTTCCTTATTTAATTTGGATAAAAAATTTACTTCCGAAAAAATAAAAATACTTTAAAGAGGGCTTTCTTCCATGTCATAACTCATAGGGTGTCTTGGTTTCCCACATATAAATCCTTTTTTGGGTTTGAATATAAACTAAAGCTTGAACATCCTCTTTATAGTAATATTTAGAGGTGAGAATCTCAATTAGTATAGTTCTAGACACATTGTTCTCCTATAGATTTTGGCACTCAACAACTCCATTTTTCTTGTGAAGTTCTCATATCAGCCACCTCATGTTGTATCCTATGTTTCTCTAGGTATTTTTAAAACTCAATGTATGTATATTCTCCACCATTTTTAGACTACAGAACTTTTATTATTCATCCAGTATCATTCTCATCTATTTGGTGATAAGTTTTCATGAAATCAAGAACTTGGTGTTTCTTGTGTATAACCATCAGACAAGCCATTCCACTATAATAATTAATGAAAATAATGAAGTACCTTTCTCCATGAGTTCCAGAAATATTTATCAGACCACATATGTCTGTATGAATGAGATCATGAAGATTTGATACCCTTTTCTTCTTTGGTCGATATGAACTATAGACCAAATTCCCTCGAATGCAAGCATCACAAGTCTTTTCTCATTCATACTTAAGATTGGGGATATCTTTTACTAAATTCATCTTAAATATCTTTTCTATGAATTTTTTATTGATGTCATCCAACCTATAGTTCCACAAGTTGTTTTCTTCTTCAATAGTCATGTAGAAAATGTTCTCTTTACTATCAACTTGATATGGGTTTCCATCAATTATGAAACATTTCATGAGATAATCCCATGTTGTTCCATTTATAGTTCACCCCTTTTGATTGAATTTCACTACAATTCCTAAGTTATAGAGTTGACTCACACTCAGGAAATTTTGATGTAACCCATACACAAAAATAACTTAGGTCTTCTTTAGCTCTCCATTGTCCAGTTCAGTACTTCCACTACCTTTGATCTTCAAAGAACCATCATTAATAGGTCTTCATTTTCTATCATATGGGATGATCATCCACTATCAAGAATCCAAGAGCTACTGTTCTTGGTAGTTTTGAGATCTACTTATACAAGGTTGGATTTTTCAATTCTCTTATTTCCTTCCATGAAATATTAGTTTAAGTAAAGGTTAAAGATGGATTTTAAAATCTCTTTTCCATGTTCATAGGTTCATCGTACTCACACTCTTCTTCTAGAGTAGAGAACTTGTTTATAATAACAATATTGTCTAGTTGGTGAGTATTGACTTGTATTTGAGTTCTTTGTGAATTATTCCTACCATTCCTCTGCCTGCAATCCATAGTTTTATAGCCAAATTTAGAACAATGAAAACAATATCAATAGAAATTGTTTCTTCTATAAGAATTAAGATATGAATTATTTATCCTATGTTGAATTCATAGCTCTTCCTTGTTCAAATAGATCTTCGCCTCTTCACGGTATGACATGGTATGGCCTAGAGAGCCATAGAATTGACATTTCATAAGTGGAAATCTCTTTTAAATTCTATTCTTCTTCATGTCGAATTTCCAAGAAGGGTAATTTTATTTTCTATCATCTTGGGATCATAGAGGACTACATTCAGACCTCTTTTCAGTCTGATTTTAGAATTTATTTGTTTAGACTTTATATGTCTTTGTGATATGTATGACTTTAATCTTCCCTTTATTTTGCCACATTTTACTTCCAGCATTCGATGTTTCAGCATCACAAACAATTTAAATGATTCCCATGCATGTGCGTCTTTGATCATTCAGAACCTTTTCAACTCCATTATAACCACTCTTAACTCTCTCTAGCAGCTTAGCATCTGAGAATTTTCCAAACTAATTTTCTTTCTTTGTTTCGTTTAGACTTGATTCACTTTTAAGTTTACTCCTAAGAGTAACAACTTCTTATTGAAGTTCGTCTATAGTTTTTGACTTCTCCTCCAGTTTAGATGTAAGGTCATTAATGACCTTTTCCTATTATTCAATTCTGAGCTTTAGTTCAACTATATCTTCTAAGCTTTCAAAAGTTGTTCAATGTTACTTTACAACTTCCTCAAGTCAATCAATTTTATCTTCTAGTATATCTACATATTCAAATGACTCTTCCAGAATTGATTTACACTTTTTTCATATCTTGTAATGATTCTCAAGCTTACCAAAGGTATCTTTAAGTTGAAACTTGAGATCGACATCAGTGGTTAATTGATTATTTCTAGCTTCATCACCTGATGGTTTTTATTTTTCAATGGTATCCATCATTGATGCATGGGTTCTAGATTTAAATTATAGTTCATCTTCCTCAAATAATTCACTATCGTCATTTTATTATTCACAGAAAAAAATCTCTATCATTTATTACCATACTTGAAATATCCCTTTTTTAATAACCTTTTCCAAGGCTTCATCATGTCTCCAACTTCATTTTCTTTATCATAGATATTTCTTGTGCATCGAGATGCAATGTTCCCAACTCTTCCTAAATGAAATCAAGTCATGGGTAACTTTCCTTCAAATTTTCCTTTTCCCTTCTTGAATTTTTTGGAAATAAAAAAATAGTTTCTTTTTCATCATTATCTTTATTAATACTATCTTTTGAAATTTCAAGTTTGTTCATGGATTTGAATTCCATTTCTTTGCTTACTCAAGTCGTTGCATCTTATAGTTTGAATCTCATCTCATATTTCACCAGGATACTCAATAGATCATCTAGAGAAAGATTGGAAAGATCCTTTTCCTCAAGGGATAACACCTTTGCATTGTAAATAGGTATAACTCTTCTCAATATTTTATTCACAATATCAATGTCTTTGATTTATTCACCAAGTCCTCGTATTTCTCTAACAACTTCAATAATTTGATTGAAAAATGTATTCACATTTTTTAGGATGTATCTTCATATCATCAAACCTATTGCGAAAAACATGTAGTTTTTCCTCCTTCACTTTGTTGTAACCATCATAAATATTCTACAGTTTTTTTCACATTAACGTTTCATAATTAAAATTCATCACATTTATATATATCTAATTAGAAAGAGCAGCAGTGATGGAATTTTTTTCTTTGGCATCTGCATCAAGTAATTTTCTATTTGAATCAGTCATAGATAGCCCAGTTGGATCAGTGACCTATATTCCTTGTGCAGTGGAAAATAGGACTTCCATTCCAATAGATCTTAAATGAGATCGCATCCTATTCTTCCATATCTAATAGTATATTCTATGAAAGAGGTTAACTCCCCTAACATTCACTGTATTATCCATGGTAGAAACGCGGGGTGGATTTAAAACTAGAAACCTTTATGCTCTAATACCACTTGAAGGACCTCAGAACACCCTGAGATGGGAGGGGTGAATTAGGGTGTCAAATTTTTCTTTTAAACTAATAGATCTTATTCCCACATTAGTAGGAACATGTTAAACCTCTATGATTAGAAAGTGAAGATAACAAATAATAATATGCAAAGAGAAGACACAACAATTTTACTTGGTTCACTACTAAGGGCTACATCCAAGGAGAATATGCCAATAGATTTTTGGCTATACCAAAGTAAACTAATCATCACTAATTGTGGAGTAAAAAATTTTAGAACAGTCACTCTATTCCAGATGCACTACCTTTACAAGGTCTTAGGGATAACAAATTGCATCCCTTGGATTACATCTATTGACTTCCCCTTGATCACTGCATTTGGTAGAATCTAAACTCATTTTATCAACATGAATTCCACTTCAATGGATTTCCATTAAATAATACATCCTCAACTATGGATAGATTCTTTGTTGAAGTCCAATTTTCCCCTATAGATGTAATCTACTTATCTATATATTGTTCATTCATGAAATTTCCCTTTGCGAGCTAGCCATCTTTCTCTGTGTACTGAAGTTCTCTACACACCAACTCCACGTACAGCCTTTGTAAACCATGACCACATACCACCTTCACAAACCTTGTTGGTGAAATAACTTCACTTCTGCTCTCGTTTACCACTTCTTCACCACCTCACTTTCTCTATGTATGGAAACAATACCACAGACTACGTTCTTCCTCCATGTAAAGTCACTCCAACATGAACTTTTCCTCCCTTTATAGACTACAAAAACCCTTCAGAAAAATTGATTCTGTGTGAACCTCTTTAGGACTTAGCCAAATTCCCAGAGTGATGAATTACTCTAATGAAATTCACTCTTCTCATTAATAATGGTATTTTCACTGACTGTATAGGAAAATAGATCCTCATAATATTCTAATTTTATATTTACCAAATCTTTGATATGGCACTACCTACACTATGTACAGTGCATATTCTGTGAACTATTTCCCTACACGGTCTGCATACCACCACTTGTCCCTTTGTGGTCGCCAAAATCTTCTGTGAACTGATCTCTACATCGTTTTCCCCAATGACAATCCATCATGTAAACAATCTATTCCTTGAACCTATCTGTATCATTTTCTTGAATGAAACACCATACCATGAACAATCAAGCCTCCCGCATACTGCAACCCTTCCAATGAACCGCAAGTCTTCACTATGAACCATTTTTCATTCCACAAACCATTCCTACAACATGGTCCGCAGTCTGCCATTCCACATATCATATTTTGTTATCTGAAAATTGTTCTCTCTATGTGGTTCATGGTTTTATTCCTTTTCTAAAACTTTTATTTTTCCAGAAACAAACTCCCGGTTTTGAGGCCCAAAAATTTGGCAAACATGGGGAAACAATGCCACCATCAATACTACTTTCAGCCTCAATCTTAAGACCACATTCCATGAAAACTGCTTGATCAACCCAATCTGGATTGACAACAAACAAAAACCATACTCCATTTCTAGAAAATAACAACCTTGGTTCTAAAACATATGATATAAAACACGCCCAGTATGACTTCGAGTATGTGTTTTCAGTTTAAAAGTAATATTTTAGTTTAAAACAAGTAACACTCACTGAAAACAAGGAAAATCACTTAGACTATCTTAATAATTTGTTAACATAATCCATAATTCATTTTTGATATATCAAAATCAGTCGCATATCAATCTGACTCATAGTGTGATTGGTATGATATAAAGTGTGTTTTTTTATTTAAAATCGACATTTTTTTACAAAAAGTTATTCACATGATCAAAAATGAGAAAACAATACTTAAATTTTCTTGATACTTTAGTACAATTTTTTATAATTCATTTTTTATGTTTATTAATTTGGAACATATCAATCCAACAGATGGGGTGATAGGTATGATAGAAAGTGCATGTTTTTATTTAAAATTAACTTTTTAGTTAAAAACATGCATCAAATTTTCAAAATCGAGAAACCGTTATTATATTGCATTGATACTTTAGAAAATAAATTCCTAAATCATTTGTGATGTGTTGGAATCAACTGCACATAAATTATACACATAGTGTGTTCGGTCTAATTCAAAGTTCATGTTTTTAGTTTAAAAGTGAGATTTTGTTAATTCATTGTATCATATTTATGTTTCACTTATTTATTTATAGTATTAATAAAATAATCATTGTCTTTTATTATAGGTATATTATTATTTTATTCTTAATCAACGGTTGTGTGTTCAAAAACTAGTAGCATGATTGGTCTCTTTTGAAAGGGGGTCCCAGATATAGTAGAATAAAGGGCCACCCATAATGTTTTTGAATTCATTGAAAACTATAATGTTTATAATAAATTATAAAAACCATTGTGATTAAAGTTTATTAAAAAATATCAATTTATATTTTTTTATAATGTCAATTTATTTTTTATTTTACAATAAATTTTATTTTTATTTTGAATGGTTTGCTAAAATGTGTTGTAAATGTAGCAACACATTTCTATAAGCAATAGCTTTTATTATTTCTATTATTAGTGCAGATAAAATGGTCTTTTATCATTTCAAATAATATCACTGATAGAAGGAACTTTTATCAATTCTAGAAATAGTGTTGATAAAATCACCCAACATCAGTGCTAAAAACACATTGAAAAATGTTTTAACTTGTTATCACTTAAGAAGGGTGCTTTTATCAATGATATTTTGTTCACTGATTAAAGAACCTAGATTTTAAAAGTTCTTATAATGTTATTTATTTTTTAGAACTAAAAATAGATTTTTTGTGCACTGATAAAGACCACACATGTAGTAGTGGTTAGGAATGAGATAATGATGAAGAGGTTATGATAAGAAGCATGGGATGAAAAATAGTTATGATGTGATTGCATAAAGTGAAGGGTGTCTTATAGAAGGGATGAGTATAGAATGTGATTCACTAGGGTATAAGAGAAACTAATTATTGGATAAGTGGAAGTGGGGTACCATCATTTATATAAATTATTTTGATATAGAATGATTTATTTTTAAGTGTTACTTGGTGAGTGGGATATGGTGAGGATGAGAAAATAGATTTACCTATTTATGTGATGAGTTGGTTTCATTTGTTTATTTACTAGGATTTAGTATGATTATTTAAATTTTTTTCACAAGAGTTTTTGGGGAGTATTCTACTAAGTATACATTTTATGCTCACCCTATATATATAAAAATGTTTTTCGAGTCTGTAGGTTCTGGTCAATGATTAAGATAGACATTATTATCTCAAGGATTTGTTTATGAGATATTGAAGCTTTAGGGATATTTTCAATGATTTATTTCAATTTTAACTTCTATTTTATCAATCATGTATGGAGTTACATCCTTTTATTAGGTTTATCATGTATCATTCTAGTTGTTTTATTTATGATACAGAGTTTATTAGTGGATTTCCATCTTATTTATTATCTCAAAATTTATATTGAGGAAAATTACACCCATTTTTTTGGATTATATACCCTTAGTACTAGTCTCCAGCCTGTTCCATATTGGATGTAGGATTTAAGAGTCATTCTCTCCCTCACTTAACTATTATCCAATGACGGGTACCTATGGGGGAGGGGTTTATGAAACTCGATGCTTATTTTAGTCCATATAGGTATTTTCTAACCATTAAACTTTGTTCTCATCCTCATCCACTAAAACCCCATTTGGTTTCTCTATTTAAACCTCTTTTTCAAATAATCTATTCAATAATATTGATTTGACATCCATTTTATAGAATTTAAATCCTTTTTTCTATCATATCTAAAAATGTTCATATCATTTCTAATCATGGTACCAGTAAAAATTTCCCATCCATATCAATTCCTTTTATTGGGAATATCAATTACACACTAGGAACTCTTTGTTTATTGTCACTTCTTTATATTAGTTAGTTTTATTTCATAAAACCTACTTGGTCTTGATAACATTTTTGTTCCTTGTCCTTGGAATAATGTACCAAGTTTGGTTCTTTTAAATTTGATCAAATATTTCATGAATAGGAATGAATGAATTTTTATCTCTAATAGTCTTTAAAAAGTTTTTAGACTCTACTTTAGATATAAAGGATGTTTTCTCAGCCTTAATCCTATAAGTTTGAACTTGTGTTGTCTGGTCACTAACAATGTTGTTGTCACTGATTTCTACAATGTAAGCTTTTGATTTATAGATGTTTTTGTTGCATTTTATTTATAATCAAAGATTTTATAAGATTCTTCTATATACCCTATATCCCTCCCTATGTAATGGTAAATTCCTCCTTGACCTATTAAATTTTTTTTTGTAGCTGGAGATGTTTAGAGGAGGCTTGAAGAAGGTTAAGTTGAGTTGGGAGATGAAATTTTTTAATTACTAATTGTTCATGATATAAAACAATATTCATGATAAGAGAGGTTTTTTCATAACTAGGAGGTTGTAGATTCATAGTTTAAAGTTTTGGCAAAAAATTATGTTCTCCAAGAACTCATCACATTAATGAATTGTTCACTACATGAATACACACCATGAAATTCAATAGATATGTGTTGGGTTTCCGGTTTGAGAAATTTGTGGCCAAAATTTATTTCATAGGCTGAATTGGAGGACCTAACAAAAATTCATGACATGAATATGTGTTTTATATAATTAAAGCTTCTAGTTTCATATTGTCTATAAATTTCAAGTCTCACCTGAATTTTTTCATTTTTGTCTTGTTTATCTCAAACTTTAGGTGAACCCTAGGTGATTTTGGGAGATATTTCATCCCCTTTCCTCCATATTCGATCCTTGTATTATGGAGTCTTGATTTTGGAAATCCAATGTGATTTATCCTCTTAGATAACATGTTTCCTCCTTATTATTTGTGTAGGAAATCATAGTGGTGATGTTGTTTTAGTTCAGGTGTATTTTTTCTATGTTTTGATAACCCCTTGGTGTGGTTCAGGTTGAGATGAGGTTTCCTTGTGTGACTGAGATCCTCAAACAATTTCCCATTTATTATGTGTAGTGTTTTAGAAAGCTTCTTTGAGGAAGTTAATCCTTCATCTTTCCTTTTTTTATCTATTTATATGGGGGATCATTATTTTTTCTCCTTTTTGAAGATGGTATGCACCATCTTAATGAAGATAATAAGAAACTATTTAATTGAAATTGAAGGTGGAAGGTAAGAAATATCATGTTTTACTTATTTTATGTTATTGTTGATGATTTTATACATTCTTAATGACCCTGATGAAAATAAAAAATATTGGGAGCCTTGTTTGTGTTGTATTTGATATGATTGGGGAACCCTATGGTGTGATTGTTTGATATAACTTTGAATGAAATAGATAATCACTTATATATGGCTAACTAAATGTTTTCCCAAGGAAAATCTTGGTATGTGTGAGAATTACATAGAATGTAAATTTATGAAATCCTAAGAACATGAATTGTGAAATTTCTAGAATCTAATATGTGTTTCTTGAGGTGGTTGTTCTTCTTATGTGTCTTGTGTAGTGTGGATTGTTATGTAGTGATGGTGGTAACTGATTGGGATGTGGTACGTGTTGGGTATGTAACATCCCAGAAAATATAAATAATATTTAGAGATTTTTTTTATAATAAACTAATTTATTAAAAAAACTAAGTCTTTTAAATAATAAAAATTTAATTTAAATATTTAAAATTATATAATAATACTTATAAATAATATTAATTTCAATTGTTATAGAACAGTGCCTTTATATTAAATAATTATATATTTTATTTAATAGAAAATTTAGAGTTTTTAAATGTTATGTTATTATATTAGTTTCAAGGAATTAGAGTCAATTTTTTTTAATTAATACTTTTTTATATTATTTTAATATAAATATTTAATTATTTTTTTAAAAATGTATAATATTTGAAAAACCAAAAATATTTGAAAATTAAAAATTATTATTTAGTAATTACATTTTAAAATAGAACATACATATGAAATGTATATATATCTAATTTAATATATAGGATATTAATTATAAATAAAATTTTACTTTTATTTTGAAATAAAATCTAACATGTTTTCTTATAAATGTGACAATTATAATTTGTTTTAAAATCATAACAATAAAGGTAATGATAATAATAGTAATAATAATAATAAATGATAAAATATATTTTTTATTTTTAAGGTAATATATTTTATATGAAATTGTAATTATTTTAAATTTGTTTTATACAATTTTTAATTTGTGAGAATTATTAAATTATTATCAAATAAAGGTAATATATTTTATTATATTTTGACTTATAATTTTTTTTTGTTTTAAAATATTGAATTTTGAATATATTATTATAATCAAATAGGTATTAATAATTTATTATGATAAATCTAAATTAAGAATGTTATCAAATTAAAATAATAATGATAAAATATTTTATTTATATAAAATATTAATTAATAGCTAAAATAACAAATAAAAAACTAAAATTAATGGGTAAGGTGGGTGGATCCATCCATCGAGCACAGAGGGAGGGATAAATAAAGGGTCGAGCGCTAGTTAAGGTCGGTGGAGATCAGCCTTTGGATGGGGACTAAATGCTAGTGAGGGACTACGAACATTCGACCATAGGTGAGGGCTTCCATAGGCCAAGTGTTGTCGATGAGGGTTCTTTCAAGATTACGGTACTAAAGTGAGGATATAAAACCATAGATGAGCTACCAGTTTGATCTCAGTTTTTTTTCAACTTAAAAAAGGAAGTTGTTTTTTGTTTTAATTTTTAGGTTTCTAAATATATTTTAGTTAACTTGGATGTTCATATCCTTCTTTTTGATTTCTTCTTAAATCATTTTCATTTTTTTATCTCTTGTTCATGGTTTTTATATTTATTTTTGTGGACCACTCGGTGTTTATTCCTTATTTGATAATGGATTTGGTTTAATAGTAATTTTTTTCTCGTTGGTTAACTTTTCTGTTATACTGATTTTTTCTCTTGATTGAGATCCCAATCTTTACAAAGAAGCTTGATTTGATTTATTGGGATGTTAAAATAAAATTTAATAAATTGTGGTGTGTTTGTTTTTCAATTTCCAAATCATTGATTTTTTTTGTCTAATTGTAGAAATGTCTATTTTTTATCAATATAAACTTATGCTTTCTCAACAAGTAAATCATTTGAACCACATATATTCAGATCCATTTCATCTATATCTGATTACATAAATATAAATATATGTATAAAATTAAAATGAAAAATATAAAATATAAAAGTGTTCGTTCTATAAATCTTGACACCTGAATACTTCTAGTGAAAAGGTGTGCGCTATATGTGGGAGGGCATTACCTTAATTCTCTAAACAATTCTGCACTCTGCTTTCCTTTTGGTTATTTTGGTATGCCCATGCCTTGGATATAAGTGATTATGGTACATTTTTTTATGTAAGGAATTTATGTAATTATTATTATTATTATTATACAGTTTTATAGGTGAAATTAGTTTTATCTAAATACCATTTTGGTATGATTATGTGTTGTTTTTAAGAGGGAATCATTTCATTGTTCTATTGAGTTTTTAATTTGTCAGGGGAAATTTTCTTCTAAAACTATTATTTCAAATTACAACCTTTATATAAGTATATGCATATATTGATTTCAAATTCGAAGTTTATTTTATATACATCTATATCTATTATTATTAATTTCAAGTTCCTTCATTTCTTCAAGACTTCTAGTTTCAAGTTTCTAATCATGTAAGGAGAATTTATTTTTTTTTAATAAAAACTATTATACATAATTCATCCAAATTCAAAATTATATATATATAATTTTCAATTTTATATTTTTAGGCTTTAAATTCATGATTTATATATATATACATATATGTATGTATATATGTAATTTTTTTAGTGTATATTTTCCATACACATTTAAGTGCTATTTTTCATGCTCTGTGATTATTTACTTAAATCATGAAAGTATTTTCTTTATGGGTGTATTACGTATATATAATTTATCCAATGTTCAAGATCGTTTAATTTTAAGAATTCTAGTTTCAATTTGATAATTATGCACATATGTATATTTATAAATCTTTAAATTTATGATCTTCAAAACATACATGCATATACTTATAAATATGGAATAACTTTAAGTTTATATTTAAGTACGGTTTCTCATACTAATGATGTATGTGTATAAATATATATATATATATATATATATATATATATAGAAACCATTAATTATCATTGCATGGTTTGAATTAAGTAATATTTCATATGCATGATAATTCACCATAAATTCAGGTTATGGTCTTTCTTAATTTTATAATTTTAAAATTATATAGGAATTAAATTTTTTTAATTAAAAATATTACTTATTATAATTTTATATGTTTTACATAATTATGCCCATAATTATTCTAAGAAATAAAAATAAGATATCTATTATTTTCTGTGAATTATAATTTATAATTGATATTATTTTATGTGAAAGGTTTCTATATTTATCCCAATATGTTATGTGTCAAGGCATCGAATTTTGAATTAAGTAAATGAGTTATTCAAGGATGAGTTTTATATGATAAAATATATCATGTTAAATAAAATGTATTTTATGAGTTGAAAAATAAAAGTACAATTGCATGGATGTTTATTATTATTAACAGTCCATGAAAAAGATAAATTACAAGAGTTTTGGTTGTATCAAATATCACAAGTGATTTCCTAATAAAGTTAATATTTATTTATATGTATATATAAGTGTGTATGTGTATTTTATACATTGTTTTGCTTTTAAATCAAAAATTCAAGTGAAAATGTGTATATATACGTGTATGGAATGCTTAAAATAATTTTATAAAATTAGGTGCTTGGAATTTTTAAACATGATAGGGATTAGAGAGTGAACCTTTCCCTCAATAAACTGTGTAGGCCTAAACATCCTTCAATGTTTTAAGTGACCTCACGGTTTTTTTCAAAATATTGCATAATATTTTTTGAAAAATCACTATTTTATTTTAAATAATTTTACAAAGCATAATTATATTTCTAAAATAATATATTATTTTCAAAGAATGGTATTTTCAAATGGTTTTAAACGCCTTACTTGAAAAATAAATTCTCACTCGATGTTTTAAATTTATTTTTCACAGGTTTAGTAGAATTTTCTGAAAGTATTTTCTTTGCTTATGGATTTAGAACACACAAAGAGTTTGAGATATTTTATTTTATTTTTGTATAGCTTTGTTAATTTATAATTTATATGTCTAATTCTCCAAAACCTAGACCAAAAAGTTTTCTATTTTGTAAAATTCTCTATGTATTTTTCATTTGTCTTTTACAAAAAAAATACACAGCATTTTTATTTTTTGAACCTGGAAGCGTGGGTTCATGGATTTATACTTGGTATAAGAGTGATGATCTAGAAAAACTTGGAGATTAGATAATGTCTAAGCAGAATAATATATAAGTTTTAAAATTCTAGTTTTTATTAATTCTGAAGATGGAAATTCATAATTCTCTTAAGTTTGATGAATAAATTACATGGGCGCAATTAATTTAAGGGGGGAAGAATGTAACATCCCAGAAAATCTAAAGAATATTTACTGATTTTTTAGAATAAACTAATATATAAAATAAAAATAAAAATAAAAATAATTGTTTTAAATAATCAAAATTTAATCTTAATATTTAAAATTATATAATAATACTTATAAATAATATTACTTTGAATTATTATAGAATTTTTCCTTTATAATAAATTATGATATTTTTAATTTTATGAAAAATTTAGAGTTTTTAAATCTTATGTTATAATATTAGTTTCAAGTAATAAGAGTCAATTTTTTAATTAATACTGTTTTATATTATTTTAGTATAAATATCTGACTATTTTTGTAAAAATATATAATATTTGAATAGCCAAATATATTTTAAAATTAAAATGTATTTTTTAGGAATTACATTTTAAAATAGAACATACATATGAAATGTATATATATCTAATTTAATATATAAGATACTAATTATAATGAAAATTTTACTATTATTTTGAAATAAATCTAAAATATTTTCTTATAAATGTGATAATTATAATTTTTTTAAAATTATAATTATAAAGTTAATGATAATAATAACAATAATAATAATTAATGGTAAAATATATTTTTATTTTTAAAGTAATATATTTTATATGAAATTGTAATTATTGTAAATTTGTTTTATGAAATTTTGAATTTGTGAGAATTGTTAAATTATTATCAAATTAAGGTATTATATTTTATTATATTATGACTTATAATTTTATTTATTTTAAAATATTGAATTTAGAATATATTATTATAATCAAATTGGTATTAATAATTTCTTATGAAAAAACTAATTTAATAATGTTATTAAAATAAAATAATAATGATAAAATATTTTATTTATATCAAATATGAATTAAAATTTAAAATAACAAATAAAAAATAAAGTAAAAATGAGTTTAAAAATTAGGGTGAAAGGAGATCATGTTTTTGGTTTGGGTAAGGGGTTGGGACCGTCCATTGAGCACAAATAGAGGGGGATCCGAGGGTTGAGAAATGGTCGAGCTCGGTGGAGATCATACATCGGATGAGGACCAAATAGTGACAAGGGACTCTGAGAAAATTTTGACTATAGGCGAGGGCTTTTCTAGGCTGAGTGTTGTTGATGAGGGTTTGGTCATGATTTGGGTATCAAAGAAAGGATTGAAAACCAGATATGACCAACCATTTTGATCTTAGTTTTTCATCCACCTAAAAGATGTACGTTTTTGTTTGTTTTACATTTTAGGTGTCTGAATATCTTTCGGTTAACTTTGATGTTTGTTGTCTTCTTTTTGATTTCTTGTCTGATAGTTTTCATTGTCCAGCTATCTCATTTTCATGGTTTTTTTATGTATTTTTGTGTACCAATCGATGTTTATTCCTGATTTGATAATGTATTTGGTTTGATAGAATTTTTTGTCTCATTGTTTGACTCTTATATTATACTGATTTTTCTATTGATTGAGATCTAAAACTTCATAAAGAATATTTATTCAGTTTATTGACATGTTAACAACAAATTTAATCAATTATAGTGCATTTTTTAAATTTCCAAATCATTTATTTTTTTGTCCAGGTGTAGAAATGTTTATTTATTTCTCAATAAAAACTTCTACTTGCTTATAAATAAAATCATTCAAACCATATATATTCAGATCTTTTTCATCTATATTTGATTACATATGTATAAATTCATATAATGATAAAGTGATAAATATAAAATATATAAGATTAGTCTATATAAATCCTAACTCCTGAATACTTCCAGTGAAAGGGGGTGTGCTACATGTGGGAGGGATCTACTTTAATTATGTAAAAAAATTGTACACTCTTCTCTCCTTTTGGTTCTTATGGTATGTTCAAGCCTCATATAGAAGTGTTTCTCATTCAATTTTTGAAGTAAGGGATTTATTTTATTATTATTATTATTATTAAATTTTACAAATGAAATAAGTTTTACCCGAATACCATTTTGTTATAATTATGTTCTATTTTTTTAGAAAATCATTTCATTATTCTATTGAGTTTTTAATTTGTAATGGGAAATTTTATTTTAAAACTATTATTTAAAATTCTCACCTTTATATACATATATTGATATATTGATTTCAAATTCTAAGTTTATTTTATATAAATATATATCTGTTATTATAAAATTCTAGTACTTTCATTTCTTTAAGACTTCAAGTTTCATGTTTCTAATAATGCAAGTGGGATTTATTTATTTTTATAAATGAAAAATGTTATACATAATTCTTTAAAATTCAAATTTATATATATAATTTTCAAGTTTATATTTTTAGGATGTAAATTCATGATTTATATATATGTGTGTCTGTACTTTTTTAAGTTTATATTTTTCAAACATATTTAAGTGTTATTTTTTATACTCTATGATTATTTACTTAAATCATGTAAGTATTTTTTATGAGTGTATTACATATATATGATTTTTTCAATTTTCAAGATCATTTAATTTTAAGAATACTAGTTTCAAGTTGATAATTATAAACAGATATATATTTATACATCTTTAAGTTTATGATCTTCAAAACATACATGCATGTACTTATAAATATGGAAGAGATTTCCATTTATATTTAATTAAGGCTTCTAATACTAATTATGTATATGTATATATATATAAATATTTATATATATACATCATTAATTATATTTCCATGATTTTAACTAATTAATATTTCATATGCATGAAAATTAACCATAAATTCAGGTTATGATCTTTCTTAATTTGATAATTTTCAAATTATGTAAAAATTAAATGTTTTATTTAAAAATATTACTAATTATAATTTTATATATATTATATAATTATTCCCATAATTATTCTAAGAATGAAAAATAATATATCTATTATTTAATATGAATTTCAATTTACAATTGCTATTATTTTATGTGAAAGTTTTATATATTTATCCTAATATTTTATATGTTAAAGCACCATATTCTGAATTAAGAAAATTATTTATTCAGCGATGAGTTTTAGATGATAAAATTTTTCACATTGAATAAAATTTATTTCAAGAGTCAAAAAATGAAAGTATGATTTTATAGATGTTCATTATTATTAATAGTCTGTGAAAAAGATAAAATACATGAGTTTTGGTTGTACCAAATCTCATAAGTAATTTCTTAAGAAATTTAATATTTATTTATATGTATTTATAAGTGTGTATATGTATTTAATGCGCTGATATGTTTTTAAATAAAAAATTCCATTGAAAATGTATATATATATATAGGTAAATCTTAAAATGATTTTATAAAATTAGGTTCTTGTAATTTGTAAACATGATATGAAGTCTGGAGTGAACCCGTACCTCAAAAAAGTGGGTAGACAAAGACAACCTTCAATGTTTCAAGCGAACTCATGGTTTTGTTTTCAAAATATTTCATAATGTTTATTGAAAAATCATAAGATTGTTTTAATTCATTTTATAAAGAATAAGTATCTTTTTAAAACACTATAGTATTTTCAAAGCATAGTATTTTTGAATGGTTTTAAACCCCTTACTAAAATTAATTCTCCCCCTATGATTTAAATTTATTTTTCACAGGTTTAATAGGATTTTACGTAATAATTCTCTTTTCTTATAGAGTTAGAACACATGAAGCATTTGAGTTATTTTATTTTATTTTTATACATATTTTTTAATTTTTAATGTTTACATCTAATACTACAAAACCTAGACCATAAAATTTCCTAGTATGTAAAATGATATATGTATTTTTCATTTGTATTTTATAAAAAAATACAAAATATTTTTATGTTCTAAACCCACAAGTGTGGGTTCAGGGCTTTATAGGGTAGTGATGCGATTTTTGGTTGGAATGGGATGTGACGTGGGATTATATTTGGTAGTTGTGATGAGATATTGAAGTTGTGATGAATTTTAGTTGTGGCGCAGGGATTTATTGTTATGATATGGATGGGTTTTTTTGTTTGTGAGATACTAAGTAAGTTTCCTAATAGTGATGAAATAAATGTTAATAATGAAATTAAAATTACATTGGTTATAAAGGTTAATAAAAACTTTAAATAAAATGGGAATTATGGTTAAAGTTGTTTGTTAAATGTGAAAATGAATGGGCATGATAATGGTAATGTTTGTTAATTTTATAAATCTAATAATAGATTAACTTTAAAAGAAAATATGGAATGTGTTCTATAGTTTTTTCTTGTGGATTTCCCATGTGTTTTTATTCATTATAGGTGGTGGTGAAAGTGGAAGAGGTTGTGAGTATTTGTAGTGATGTTGGGAGTTAAAATGGTAATCTTGTTTTTAAACTATAGGTTGGGATTGTGTGTGTGACAATTATATATTTTATTTTCATTTTGACTTATATGCGCACCTCACCCACATCAAGAACCATGTGTTGATGACCAAATGTTTTGGGGGTGTTTTTTCCAACATTTAGATGGTGATGGAAGATGGTTGGTTACCCCCTCTTCCCCACTCTCTCTTCCAAATGATTTTGATATGCATGGGTTGTGATGGATTGAAGTAAAAATGTTTACTAGTGGTGATGTTGGATGAGATGATGAGGTGGTTCATGGTGGGGTTCATTCATGGTAAGAGGAGGGAATGAGTTTGAGGTCATTTATGTTCCTGATACCCTATTATTGTATATTTATGGTTGTGGTTGTGATGTGTTGCGGTATCCTAGGTGTCTTTAAGAGGGATGCGATGTCTAGTTTCATGTATGATTCTTGGCATGATGTGGCTACCCAGGTGTATTAAATCATGATTCTATGAAATATATGGGAGCTCTATGACATGAGATACTAGCGTGTGAGGGTGTAAAATTAGTGGGAAAGTGGATGGGGGTACCCTCTTTATTGATATGATTTATATTATGTTAATATAATTGGATACTTTATTCAGTGAGAAAACCTTGGTGAGGATGGGATTGGTTATTTAACCTACTTAGGTACTTTTGGTTTTTCTATTTTCTCACTAGTGAATTTGAATTCTCTTTTCACATGTTCATGAGATACTTTGGGTATTATCCTATTGAATATAAATTTTATTCTAAACCCATGTATATACAAACTTTTTTCATATTTTCAATAGGAATTTAAGGATCAGGCTAAACATTAATACCTTGGGTTTTGGAGCTTATGTTGGGTCATTGTCATAGGACTGTTCTTTTGGTATTAATTTGGAGACTCTGTATTTGTTTACATTATTCATAAATCGTGGTATGGTTTTGGTTCCCTTTATTTTATATTATGTCATGGATTTTCTTTTTTGATGATTTATCCTATCTCCTATACCTATATTACATAGAGGATAATGCCTCCCATATGTGAGATTTTATACGCTTGGTGCTAGTATCTAATCTAGGGCCTATTATAGGTGAGACTCAATGGTTATTATCCTTCTTCTATCATTTTCATCCTAGTAGGGGTACCTTTAGAGGTATTTGGTCATGAAAAAGTGGTATTAAAGGGTTTTGGCTGATAGATAAGGTGGATTTTTTAATTGTTCATGGTGAGGACTGCTTGGATTTGTATTGAAACAATTTCATTTAATCTTGTTGTGTGATATAATATAGGGAAAATCAATTATGACACAATATTTTAGGGGGCCCCATTATCGAATTCAAGGATTATAGGCCTAATTAATGACCAAGTGAGGTGGATCCACTTATATTTTAGACACTTATGAGAGGTTCATTCATCATGGTTTTTTGTGTTCTTTTCTAAATTGGTTGGTTCTGGAAAGTTAAAATGAATTAATTTAAATGAATATTAATAGAATTATATACTACTAAAATTAGGTAAATACTTGGTTTCCTTTTCATCTATGGATCCTAAATATCCTCCACATGTGATTTATATTAGTGAGGTTCAACATGCTGACCCGGTTGACCATCAGAGGTTTAATTCATTTGATGAGGAGGATCGGTGGTAGAGGATGTTGCATTACTTTTAGTGGAAGGATTTGTAAAAGTATGATGGATTTGTATCAAATATAGAGATAGATCATTGGTTAAAGAAGCTTTAGATCACCTTCAGTCTGATTTAAGACTAGGTATAGTACTACATCCCACTATTAGTTAGTCAAATGACGAGTGTAGATCATTACTGGTGGACATTGTATCTTGGTGAGTGGAAGAAGGTGAATATTTATTTTGAAGATTTCTAGAATTATTTCTAAGACGAGTTCAGATCATATACCATGAAGGTAGTGAAGATTTAGGATATATCTATCTCTTTAATAGGGAATCATGTTAGTGTGAGATCTTGGGATCATATTTATGGACCTTTTTTCCCTCCCATGATCTTTTCCCAGATGAGGAGTCCTATGCGTAGAGTCTTGAGGAGTCACTCTACCCTTCTATCTAGTATACAATTACTACTTTTACATTACCAACATATTTTTAGGTTTAAAAGAAGATGAATTTGATCAAGTTTATGCACTCAAGAGGAGGGTTACCATGAGAGTGGAACTAGTAGGGTTCCTCAAAAATCATAGTTTCCAGTAACAGGTCTCAGGAATCATGGCCTTTGAGGTTTCAATCAGTAGGAACCCAACCTCAACAACTTCTTTTTTGGGCTTTTGGGGCTAGTGATTTCTATGATTTTATACTGGTATTTAGGCTAGTTTAATTTTTCTATTGGGTTATGGTAATCATAATAATAAGTGCCTAGTTATCCTTGGAACTTATTAGAGTGGAGGTGGTCAGGTTCAATATCAGCCTCAGTAGTAGCCGCCAATAGGTTCGTTTCATCAGCAAGGGTAGTAGGCTTATACTCAACCAAGATGATATGGGGTAGTCATATGGAAACCTCAGGATATACATTTTATTTAGGGACCTTGACCTATTCATGGTTGCATAGGAGGCTAACAAAATCGAGGTAGTGGGGTTGGGGGTAGAAAATTTCATGTCATGGAGGTTCCATCACCAGAGGAGCCAGAGCCCATTAGAGGTATAACATCTTTTCATCTAACCTTTCTTATGTCTTGTATAATTTAGGAGCCTCTCGCACATTTTTTACACCTTCTTTATTCTATGTTATGGGACTATACATAAAGAGGTTTCCCATTCCCTTGGTACTGACTATGATAGTCATAGGCAAGATCAACTTATTTGATGTGAGGCAAGGGTGTTGAATGATGATGAGGGAACATTCATCTTGTGGGGATATTTTATTTCTATATATATTGTTTCAATATGTTTTCCTCGATATCGATTGGTTTTATTCCATATGTTCGGTTATCAACTATTTCCATATGAATGTTGTGTTCTCATATGTGGATGGTCACCCGTTTTTATCAACAGGCAAGGTTTTTGGATGGTCAGTAGCCATTGGGAGCCCATTATTTTATTTATGGTGTGGTTTTCTATGGAATTAGTAGATTTTGGGATGGTATAGGCTCCTAGATTCTTTGGTATTTTCTATATGTTTTTTCAGATGTGGTTGTGATGATACTCCCTCAATTTGATATTGAGTTCAAGATATATTCATAGCTTAGTAATTCTCTGATTTCAATGGATCCTTACTAGATGGAACCCTATGGTTTTTGGGAGTTGAGTATTTAGATTGATGATCTGATGCATAAGGAAAATTGCCCTATACCCACGGTTCAAAACCGTGGGTATAGCCCCCAAAACCGTGGGTATAGGCTATACCCACGGTTTTGGGAACCGTGGGCTGGAACGGCGTCGGGATAGGGGGGTCACCCTATACCCACGGTTTAGAGAAACCGTGGGGATAGATTTGAGACAGCGTGGCAAGTGCATGGCCACGCTGGCAAAGCATTGACCCCACGGTTCTCAAACCGTGGGGAATTAATAATCAAAAAATTATCGCCCCCTGGGTATCGAACCCAGCCACCGCGCTTCACTGCATGATATCCCGCACACTACACCAACTAAGCCAATCAAGTATTCTGTTATACATACATATATTAAGATATATATATTAATATAAAGTATTTAATTTTTAAAAAACGATGGCGGGATTCGAACCCAGCCACCGCGGTTCGCTGAGAAATATCCCGCACACTACACCAACTAAGCCATTCAACTATTTTGTTATATATACATATATTAAGATATATATATTAATATAAAGTATTTAATTTTTAAAAAACAACGGAGGGATTCGAACCCGCGTCTCCTTAAGGAATCGCAAAGGAGCGGCATATCCAAACCAACTGAGCCGCACTTCACAATTGTTTATATAATATATATTATAATACTTATATTAATATAAATTACGCGCTGTATATTAAAAACTTTCGACCGAAGAGATTTGAACCAGCGACCTCCACTATACACACATAACACACTAACCAACCAAGCTGCAAATTTAATTTGATTATAAATTTCTATAATCTTATATATATATTAATTCAAATTGTGGGTATAAATTTTCCCGCCAAATTTTTTCTATTTTCCCGCGTCTTTTTTTTTCCGCCATAGGCTATCCCCACGGTTTTACAAAACCGTGGGTATAGTCCTTATAAAAAAAAATTTTTCCCCACGGTTTTTCAAAAACCGTGGGGATAGGCCTTGAAATTAATACCTATACCCACGGTTTTACAAAACCGTGGGTATAGGCCTTCGAAAATCACTCTATCCCAACGGTTTTAGAAAAACCGTGGGTATAGGTGACCAATACCCACGGTTTTCCAGAACCGTGGGTATAGGTTCCCCCACTATACATATACCCACGGTTGTCTTAAACCGTGGGTATAGAGCACCCCTATACCCACGGTTTTTCCCAAAACCGTGGGTATAGGTCTATTTTCCAGTAGTGTACGTGGTGTTCTCCAGTGTTATTCTCTAAGAAGGAGAAATGTAATCAAAGGTTCTGTATAGACTACTGAAAGTTGAACAAGGTGACAATCAATAATTTCTACCCTCTTCTAAGTATTGATGATATTTTTGACCAATTTATAGGAGCTATTTGGTTCTATAATATTGATAGGTGGTCTATATATCTCTAGCTGAGGGTGAAGGAGGATGATATTACAAAGAGTGCCTTTTGGTGTAGGTATGGGAACTTTGAGTTCATGTTCATGTCATTTGATGTTATTAACACACCAATTATATTAATTGAGATCATGAACTCCATATTCTAAGAGTTACTGAACCAATTATTCACTATTTTCTTAGATTATATCTTGATCTACTAAAGGTCATAGGAGGAGTATTTCGATCAACTCAGAGTAGTCTTGTAGGTCCTTCAATTCCATTGGATCTAGGGAAAGTTTTCCAAGTGAATGTTCTAAAAGTTAGAGGTGAATTTCCTTCATCATGTGGTGTCTTAGTATGGTGTGTTCCTAGACCCATCAAAGTTTGAGGAAGTTATTTCCTTGAAAACACCCTATAATGTGGTATAGGTTCAAAGTTTATTTGATCTTTTAGGCAATTACTGGAGGTTCATCTTTTATTTCTCATGGATTTCATCCCCATTGACACCTCTAACCAATAAGGATCAATATTTTATCAGGATTTATCAATGTAAGTTAGTATTCGAATACCTAGAGGGAAAATTAATCAATTCTCTAGTGATTCAATTTCCATGGGAATGGGTGATGTTTGAGGTTTTATATGATACTTCCCTTCTGGTCTTGGGATGAATCTTGATGTAATAAAAGTTGGTGTTCTCTTATAGGTCTAGGTAGTTACATCCCCATGAGCGTAACTATTCCACCCATGATCTTTAGTTATTAGTAGTTGTGTTTGTGATAATTTTTTGGTAGTATTAACTTATCATAGAATGTTTTATGGTCTTTACAAATCACAAGATATTGAGGTATGTATTTTCTCAATGTTATCTGAATATATGAAAACATATGTGGATGGAGTTTCTCTAAGACAATGAATTTGAGATCTATAACACCCTATGAAAGGGGATTTTTTTTCCAATGCACTGAGTCCAAAGTCCCAAGAAAATATGGTTTGGGAGTCTTTAGATGTTTATAAAGGGATGGAGGATCTTAAAATTATGAATCTCGATGTGGAGAAAAGAAATGGAAAAGGTTATATTTATTTGATGATCATATAGTTGTACCTGATGAAGTAGGTGTAGGTATCTTAGTGGTAATAATTATAGGTATATGTTATTTGTGGTTGTATTGGCCATATTTATGATCTAGATGGATGGTAAGAGGATTTTCATAACTGAGAATTGTTTCAGGGGAGGAATTAGTTTGGTTGGAAATCATAGCTCAAATTTAGTGGCATATATTTGTGTGAATAAGATTTATTATGGATTGAGGAGGCATCTTTAGTGTCTTGAGATGAAATGGTTAGTGAAAATTTTAGGGAAAAGTGTTTGGTTTATCAATATGTGAAATCCAAACACCATGTTCCCAGAGGTTTTTAGTATCCATTAGATGTCACCAAGTGGAAATAGGGGGACATCTTGATGGATTTTGAAAATGAGTCACCCCAGGCTTAGGGATGATGCGATGTATTTTGGGTTATTGTGGACTAGATTATGAAGTCAAATAACTTTATTTTGATCAAGGAATCGAGTACTGTGGATGTTATGGTGATTTGGTATATGGATGATATTTTTAGGCTTCATGTTTTACTTAGGACCATCATCTATGATTGAGATCCCTATTTTACCTCGAGTATCTAGAGGGGATTAAAACATTATTTTGTCACTCGGTTGTGCCTCATCACTACTTTCCACCCTTATATGAATGTGAAGGAAAGGAGGAAAATCCAAACACTGGAGGATATTTTGTGAGCCTATGTCTTAAACTTTGGATGATATTGGGAAAAAAACCTTCCCCTAGTTTATTTTACCTATAAAAATAGTTACCAATCATCCATTTTCATGGATCTGTTTGAGGTTTTTTATGGGTAGTTGTGATGTCCTCCATTGATCTGTATGGAGGGTGGGGAGTCAGTAGTTATTGGCCCCAATATAGTTCAAATAATGATTGTAAATATTCATATGGTTTGAGAGAATATTAGGGTGGAATAAAACTTTCATAAGGCCTATATTGATCATAGGTTGAATCCTCTGGAGTTTAAGGTTGGAGACTATGTTTTCTTGAGGTTTTCCCCTCGACGGGGTAGTAGAGGTTGGGCAGGGGGTAAAATTTATCTCTAATTCTTTGGTCATTTTGAGGTATTAGGGAATGTTGGTGTAGTGGAATGTCAGTTGGAACTTACACCATGATTGGATAGGATCCATGAAATTCTCTATGTGTCGCATCTCCATCATCATCTTTATAATGACTCCCATGTCATTGACTCGGGAAAGTTAGATTTCAAGGATGATGCGACATTCATGGAGTCTCCAGTAGAGATACAATATCATTAATAGAATGTGATTTATATATAGTAAATACCCTTAGTTCATTTTCTATGGAGGTATAATGTCTTGAAGGAGAGTATTTACGAATTTGAGATGCAGGTTTGTGCCCAGTATAGATATTTTTTTTGAGTTTTACCTTATTCTATATTTCTTGATGATGTGATATTGGAGTCTTTCTATTTTATGAAAAGTTGATTTTACCTTAATAAACTAATGTGTGTAAAATATTTCAACATATGAATAGGGTAAGACATTTTCCTAATCAAGATGTGTTATATTACAGCATGATTTAAAATCATACAGAAGATTCATTGTATCCCAAAGAGGATAATATCTTAATTAAAAATTTTGAATTCCTCTATTTGTGTGTATGGGCACATGTTGTGTGGTTATTGTAGTAGTTTTTTATTGGGCTATTTAGAGGTTGCAGTGGTTATGAGAAAAAAGTGGTGGCTTTTAACTGGGGTAAAATGATGTAGTGATGTGGTTGTATGGGGTTTTATGTGGATGTTTTCATCTTGTCTTATTGTGTTTGGTTGGTGATAGTGTTTGGGTGTAATTAGATCCTTAATAAGTATTTAATGTGATGGTTTTTCATACCCTTCCCTTTATATTTCATCTTGGGTCTGATTCTCAATGTAAATAATCATTTTATAGGTATATAATGTAATATACTATGCCTAATTGGTCCAATACATAGTTATTCTATGATTTGGATACATTTTAAAGAGGGTTTGGTAGAGTTCAAAGCTAAAATTATTCTATTATAGGTGGTTTATGATGTGAACAAGTGTTCATGATGTTAAAGGTTGTTTAAAAACTAAGAGGCCAGTGATTCATATGTTGAAGTTATAGCTGAAAGTTCTATGGTCAAAGAACTCATGAAGTGAAGGAATTATTCAAGACATGAATAAGAACCATGAAATTTGGAAGATATCTATTGGGTTTGGAGTTTTCCAAATTCACATCCTGAATTTATTTTATGACCTGAATTGAAGGACCTCATGAAGATTCATGATGTGAATATGTGTTTTATAATGTGAAATTTTTAAGGTCCATCTAGTATATAAATTTATAATCTCACATGAATTTTTTCATTTTTTTCTTATTTATATCATACCTTGATAGGTTCCTAGTAAATTTTAAGAGATCCATCAGCCCCTTTCCTTCAGCTTTGATCCTTGGATATTAGAGTCTTGATTTTGGAAATCCAAAGTGATTTCTACTCATTGATCCCATTTTTCCTCCTTTTTCTTTTGGTAAATTGAAATGGGAATGTTGTTTCAGTTCAAGGTGTATTTGGGTTATGTTTTGATAACCCCTTGGTGTAATTTATATTGATCTGGGGTTTACTTTTTTAGTTTTGATCTTTCAATTGTTTCTATTTTACCCCATTCTTTATGTTATTTCAGAAAGCTTCTTTGAGGTAGGGGACCTTTGTATTTCCTCCTATTGTTTTTTCATGTAGGGGTATTATGATTTTTTTTATCCTTTGGGGAGATGGTATGAACTATAATAATGAAGATAACAAAAAAGGTTTAATTTAAATTGAATGGGGAAGTGAATAATTCACATGCTTTACTGCTTTGGTGTCATTATTGATGAGTTTATACATGCTTTATACCCTTGAAAAAAATCACGACTGTTGGGATCCTTGTTTTTTTGTATTTGATAAAGAAATGGTTTCCCATAGAAATATTGGTTTTTATAATAATTACCAAGAACATAAATTAATGAAAACTCAAGAACCTAAATTGTGAAATATATAGAAGATGAGGTTCATTTCTTGTCATGGATGTGCTTTTTGTGTTTCCTTGTGCTGTGTGTGTTGTTGTATGATGATGTTGGTGATCAGATGAGATGCGGTATGTTTTGGGAAATGATGTGATTTTTGGTTTGAATTAGATGTGATTTGGGATGATGTGTGGTGGTTTTAATGAGATGTGGTAGTTTTATTGAGGTGTGGTTGTGTAATTGGGCCTTAGTGTCATGAGATATATGGGTTGTTTGTGTTTGTGAGGTATTAAGTTAGTTTACTAGTAGTGATGGGATAAATGATAATAATTAAATTAAAATGGAATGGGTTAGAAAGGCTAATGAAATATTGAAATAAAATGGAAAGTGTAGTTAAATTGTTTTGTTAAATGTAAAAATGAAAGGGATTAATAATGAAAATGGTTGTTAATTTACAAAATCTAGTAATGGGTTAACCTATAAAGAAAAGATAGAATATGTCTTGTGGTTTTTGTCTTGTATATTTCTTGTGTAATTTTATTTATTAGAGGTCACAGTGAAAGTGGTGGAGGATGTGAAGATTTGGGATATATTGTGAGTTGGGATGGTACTCTTTTTATTAGCTTATAGGTTGGTCTTGTGTGTGTGACTATTATATATTGTATTTTAATTTTTATGTTTATACACACCTCATTTGTTTCATGTAACATGTACCAACATCCAAAGGTTTTGATTATGTTTTCCCCAACATCTATATGGTGAGGATAGATGGATGGATACCCCGCTCTTACCCACTCTCTATTCCAGGTGAGTTTGATATGCACTAGTTTTGATGGAAAGAATCCAAAAGTACACTAGTGCTGATGTTTTATGAGATGATGGCATGGTTCATGGTGGGGCTCATTCATAGTAGGATGAGGTAATGAGTTTTATTTCCTTCATGTCCATGATACCCTAATATTCTTTGTGTATGGTTATAGTTGATATGTTATGTGTTTTCCCAGGTCTCTTCGGGCAGGATGTGATGGATAGTTATAAGCGAGGTTCACGACATGATGTGGTTTCCCAGGTGTATTTGGGAAGGATTATAAAAAAGATATGGAAGCACCAATACATACAAGATTGGTATATGAGAGTGTAAAATTAGTGGTAAATTGGTTTAAGGTGACCTATTTATAGATATTATTTATATTATGTTACTACATTTGGATGTGTGATTTGATGAGTGTTCCTTACTGAGGATGGGATTAGTTAGTTGGTCTGCATATTTTTTATTGGTTATACTATTTTCTCATGGGTACATTAATATGATATTTTCATATGTTCTTGAGAGACTTTATATATGATCCTATTGAGTATTCATTTTATGCTCACCCCACATATATATCAACATTTTTTTTGGTTTCCAAGAGGACTTTGGGGATAGATCTAGACATTACTAGATTGGGTTTTAGATATTTTGTTGGGTTTCTACCATAGGACTATTTAATTTGGTATTTATTTAAAGTAATTTTTTATTTTTATACATTATTCATGAATTATGGGATGTTTTTGGTTGCCTTTATTTTATATTATTTCATAGAGTTTCTTTGTGTTTGAATTACCCTATATTCTAGTCCTATATTACATAAAGGGTAATACCTCCTATATGTGAGATTTTATACCCTCAGTTCTAGTTGCTAACCTAGGTCCTACTTGAGGTAGAACTCAAGGGTAATTATCCATCTTCATACATTTCTATCCCATGAGGGGTGCCTTTATAGGGAGGGTTCATGACACCCTGATCCATCCACATCAAAATCACTTTTTACCTCAATTTATTCACTGTTTTACTACAAAATTTGCTCTCTTTATTTGAAAATTATACTCATTATCAATAATGATTACATATTTTACTTCCATATTTTTTGTGGTAATTTTTTATAGCATTAATATTAATTTATTTTGGATGAATAAACAAGTAAAATACCTTCATCCCCATGATCTTCTAACTTTTGATGGTTCTTGTTGTTTAGAATACAAATTTTACTTCTAAAGACTAAAAAGTACTTGAGTGTTGAATTCTTCCTAAACTAGATATTTTATGGGTTCTTCTATTAATTTTAATATAGTAAAGATATTTTAGATATATACTATAATGAAATAAATTCTTCTGTCCAATAAGTATCTAGTTGATTATTTTCAAAGATCATTATTCAATCCATGTTGTTGATAATACAATTCCTTTTCCAAAAATTTGGTTTTGTTTTAGAGTCCTTAATTCAGAATCTTGATATCATATTTCATTACTTTCAAGGTACTATTCTACATAATTATTGGTAAAATATATACCATTATTGGTCTAGAGATTTTGAATTTTAAACTCAAGCATTTTCTCTCCCAATATCTGGTAATGGGTGATGCACCAGACCATTTCAAATTTCTGAGCAATGAACATCAGTCATGTCATCCTATTATAATCATCATTGAATAAGAAAAAAATCATTTCTAATTACTGGATTTGTGCAGAAACCCCTAACCCAGTATCCCAGAACCAATGGTTTCTTTATTTCATTTTCATAATTAAAAAAGAAATTATATACTAAATGATATAATACTACATTAGTCTTGGTAAATTAGATACATACTTGAAAGTTTCATTATATTGTAAAACATAAAATACACAAAGAATTTTATTTTAGAATTACATTATTATCCTTATCATATCCATGTATATCAATCAACAAATACTTCTTCATGTCCTAGGGAAAATACAACATTATAAAGGGGTGATCTGTAACGCCCTGACCCCAGTTACCCAGAGTCGGTGCATTATTAAATAACATTTTCATGATCACAAAAGATCAATTATCGAAAGACCGATTGGTTTATTAGCCTTAGAAACACTAGATACATTCATAAATGTTACATTACATCATAAAGTAAAAAACTAAAATAATATAGTCTCTATAGTCCACACTCATATCCCCTTCAAACTATCCCTGTAGGTTAGTCATAAAATATTTCTTCACATCCTGGGAAAAATAAAACATAGAAAGGGGTGAGCTCTGATTCTCAGTAAGGATAACAATATAGCAGAAACTTTCATAAGTAAGCATAAACATTTAAGGCAATGTATAACTAAAACAAAAGCCTTTTAAAATTGAACTTCATCATAATATGGAAAAAATAAAATGAAATAATGCCATTTACTTGTTCACATGGATATTCTACTAGTCGAATAATCACATGCAATATCAATAACCACTTTCATAATGATAGAATGCATAATTCCAGACTATCAAAACCACATATTCAAGGCCTTGTTCCAAGACTACAAATAATATTTTGTCAAGGACTTGTGCCAAGAAACTAGTTTGTCTCATGAGACCTACCAATGCATCAAGGATCTATAGCGGGCTCTACCCATCACTTATTAAGTCCAATGCATTACTCATATGAACAGGTTTAAACATAACATAAACATTCATATTAAAACTAGCATACGTAATGTTAATAATTTCTTCATAAACCATGAATGGTATAAAAATAACACATTCATAGTCAAACATATCACACAACCTTCAATACTATAAGGAAGTTTTGTATCATAATAAATAAACTTCAAATAAGCTTAAAATCCATCAAAGGATGTTGACATAGATGAAATCAAAACTATTTGAGAGAAATATCTATTTTTTTGAAATAATTTAAAACCCACATAATTATAAAATAAAACATTTACTTTGAAAATATTCTTATAATCTTGTAAGGTAATCTTCGATGATTTTATAACGGCAGAAAATAGCCGCACCTTCTGTATAAAAAGACATTCTTACCTTATTATGTCGAAAAGGTTAAAAAGGACCTTGTTTGGAAAACGACGGAAAGATTCCTTTATAAACATCTTATAGAAATTAAAACAAGGGTATAAATGACTTTAACCCATAGTCTTTAAAATAGTAAGAATTATTTGAAATAAATTTTTAAGAAACATGGATGTGGATGATAAAGAGGTCCCAGTATATAATTACGTATAAACAACCTCGAATAATGAAGAGATTGTGAAATAAAACCTTAACTTGTACTTTTCCTTAGTTGAGGGTAGTTTAACCTCCTGTATAATGGTGAAATAATTTTTATTAAATTATAAAAGAATCATACACATTAATATGATATCATATATGATCTTTTAACATTGTTCTATTAATAATATCTTAGTATTATCGTCGTTTCGGGTGTTAACGGATTTGTTTTATTTTATATTAATTGTTTTGTGAGTCATATTTGTTATGTATGGGATGTATATTATTCATATAAAGAATTATATAAAGTATTTAAACATTATTTTTAATCATAAAATGAAAATTAGTCTTGAATGGATATGATGGGGAATGAATCTCATCGCGTTCGTGGAGACGATAATCCGTGCGTACGCACGAACGATAATATCATTATTTTGATATTAAAATAATATATAATTAGATAGAATATAATATATACAGAATAATTATCATGTTATACTCATTATTTAAATCAATTATACATCATTATTATACCCATCCAAATAATAATGTATTGAATAACAATTACATCACGACGTGGAGACGGTAAGCCGTACTTATGCATGTATGGTGACATGTCATTAAAAGGATGGATAGAATACTGAATATGGTTGTACAATATTTATAATAACATCACAGTATATAGAATATACAGAATTTATTATTTTATAACGTAAATAAAAAAGAAAGAAGAAGTGGAAGAAGAAAGGAACTTGAAAGAGGGTGGTGAAAACAATACCTCTTCTTCGGGTTCTTCCTTTTGATTCGATCAAAAGGGCTCCTTAGGTTGGATTTCTGATCAAACTAAGGCCTCTAGGTTGAAGTGAGATAATTTGATAGGATATTTGGGTAGGGTTTGGCCGAACCAAAAGGCTTTGAAGGTATGAATTTGAGAGAAGGGGGTGTGCCCTTTTATAAGAGGGGTAAGGGTCACCTCAGGAAAAACTTAAAATACTATTTTATAATAAATTCATATTCGGTTTATAATGGCTCCAAAGTGACTTATTTCGAGGCTAAGGTGGTTATGGGTCGAAATCCTTTCATAAAAAAGATTTTATACAGGTTTCTGTCACTATATTAACCTTATCATTTATATTTAACTCTTAGTTAAATAGTTTGACATTTACCATGTCTCTTTATATTTTTATATTATATGGTTAATAAACATACTATATAGTTCCAAGAGAAACCCAAGTGGTTCATTAATGATACACCTATCATTATATAAGTATTTTGGCTGAACCTTATATTTTTATGGATATTATATTAATTTATAATATAATATTTTTTTTAAAAACTCCTTTATGTCAATTTTTGACACTATTTAATAATTGATTTTTGTTAAAGTATTAACAACTTTATTAATTCAAACAAAATTAATTTAAGGAATCCTAACATGTAATATTAACCTATAAAATTATTTGAATTCATAAAAAGTCTCAAATTACATTTATTTGGATATTTAAAATATCAATTATTTTAATATTTCATTAATTAGGTAATTACTGCATCACCATTTTTTCATAAATAAAATAAATTATTTAATATCTAAAAATTATAAATAAAATATAGTTATGTAGGAAATATTTTTATCTTTCTAATGAATATTTATAATCGAATTTATCTTATGTATAACCCTATATTAAAAATTTTTTAGTTATTAAACTTTGATTTTAACTCTTTTAACTCTTCTTTGAATTAAATAATAATAAATGTCCTAATCTAATCCAAGTGGACCAAAGAGGTTCATATTTTATTCCTAAGTTTTTTTTGGTCGAATTATACTAATCCAATAAAATTAGGACATTTTTTAGGGTAATAATAATATCATTTTTACCCTTAATTACCCTATTTACTTTTAACCGTGGTAAATAAAAGTAAAAAGTTACTATTCACCAAAAATTATTTTTATATTATTGAGCCACATTTTACTCATTGATATTAATTGTGTCTCTTATATTTTCAAAATTCCACTCACAGAAGCAGTAAAATTAAGTTTTATGCGAATTTGCAAATTCTCTTAGGAGTTGGGTAAAAGACGGTGAAAAGTTCAATAAATTTTTTATATATCTAAAATTATTATAAAATAGATCCAATGAATTACATTGAACTTATATAGGTATTATGTACCTATTTTGACCTAAAATAAATTTAAATAAAATAAATAATTATTTAAATAAAAATTCGGTTTTAAACTATAACTCGGTGTTTTTCACTATTCATCAAAAATTGAATGTTTTCAGAAAAATACCAAAATTTCACCCTAGGATAATTTTGATATTAAAAATCCAAAAATGAAGTCCATTTTGAAAGATAAAATGAATAAAATTTCAAAAAGTGGGTATTACTATTCATAACGGCTAGTTTGATTGGTTGTGGTGTGTTAGAACTCGAAGTTACGTATAACACACGCTACTGTATTATTCAAAGAGAAGCGTACCATGGAAGCTTGGGGTGTTACATTCTCCCCTCCTTCAATAAATTGCATCCTCACAATTTGAAATTGTTTTTAAAAAATAAAAGGTTGAAAATAGAAAATACCTTTTTGGAAAACCCATATCGGAAATAGGGTTAATAAAATTTAGTTTTAATAAGAGGGAAAGGGAAATGAGAATTTCACCACCAAATTAAGGTTTTGAATAGAAGAAAATTGGTGGAAATTATAGACATGTAATTTTAGGGAAAATGAGAATATTTATAGGGAGTGATTGAGGTAATCAATCACAAACAAGTGTAAAATTGAGGTCCTCAAAGCCATCAATCTATGATGATTTAAAATATCATCAGTTCAACAAAACATAAGGTATTATGATAACACATTTTTGGTTTTAATAACTCTTACCTAGAGTTTAAGAATTAATTTCTTCATAGAATAATATATATATATATATATATATATATATATTCGACAAGTAGAGTTTCATCCTTCAACTAATTTCTACCACAAACTCATCTTTCACTCCAAAAGATAATAGAACTCCAAAATATTATATTTATCCTAATCGTATAAGGTTCCAAATATTAACACATACCATTAAAATTAAGAAAAATATTTTGAAATAACCAGGTACTTCCTATAGACTAGTGGTAGTAAATAAAGGCATGTCACACTATGGTTGTGGGTTCGATTCCTGCATCTTTGTCCGACGCGACGGGTTATCACCCGACCTGCAGGTTTTCCTTTTCCTAAAACTATAGTATCATAATATTCCAAAAATTAATCATAAGAATTGTTTTAAACTTAAGAAATACTATCCAAAGTTCAACTTAATCCACTCCAAACATTATATTTATCCAAAGTACCTCTGTCCAGACTCTGTAAAAGGTATATATATTCCAAAATCAATTGTCACATCAGATTCCCTAGACAAATTAAAATTTATCTTATTATCACATACTAAAAATATTATTACCTTAGTCATATTAAATCCTTAATGAAAACAACAAGTACTGTAGTACAATCCTTATATATATCAAATTATTCATATACCCAGAATATAATCCTTGAGTCCAAAAACACAAATACATTAATTATTCCACTTCAACTGTAGTAACAGCATAATATTGGCCTTAATCCCTTGGTCTTTTCTGAGGTAAGTTTCCTTGGCACTTAGGGCATTCATTTTCATAATTCCCCATTTCTCTACAACTGTAGCATTCAACATTGACAGCCTCTTTCTTTCCCTTGCAATCACGAGCCTGGTGACCTTTTTCTCCACATTTGTAACAAACTCTCATTCCTTTTAGGCAAGTACCAGGGTGTTTCTTCCCACAATTATCACATAATGAAAAATCCTTCTTTCCCTTTTTCCCTTTATCTGTCTCTTACTCCACCGTTCTATTCTTCTCTTGCTTTACTTTATTTTCATAAGATTTAGATAATTCCTTTTCTGTCTTTATAGCATATGAGACAATGTCTTCGTATGATGAGAAGGATTGTGAGACTAATGCTCGACGGAAAAATGGTTTTAACCCATCAATGAAACGATCAATCTTACTCCTTGGGTTATGTATATAATTTGTTGCATGCCTCAAAAACCTTGTAAAGTTAGCCTCATACTTTGCGACATTCTCATCCTTCTTTTGTCTCAGACTCAGAAATTGTCTTTCCATATCTTCTCGATGGTCATGAGGAAAGTATTTTTCTAAGAAAATATCTTTAAACACCATCAATTCCATATTTAATACTTCATCATCTTCCTTCGTGTTTTGAATCAATGACCACCATTGATCAGCTTCTCCAGTGAGGCAGTAAACTGCCATGAAAAATTTTTCCCTTTCGCTACTCCCCAAGGCGTGGAATATTTTCTCTAAGAAATTTATCCATTGCTCAGCTACTAGTGGATTTTTACCCCCATTGAGTGTTGGTGGTTGTTGCCTCATGAAACGATCTAACATTGATCCTCCACGCAGTAGATTAGGGTGCTCCATACAGGTAAGGTTATTATTCATAACCTGAGTGAGTTGTCCCAGTATAGTGATAAGTTGATCAGCACCAGTTGTATCACTAGCTCCACTATAATTATCTTAAGAAGGAGGTAAATCCCAACATGGAGTGCGTGCATTGATACGGTTTCCATTCCTTCCACTAGGTGCCATTTCTTAAAATGGCATAAACTATATTAGTTTATGAATCAAAATACATAATTCCATAATTGTAAAACACTTAACATAAATTGGAAATTTTATGGATATAATCCATAATCATAAAAAAAAATTCTTTGAGGAATTATATACTCATAAACCATTCATAATTTTTTGTAAATAAAATGAGAATTATCCTAAGCATATCCCCCGGGACTGTTGTAACCAAGAGTGCAGCAATGCCTGTTGTCATGCACCAGTTCCCGTTCGAGTCTATCTCAAAGCGGTGTTTTCAAGTTTTACCCCTAGTTACATCTATGCCAGAGCCACCTCTACCTGCTCATATCTAGACATGGATGTATTTCTCGGAAAACCCACAAAATCTCTACAATACCCAAATTCTAGGAAGTTATTCTATACTAATCCTCAAAGTCTATCTTAGGGCTATGTGATCTAATCAGAGTTTATCTAAATCTAGATTCCAAGGTTTTTACTAAACTTCCTCTAATACGTACTGTAACGCCCCGACCCCAGTTACCTAGAGTCGATGCATTATTACATAACATTGTAATGATCACAAAAGATCAAGTCTCGAAAGACAGATTAGTTTAGTAGCCTTAGAAACAATAGATACATTCATAAATATTACATTACATCATAAAGTGAAAAACTGCAATAACATAGTCTTCATAGTCTACACTCATATCCCCTTCAGACTATCCCTACAGGTCAGTCATAAAATATTTCTTCACATCTTGGGAAAAATAAAACCTAGAAATGGGTGAGCTCAGATGCTCAGTAAGGATAACAATATAGCGGAAACTTTCATAAATAGGCATAAACATTTAAGGCAATGTATAACTAGAAAAAACCTTTTTAAACTTGAACTTCAGCATAATATGGAAAAAATAAAATGAAATAATGTCATTTACTTATTCACATGGATATTCTACTAGTAGAATAATCACATGCAATATCAATAACCACTTTCATAATGATGGAATGCATAATTCCTGACTATCATAACCACATAGTCAAGGACTTGTTCCAAGACTACAAATATGATTTTTTCAAGGCCTTGTGCCAAGACACTAGTTTGTCTCATGAGACCTACCATTTCATAGAGTATCTATAGCGGGCTCCACCCATCACTTATTAAGTCTAATGCATTCCTCATATGAACAGGTTTAAACATAACATAAACATTCGTATTAAAACTAGCATATGAAATGTCAATACTTTCTCCATAAACCATGAATGGTATAAAAATAACACATACACAGTCAAACATATCACAAAACCTTCAATACTATATGGAATATTTGTATCATAATAAATCAACTTCAAATAAGCTTAAAATCCATCAAAGGATGTTGACATAGATGAAATCAAAACTATTTGAGATAAATATCTCTTTTTTGAAATCATTTAAAACCCACATAATTATAAAATAAAACATTTACTTTGAAAATATTCTTAATCTTGTAATGGAAGCTTTGACAATTTTATAATGACGGAAAATAGCTGCACCCACCGTATAAAAAGACATTCTTACCTTATTCTGTCGAAAAGGTTAAAAAGGACATTGTTTGGAAAATGACGGAAAGATTCCTTTATAAAAATCTTATAAAAAGTAAAATAAGGGTATAAAAGACTTTAAACCATGGTCTGTAAAATTTTAAGAATTATTTGAAATACATTTTTAAGAAACATGGGTGTGGATGATAAAGAGGTCCCAGTAGATAATTACGTATAAACAACCTCGGATAATGAAGAGATTGTAAAATAAACCCTTACCTTGTAATTTTCCTTGGTTGAGGGTAGGTTAACCTCCTGTATAATGGTGAAATAATTTTTATTAAATTATATAGGAATCATACACATTAATATGATATCATGTATGATCTTTTAACATTTTTCTATTAATAATATCTTAGTATTATCGTCATTTTGAGTGTTAACGGATTTGTTTTCCTTTATATTATTTGTTTTGTGAGACATATTTGTTATGTGTGGGATGTATCTTATTTATATCCATAATGATATCAAGTATTTAAACATTATTTTTAATCATCAAATGAAAATTAGTCTTGAATGGATACGATGGGGAATGAATCTCATCGCGTTCATGGAGACTGTAATCCGTACGTACGCACGAAGGATAATATCATTCTTTTGATATTAAAATAATATATAATTGGATATTATATCATATATACAGAATCATTATCATGTTATACTCATTATTTACATCAATTAAACATCATTATTATACCCATCCAAATAATAATGTATTGAATAACAATTACACCATGACATGGAGACGGTAAGTCGTACCTATGCATGTATGGTGACATGTCATTCAAAGGATAGATAGAATACTGAATATGGTTGTACCATATTTTTAATAACATCACAGTATATAGAATATAGTGGAGTTATTATTTTATAATGGAAATAACAAATAAATAAGAAGTGGAAGAAGAAAGAAACTTGAAAGAGGGTGGTGAAAACATTACCTCTTCTTCGGGTTCTTCCTTTTGATTTGATCAAAAGGGCTCCTTAGGTTGGATTTCTGATCAAACTAAGGCCTCTAGATTGAAGTGAGGGAAGTTGAGAGGATATTTGGGCAGGGTTTGGCTGAACCAAAAGACTTTTAAGGTATTAATTTGAGAGAAGTGGGAGTGCCCTTTTATAAGAGGAGTGATGGGCACCTTAGGAAAAACATAAACTATTATTTTATAATAAATTCATATTCAGTTTATAATGGCTCCAAAGTGACTTATTTTGCATCTAAGGTGGTTATGGGTCTAAATACTTTCATCCAATAGATTTTAGACTGGTTTGGGTCACTACATTAACCTTATCATTTATATTTAACTCTTAGTTAAATAGTTTGACATTTACCATGTCTCTTTATATTTTTATATTATATGGTTAATAAACTTACTATATAATTCCAATCAAACCCCAAGTGGTTCATTAATTATACACCTATCATTATATAAGTACTTTTTCCAAATATTATATTTTTATGGATATTATATCAATTTATAATATAATATTTGTTTTAAAAACTCCTTTATGTCAATTTTGAAAATATTTAATAATTGATTTTTGTTAAAGTCTTAACAACTTTATTAATTCGAACCAAATTCATTTAAGAAATCATATCATGTCATATTAACCTATAAAATTATTTTAATTCATAAAAAGTCTCAAATTACATTTATTTGGATATTTATAATATCAATTATTTTAATATTTAATTAATTAGGTAATTACTACATCACCATTATGTCATATATAAATTAAACTATTTAATATATAAAAATTATAAATAAAATACAGTTATGTAGTAAATCGTTTTATATTTCTAATGAATATTTATAATAGAATTTATCTTATGTATAACCCTATATTAAAAATGTTTTAGTTATTAAACTTTGATTTTAACTCTTTTAACTCTTCTTTAAATTAAATAATAATAAATGCCCTAACCTAATACAAGTGGACAAAAGAGGTCAATATTTTATTCCTAAGGTTTTTTGGTCAAATTATACTTATCCAATAGAATTAGTACATGTGTTAGGGTAATAATAATATCATTTTGACCCTTAATTACCCTCTTTACTTTTAACCGTGGTAAATAAAAGTAAAAAAGTTACCATTCACAAAAAATTATTTTTATCTTATTGAACCACATTTTACTCCTTGATATTAACCGTGTCTCTCATATATTTGAAATTACAATCATAGAAGTTTCAAAATTAAGTTTTATGTGAATTTTCAAATTCTCTTAGGAGTTGGGTAAAAGATGGTGAAAAGTTCAATAAAATTTTTATATATCTAAAATTTTTATAAACTGACTCTAGTGAATTAAATTGAACTTATATAGGTATTATGTATATATTTTTACTTAAAATAAATTTAAATAAAATAATTAATTAATTAAATAAAAACTCAGTTTTATACTATAACTCAGTATTTTTCACTATTAATCAAAAATTAAATGTTTTCAGAAAAATACCAAAATTTCACCCTAGGCTAATTTCGATATTCCGAATCCAAAAATGAAGCCCATTTTGAAAGATAAAATTTACAAATTTCAAAAAGTGGTTATTACTATTCATAACGGCTAGTTTGATTGGTTGTGGTGTGTTAGAACTCGAAGTTGTGTACAACACACGCTACTGTATTATTCAAAGAGAAGAGTACCGTGGAGGCTTGGGGTGTTACATGATCTCAGATGATTATTAAGGGTAATATTATAGTGTAATATATGTATAAATAAGGAATAATCAATATGTAAAGTTAAATAACTAAATCATATTCCATTTAACCAATAACATGAGCATAATATGGTAAGAATAAATGATGACCATATAATTCCATATAAATAATCACATGTTCTTGAAAACTTATCCATGGATATTATAACTAATTTTATAATCACATGGAATATTAATAACTATATTCACGATAATGGAATGCATAATTTTGGACATCTAAAACGAACCATTGATGCCTTGGACCAAGACATCTAAATATAATCAAGGACTTGTTCCAAGACATATATATAAATGGGTAAGGCTTCATCCAAAACCCATTATAGTTTGTCTCATGAGACCTACTAACGCATAAAGGGGCTATATTGGGCCCCTCACATCCCTTACTAAGTACAATGCATTCCTCATATGAAGGGGGTGAATAATAATGCACATAAACATTCAAATATAAACTATAATATTAAATTAAAATACTATCCCCAATCAATAAACATAATCATAAACCATCTAGTGTGAAATGAATGGTATCAACATAGTACATCCCTAGTCTAACTGATCATAAACTATTTTGAGAATTAATAAGTATGGTATCATTAGATTATATCCCGAATAAATAATAATTAACATCAAAGAATATCTTTTTAGATGGAAAATTATTTTAAAATATCACTTTGAACATTTATTAAGAAAAATAACCTTTCTTTGAAAATATACCTTTTATTTTAAAACTATAAAATTCACAAAATATTTTCAAAATAATTCTCATTGAAAATAACCTTTAAAAAGTAATAATTTCTTAAATATTAGGAAAAAAATATTTAAAAATAACCTTATAAACTTGAAAATTAGTATTCGTATAAATAATGGTCATGGCGGTGGGTAATTTCGTACATTCTGTATAAGTAAAAAATAACAATAATTTTTCATTATAAAAAGGTTAAAAAGTTTATTTTTTATAAAATTACAAGAATCTTCCTTTAAAAACATTTTTTAGAAAACATGGTTTTGGAAGAAAAATAAATTTTGACCAAAGAGAGAAATAAAGTTGGATTTTGTTAAAAACATTTTTTTAATAATTTTAAGTACCAGAGTAGAAAATTGTACTATTACTTGAAAAAATTCATGAATAACTGTAATATAAGAAAATATTTTTATTTTAAAATATAAGTATAAAATAATTTCCCCAAGGGAGACTTAAACAAAAAAATCCAAATTAAAATGAGATTGTGAAATAAACCCTTACCACTTCAGAACATTTTGAATCATAAGCCCCATGAATGAAATAAAATTAAATTATAATTTAAATACCATTAATTTAAATTAATTAATGATATAACATACAAAAGTGGAATTATATATACACCACAAAAAAGAAATAAGTGGTGAATATGGTGTATGTCTCACAGAAGTAAAAGTGAGATGAGAAACCCTTAACTTGAGTCTGACTCATCATGTATATTCTTTATCTTCCTGAATGAAAAACTTATGTTAATTATTTTCTTTATTAAGAATATTTTAAAATTTTATTATTACTTTTATTCAACTTATTATAATATTAGATATTATTAATTTGTCAATTAATTTTAGGTCAGATGTTTTGATAATATTTGGATTATGTATCAAAAATGAATTTGGTAAGTTGAATATGGTCAAATAGGTCATTATTTAAACATCTTATGCATAATAATAATGAAATAATTATCGTATTTATACATTAATTCTACTTTTAAAACCACTCATTAAATATGGTTATAAAAAATGAACTATATTACAATCATGAAGATTGTAGGTCGTATGTACACATGAGTAACGTTTCCATTTTTTCAATGATCATTATAGAACAGAGGTAAGTAATATTTTATATTTAAATAAATATCATAATATAATATATACCATAATATTTCTTTAAATATACTCATATATATATATCATCCATGTGGTTTCATGATGAAAATAGAGTCGCATTGATTCGTCTAGGCGGTAGTCCAAACGTACACGAATGATGTTATTATATTTCAGTATAAGAAATAAAATGATATATTATATTTTTAGAATTATAAATATGTAATTAATAACATAATTATAAAATTTATATCACATATATTGATTAACTTTATCCTTAATACCTTCCATGTAAAGTGTTAGTGGAAAATGAATCGCATCACTTCGTTAGGCGGTAGTCCACAGTACACACGAGTGATGTTATTTTATCCCATACATAATGGAAAGTAAAAAATTTATATATTATATAATTAATAAATAGGTATTATTATGTTAAAAATATTTTTATATATACTTTATATCCATCATAATACCCAACCGAGATAGGTGGTAATGGAAAAACGAATGACATCGCTTCCCAAAGTGGTAGTCTACCATACACAAATGTGAGTTGAATAATTTTTATCTAGAATCTAGGTTGAAAACCTATCTATTTCCATGAAGGATAATTCAAAAACATTTTTTTCTCAACCTTTCCCTTATTGATCCAAGAATTTGGGTTTACCTTGTTTGATGAAGGTCTATTCTTTTATTCCATTGATTCTATAAATACTTTTTCAACTTAAAAAACTAAAAAACTATTTTTAGTTTCCAAATTTTTTTGATAAGGTATCCACCTACTAATATCCACTTCTCATAGTCTTCTTATGAAATTTTCTTTACACCATTTATGTGTAATTAATCTCATTGTAATGATAACCTTAATGACAAAAATAATAGCCATTAAAATCATATTGAGAGAGTGAAATTATTCTAGCATGTTTCTGTCTTCCTTGATCTCTATAATACTACTTAGAAATGGAGCACACATATTGGGTATACTCAATCTTCCCATGTTCCTAGAATAATAAAACCTAACCTTTTTTTTATTCTTTTTACCCTTCACTGTATCAATAATAACCTTTTGAGGGATGTGAAGCTCAATATTATTCTGGGTTATTGAAGCTTGAGATTTTTTATCCATTATCACTACCTTATTATTATGATAACATGTTACAATTTATTTTCCTTTTTCACCAAATTGATAAAATTTCATGATAGTGACAATTCCTTCAGTGACCATCTCATGAACATACTTAGCTTCTTTAGAGGCTAATTCACTCAAATTATTCATTTATAAATGGGGTGTAATAATTATTTCTTGGTATTCACAATTATATCATGAAATCATGGATTATCCTTTTATATACTAAACTATTTTGGCCTCTTTATTCACTGTGTTGGTTAGGCCATAAATTATTTAGGCATGTTCTTCTATTTTTCACTTTAGCTAAACTTTTTTCCAAATTTTTTAGAATTTAAATATTTGAGTTTTTCAATCCTAAATTTTACTACAAAATTTTCCTCCTCTTATTGGTATATATAGATCTTGTATTCATGAAAAAAATACATTATATTTCTTTGTTTTATCTCTACAAATGTTAATTTCTTCAAGGGATACCTCCAGTTTAGCTTCCAGATCAAAATTTCCCTTTATTTTTTATCTTAGTCATTGTGGTCCTTTTTTTATGATTGTCTACAAAAACCATAAGGACTTATTAACTTAGGTGTCTATATTACTTGACCTCATATACTTAAACTTTATTAGATATACTACCATTATTTGAACAAAATTTATTCTTCTTAAATAATTTTTATTATGATTTCATCTTGTTACCCATTCCTTTAAATTTTTTATTCACCACTTCTTATTAAAAATCCTTATCATGAAATTTCTTAGGAAAACTAGTATCAATATATATGAAATTTACAAATAAAAAATTTTCATGTTGTATCATTCCTTTAAATTTATCTTTTTAATTTTTAATATTAAATAAAAGGAAAGACATCATCTCATAAACTTTTCCATCCTCAGGTCCTTCTTTGACTGATATTTTTTTCATATACTTGAATGTTATTTCATAAGAATTTTCCTTTGAGATGGATTCATTATCATTGTTACTCATTTTATATACAACAATAGTGTTATGTAGATTTTATAATGTTACCTCCTTTATATATTTATCTTCAATCATTGATACTTTCATATTGAATTGATGGGGTAGTCTTATCAGGATTCTTTTGAAAGTCTTTTTATCATCAATGGTTTCCCCAAGACCACACATATCATCTAAAATAGAATTTATATGATCAAATAATACATCAACTATTTCATTCATGATCATTCTCATATCTTCATACTTATTACTCAATACTCAAAGCATTGCTTCTCATACTTTTGAATCACCTTCATATGTATTCAGTAGATTATTCCACATATCATGTGAGGTCATACAAGACATTACTTTTTTATAGATAGGGTTATCTAAATCAACCCATAAGGCATTAATTTTCTTAGAATTTTTATCCAAATCCTTGTGATATTAATAAAAAATATCTCTATTCTCCATTTTATTTGCGATCCTATATATTTTTTCCATGTAAAAATTCCTACTATAACATCCCACCACCCCATACCACTAACTGATTCCTAGACTGGTGGTTTCTACTGTACCTTAGGTGTGCCTCCTCATATTCCAAAGGTTGCTGACTAAAAGGGTCTAAGGTGGTATGTTAGGGAGACTATACCTACATATCATATTAAAATATTGGTGAAAGGAAAGAAAATCATATACACTATCCAGATAAATAATAAAAAAATAAATACTTTGGAAAGTGCTGAAAATAATCAAAATAAACCATGTTACAACTAATTAATTACACACTATATATCAGTAAAGGCGTATATTATCATCATTTCATATTAAATTAGAATCCAAAATAAAAAAAATAAAAAACTAGTAAAAACCATGAAAATGGTCTTGTGATGCCCACCTATCACTATTAAATTTTCTATATTAATTTAATTGATTTTAATATAATTAAAATTTAAAAAGTATTGGGCTTGAGTTTTAAATTTTTTAGACATTTTTTTATTCAGTGCATGGGTTGTGAATGGTTAGAAGTAACCGTTTGGAAACCGTGTGTGGGGTTATGTTAAAAAGATAATTTCATCTAGTGTGGTTCACATATGGTCATGTGGGGTCCTAAGGGAAACTTTGTGCAATGGTTTTTTATTTATAATGTGGGCAGCATAGCTTCTACATGGGTTAGAAAAATATGTGGACTCCCTGAGATCTATTTTTAAAAAAAATAAAAATAACCCTATTATTTTAAAACCCATTTCCCCCTTTCTTTCTTCATTCATCGGGTCACACCCTCTCATCGGTTGATCTCTCTCATATGAAATCTCATCCCTCCTCCAGTCCTCCCTTATCTTGGGGAATATTTGTAGTTCCTTCAAGGTTCTTGGCCAAAAATCTAGGGTAAGATCTCTGCCTCCCTCTCTTCTTCATTTTCCTTGTGATTTCGTCCTCCCCCATCATGGTTTTGGTTTTTTTGAACCCTAAGGGTACTAGGTTGGACAATTTTTTATGTTCTCTTTTTTTTATGGGCTTGTGTAGGCCCCTTATGGATTGTTTGGGTGTCATCCATAATAGGTAATGAATTCTAACTTGATTTTAATTGATTATAGGTAGGTATTTATTTTTAACTTCCTTAAATTACATTTTATAAAATTTCTTATGTGTTTAAATAATTTATTATCAATTTATAAGAATATTGTAGGCCCTTTGTAGGCTCAAAATGGTATTTTAATGTATTTAGAACTTGGAATGGTCCTAAGATGCATTCCATGTGCTTGTAAAATTGCCCAAGTGACACTTTGAAAATAATTCTAGTTCTTTGAAATGTTTATTTTTGGATTTTATGTATATAGAATGCCCTTATTGGTTTAAATTGGCTTTCAAATGGTTGAATGACTTGGCATGGACTTAGATCACATGCCAAGTATTCTTTAAAATGACTTTTTAGCTTTACTAAATGGATCTATATATTTAAAATGAATGTTTAATGTCAATTTAATTTTTGAAATTGGTTTATAATTGTAACACCCTGAGATTTTTAAATAATACTATGCTCAATAGATTTCTTGACACACAACACCGAGATTTAATCAACTTGGTATATTATATAAAAATATTATTTTTTTAAATGTATTTTTTATAACCTATCCATTGAATTTGTATGTCACAACCTGACCCAAGTTGAGGCTCCAGCCACAACTACCCCATCTCTACCTCCATAGTCCAAAGGTGGTGAAAAGTTCCAAAGGCATAACTAACTCAGGGAGGTCGTTGCCTAAAAACTTGTACACACGCATATATCCAACTAAATGAAAAATTGAATAGGGAAATAATAAAAGATACAAAACTTCTATAAAGTAAAACAATCATGAATGAACTTCTTGACAATACAAAGGTAGGGTAGTCTAAACTAAAGAGTAAATGGGAAAAATACACGTCCAACTAGAAATATGTCCCAGCATGATAGAAAACTGGAAAAGTAAACATAAGAGGCAGAATATATCTTGAATCCTAATATATGACCACTGTATGTGGTATAGGAACCTAGTATCCCTAAGCTCCTCTGTAGTCATGGTAAACCTATATATCATCTACATAATACATGACACGTACGGGTAAGTACCATACAAGGGTGAGTATATACATACCCAGTATAATGCCTCGAATGATGAGGGGGGAGTAGTAAGAGATGCAAGAGGAATATAAAGATAGTATATAGAACAAGGTATAATGAAATAGTACAATTCAACCCAACAATGAGTGAAAGTAATCCCATCCAGGCATAAGGGGCTAAACACGGTGAGTAGATGAACTACCCATCGAGTCTTCACTACCTACAACAGAAGATTATACTCATCCAACCATGATAAGATAATCATAGAAATCATATGGCATACCTCGCACGTCTTCACCTCTCCTGGAAGGAGAGTAACCCAATTCAAGGAGTGGATACAAAATAATTATATGTGTGTGTGTGTGTGTGTGATCAGTCAAAGAAGCCTAAATGAGAGAGTAACGGGATATCTATCTCACATATTAGCCTATAAATAAGAGTATACAATAGTTCCAAAAGTCCAACAACAATAACCTATATCCTGCATGTCTTCCCTGAACACACAAGTATAAGTAAATCATTTATCTCACCTTGACATTATCCAATTTGGGCAGTAATGACTCAACCACACTATTTTGGTCACATCTTATAA